>CAVLGL010000001.1:32483165-33683165 GCA_963668995.1 Parnassius mnemosyne | reverse complement strand
AAAAAGGTTTTGGCATGCTCTGATCACGAATCCGCGGTCCATTTTTGTGTAGAATGCACGGTTCCGGAGATGTGCTAATATCTAATTGATATCCGGTAAGGGCCTCCACCGTCATTAGCGTCCCATTGTTCCTATTTCTATTGTTCTATTGTTCATTAATCACCTTCATTGCAGCGTGTGCGTCGACTATATCAGTGCTATTGTATTATACTTCTTTGTTCCTAATTATACAACGCTAATCTGAATCATCAATAAAACACATTACATAATTTTGTTACAATTTTTATTTATAAAATACAAAATCTTATTACTTATTATCTATAAAATAGGAGCGAAACATCTCATCCACTAAAATATCGTTGTACAGTGTGTTCCTTGTAAATATACTCGTAAAACTATGTATTGAACATCCCTGAAACTTATATAGCAAATACATTAAGCAATATTCGCCACAAACTGAAGTCCACTCATTCTGAATCCTATCAACATTCCAGTTCCATCTTTTACAATTCCTTTTTAAAAACTCTAAATGATGTCGTACAGGTGATCGTCCATATGAATCAAAATATTGACCGACGTCATTCGTATCGATATATAAAGCTACCCAATGTGACCCTGGTTTATCATCTGTATCCAAATTACATATTATATACGTTGGTACGTGGGTATACATAGGCAGTCTATTAGCTGCATAAACATTATTTTCTAGACTGGGGTGAATCTTTTTCAGATGTTGTTGTACATCTAGTGTATCCATGATATTACTGCTATTAGTAGATTATTACAGTACCAATCTACTCAATGAATAACATAGGAATGGTCAATTATAGTGATTTCTAAATATTAAATTGCATTTTTGTGTTATACAAATCGTACTTGAGTCATTGATCACCAAACAAAACACAATACGAAGAAATGTTGAGATAGGCAACGGAAATGTGAGATAAACTGATATGTTTCTAAATATTAAATTGCATTTTTGTGTTATACAAATCGTACTTGAGTCATTGATCACCAAACAAAACACAATACGAAGAAATGTTGAGATAGACAACGGAAATGTGAGATAAACTGGTTGACGCATAAAGTAATTATCAACTCATTACGGAAATACTTTAGATTAGAATTTTTACGTACTGGTGGTATATAAGACCAACAGACGCAGTCATCGAGTTAGTGTACGGTCGTTTGACTACAGTGGATCTATCAATAGTACTTTTGTGTTACTTCAATACACCAAAGGCTATGGATGTAAGTGTTTATTCTATTGACTAAATTACTTTTTTTTCTGTTATTTTCATGTGTGTGTATTATTTTATTTAAATATTGTGTATGTATATGATTAAGCCGTGGTAACTCAGATGGTTAGCGCTAGCTGTAAATTTCACAGTACGCAACCCGGGTTCGATCCCCGCCAGCACCAATTAAATTGTTAATCGCAATTTTAAGTGCTTATTACCACGTGCTTGGTGGTGAAGGAAAACATCGTGAGGAAACCTGCATGTCTGAGAAAATTTCGAAGGCATGTGAAGTTCGCCAACACACATTGAGGGAGCGCGGCGGACATTTCCTTGCTCTAAAACCCTCTCAGAAATGAGAGGAGGCCTATGTTCAGCAGTGGACTTTAATAGGCTGTAACTTTAACTTTTTTAACTTTTATGATTAAGTGTTAACAAATTGATATTAACATGATAACTGTGTTGTTGCAGAAATCATTGAGCTTCGATGAAGATACCTATAAACAGTATTACTACTCGCCACTCTCCCCTCAAGAAGAGAGTGATGACCTCGTCATTAATAATAACACATGCGATGGTGGAAAAAGAAAATCGCAATCGATTGATCATTTTTTTGAAGCTGAATCAAAAATAAAAAAGAGGAAGGGAAAACTTCAGTGAAGTGTGCACCAGTGCTTTTTTCTCTACAATCATGGAAGAGAATACGGAACTATTCAATAGCGAATTAAATCAGGAGTTGTCTAAAGTTTGTGAAGAAATGGAGAGGGGTCAACTGTTCGATTCGTCATACAATGATGAGTTGTATCATCACTGTGCGATGGTTGAAACACAGTTTAAGTATGTAAAATAAACATTCATTTCGATCATAATTTACATATTGTCTTATACAGTTTTTAATAAATTTAAACATTTTAGCAGTCAACCACCACAACTTGGAAGAGGAACGAAGCGAACGTGCAGCAAAGAATCCAAGATCATCAAAAAACCAACAACGGAAGCAGAAGCGCATACCTCTGCAGGGAACAGTATCAGTAACGATGATCAAGTGGAATGTCAACGTGCCATATATTTATCAAGAAACGGTATTTAGCTAATCATTTTAAAAGTAATGTTCATAAAAATAATCTTTTAAATTCACATAATTCTTTATCAAACGTTAGTGTTATTGAATCTGCTTTTGGAAATAGGATTTTAACTTATGAAATCAAGAGTAGAGTAGATCGTTCGACATGGGTAAATTTTGAAACTCCTGAACTATTTTTAAATTCTATTAAAGATGATATTTTATTTTTATTACAAGAGTGTATTCAACAACACATAATTTTTAAGGTAAACTTCATATTGCATGCTGATTTTGTTCAACAAACTAAAGATATTCATGATACGTTCGATTTTCAAACGCTTAACTATATTATTTGTCAAGGAGATGACTTAAATATTTTTCTTTCATCTTTAAATGATACAATTACTACTAAAATTAGTGCTTTCGAAAAAAAAAGATAGTGGATGGAGTCTAAAAAACATAAAGTCTATAGACATGAATGTTAATAAATTTAACCCCCTACGCGGTACTTCATACATAGATCTTCCTCGTGACATAAAATTAAAAAAGGCTGTTATAAATGTAAAAAAAAAGGATTATTTTTGTTTTAAATGGGCGTTACTCTCAGCGTTATATCCTGTAAACAAACACACCGATCGGGTATCATCGTACGTTAAACA
Source organism: Parnassius mnemosyne (assembly GCA_963668995.1). Classification (NCBI taxonomy): domain Eukaryota; kingdom Metazoa; phylum Arthropoda; class Insecta; order Lepidoptera; family Papilionidae; genus Parnassius; species Parnassius mnemosyne. The sequence goes on along the minus strand of CAVLGL010000001.1, from coordinate 33,680,205 downwards.
TGCAAATAAACTTAAATTTGATGGTATTTCATTTCCGGTTAAAATTTCTGACATAGCAAAAGTAGAGAAATTAAATGATATTAGTATTAATGTTTTTGGGTTAGAATATAATAAAGAAAAACGATGTAATTCTATAGTAGGTCCATTATTTTTAACAAAGTGTCGTAAAGATAGACATATCAATTTATTATTTTTTTCCAAGGATACAAAAAATCATTATTGCTATATAAAAAATTTATCGCGGTTAGTTAGTAAACAAATTTCAAAAGACGGTCACATCATGTACATTTGTGAAGCATGTCTACTCCGTTTTCCATCTCAGGAAAGGTTAAATAACCATGAACAATACGATTGTGCCCACATTTGTACAGTATTACCAAACAGTGAAACTTTAAAAAAAAAGAATTGGTTTGGTCAACCTATTTCAAATGATAAAATTAAATTTGATAGTTATGAAAAAAGTTAAAGATACCATTCGTAGTTTATGCTGATTTTGAAGCATTTTTAAAACCAATAGAATCATGTTCTAACGATCCTTCCAAACCTTTCACTCGTAATATTCAGAAACATGAAGTACATAGTTTTGGATATTATATAAAATGTTCATATGATGATAAATTATCAAAATATGTAACATATTGCGGACCCAACTGTGCACAAGTGTTTATGGAAAGTTTATCTAATAATCTAAAAGAAATAAATAGACTTCAAAAATATCCACCATTTCCGCTAACAAATGAAGACAAAAACCAAATTTCAAATGCAACCATTTGTCATATTTGTGAAACTGAGTTGGCAAAACATTTTTATGATTTTGATTGGTACACTGGTAGTTTTATAGGTGTTGCTCATGAATCATGTTGTTCGAAGATCAGAACACCTCGTTATATACCAATATTTTTACACAACCTTAGTCACTATGATGCTCATTTTATTGTTCACGCGTTAAACTTTTGTGATGGTGAAGTCGAAGTTATCCCTCAAAATAAAGAAAAATATATATCCTTTTCCAAAAAATTAAAAGTGAATAACCACGAAATTATATTGAGATTCTTAGATTCATTTAAGTTTTTATCGTGTAAATTAGAAGAATTGGCCAAAAATCTCAGTAATGATCAATTTCAAGAATTACGTAGAAATTACCCTAATGATGAAGATTTCTTTCGTTTAAAACGGAAAGGTGTTTATCCATATGAACTTATGACTAATTATGATAGTTTAAGTCTAACATCGCTCCCTGAACAAAAATGTTTTTATAGTTCACTCACAGATTCACATATTTCAAATGATGATTACAATCATGCTAAAGATGTTTGGGAACATTTTGGGTGTTGTAATATGCTAGATTATTCAAACCTGTATTTAAAAACAGACGTTTTACTTTTATCCGATGTATTTGAAAACTTTAGAAAGTTATGTATTAATACATATGATTTAGACCCTGTCCATTATTACACAGCACCCGGTTTAAGTTGGGATGCAATGTTAAAATATACAAAAATAGAATTAGAACTTTTAACAGATTATGAGAAAATTGCATTTATTAGATCAGGTATCAGAGGTGGTGTATCTCAATGTAGTAATCGTTATGCTAGAGCTAATAACAAATACATGGAGGATTATGATACAGGGAAACCAAATTCATATATCACATATTTTGATGCCAACAATTTATATGGTTGGGCTATGTCTCAATATCTTCCTACTGGTGGATTCGAATGGGTAAATCCAAATACAGAATTTAATGTGTCTAAGACATCAGACTTCGGTTTTATTTTAGAAGTTGATTTGGAATATCCAGATGAACTTCATGATTTACATTCGGACTTTCCTTTATGTCCAGAAAACATTTGTGTAGGCAATATTAATGAGAATAAACTAGTCCCAAATTTAAATAATAAAGATAAATATGTAATTCATTACAGAAATTTAAAGCAGTGTATAGAAATGGGAGTTAAATTAACTAAAATTCATAGAGTTTTAAAATTTAAACAGTCTCCCTGGTTGAAGATGTACATAGATCTAAACACAAAATTAAGAACTTTAGCAAAATCAGATTTCGAAAAAGATTTTTATAAATTAATGAATAATTCAGTCTTCGGTAAGACTATGGAGAATATTGAAAAAAGGGTTAACATAAAATTAGTTACGCACTGGGAGAACCAGGGTAAAGCTTTAGGTGCTCAAGATCTAATCGCTAAACCACAATTTCATAGCCTTTCAATAATTTCGGAAAACCTAGTTGCGGTTCAGTTGCGAAAAACGAAGTTAATATATAACAAACCAATTTATTTAGGGTTTTGCATTTTAGATATTTCAAAAACATTAATGTATGATTTTCATTATAACTATATGATTAAGTAGTAAATTATTGTATACAGATACGCATAGTTTAATATATCATATATTTACAAATGATTTTTACACTGATATAAAACCTGACCTTTCATCATACTTTGATACCTCAGATTATGATACAAATAATATTTTTGAATATCCAAAATTAAATAAAAAGAAATTAGGTTTTTTTAAAGATGAAAATAATGGTAAAATCATGAAAGAATTTGTGGGTTTACGATCCAAAATGTACGCTTTTAACTTAGAGAATAAGACTATAGCCAAGGCAAAAGGGGTAAATAAATGTATCACTAAAAAGATGACAATGAATAGTTATAAGTCTTCTCTATTTAATAAAAAAGTGCAATATTATAGTATGCTTAGATTTAAATCAATTAAACACACAATTTTCACACAAAAATTAAATAAGATAGGTTTATCATATAATGACACAAAGAGACATATTTTAGATAATAATATTGAAACATTAGCTTGGGGTCATTATAAACTGCGTTAAGTGTTGATAGTTTTTACTTTTATGTCTGCGTTTAAGAAAAATTTATATTGATTGTAAAATTATGATAATACTATAATATGACGTTGTTTATTACATATTTAATCATTGTTTTATTGTAAATAATTTAAGTTAATTGTTGTTTCTATTTATTTGAGGTTGAGTTAATTGTAAAATTATGATGTACTAATTGTTGTTTCTATTTATTTGAGGTTGAGTTAATTGTAAAATTATGATGTACTAATTGTTGTTTCTATTTATTTGAGGTTGAGTTAATTGTAAAATTATGATGTACTAATTGTGTTAAAAATAGTATACAGATAATTCTGTTTTATATAATTTTTGGAATATACATTAATTGTTTACACCAACACTTTCATTTTTTATTTCACCCCTTTGAACTTTAGACGTGTGTTATGTTTCACTTTATCCATCCGTTCACTGCTATTGTGGCAGGACCAAGTGGGTGTGGGAAGTCAAATTTTGTAACAAATTTCATAAAATCAGTTACAGAAATATGTAATTGTGATTTTAATCAGATCGCATGGTGCTTTGATGAAATGCAACCATTATATAATTTACCAAATGTTAACTATCATCAAGGAATTCCAAATCTTAATATGTTTGATGGTGAAAACCCACATCTTGTTATTATTGATGATCTAATGAGAGAGTCCGATGGAAGAATTGTGGATATATTTACAAAAGGTAGTCATCACAGGAATCTTAGTGTATTTTATCTAACACAAAATTTATTTCATCAGGGTAAAGGACAAAGAGACATATCTTTAAACTCAAGTTATATAATATATTTTAAAAACCCTCGAGATAAAACTCAAATAAGATATTTAGCAAGACAAGTATCACCAGATAACCCAAAATTCATTGAAAATGCCTACAGGGATGCAACTCTAGAGGCGCATGGATATTTAATGGTAGATTTAAAACAGAATACCAATGATTTTTGTCGTATCAAGACAAATGTCTTTCCATTTAATGGTTTCTGTACAGTCTACGTCCCCACAAAAGAGTTTAAATACACCAAGAATCAAACAATTGAAATCATTGCTAAATGATGCATCGTCGACTCACAACGTATAAACATTTGCTAACCGCTTTGCATACGCTTAAACCAAAATATCAAAGAGCATTACTTAAAACGTGTGATGAAGAAGAAATTAACTGTATTTTTTAGTGTATTAATAACGTTTTACAAGGAAAAGTACCTCTTAAAGATCAGGATAAACAAAAATTGAATAAACATAAAAACATACTCCGTAAACTAGTACGTAAGTGTAAACATAAACTAAGAAAAAATATAATTATACAAAAAGGAGGGGCTTTCTTACCAACAATATTAGGTGCAATATTGAGTGGATTAGTGAGTGGACTAGCCATTTAACATGGAAAATGCAAAGAAAATGATACTTATCGAACCTGGATTGATTGAAAAATTAAAACAAGAAAATAAGGTTAATAGTAATTTATCTCGATTAGATATTGAAATGCAAAATATTATGAATAGTAAGACGGAAGACCGAAAGAAATGGATATTATATTTACAAACACTGCAAAGATACCTTCATTTTACCGAAGAGGATCGTCAACCACTCAAATTACCAATTTATTCTGATACATCTAATGAAGATTCAAATGAGTCAAAAATTGGTTTCAAAAATAAAGATAGAGATCTAAAAACTTCAGTTGATATTGAATCTTTGCTGGAGGAGAATCGATCCATTAAAAGTAAAGAAAATGATGAAAATCCACTTTACACACCAGCTCAAATACTCAGTTTAATACCAAAAACTTATCATAAAAAAGGACAGTTATTATTAAACTTAGTTGAAACAAGTAAAAGTAAAATACATTGGGATAATGAAGGTACAGTCATAATTGATAGTGAAAAAATTCCTGGAAGTAATATTGTTGATTTAATAAATGATTCACTAAGACCCCTTAAAAGAAGTGATCCGGTAGGGTGGGTTAGATTTGCTGAAGCATTAAAAGATATTAAAGTACCACTTACTTATATTGGAAATCCAAGGAGATGTGAGTTTATTAACCAACTTCAAGCAAAAGATCTGAACAAACCCTCTGAGATTGAAGTTCAAGAGTTTTCTACACCGGGCAGTAGAGATAAAAAGTCTACAACTAAAATACGTAAAGGACTTGAGTGGGAAAAATGGACCCCGTACTAGAAGAAATTAACAGGATTTATTATGATCCATCTAATCCCGCTGGTTTTGGTAGTATTGATAAATTATCAAAAGCCATGAAGGGTAAAATGAATAAAAAGCAAGTAAAGGAATGGTTAAAATCACAAGAAACATACACATTACATAAACCCATTCGAAAAAAATTCCCGCGTAATAGGTACATTCTATCAAATATTAATGAACTGTGGCAAGCTGATTTAAGTGATATGCGAACTTATTCTCAATATAATGATGGTTTCAAGTATATACTTTGTATTATTGATGTATTTAGTAAATATGCTTTTGCAAGACCAATGAAAAAGAAAAACTCAGAAACAACTAAAGAATGTTTTGAATGTATATTTACTGAAAGTAATTTAACACCTACTCACATACAATCCAATAAAGGTACAGAATTTGTTTCAAAAGATGTACAAAAATACTTTAAATCCAAAAATATTAATTACTATACCACTAACAATCCTGAAATTAAGGCTAGTATTGTTGAACGATTTCAAAGAACACTAAAAATGAAAATGTGGCGTTATTTCACTCATAATAATACTTATAGATATATAGATGTTTTACAAGATTTAATATACTCTTATAATCACAGCTTTCACTCTAGTATTAAGATGTGCCCATGTGATGTAAATTCCAACAATATTATGACAGTTTGGACTAATCTTTATGATAGACGGTCAAAAAAACTTTCTTTAGAAAATCCTAAACCAAATTTCAATGTGGGTGATTATGTTCGAATAACTAAATATAAACATGTATTCCAAAAAGGATATGAATCAAATTGGAGTGATGAAATATTTATTATATCTTCAATAATTGATAGATCTCCATGGGTTGTTTATACAATAACAGATTTACAAAATGAACCAATAATTGGTACTTTTTATGAAAGAGAATTACAGAAAATCACTTACAACCCCACCTCACAACATAAAATAGATAAAATAATTGACACTCGTTATTCAGGTAACAGAAAAGAAGTATTAGTGAAGTGGAAAGGTTATCCAGATAAATTTAACAGTTGGATTTTAGCTTCTAGTTTAAAAGAAATATGAATAAAGAAAGTTTCTATTTAACTTTGCTCAGCAATAGTTCAATGGAATACTTTCCTGATAATAAGACCACAAATTTTTCAACGAAATTACCAAAAGCTATAAAATTAGAAGGTGAATGGTCGGTTGGAGTTGTCGAGTTTCAATATCCATGTACCATGTTTACTGTTCAAGACCATGAAAATGTTATATACATTACAAAATCTATGTTAATGCCTAATGAAGATAAACCATCCACAGTGTACTACAAAAAACATATTCCAGCTACCAACTATGATAACGTTGAGCATATTTTAAGAGTGTTAAATGGTATCGGAGAGAACTTGAAATTTCGCTATGATGAAATAACAAAATTTGTGTCTATTTCGGTATTGGATAAAAATATAACATCCGTAACATTATCACCCAAATTAAGTTTACAGCTAGGTTATGAACCAAATAAAAATCTCGTAGAGAGAAATTTTGGAAAGTGTCCTGCTAATTTACACTTAGGGTAACCATCTCAACTATTTCTATATTGCGACATTATCGATCCTCAGATTGTGGGTGATGTTATGACTCCTTTATTAAGAGTCATTTCATTAGATCCTACAAAATACATTTATGGTGCAAATAAAATGCACGTTTTCTCTCAACCTCACTACTTACCTGTTATGCGAAGAGAGTTCGATACGTTGGAAATAGTTATAAGATCGAGTACAGGACAAAAAATACCATTCCAGTTTGGAACCGTGTGTATTAAACTACATTTCCGAAAATTATAATAATGAATTCTCTTCGTGATCATCATAAATGTCCATATGAAAATTATTATACACATCAAGCTGGATCAGGAGTTGGAGTAATTTATAAGGGTTCACCATATCAACGCGGTCATGGTATTGGGAGCTTCTTAGGGGGGTTATTCAGATCAGTTTTACCTTTACTTTCAAGTGGTGCTCGAGTGATTGGTAAGGAGGCATTAAGCGCTGGAGTAGGACTTTTATCGGATATGGTTCAAGCCCGTCCTATGGAAGCCTCAATAAAAGATCGTCTAAAGCAAGTTAGTACGAATTTAAAACGAAAGGCTGATGAGAAAATTGATCAATTTAACATGACTGGATCTGGGTATAAAACTAAAAGAAAACGATTGACATCGTTCATTCCACCATTAACTGCTAAAGTGAAAGCTGCGAAAAAACTTTGTCTAAAACCAAAAAATATCAAAGATATATTTTCAAACTAAATATGTCTTTCCTTCATAATCATTCTTGCGAGTGCGTTAAGTCAGAATTGGATTTGTTTGCACTACCGTCTACACAAACTAGCATTGAAAATGGATTGTGGATTCATTATAAACCAATTTCATCTCTTGGTGATGATGGACCTATCGAGTTTCAAGTTCCTGGGACCGGCGATGACTACATAGATTTGTCTCATACATTACTCCACATAAAGGCAAAAGTATTAAATCAAGATTCAACTAACTTGGTATCTACTACAATAGTAGCACCTGTAAATAATTGGCTGCATTCACTTTTTAGTCAACTTGATGTTTATTTAAACCAAAAACTTGTATCACCACCTAATAATACCTATGCATATCGAGCATACATGGAAACCCTTTTTAACTATGCCCCTGCTGCTAAACAATCTCATCTTACTTGTAGTCTTTGGTATGAGGATACAGCAGGAAAAATGGATTCTACAGATGGTAAAAACATAGGATTTGTTAAAAGACAGGAATTGATTAGTGAAAGTAAGGAAATAGAAATGATTGGTCATCTTCACGGTGACATTTTTAACCAAGATAAATTTTTAATTAATGGTGTTGAAATGAGTGTTAAATTGGTTCGATCAAGAGAGAGTTTTAATTTAATTGTTGGGTCGAACGATGTAAAGTTTAAAGTTTGCATTACGGACGCAACTCTTATTGTGCGACGAGCACGAATTAATCCAAGTGTATTACTCGCACATCAAAAAGTTTTAGCTTCTACCACTGCTAAATATCCTATTACTCGAGCTGAAGTAAAAGTTTTAACAATTCCTTCGGGTGTTCAAGGAAAAACTCTTGATTATTTTTAGGACAGGTACCGAAAAGATGTATAATTGGATTTGTGAACAATTCTGCATTTAATGGTTCCCTTACTAAAAATCCATTTAACTTTGAAAACTATGGTATTAATTCTTTCAGCTTATATATTGATGGTCAACAAATACCTTCAAAAGCTTTGCAACCATCTTTTAATAATAGCATATTTACATCAGCATATCATACTCTATTCTCGGGAACTGGTATTCACTTTCTTAATGAAGGAAATGGAATCTCTTGTGAACAGTATGGCAAAGGTTACTGTCTATTAGCATTTGACTTAACTCCTGATTTATCAGCTAACTCATCAACTCATTGGAATCTCATAAAGCATGGTAGTGTAAGAATAGAAGTACGATTTGAATCCTCATTAATACAAACAATTAACTGTATAGTTTATGCTGAGTTTGATAATATTATTGAGATAGATAAAAACAGAAATGTTACTGTAGACTATAGTAGTTAAGGTTATAATATGTGTTGTGTGTTAGATTTTATGTGTTATGTGTAATGCATTTTGTGTGTATGTAACTATGTGAAACGTTATAAAATTAAATAAAACAAATTGTATGCAATATATTTTTTTTTATTTCTTTATAAATCTTCTATTTAATCTAATACAAAACACTGTTCGAGTTGAAATTTTACATAAGCACACTGACTAAACCACTGAACATGCTGCTGCCAAGGATCATCATCATCTTCCCAATCTTTTAAACCACCACCACAATGGAAACACTTGGTCCCGTCTGCATGGCCAGTATAAAAGAAACCAGCTTCTGCAAGATCTTCAGGTTTCTGTCGCATAACTAGAGGCCAGTTTTCGAAACTAAGCAAACGGCTAGATTTTGAACTGAAGAATGGATATTCAGCTCTTGAGTACTGCATACTCTCCTCGTTTTCTTCTCCACTCAGTGTTGTAGTTTTGTTATTCAATGATGTGTTTTGTACACGTATGCCACACTCATCTCTTCCTTCCGCTCTTGTCTTCCTGTAATTGAAGTAAACAGAATCACATTCACTAATGATCAGCTAATGACTGTCATTGTTAAAAAAGTATTTTTTAACTTTTTCACTTTCTGCTATTGTCTTTGTTATATTGTATACGAGGGCGTTTGTGTTGTCGTAGATGCTATCCTTATTAGTCTTTACGTAATATTTAATTCTCGTGGAAGCATGTTTCCAATGATCAGTAGTTGGAATCTTGGATAGCTTCTTCATATCGTACATTTCAATTTTGATGAGATGCGTCGCTTGGTCTCCGTCGTCAGAATTAGTAGAAATGTATGATACACCATCTCTAGCGGCTCGTGCTACGGTTGATGATAACAGCTTCCTCTTTTTTATTTTTGATTCAGCTTCAAAAAAAATGATCAATCGATTGCGATTTTCTTTTTCCACCATCGCATGTGTTATTATTAATGACGAGGTCATCACTCTCTTCTTGAGGGGAGAGTGGCGAGTAGTAATACTGTTTATAGGTATCTTCATCGAAGCTCAATGATTTCTGCAACAACACAGTTATCATGTTAATATCAATTTGTTAACACTTAATCATAAAAGTTAAAAAAGTTAAAGTTACAGCCTATTAAAGTCCACTGCTGAACATAGGCCTCCTCTCATTTCTGAGAGGGTTTTAGAGCAAGGAAATGTCCGCCGCGCTCCCTCAATGTGTGTTGGCGAACTTCACATGCCTTCGAAATTTTCTCAGACATGCAGGTTTCCTCACGATGTTTTCCTTCACCACCAAGCACGTGGTAATAAGCACTTAAAATTGCGATTAACAATTTAATTGGTGCTGGCGGGGATCGAACCCGGGTCGCGTACTGTGAAATTTACAGCTAGCGCTAACCATCTGAGTTACCACGGCTTAATCATATACATACACAATATTTAAATAAAATAATACACACACATGAAAATAACAGAAAAAAAAGTAATTTAGTCAATAGAATAAACACTTACATCCATAGCCTTTGGTGTATTGAAGTAACACAAATGTACTATTGATAGATCCACTGTAGTCAAACGACCGTACACTAACTCGATGACTGCGTCTGTTGGTCTTATATACCACCAGTACGTAAAAATTCTAATCTAAAGTATTTCCGTAATGAGTTGATAATTACTTTATGCGTCAACCAGTTTATCTCACATTTTCGTTGTCTATCTCAACATTTCTTCGTATTGTGTTTTGTTTGGTGATCAATGACTCAAGTACGATTTGTATAACACAAAAATGCAATTTAATATTTAGAAACATATCAGTTTATCTCACATTTCCGTTGCCTATCTCAACATTTCTTCGTATTGTGTTTTGTTTGGTGATCAATGACTCAAGTACGATTTGTATAACACAAAAATGCAATTTAATATTTAGAAATCACTATAATTGACCATTCCTATGTTATTCATTGAGTAGATTGGTACTGTAATAATCTACTAATAGCAGTAATATCATGGATACACTAGATGTACAACAACATCTGAAAAAGATTCACCCCAGTCTAGAAAATAATGTTTATGCAGCTAATAGACTGCCTATGTATACCCACGTACCAACGTATATAATATGTAATTTGGATACAGATGATAAACCAGGGTCACATTGGGTAGCTTTATATATCGATACGAATGACGTCGGTCAATATTTTGATTCATATGGACGATCACCTGTACGACATCATCTAGAGTTTTTAAAAAGGAATTGTAAAAGATGGAACTGGAATGTTGATAGGATTCAGAATGAGTGGACTTCAGTTTGTGGCGAATATTGCTTAATGTATTTGCTATATAAGTTTCAGGGATGTTCAATACATAGTTTTACGAGTATATTTACAAGGAACACACTGTACAACGATATTTTAGTGGATGAGATGTTTCGCTCCTATTTTATAGATAATAAGTAATAAGATTTTGTATTTTATAAATAAAAATTGTAACAAAATTATGTAATGTGTTTTATTGATGATTCAGATTAGCGTTGTATAATTAGGAACAAAGAAGTATAATACAATAACACTGATATAGTCGACGCACACGCTGCAATGAAGGTGATGAATGAACAATAGAACAATAGAAATAGGAACAATGGGACGCTAATGACGGTGGAGGCCCTTACCGGATATCAATTAGATATTAGCTAATTGATCTACACATCTCCGGAACCGTGCATTCTACACAAAAATGGACCGCGGATTCGTGATCAGAGCATGCCAAAACCTTTTTTTTTTTAGGATCGTGTGTCGACGTCGTTGAACCACGTCTGACTCAGGTGGTCTAGAAGTGGTACAACTACACTACTCATATATTAATTTGTACGCTTGTTTGAATGATTTGTGCACATAAATTAGATAATTCGATAAACATCTGTTTAACTTTGTTAAGTGCAAAAAAATCACAAATAACTTAAATTGAAAATTTAAAAACCCTGGAAAAAAATGAGCGGATTTTCAAACGGCTAAACAGATTTTCTTGACACATTGAAAGTTGAAGAATGTGGGTTGAGAATGGGTGAGTTAACCGTCAAAATATTTTTATGTGGCCAGTACCTTTTAAGCTAAACTAATGAACATAAAATATGCCCAGACAGTGCTCATGACTGAAAAAATAGATGTTCTTTTAGAAGTTGAAGGTAGAACATATATTTTTAATTCATACTGCATATCAGATATCAAACCAAGCAGTTTTAATATAAATTTGCTCATTTTGTTTATTAATAACATAACTTTTATTTCACAATTTCATCAGAGAAAATTTAACAACAATAAAACTTTGTACTTACACAAAGAGTTTACGATATCAAAAGAACTAAAGAATATTTTAGAATATTTACTTTGATTTCAAATTAAATATAATAATAAAAAAAACTTAAAGTCAGTAATAAGTTCTTAGAGTTAAGCTTTATAAAAATAAAATATTTACAACTTAATTGTCTGATTTTAATTAAGTTGTCTCTGATAAAATGACTCAATGATAAAATGAGTCAACCGTCAAATGCCTTCTGTACGCCGATGATCAAGTCATATTTTCATCGTCCGCGGCCGAGTTGCAAATGATGTTTACTTTAATGAACTGGTCATTGAAAGAAAGGGGTATGAAAGTGAACGTAAGTAAGACAAAAGTGATGGTTATTGAAAGAGAAGAAAGTAAAACGTTATGTCAAATAAGAATAGAAGGGGAGTTGATTGAGCAAGTGGATGAGTTTATATATTTGGGACGTTTATTTAGCAGAGATGGTAGATATGAGAAGGATATAGAACGACGAGTGAACGCAGGAAATAAAGTGAATGGGGCTCTACACGCTATTATGAGGAGTCAGAATGTGTCAAATGAGGCACGTATGGCAATTCATAATGCTGTGTTACTACTTCAATGTATGGTAGTGAAAGTTGGGTCTGGCCACCGAATAAATAATAGTACTAACGTACAGAAGTTGTATTCTTTTGATGTTGACTGCTTGCCGACGTTTTAATAGCCTACATAGTTATTATGAATCAGATAAATCGCGCACGCAAGCTAAATAAAACTTTATCGCTGCGCGCGAGTGTCCGTATTACTTAGCACCTTTTCTCCTTACTACGTCACTGCGGACTTTCCGTAGTTGCAAAGGGCTGTTAATAAAGAGTAAAGAAATACATTGTGCTGACTATAATCGACCATATTATCTACTATGTGAGTTCTGTGATGCCCAACGCATGCAAATTGCAAAGCAATTCGTCGGGAATCGCGATGCTTGGTTCTATAGGTAGATAGCGTAAGCAACAAATAAACCCGAAATACGATTCCTAACAGAAATATGATCGTAATCTACTTAGTTGAAAATCTTGTAAACAAAGTTTTAATTTCAGTACTTTGTGCTATTATAACTTAAAATATTTTAATTACAAAGACGCGTATAGGTATGTAAGTAGGTACTTGGGTAGTGAAGTAAATTTCAACTAAGTTTTGTAATAAAGTACGTACTTAGGTATTACTTCTGTAGTTAAATTATTACTTCATTATTTTTTCGCTATAAGTACCTATCTAACAAAATAATGAAATAAAATTACTTTTCATTATCCTTCGGTAACTCAAAAAATGATATATCTGAATCCTTTTAATTGCTCATTAAGCATCCATCCCCGCTACAATTATAGTAGGATCGACGTTTTGCCATTATAATTTATCACATAGATAGCTTTACATATATATTATTCTTAAATTATTTTAAAACTTTTTCAACTATTTATCCTACAATTAAATATAACACAAAACAAAAACTATTTCGACGAGTATACTAACAAGTATTTACAAAAAATTATTTACGTAAACAGCGTTAAAAAAACTTTAACATTCAATCAATCGTATAGAGCGCGCAAGCCCCGACTGCGATCTACCCCTAGGGCAGCTCGCAATTGTAGGTAATTATTTCACGCAGGTAGCAAGAGTGATAGAGGCCTGATCTGGCAGAAGAAGCATGAGAGTAGAATAAATGCTGTAGAAATGCGGTCTTTAAGGAGTATGTTAGGACTGAATCTGAACGACAGGGTGAGAAATAGTGTGATAAGAGAAAATTGTGGTTTGCAAGATGACATTGTGACAAGGATTAAGAAAGGAATGCTTCGGTGATTTGGTCATGTAGAAAGAATGAACGAAGAAAGAGTGACAAAGCAAATATGTTGCAGAAGTGAACGGCAGGGTCGGGAAGGGACGCCCTAGACAAAGGTTTATCGACCAAATACAAGGCGATACATTAAAAATGGGCCATTTTAGGAGTACCCTTAACCAACGAGCGTGTATGCGTATATATATGGATGTAAAGGAGGCGAGAGAGGTGTGTCAGGATCGCGCCAAATGGAAATCCGTAGTCTCTGCCTACCCCTCTGGGTGACAGGCGTGAGTGTTTGTGTGTTGAAACATAGCACTCACCATACGTAACACAGCAGCATTAAGCTGCTATTTTACGCTGGTATTTAGTGAGAGCGTGGTCCTTCCCCGGTGGAGCCGACCCATTCGTGTTACAATTATACTATAAATATAGCTGCAGCTTGGCTCCACCACGTAAATATTTAAACAAATTTTTGTATTCAAATGAAAAAAAATTAAAATCAGTTCATCCGTTCAGGAGCTATAATATAATAGACATACACACAGATACACAGACACAGATACATAGATACACACTACAAACTTATAACACCCCTCTTTATCGTCGGGGGTTAAAACAGTGAATAATATGACTAATAACTAATATTTTTAAGTCAGCACTCTAGTTATAACAATGAACGCTAACAAAGTGATTATTCTTTTTGGAGCTATAAATATCCCTAATTACAATAAAATATTCGTCGCAGTTTTATGTCATAAAGATGTTTCCATTTTATATAAATTTATAATCAATTTCTTTCAACTTTTAAAAAAATTGTTCTCTCCTATTACTTTGTATTATTTTACTTTACTTACATATATCTTCACAGCTAGCATTGAATTCAGCTATAATTTGGAACTAAATCAGGGTAAGATTAACACCAAAACTTGCGAAAATTTTCCGATCAACGTCCGTAAATTAGAAAAGTTTAATATAAGACTTTAGTCCGCGTGTAGCCATTACTACTATTCCGCCTTCGCACCCATTTTTATTTTCAATTTTCATGACTAAGTAATCACTTACTACTTATAAAAGTAGTACAACACTTATTGTCATCGACGATTGAAAGAAAAAAAGAAAGAAAAAACTGTTTTGGGTCAAACAATATTTTCTTTATTTTTTCAGAATTGATGCCATTCCTTAACGAAAGGAAGAACTCTGCACATCCTAACTGATTGATTCGCGTACGTAACACTCATCTGGGAAATTACGTACTTAGCCCAGAAGATGCGAAAATGCTCACAGCTAAGCAACTTATTTAATTCATTGAAAATATAGAGTTTAACAGTGATCTATAGCCATAACAGCGATTATGATAGATCATACGGGTCACAGTGATAGGTACGTGTCTTATTATAATGATCATAAATAAACATAGTAATCTTAATATAATAAATATAGCTGCTCGCAAAAAAAAGTCAATCACTTGATTCTTCTTCTAATATTAATATTATTTACTCACAAAGAATTTGATTTGAAATACTGGTAATTATGTAAATTTTAAACAAAACTGTGTTAACGTTAATGCTTATAATTATACTGTCCAAAACTTGTTTACGAAAATTTACTCGCAATATAAACACAAACCATATAGCAGATACCAATTTGTTGGTAATTGCCAAACAGTAAAACATCACCGCTTATAAGGTCGTAGGCTGTTGTAAATTGATTTTGGCTTTATAACATAGGCTACCGCATACCGCAAATCCGGTCATAAAAATAATTGGCAAAACTACATCAATGAAATTATAACATGACTTTATAGTATTTGCACATTAATTTATATTACTGGTTTTCGAACACGCACAGACAAGTTGAAAAAAAAACCCTGAGACAAAAGTTTATTAATATCTTATTCCATTACACATTATATTTATTATGCTTCTTTACCAAATTACAATGAAACTCTGTTATTCCATTACGTATAATTAAGCGACAGACATTGCAACAAGAATCTTTTATGTAGAAATATTAGTAAGATAATGAAGATAACCCATAAAATTTCACTCGCACCACAGTAAAGCTAAGAGATTTTGTTATTTAAAAACGACAACGTTGTTTACTTTTGTCTTATGTAATATCCTAATTAAGGAAATGCGTATTTACGAGTAACAAAAAGGTTAAAACAGAAGTGATGTATCAACTAGTTGTATTTTGTGCCCAAGCCACCCAATTACAGAATAATGTTGGGTATTAAATCACTTTATGGGCGTGAGTTCTTAAAATTAATTTATATTTGAGTACGTAATAGATTGTTATGGAAGAAAAGCACATTTTCAGCGTACCTATATCATTAGCATAAAGTATGACTTAATGTCTTAAACATTCGTGTTATACTTTTAGATTAACTATATCGTCATTAACAGTCCGACTTCTGTAATGATAACACCATCAGCGATACGATAACGATTAGCCCGTTTTCTGTGTAGCTTCCATATTCCGTAGTATGCTTTATTTTCTAACTACCGATGCACCTATAACAAACAATACAATAAATCTTAGTACTTACATTTTCGGATATTATTTTTGTGATATAAAAAGCTATAGTTATAATTATAACTGGCTTTAAATTGTTAATTTTGGGTTTAATTAGCATAAATTCACTACACTTTCCCATATTTTTCCCAAGTGCGTCCTTAACTGCTAGCAGGGCTCTTATATTGCAAATTTATAATACCACCGCTTTAATTTACCCTGATTTCAAGTAGAGAGACAGTTTAGAGATAATATTTTATTCCAATTCTTTTATAAAACTGATATTAATTTTCTTATTATACTATAATTAAAAAAATGTAATTTAATGAATGTGGTGCTTAACTAATTTATTTTCATTTTCGGCTAGTTGATGTGAAAACTTGAACTGTCGCCTAAAAGTAAAAACTTTAAGTAGCTTTATAATTATAAAGTTCTTAAGAATTCGGATGTATTGTATACCACATCAAAAATATCACTAAAATGGGTCTAAATAGGTCAGGTAGAAAAGCCCGAGGCTTGTGTAAAATTCTACGAGTATGATATTTAAGCAGCCCAATATTGATCCACACCGAAACCACTAAATTAATTTATTATAATTATTTTAAATAATGTGATGAAGATGTGTAGATGAACAAAATAAAAATGGAATAAACTGCATTTTTTAAATTTATTATGTATGTGACGTTTTGGCTCAATCGTAGCTTTAGTAATATAAAAAGCTTTTTAGCATTCAATTGAAAACCGCTAAATGTCATAATAATTTGTTAAAATCTGCTTCATTATTTATTAAAGTAAAAGAAACAATAATAATAAATGTTTTATTTCACAAAAACAATTAACAAATAAATGAAATTAAGTAAAATAAGCCCAAATATCGCACTGCTTGGAGTTTCTTTATACAGACAACATTTTTTTTATAGGATAAGGGTGACAAACGAGCACACAGTCCACCTGATGGTAAGTGGTTGCTGCAGCCCATAGACATCTACATCTATCTTCGATTACGAATCAAAATGCAGATGCGTTGTCACCCGTGAGGACTAAGATGGAATGCCTCATTTCCAGTAAAAAGGGTCTCCGGTTCTCTACACTCACCATACGAAACACAGCAGCGTTAAGCTGCTATTTTACGCTGGTATTCTGTGAGACAAATGCATAAAGAAAATGTCATGAATTAAGAAAGTAGAGGTTCTACCTTTGTAACCTTTCAAATTGTTTTCAATATTATTCTAAGGTCGAGCCGCCTTATAAAGGACTGCTAAGGACAATTAACAATATTGTTAATTGTCCTTAGCAGTTTGTATGAACTGTAACCTAATTTAGTAGTAAATGTGGGTACTACTTACTTTTCAGCATGAAATGATTTATACTTTCATAATTTCTAGTAACATAAAAGCCCATAAAAATTTGTTCAGTGATTCATTTTGTGCATTGATTTAAGCCCACTCTTGGTATAATAAAACAATGTGGCTGATGAGCTTTAGCAAGTCGATTTTCAGCTTAATAAGCGCACCATTTTATCCATTAACAATTTTGGCAAAGCCACACTTTCAGTAGCGCCTGGAGTTCAAATTTCATTATTATTATAATTGAGCAGTTATTTCTTTTTTATTCCTTTGAAAGGTCTCGTTATCGGAGAAATTTCGAGTATGAGGCCTACACTCGAAATTTCTCCGGTATTGTATAGACGTATCATAAACATAAATTGCACGTAATAGTAATAGTATTCCAGACCGAATTCCAGTCATGCGACAAATCTCAACAGAGGTTCTGGGTAGGTTTGAATTATAATGCACAAGTGTGAACGCAAGCACAAGTTCACTCTCTATTCCCTAACTCTCATAGTTCGATAAGAAGACAGTCCGAACCAGTAACATGATCAGCAGTGACGCTTACTACTATTTGACATCATAGCATCTAGGCTAGAAGCAATTATTTCTAAGCCATACAAACACCTCCTCAGTGCGGGTTTCGATTTTGTAAGCTTTAACTGTACAAGAGATATAATGCTACAAACATATTATATATTCGCTTACTCAAATGCACGCACACGTCTTCACTTACCCACGCCCAATATACCAACGCCTAGGTGTACCTATATCTTGTCGTCATTTAGCTACTTCCAGACTTGAAGGACAAATAAAACATCATGTGAAAACTAGCGCCATCTATCGACGACGAGTGGACTAAGCATGAAAGAATCCTATGAAAGAAGCTATTTTTTTTATAGGAGAGGGGGCAAACGAGCATGCGGCCCACCTGATGGTAAGTGATTACCGCCGCCCATGAACAACTGCAACACCAGGGAGGGAATTGCAAAAAAAAAATCTAGAACTTGTTCATTACCATAGTTGCATTCATACGTTAGCATTTGAAAATTATTGCATCTTAGATTTTATTTATATACGAAAATTAAGTTACATTTGTTTGTAGTTTTGGACTATATATATCTGAGAATCTATTGCGCACTTCAGCATTTGGTCCTTCCATCCGGATTCGAAAACCAGAACAGGGGCTACAGTTGGGGATTCAAAAGTAAAAAGTTTCATTTTTTTACGCCTAATACTCGAACTATGTTACGTTCAAATCGACTTATTATGTTTTCCAGTGGCAGTAAATTGAGTTTTCTTTATGCGTTGCGCCTGCATTCCTTTCTTATAATACAAGACATAATATTTACACGTAAGTGGGTACCTACCGTTTCTATGTAGGCTATCATGTTGAATTGTCTGTGCCATCTCAATCTCCTACCAAGATATAATGAAAGAAAGAGCTTAAGAAATAAAGAGGTTACTTAAAAGGACGTTTTACTCAGTTTTAAAAATTTGTGCACCTTGAAATGCATAAAGTTAGGTTAACGCTACAGCTAATCAAAATACGCTGCTGAACTTAGTCTCTCCCATAGATTGCCTCATTAGGGGATGTTTGCCATAAATGACATGCTTGTCGGGTGGGCTCAGTTTTATATTTCTACATTTATACCCAAATTTTAATACATGATTTACATTTTTTTATCTAGACTCATGGCATTGTGTTAGCCAAGTTCTGAATGTTCCAACTTCTCCAAAAAAATGCGATGCACCAACAGTTTTGACATTCGAGCTAGTTTCGTAATTAAAAAACCCCTCATAAATTCCCTCATAACTCAAAAGACTTTTAGATCTATATATTTGTAATTGCGCACGTGTAATGAGGTCCCCTTAAAAATAGATATAATTCTAAATTTAAACCTATTGTAGTTCTTGAGTTATTAAGGTCTGATTACTATTCAGACCTCAACTGTCAACCTAAACTACTTCTAGGTATTTCGAAACATAAAATTTGACACCAAGGTTGATCAGTAGGCCAAAAAAATATGAACACTACAAATTAAGGATATTCGGTATCAAAAAGTATGAACAAAATTATTCGTTCGGCTAGTTGTAAGTAATGTGGTACTTGAAAATAACGGTTAGATCCAAGTGCACGAATAACTTTATCGACATCAAAATTGAAAACAGTGAAATGTGAACAATGCAAGCAATCCCACAAAACATATAAATGAGCTATGTTCGCCAAACAAACTATGTTCGGGATTATTGGCTTCGCCGATAAAAAGGTAGAAATCCAAACTAGCGCCAAGCTCCATAGCAGTTGTTCATATTATCAGAAAATATAGAAAAAAAAAAATACACGCAACTTCGAACATCGTTTTTACCCAACTTGGCCCCCTCTTCACATTTATGTTTTTGGTGGGATCGCGTAACAATATGAACCACTTGCTAATTTCCATCTCATTTCGGAGAATGTTTAATGCGGAGGGTATACTATAATATCTACTATAACAAACACGCAAATACTAATTGTAAGTGTCGCTTATGCAATTAGATCAAACAAGTTAGGTTGTCAGATCCATGATATGCTTATTAACACAAAGTAAACTTTTAGTATTTTGCGTATATGTCGGCTCCAGGTGGAATTGGAATAAACTATTAAACACTATTGACTCTCAGTTTATTATTTTAGGGTAATATCACTCTTGTAGTAACTGATTTCTATATATCAGGTTGTGCATATTTCTTTCTTAGCTTTTTTAAAGTTCGAAGCAAACATTAATATCGTTTTCGGCGAGCTTTTGTTCTCACTACTATTATTTTTGAAAAGAAATACAAGTACTACAACTAAATAAATAAAAATATCTCTCGTACTAATATCTCCTTCCAGTTCTGAAAGAGCCCGCTGTGCTGCCTGAATGCATGTTGGTAGACCGTATATTTACTCGCAATTAAATACTAATGATATGTAATCGTGGGATTAATTACTTATACAAAGTTTTTCGTGGTGCGCTCCTACAAGCTTCCACATGAATCCGTTCATACAGACTGAGTTACGGTCAATAGTGTAAGTTTCAATGGCTTCCTGGAAATACAAATATTTAACACCGAATATAACAGTTAGAGAGCATCCACCCTTTATTACATAATCGATTGCTGTTATTGCGAAAGTTTTGGAGTTTATTGATAGAGTTCCTAAAGAAATTTCATCAGATTTCTTAATATACAGTGAAAAAAGAACAAAAAATAAAATAATGTAGTATTATACGATCAAACCAACAGATAGTAGACCTAAAATGAAAATGAACTCAACAAAGATCATATGTTACGTTCATATCGACGAGTATATTTACATAGGACAAATATACCGACTAAGTAAGTCCAACTTCAATCGAGGTGCCTCTCCATAGCTCAGCGAGCTATGAAGAGGGCTATGTTCGGAGTAAGCTGAGGTGCCCATTGGTTGTCCCATATAACTCGAAAAACCTTCCACCGACTGGGAAGAGAAGTTCTCAAGTGGCAACCACGTACTTATATGTGGGAAGTTAATGGATGCAGGTGGCTCAAGACCGTGCTTGGTGGCATTCCTTGGGGGTTGCCTATGGCAGCATTTCTATAATGATGATGATGATAAGATTTTCAATAAGTTTTTATTACACGCATCGATATAAAATACATACATATAACATGCGCATTGATCACGAGCACGAACATTGATGCTCCTTTTATGTTTTGTATATTTATATTGTTGTGACGTCACTGATTCAGTCTAAAACAGTCATATCTATAAGCGTTTTTGGCATCATTAATAAAAGACAAAAAAAATTGAATTTATTCGACAGTTAAAAAGTACCTATTTAACAATAAATCTAAAAAAGTACACTAACGCCCAACTACTCAAATGCTACTCAGCTTAGCTGCCGTTAAATCTCGTGCTGTCTCTATCACTTTAAGTCAAAGTGACTGTGACACACACGAGTCCAGTTTAATCCTCAGAAGTCACAAGTTTGCGTCTTTATCGCTAAAAAGAACCCTTTTATCCTATCTTCTCAGTTTCAAAGCACTCCCCTTATTGCCTCAGTCAGTATCGGAATCCTCGGCGTCGACATATCGAGTGACGTGCAGTTTCGTGGTCACTTGGAAGAGAAGACCAAATTAGCCTCTAAAAAGCTTGGCGTGCTCAGCAAAGCGGTACAGTATTTCATGCCGGCACACGGCCTGCAATTTCACAACGCGCAGGTTCGGCCTCACATGGAATACTGTTCCCATCTCTGGGCTGGGGCTCCCCAGTGCCAGCCCCTTCCACTTGACTGCATCCAGCGCCGAACGGTTCAAATCGTCAATGACCGAGTCTTTTTCGATCGGCTCGATTCACTGGCGCTGCGAAGAGATGTTGCATCCCTTTGCATTTTCTTTCGCATTTACCCAGCCGCCAAATTTCACGAACGCACATCGCGGAAAATTCCCGATACCATCCACACCATCTGAATGCTTGGCCGTCCACCACTGTACGTTTCACTAGGAGTTTTCTTCCGCGTACAACTCTCTCTCTGTGGAATAGCTTACCACCGGTGGTTATTCGGTACAGATACGACTTAGGGACTTCAAGAAAAGAGATTACGAGTTTACTCCTTTCTAAAAGGCCGGCAATGCACCTGCAATTCCCCCTGCTGTTGCAGTTGTTCACGAGTGGCGGTAGTCACTTGCCATCAGGTGAGCCGTATGCTCGTTTGCCCCCCTCTCCTATTAAAAAAAAAACTTAACGACTTACTTATTATAGAATTTTGATATTTCACTTACACATTCATTTTAAAAACAAAATACTATAATTTAAAATTAAAATTTTTGTACAACCGACTTCAATATATATTATTAAAGATAACTTAAAAACTATAAGTCAGACCTGGATCAAATTTATATGAGACCAATTTCGACATATACCCTAACTAATAAAAAAGATTTATCAAAATCGGACTACTATTTAAAAAGTTATACGTGGTCATACATAAAAAATATACGCGTCGAGTTGAGTACCTCCTCCTTTTTGAAGTCGGTTAAAAACAATGGTAGGAAGCAATTACACTGTATTATTTACTTTTAATCAAATATCCCAACTCAAAAGTAAGGAAATACATTACTTAATAACTAACATAAATAGAAAAAAATTCATAACTTATTTATATAATAGCAAAAATATTAATTTATTAAATATTAATAAGGCATTAGAGCTAACAAGACGAGTAGTAAAGTGCGTCCTAGAGTTTTGACTTTAAGGTTAAGAAGCGCAAGACTTCCCTTAATATTCTTAAGGACGTCCTTCAACTTGAATAAGAGCACTTGAATTCCCTACTAGTAATTTATTTGAAATGAATAATTATTTACAAAAAAAAAAAAATTGGTACATAATATATATATTATGTTATGAAAACATTTTGAATTTAATAAAAATATATATACATAAATATATATCAAACCCTAAGGGTAGGGAAATTGGGAATGAGTTTTGTTATGACTATGTTGTCTAAATAATACTATTGAGACAACATTTTAATTGTTACATTGAACTTGTGATATTCCTTAGGACATTAAAAAGGTTTAAACCAACAAGTTGACTTTTAAACAATAAAACTTTTAATAAAAAATAAAACCGTAGTAGCCGTAATATTTTAACAGAAAACAGTGTAGAATTACATACATACATAAACACTCACGCCTGTCACCCAGAGGGGTAGGCAGAGATTATGGACTTCCATTTGGCACGATCCTGACACACCTCTCTCGCTTCCTCCACATCCATATACCTACGCATACACGCTCGTCGGTTAAAGGTACTCTTGATTTGGCCCATTTTTAATATATCGCCAATTTGGTCGATAAACTTTCGCCTAGGGCGACCCTTCCCGACTATGCCGTTCACCTCTGCAACATAAATTTGCTTTGTCACTCTTTCCTCATTCATTCTTTCTACATGGCCAAACCACCGAAGCATTCCTTTCTTAATCCTGGTCACAACATCATCTTGCAAACCACACTCTTCTCTTATTAAACAATTTCTCACTTTGTCATTCAGCTTCATCCTGTCATTCATGTAGAATTAATGGCTATAAATTCTCTCTCTATATCCTTTTGTTGACAAAGCTTAATGAAATTTTATCAGAAACTAGCTTTCGTCCGCGTAGAAGAAAATGGTTCTAATAAGATTTTTAATTGTTTTTTTTACGTTATTAATTTTGTTAGAACATATAAATTATTATGTTAAAATGTTTGAATACTTATAAAATATAATAGTCTTTATTATAGTGTAGGCATTCAAGGGTTAAATAAACATGAAACTAAAATAAAATTTTGTTATATTTTATGAACACGAACACTAGGCTTTTGATCTGGTGAAAGTGACACGTGAGTATTGCCTTTTTACAACGAAATCGAAATATTACCTACCGCAGTATTTTTTTGTAAACAATATTTTTTGTTTCTCCTTCGGATGCTAGAATCACCAGGCTACTCTGAGCGCTTACTCTGGAGCATGCCACATACAACTGATCGTGGGAGAAGCAACTTTCTCTTAAATCTACTTCTGCTACCTTAAGAGTTTGACCTTGAGCTTTGTTTGAAAACTGCATCCTTGGAATAAATACAGGCTATCCTCGAGAACAAACTTTCAGTATAGTTGCGTCGATTACAATGCGATGCAAAGTTTTCACTTGCAATCTGGTGCCATTGCATAATTTTGGTGGATTTATATTGCGTAACAACATAATTGGCGTGCCAACTCTCAATTTTAATATGTGAGTTGGGAGACCGGGAGGCTTCAGTGTATTCAGAAACTCCACCGGATAATGAATGGCATCATCGGTGTTTGTCACTGAGTCGACGGATTTATATTGATATTAGACCACTTCGAATGATCTCAAAAGTATTTCATTTATGACTGAGGCTTTTTCGTTTTTTGGTTTTAGATGGCACGCTTGCATAACCATTCTGCATAAGTTCTTCTACAGTGGAAACAATTGTATGTAACTTTGTAGGTAGATTTATATTATTATCCAGTTCCGGAAAATCACCATTTCCTATTTTAAGCAACAGGTCTGAGAAATATTTGGCAGTAACATCTCCCCTAAAATGGACTCTCATTTTTTGGTAAGGCTCAGTTTTGTCACTGAAGGCCACAAATGAGACCGCTCCACGCACGCTTTGACTTCGTCCACTCGCGTCTCTCTGGGCACAACTGGTAGATAAAAACTTTTAGATTGTCTAAACGGTCAGCTACCGTAGAGTCTACATCACCTGAGGAACGAAACACGTGTCGTATTGTCGTCAGTGGTGTGTCTTGCCTAGTGTAGTGGTATTGGGAGTAGCGTTGCTGGTATTAGTGGTGACGGGGATAGTGCACGGAATTTAGGGAGGGCGGAAGGTGCTCTTCATACTAGGTAAGATACATCATTTTATTTTTATAGCGCGGATGTTTGCGAAGTAAATTTTTAAAAGCTTTTATATAATGGATTTCCGCAAAGTAACGCCTGGTTCTATTAATTACAACTGATAGAGTCTGCCGGAAATCGGCTGCTAACAATACAGTTACTAATCCCAATTTCTTGTAAAGATCTATTTAGGGCTTTGAAACCCTCTTCATGAGCCATAGTACTCTCATTCCAAACAATAAATTCCTTTTTGCGGAGTACTTCTGTTATATTATTTTGTTTGCGTATATTGCAGAGTGAGGTTTTGGTTTTATCAAATCGAAAAGAAGATGAAGTGTGCAGTTTTACCTACTTCCAGCAGAGTTCCAGCAATTCCCGACGATGCGATCGCTAAGGCACTATCACGGTTGCCTCTCACTTTGGCCAACAGTAAATTTAATAGAAATGTCTTCCCTGTTATACCAGGAGCATAAAAAAAACAGATATCACCTACACCTGCGTCGATACTGGAAAGTATTTTAAAATAGATACTCGTATGTCTTTGTTCATTGGTTAGAGAGCCTTCACTACTTGACACCAGTTTTGCTAAGGAATTGACATCATAACTTGTTTCCTTCATGTAATTTCGGTTATTGTGTAAGCCTGCGAACCTTTGAGGCTGAGGTAAACCGTACTGGTGTAGGCTTTGTCCTCCTAAAGCTATTACAGCTTCTCCTATTCTGAGCAGACATTTATTGTAGATTGTATCTGCTAAATGTTCATACATAATGCCAGAAAGCCTTTCCTCTTGTCGTTTGTAGTCTTCTGATAAGCTATCCCTGTATTTTACCCAAAATCCCACAAAATGTCAGTATTACAAAAAAAGTTCACGCATTTTAAATGGCGACTCGGTGACTCGCTGTTGCATGTAGGGCAGAATCTCAATGTTTGTTGTCCTCTAGCAAGCCAAGTTTCATGCAAGCTAATTAAAAAGTTGGTTGGAGGTAACCGTTGACAGTCTTCAAGTCATCGAAGGATGATGGTAACTAACCTAACCTCGTGCAAAAGTAAGCGGAGTAACACTCTGTGTTATTCTGGTGAAGCGTGTACATTCTACCTAGAGTGTGTTCTTTCATTATTCCTAGTCAGCCATCTACGGGATTTCCTCTTTTCCTTCTCACAAATTTATTTATTTGCTGCCCTTATTAATGTACTTACAAATGCACTTTATCGATTTAATAGAATTGCAAAATTCTACATTAATATGTGCCTTAAATGTCCGCGACAGGACCAACTGCTTATTGTATACTTCAATGTCTTTTAATTTAAGTGTAAAGCCACCATCAGCCAGAGATCGTATTCTGTACTCAACCATCGTGACCTGTCTATGTAGCTCTCAAAAATTTTCTGTGATATTTTTTGCTACATTTATTATCTTTTATGTAGGGAGAATTATTATTAAAGTACCCACGTGGACCCTGTATCATGTTGTTTTTAATTATGTCGTATAAAGTAGGATCTTCATTCAGATTTGGTATCTTAGCACATATAAGGAGCATATCTTAGCATATATATCCACCATGTCAGGCGAAATGTGGTTAACAATTCACAACAACATATGTAAGTGAGACAGACTCCGTTTCTGCCATTCAGTAGAGAACATGAAATAACGTACCTCTCCAAATATTTTTCCTTTAGTTAGAAGTGCCATTATTTTCTTAAAACTTTTATGTCCATGCAAAATCAACTCCGTAATTTAATCACATCGGAGATTGCAAGTAAATATTATAAAGAGATCGAGACGACCGTATTGGCGCACATAAGTCATGGCGTCTTGTGTCCGCTCATGCATGTATCTTGGCCCCCTGGTAAAAGAAGAAGTCAGCACCACTTTTTGACCCAGCTCATCAGCATCAACTTCCTGTCTTTTTTATAGGAGAGGGGCAAACGAGCATGCGTCTCACCTGCTGGTCAGTGACTACCGCCGCCCATGAACAACTGTAACACCAAGGGAATTGCTGATGCATCTCCAGCCTTTCAAAAAGGAGTAGGCTCTTTTCTTGAAGGACGCTAAGTTGTATCGGTCCGGAAAAATCGCTGGTGGTAATCGATTCCACAAGGAAGTTATGCGAGGAAGAAAACTTCTTCTAAATCACACAGTGGTGGACCGCCAATCATCCAGATGGTATGGATGGTATTGCGAGTTTTGTCGCGATGCGCGATGGGGAAATTGAGAGGCTGGAATTAGTCCGAACAATTCTTTAGAGCACTCCCAGTGATAGATGCGATGAAATACGCAAAAACATGCAACATCTCTACGCAGTGCCAGTGAGTCAAGCCGATCGGAAAGAACTCGGTCGTAAACAATTTGAACCGTTCTGCGCTGGATGCGGTCAAGTGGAAGGAGCTGGCACTGGGGAGCCCCTGCCCAGATATGGCAACAGTATTCCATGTGAGACCGAACCTGCGCCTTGTAAAGTTGCAAGCGGTGTACCGGCATGAAATACTGTCCCGCTCTGCTGAGCACGCCAAGCTGTTTAGAGGCCAATTTGGCCTTCTCTTCCAAGTGACCACGAAACTGCACGTCACTCGATATGTCGACACCGAGGATTTCGATACTGGCTGAGGCAACAAGGGGATTGCCTTGAAACTGAGGAGATACGACAAAGGGGTTCTTTTTAGCGGTAAACGCACAAACTTGTATCTTCTGAGGATTAAACTGGACTAGATTTAGTCGCCCGCAATCCGAGACTTTGTCCAACAAAGACTCGACTTCAGACACAAGTTTGTTCCGGTACTCGGCGACGTTTTCCCGAGAAATATTGGCACGGCCGGTGTATAAAGCATCAACAGTGCTGTCGTTCGCATAGCAATGAATGTTACTGGTTTGCAACATATCATTAATATGCAGAAGAAACAGCCAAGCACGCATCCTTGTGGTACACCAGCGTTAGTGGGCTTGTAATCGGAGCATGCACCGTCTATTACGACCTTGATGCTCCGATCTGCAAGAAAACTGGTGATCCAATTGCAAAATTTCTCGGGAAGGCAGCTTCGAAAGAAGTGCTTTGTGCCAAATCCGATCGAAGGCCTTCGCTATGTCCAAGCTAACGGTCAACGCCTCCCCCTTGGACTCCACTGCCTCCACCCATCTATGAGTTAGGTAACCTAAAAGATCACCAGCTGAGCGACCTTGACGAAAGCCATACTGGCGGTGACTAATCTGATCCTCAAGATACCCCATGAGCTGGCTGTTAATAATGGTTTCCATTACTTTGGAGAACAAGGAAGTGATAGCGATAGGCCTGTAGTTGGACAGATCTGAGTGGTCGCCTTTTTTAGGGATCGGGTGCACCAAAGCTGTC
The DNA here is from genome assembly GCA_963668995.1 of Parnassius mnemosyne. NCBI lineage: Eukaryota > Metazoa > Arthropoda > Insecta > Lepidoptera > Papilionidae > Parnassius > Parnassius mnemosyne. Next base: position 33,651,827 of record CAVLGL010000001.1, on the reverse strand, counting down.
TTCCATGAGTTCGGGACTACGCCTAGGGAGTAGGAGTACCGCAAAAGACGCATTCAAACCGGTGTAAACTCCGGAGCACACGTCTTCAGCACAATTGGTGGGACTCCCTCAGGCCCACTCAACTTGTTGACGTCCAGGTATAGGAGCTCTTTACTCACCGAGCACTGTGTAAACAGCACTTCCTGCATAGAGCACTCATACCGCAGGATGATCGGCGATGTGTTTCCGCCGTCATCTAGAGTCATGTTGGAAGCAAAATCGGCAAGATCGGCTTTCTCTTTTACGTCATGGGCCAGTGAGTCATCCACCCTGTGCAGAGATGGCAGAGATTACTGACAGAAGTTCTCTTGGACAGCCTTGGCGAGAGAGCAGAATGCACATGTTCCCGAAGGGAGGTGAACTAGTTTCTCGCCAATTCTGCCTATGTGCACTGACTTTGCCTTGGCAATGACACTTTTGAAGGACCTGGAGGCGAAACTTCACTTCTTTTTAAAAGCGCTGGTATTCAAATACCGGGACGTTGATGCGTCAGCCCAGGTTCGTTAGCACTCCTGCTTATAGCATGATGCAATTTTACAGAAGTGCCCAAACCATGGCTGATTTCTGCTTCCGATAGCTACGGAAAAAGAAACAGAAACAAAAACTTTTTTATTCAATATAGATTATAAATAATACTTATTGAAAGTCACTCTTTTGTTTAATTACCACTGGTTCGGAAAAAAAACCTCTGTCCTGGGAAGAACCAGCAAGAAACCCAGCGGGACTTTTTTTTAAAAATAACATCTTACAATCATGTACGTTACTTACATTAACAACACAACAAACTAGAAATAGCTTGGTAGCGATCACCTCATTTCCAGGGATTATTATCATCCATAAATTCCTTAATATTATAATAACCCTTTTTATACAAACTTAGAACCGGTCAAATTTTGTATATTTTCTGGAATTTTGTTGTAAAAGCGTATACATCGCCCCAAGAATGAATTACTGACTCGATGGAGTCGAGTAACTGGTACTACTAGCTTGTGTCTTTTCCTAGTATTTACAGAATGAACCCACCACAGATGATGGAATAAATAATTCCATTCATAGGATGGATAGGTCCTTACCTTCAAGTCTGCCGAGGCGTCGAAAACAGATGTCCTCTCTGACATACACGCAAACTCCAGCCACGGGCACAAACGAGTGTTCTAATTTGTACCCCGGGTGGAGAGATACGAAGTATCAGCCGGAGAGGGCGCTTGTGTCTCGGTTAAAAAGAGCAAGGCTGGCTTTGCTATCTCCAGAAGGTAGTAGACGGCGTTAAGGTTTGAATGAAGTCCCCTGATATTGCAGAAATTCACGGAAAGCTTGGCAGGGTTTGCCTTTGTATTCTTGCTCCGCTTGCCCCGAGAAGGTTCGTCTTGAGCGGAATTTCACCCCAGAATACGCGGGGTACCTGAGCACCCATGCTCAGAAAAAGTAGCTTGAGTGTAGATTCCCAGCGCGGGATTCTCCAGGGATGCTGGTACCCTCTAGGGGTAGTGTTCCTTTAAATTCCGCTACCATGTTGATGGGGGGGTGGGGAGGGCGATTGGGCCTCCGGCCACCTGCACTCACCAGGTGAAATGCAGAAGTGAACTTCTACTTTACGCTGGTATTCTGTGAGGTCGTGATGCCACCCCGGTTCGAGCCGGCCCATCCATGCGACAGCAAAAGCTGCCGAGTGTCTCTACCACTGTCTCCCTATCGCATCTTGCAAGTGGATATAACTGTCCGCTCTAAGGTGCGCCTGATTATTCTTAATATAACTCAAGCGTTCCGTCTCGATTTTCGTAAACATGTCAACTAAAAACTGGCCTAACAGTGAACGAAAATAAAGCAGATGATTATCTTATCCTTTCCTAATCATTATACGGTAAGAATAAAACTTGCAGCAGATACCATTTTTAAGCGGTTATTTGGTCTTAGGATCGCACTGGGGTAAAGAAATGGAGTATCAATCCTAGCAATAGCAAAAAAATTGGATACTGTAATGCATTGTATGAGGACAAACGGCTTTACATGCATTGTGATTTACCAAATGTGGTAATTCTGGCGCTATGAATAATGACATTGAAAAAAAAAAGGCTGTCTTGAGACGTTTAAATAAGAGAGTAAAAAAAGTAGTTGAAAGAAAAAAGCAAGAAAGAATGTATAAGAACAAAAAAGATAAGAAAGAATTTTGGATAACATCCATGCAAATATAAATGTTCTGAAAACTCGTAATAACTGCCGTGGAACATTCAAAACAGCCTAGAATTAAAGCTATACGAGACCAGAATGACTGTATTCTGAATGACGACGTTTCGAGTTTAAAGTTACGGAGGTAATATTTTGAAAACGTATTTATGAGTGAGGAGACCTTTCAATTAAATGAAATAGAAAGTCCGAAAAAAAGGGAAGAGATAGGGAGATAAGTATAAATGAAATCAATGAAAAGCATGAAAAAGCAGCTGGGCATGATAGAGTACCTATCATTCAAAATGCTAAGGGCTGGAGAGGGAGTGGTGGCAGGCCTGCTGTACACCTTGTTTGATTTATGAAGCGAAATAAAGCGGGTACCGGGATACGCAAACTGCAAAGTTGTGATAGTCTCAATATATAAAGGAAAGGGGTCGTAGCAGGACTGTAAAAACTACCGTGGTATCAGCTTTCTTAACATTGTGGGAAAACTGTGTACTAAGGTACTAATTGAAAGAGTTATGAAAGCAATTGATGGAAAAATATGGAATGTTTAAGCTGTATTTAGAAAGGGAATGAGGTGTACGGATCAAGTCTTTTCCATGCGCATAATTGCAGATAAGTTTTTGGCCAACAACTAGAAAGTTTTTTATGCAAACTACTTGGAAATGGCTTATGACAGAGTGGACTTAGATGTGTTATGGCAAACACTGAAGTCATTTGGGTTGAGAGCTAGATTGGTACAGGTATTAAAGTATCTATATAGGGACTCTAATGCTTGTGTCAGGATCAAAGGAGCATACTCGGCCTTGTTTGATATCCATAAAGGTTTCAGACATAGTTGGGTGGCATCCCTGTGGCTGCAAACTATTAATGGAAAGTTGTTTGGAAAATTTGAAAGTTGAAGAATGCGGGTTAAGAATAGATGAGTTAACCGTCTAACGCTTTTTGTACGCCGATAATCAAGTCATATTTGCGTCTTCGGCGACCGAGTTGCAAGTGATGGTTACATTAATGAACAGGTCATTAAAAGAAAGGAGAATGAAAGTGAATGCAAGTAAGACGAAAGTTATGGTTTTTGAAAGAGAAGAAAGTAATACGATATGTAAAATAGGAATAGAAGAGTCTAGAGTAGATGAGTTTGTGAATTTGGAATGTGTATTTAGCAGGGATAGTAGATATGATAAAGATATTATACTCGAAGAACGACGAGTTAACGCGGGAAATAGAGTGAAAGGGGCTCTACACTCTATTGTGGAAAGTCAGAATGTGTCAATAAAGGCACGTTTGACAATTCACAGGGCTGTGTTTGTTCGTACTTTTATGCATGGTAGTTAAAGTTGGGTGTAGCAGTAGAAGCACGACAGTAGAATAAATGGTATCGAAATGCTGTCACTAAGGAGTATGTAAGGGCTGAATCTGAATGACAGGGTGATTGAATGTGTGATAAGAGAAGAGTGTAATTTGTAGTCTCGTGTAGTTTGCGAACGATGAACGAATAGGAAACGTATCTTAGCACTGTACTAGAAGAACCGTTTCCGAAAGCTGATTGTTAATCGTTCCAACAGCTCTTTTCGTACACCCACACTCGCAATACGCCAGACTGCGTGTGCTAACGAGAGCATGCGAGAGCAAGCGAACGAGATAGTCGAAGAGTTGATCATGCCATTCGGAGAATAGCCGACAAATGCCTTTAACGGTACAGTGGATCAAATCCGTTAAGATGAGACGTTATAGAAAGATATTGTAACATGTTACGTTAGGTACATCAATGCAATAACGTCTATTTTAACTTATAATCCCAAAAGATTCTAGACTCGCTGTGTTCGCAAAGTATTGTACTTATTATACTTAATAAATAGATAAAAACAAACATTTACTAGGCTTCCTTTCGTAGACACTTGCGATCGCGTAAAAATTTAATAAAGCTGAAGTTACGATATAAAAATTATTGACGAGTATTTTTTTTGTGCTTTTAATTATTGTTATAATATTGATTGCCTCCTTGGATGTTTTTTATTTTCTATGGGATTTTATTTCTCTAACATTAATAATTATTCCAACACTATTTTGCTTTGAACTTTTATTTTAACCAAGAGATTATCAGGTGTATATATGTACGAGTGATAATATAACACGACGATGCGAGCAGATATCAAACGACAGACTGACTAACTGAGATAACCATTCTATACAGATTTTACAGATAGATACAACTTAAACTACTTAATAGTATTGATGCCCAAATAGAGCTAATAGAACTAATAGAACGACCTTGTTCACTCTCTGTGATGAAATAGTACGGAGCTATCTTTAAAATGACCGAGCAGGCATAAAAAATTTAGTTTTTATTTCATAGTATAAGGGTGACAAACGAGCACACAGTCCACCTGATGGTAAATGGTTGCTGTGGCCCATAGACATCTACATCTATCTTCGATTAAGAATCAAAATGCAGATGCGTTGTCACCCGCAAGGACTAAGATGGAATGCCTCGTTTCCAGTAAAAATGCTCACTGGTTCTCTACACTTACCATACGAAACACAGCAGCGTTAAGCTGCTATTTTACGCTGGTATTCTGTGAGAGCGTGGTCCTTCCCCGGTCGAGCCGACCCATTCGTGCTACTACCATAATATAGCTGGCTCTACCTCGTATTTCTTGTGATCAGGATTAAGAAAGCAATGCTTCGGTGGTTTGGTCATGTATAAATAATGAATGAGGAAAGAGTGACAAAGCTAATTAATCTAGCAGAAGTGACCGGCAGAGTCAGGAAGGGACGCCCTAGGCGAAAGTTTATTGACCAAATGGGCTATATAAGAGTACCCTTAATCGACGAACATGTATGCGTAGGTATGTGGATGTGGAGGAGGCGAGAGAGGTGTGTCACGATCATGCCAAATGGAAGTATATTGTCTCTGCGTTCCCCCCTGGGTGACAGGCGTGAATGTTTATGTTTTTACGTATGTATATATTAACCGTTACTAAGCAAATAAAAATTTATACATACACCGACTTACGTATCATCAAAGTTAGTTCAAAGACATAAATTAAATGGCTGCAGTGAGTTCGGTGGCCAGATAAAGAATTTTTTTTTCTCTTTTTAATTTAAGCATCGATTCCAATCACAAAAGATCAAAGAATCACCACCCGGCCCATTTCTTCATTGTTCAAATTCAAAACGTTGAATTATTCAAAGATCTGGAAATGTTTCAATTGGCTAGCTATAAAAAATGAAACGGTTCGTTGATTTTTCCTCTTAGTTAAATTATCTATTCATTTCAAAAGACGAATCATATTTGATCGGTTTAATAATCAAGTTTCATTCAACTCTGATTTTTAAGGGTAAAACGACAGAACGAAAAGTATATCCTATATAATAATTACTTATTATAATAATTACTTACATTGACGTAAAATAACTCAATGTACGCCAGTATATTCTAAGTTTGATAATGTTGCCGTTATATGTACTCTAAGCTGTGATTATTGTAATTATATTTTTGCTTAATTTACCTTTATGTTTTATCTTATCCGTAATCTTTATAGCTGAATAAGAAAATATTCCTAAAAAATGTGATACTTTGCAGTTCTCCTAAATCCTGCTTTTCCTAGTTAGTTTGGGTATTTACAATAGATATTTTTTATAGTAGAGGGGGCAAACTACCATGCGGCTCACCTGATGGTAAGTGACTACCACCGCCCATGAACAACCGCAACACCAGGGGAATTGCAAATGCGTTGCCGGCCTTTTAAAAAGGAGTAGGCTCTTTTCTTGAAGGTCCCTCGGTCCCTGAAGTCGTATCGGTCCGGAAAAATTGCTGGTGGTAAACTATTCCACAAGGAAGTTCTGCGAGGAAGAAAACTTTTTCTAAATCGCACAGTGGTGGATCACCAATCATCCAGATGGTGCGGATGGTATCGGGAGTTCTGTCGCAGTGTGCGTTCGTGAAATTTGGCGGCTGGGATTAATCCGATCAATTCCACAGAGCACTCCCCGTGGTAAATGCGAAAGAAAAAGCAAAGAGATGCAACATCTCTTCGCAGCGCCAATGAATCGAGCCGATCGGAAAGGACTTGGTCGTCGACGATTCGAGCCGCTCTGCGCTGGATGCGGTCAAGTGGAAGGAGCTGGCACTGGGGAGCCCAAGCCCAGAGATGGGAACAGTATTAAATGTGAGACTGAACCTGCGCCTTGTAAAGTTGCAAGTGGTGTGCCGGCATGAAATACTGTCCTGCTCTGCTGAGCACGCTAAGCTTTTTAGAGGCCAATTTGGCCTTCTCTTCCAAGTGACCACGAAACTGCACGTCACTCGATATGTCGACACCGAGGATTTCGATACTGGTTGGGGCAACAAGGGAGTGCCTTGAAACTGAGGAGATACGACAAAGGGGTTCTTTTTAGCAGTAAACGCACAAACTTGTGTCTTCTGAGGATTAAACTAGACTAAATTTAGTCGCCCCCAATCCGAGACTTTGTTCAACAAAGACTCGACTTCAGACACAAGTTTGCCCCGGTTCTTCTATACGTGGTAGAGCCATGCTGCAGCTATATTACTACTAATATATTTCAGCTAGATTAAACTGGACTAGATTTAGTCGCCCGCAATCCGAGACTTTGTCCAGCAAAGACTCGACTTCAGACACAAGTTTGTTCCGGTACTCGGCGACGTTTTCTCGAGAAATATTGGCACGGCTGATGTATAGAGCATCACCAGTGCTGTCATCTGCATAGCAATGAATCACGAGTTATAATGAATGCTACCAGTTTGCAACATATCATTGATATGCAGAAGAAACAGCGTTGGTGATAGCACGCAGCCTTGTGGAACACCAGCGTTAATAGCCTTGTAGTCGGAGCATCAACCGTCTACAACGACCTTGATGCTCCGAACTACAAGAAAGCTGGTGATCCAATTGCACGATTTCTCGGGAAGCCCATAGGAAGGAAGCTTCAAAAGAAGCGCTTTATGCCACACTCTATCGAAAGCCTTCGCCATGTCTAAACTATCGACCAATGCCTCCCCCTTGGACTCTACTGCCTCCGCCCATCTATATCAAGTAGACCAGACGATCACCAGCTGATCAACCCCGACGAAAACCGTATTGGCGGTCACTAATCAGCTGGTGATCCTCAAGGTACCGCATGAGGTGGCAGTTTATAACGGATTCCATTATTTTGGAGAACAAGGGGGTGATGGCGATAGGCCTGTAGTTGGACGCGTCTGAGCGGTCGCCTTTTTTAGGGATCGGGTGGACAAAAGCTGTCTTCCATGATTTCGGGACTACGCCTAGGGAGTAGGAGTACCGGAAAATATAAATATAAATTTATCAATAACTTGACCAGAGCGTCACTAATAAGGTAGAGATCTTATGATTTTCTTTTTAGGTGCTAAAAACTAAAATTTGAGTCATTTTGATTCATAAACATAGAATTTGTTAATAACTTGAGAATTTATTACAATTATGCCCAGATCGTTTAATGCATCAGAAATTATTTACTACACTTTTGTAAATATACGCGCGAATAATTATTTTTCTTTCCACCAAATGTTACTTCACACACGACGGGATATTATTCTCGGTAAATATACAGATAACAGCTTTCGCTAAGGGATACGGGCGACTGAGCAGATTTACGATAGAGTTACATTAAGTTTTTATTTTAAATTATGTATGTATGTAGTACTAGAGTAATTTTGTTCACAATGTTATACAAACTACACAGCCCTATTCATTTATAATAAATTAATAAACTGTATACTTATAATTCTTCTTCAATTTTATAACATATTATTTTATAACTTTGTAATGGATATATTTATTTTGTTACAGCGCACTTTATTGTTTTAAACATTAGGTATACAGCAAATTTTAAACTACGTTTGTAAACTTTGAACATTTTACAGTTTCAAAATTATTATATTTTATACAATTTTTAATTCGGAAATTAATTTTTCGAAAGGATAGTATGTATAGTAGCCATCCGGTTACAATATAACGCTAATATACAGGTTGTCCCAGGAAACGCACCAGTGAATGCCTGTGGTCTGGGTACACCAATACCTATCGCTTCGACCTCCATGTATGTTCCGCGATTTTTTGTAGTTTTCGAGATATTATTTTTTTTGTTTTGTTTTCAGTTTTTTTTTTTAATTTTGGACGGTTTTAGCTATACTTTTTCTGTGAAGTAATTCTTAGAGATTTTTTTGTTCGTATTATAGGTAGCATGTGTGTTCATCTGTAAAAATACTAAACACCAAAGTTATAAGTATTAGTACCTAACTCAGATTTAGCTCACAAAATTAAAATTTCTGTTTGAGAGAAATTTATATTTGATTACAACTTGAAAGAAAATTACTTACTACTTACTACTGAATAACTTCCTGATAATTTGAAAAACTTTATAGGTTCCTTATCTCTCAAAATAACACAAAAAAGTTGGTACTTTATATTGCATTTTTGTGCAAAAACGAAGTTTAAAATTGATATAGTCGAAAATAGTGCAATTTATTTCATTCATTTGAAATGACTCTTCTCACATTTTCCAATTAATATGGTGAATAATTATGAATTAATTATGAAAAAAGTCAATCCAAAATTATTTTTTCACATTGTGCTAAATAAAACAACAGAAATAATTTTAAGAAATCATTTATTTATTACTGTTGTGCCTGCCACCTTCACAGCAAACGGCGCCGACGCAAAAAAATTACCGCGCAAATCTCGGAAGGCTTTGGTGTTTTGTCTTATTATTTCTTGACCTTCATTTAATTTAGCTTGAAGCCCGTCCACAAATTCACACCAAATTGGTATTAAAATTTGTGATGCCGAACCAGTTTTGGATGTTCGGTTGCCCAGTAATGGTAATTGTGCATATTAAATATTCCGTTGCGGGTGAATGTTGATTCGTATGTCCATAAAGTTCGGTCGAAAAAGTCGGGGTCTTCGTTGTTTCTTCTTAACATCTCTTGACAAAATTCAATTCGGCGTTGGTAGTTCGGTGATATTAAGCCTTACACTTTCCGTATGTGACACGGGTGATATCGCTCATTGTGCATTATTCAATGCACGGTAATGTGAGGGATTCCAGTGAAAAAAGGTAACGCACACAAATATTTTTTATTAGGTGTTATATTATTATTGTTGTCTACATTTCGAAGTTTAAGGAAATTATGTTACGCTACTTTGGAAGGCGTGCGTGGGGCCGAAGCCAACACATAAAAACCCTTTAAACAATTATTATTATTTACGTGTACGTCATAGAATTGCTCTCGTACTCTTAGTGCGTTCCCTTGCAACGTCATCTAAAACCACGTCAACGCGGACAGCATATATCTGTTCACCATCACAAGATCGTCTACCGATCAATCCTAGTAAGCGGCCTTCCATGTAGGAATTGTGCACGCGAAGAAAAAAATATCGGTCTGGATATGTTGCTGGTTGGCGCCCTACCCTGCGTATCAATATGTTCCAGTACAATCTCGCAGCAAGTCCAGCATTTCCTCGTGCGTAGCCATAATAACAGTGCATTTCTGCATAATCCCGTTGGAAGTACGCCATAATAACAATGCATAATATCAAAGTCCAGTAAACGCGCCGAGTTGTTGTTCCAGGAAATTAAAATGTCCAAATCAGTATGCAATCAAAGTCCAAAACACAAGCCAAGTACACAAAATTCCAATAACACACAGTAACGTACGTACTATGTACGATCGAGCGCAAGGGTAGGCGATAAACATCTGACGATGACAAAGAAAAAAGCGCGATCTTAGAGAGAGAAATGTTGGCCGTGCTTTTGTCATTACTATTGTTGTCTCTTTTTAACACTACCTGTTCCTTGAACCATTTACCTCATTTTTTACCTAAATTGTGCTTGAATAAAAGTTGTACTTGCGAGTAAAATTTTATGTAAATATGTTATATTAACCTGTAATTCGTGGATATAATACTGAACAGAAACTACATAAGATCTATTCTTAGATTACGTTCGGGACATATTCCATCGAAGAAGTTTGCTTTTCTAATGAAAACCAAATTGCGACGTATGCGTATGTTGGATATTGAAGATTTCCAACATATTTTGATGAAATGTGTCCGGAATGAAGTAATTAGAAGGTTATGTTTTGGTAGTAATAAGAATTTACACATTGGCACCTTGAACAGTATTTTGGCTCTTCCAATGTCGAAGGAGGCTAAAATGCTGGTCCAGCTAGCAGACTTTATTCTGTATAGGGAATAGGTGTGGCTATTTATGGTTCCACTTACTCCTTAGGTGTGATTACTAATAGTCGCTCGTATTCCTTGCACATAATTATTGGTAATATTATACATTTTATGTGTAATTTTGTATTCGACTGTAGTATTTAAGTAATTGTAGACAAAACGGGACGATGTGGTCGCTCAGCGACGAAGTACTTTATAATAATAAATTAAAAAAAAACCTTTTTATCGAAAACTATTCACCATATAAATCGGAAAAATGTGAGAAAAGTAATTTCAAATGCATGAAATAAATTTCACTATTTTCGACTGTATCAACTTTAAATTCCGTTTTTGCACAAAAATGCCATATAAATCAACTTACCAATTAACCAATTAAAAAAAAATAAAAAACAATTCATATGAAAATATCTCGAAAACTACAAAAATCGCGGAATATACATGGGGGTCCAATTGATAGGCATTGGCAGTGCCGTCTTTAGGATCAACGAGGCTATGGGCCAAGGTACTGGCTGGGGCCTATGTAAGGGATGGAAAATCCTTAAATTTTAACTTTATCATTTTTCAGTTTACAATAACGCAATAGGCTAAATCGTAACCCCGTCTCTTAACACCCCACATATGAGAGTTCAATAAATAAATTTTTTAAATCTAAAAAACTAATACCCCACCAATTCTAATTTAAATAAAATTGAATGAAAACCATATATTATAATCTATACAAAGAACAATACTTATATTTATTCATATACAAATATATGAAAGTGACGTCATCCGTGACATCATAGCCTATAACAGCATTGGTTAGCGAGCCACTGCATACCAAGTCTATAACTACAGCGCGATGCTGCGCCGAATCTTGTTTAATAAACAAGGGCTATCGGTTTTTCTTCGAGGAAGTGCCGTAAACTGTCCCCGCTGTATTAGATCGGACTACAATATTTCGTCGTTCCGGATCGACCTCAGTTCTCAATGGCTTCTCAAACGAACACTTGGCATTTCAACTTATTTCTTAATTCATTTTTACTTTACAATTAACTTATTTGCTTTGTTTTAAATACCCGTAATTTTAGCCATGCATACATTTAATTTCTTACAATTTACAATTTTCGTATATTTTAATTTCTTTAAACAAACGATTAAATGTAATGTTTATAATGCCATGTAAACGTTTTCTCAATTACAATATTCAAACTAACGCGCCAAAATCTTCATTCGGATTCTTACGCATGCGCGCTCTTGCGCGCAAGCAGAAGCGCGATTGTTTTGAAAGAAACTTGTTTAAGCTTGCTTTTGTTTTTGGTAAGAAAATGAATAGTCAACGTCCGTGTTTCGACATGTGAAACAGCCAGCAGGTTCATTACCAGATTTTCACGCGATGTAGCAACAGTTAATTTAGTATTGTTTATCGAATCATTTGAAGTACATCAAAATCATGAATCGTGTTTATGAAAGTGGTGCTGCAAAAAAACGAAAAGCGAAAGAAGAACAAAAGAAAATAGACAAGTTACCAAAAATTACTGGATTTTTAAAACAAGATGACATTACTAGTAAGTAATACTATATATTATTTGAATTAAGAGTGATTAGTTCATTAATTGAGTCCTATAACCTCATTGTTGTTCGCATGTAGCAAAAGTTTTTTTATGAAAAGTCGATTTAATATCATTTTTATGAAATTAATTTATGAAACAAACCGTGCTAACAGTATGATAATAAGATCATTGCATTTTATTTATTAGGCAAAAATGATGAAACGCCAAAAGGTACCGCTGATTTACAGGAAAATGTTATTCAAAACGAATCAGTCGATTTGAATCCTTCAGAACAGTCGGAATTATCAGTAGCTACACAAGTTCTTATAAATCATAGAACAGAAGGTAAATAAAGAGTTTCAAATTGTAAATATTTAGATTCTAAAAAAGCTGAATAATTTTAAATATTTTTTTCAATTAAAAGCGATTTACAAAAATATATTTTATTTTAATAGAGGAGGCAGCATTGAGAAGCACGTCAGAAAAAATTGAAAGTTATTCGACTGATATTGCGTTATGGGGCGAAATCAACGAGAAGTTACGATTATACTGGTTGCAAAAAAATCCAGGTTTATGCAGCAATAAGGATAAAGATTTCTCAAAATCTGCACGGATTTACCAAGAAGGAGATAAACAACAAGTGAGAACTCTAAACAAATCATTATTTCAATTGAAACTACAAAATAATGAAATAGTAGAGCGTGAGTGGTTATCGTATTCGCCATCAACTGGACGTATATATTGCTTTGTATGTCGACTTTTTTCATCTGAAAAAGATCAATTTACATTTTACGGATTTAATGATTGGAAACACCCAGAGCGAATTACGGAGCATGAGCAAAGCAAAGCTCATAAACAAACTTTAACTATTTATTCTAAACGGAGAAGAGAAACTGGTAGTTTAGAAAATGCATTAACGATTCAACAAAAAAATGAGAAAAATTATTGGATTCAAGTATTACGTCGAATAACTGACACTATAAAGTTTCTTGCTTCACGAGGTCTCGCTTTTCGAGGGGAGAACGAACGATTCGGATCTAGTCAAAATGGCAATTACTTAGGTATTTTAGAATTACTGAGCGAATATGACCCTTTCCTTAAAGAGCACATTAATACCTACGGAAATAAAGGACATGGAGTAACATCATACTTATCAGCTAATATTTGTGAGGAATTTATAGGCCTTATGGGGGAAAAAGTTCTTGCTTGCATTATAAGTGAGTTGAAGAAGGCAAAATATTATTCTTTTTCTGTGGATTCTACGCCGGACATCACTCATCTAGATCACTTAACGTTCACCGTGCGCTACGTTACCGATCAGGGGCCTATCGAACGTTTTTTAATGTTCGTTCCTATAGAAGGTCATAATGCCGAATATTTAACAGAGGTTGTAGTCAAATTTTTTAAAGATAATGATATTGATATAAATGACTGTAGAGGTCAATCTTATGACAACGCATCGAATATGTCTGGACGCTATTCAGGACTGCAAACCAGGATAAGGGAAATCAATAAGTATGCTGATTATATTCCTTGTGCCGGGCACTCGTTAAATTTAGTCGGCGTTAAGGCAGCTGAATGTGTTAATGCAGTCGTTAAGTATTTCTATATCGTACAAAATTTGTACACATTTTTATCAGGATCGACTTAAAGATGGCAAAAACTATTGTCATATTTAGGAACGAAAAAAAAAGTCGTTAAATCTTTATCCGCTACTCGATGGTCAGCCCGAGCTGATGCAATCATCGCTCTTTTCACAGGTCATACAGATATTACGAAAGCTCTAGATGATTTATCAAAGGATGATACGCAGTCTAACGAGACTAGACTTGAAGCTAAGACCATTTTAAAGCAAATTACAAAATTTGAAAATGTCTTTATAACTGTGGTATGGCACGAAATCTTGACACGTATTAATGATACATCTAAAAATTTACAAAAAGAAAATATGGATTTGTATATAGCATGCAGTCTTTTAAATTCCTTAGAATTGTATTTATTGGATATCAGGGATAAATTCGATGAGTTTTTAGAAAAAGCAAAAAGCTTTACTGATATCTGCGAAAGTGAATCTACATCTGAGCCAAGAAATCGAAGAAGAAGCGTAAAACTTACTCGCTTTGAAGGAGAGAGTGAACATACACAATTTACTGGAGATGAAAAGCTCAAAATAGAGATTTTTTATCCGATAATCGATTCACTTTGTTCCAATTTGAAAACCAGAAAAACTGCTTACGAAACGGTGAATGATAACTTCAAGTTTTTTACTGCTCTACCAAACATGACATACGAAGGAATAAAAGAATGCTGCGAAAAGCTTGCCAGAAAATATGATCAAGACATTTCTGCAGAAAATTTAATATCAGAATGTTTACATTATAAACATTATCTTCGTGATACACGAAAGAACGAAGAATTATTTATTCCTGATCTATACTTGCAACTGAAGAAAGAATTTCTGACGTCTACATTCCCAAATATTGAAATAAGTCTCCGAATATTCCTTACCCTAATGATCACCAATTGTGCTGGTGAACGATCATTTTCTAGATTAAAGTTGATAAAATCCGATCATCGAAGCACAATGTCACAGTCACGATTGAATCATCTAAGTTTAATGAGTATAGAATCGGACTTATTAAAATCGATTGATTTTGATGAACTCATATCTAATTTTGCTGCGAAGAAATCGAGAAAAAAAGTTTTTAAGCTGTATATAATTACTGTTATTTTAGTGCAAAAATAAATTTTTAAACAAATTTTCTAAATCTTGTTTCTATTTTACTAAGTGTGTGATTTGATATTTTTCTTATTATGTTATAAAATTTGTTGTTGTATATCGAAAATTTTCAGAATTGTGGGGCCCCTGCCTACCTCGGGGCCTCGGGCCAGGGCCCTGCGGGCCCTGCCTTAAAGACGGCACTGGGCATTGGTGTACCCAGACCACAGACGTTCGCTGGTACAGGTTTCTTAGGACACCTGTGTACGATCAACGGCAGGGTTAGTGCAGATTCAGAGTGAAAAGTAGACATACAATACAACTAAACTTGCAACGCAACAATTTGTTATGCAGCAAAACAGGTGAGTCTTGGGGTATGTTAGGACCCAGGATCCACAATAAAATATACTGTGGATAGGATACCGTGATAAAAGGTAAGCCTCATTCAAAGTAAAATATTATGATGTATTATGAGTAAATTTCAAAAGAACTCTGAGAGCTAATATACAGTTAAAATAATATGCTCCTAGCGACGCTTGCATTGAATTCCGAAATCACGCAAACTTAGTTATTGTTTTAAATTATTTCTATAATACAACCAAATGGCAATTAATTTGTTGTTGGCAAATTGGATCCTAATGAAGCAAAGGTTCTTTAAGTAAACAAGACGGTCGTCTTTCTCCTGTTTACATGATTCAACGGTTCGTTAGCTTTGTTTCAAATCCAATAGCCCTTTCGTTATACAATAACTATACATGATTATTGCTTATTGTTGCATTTTCATCTCCAGCCGTAAAAGTTAATTTATTAATTTCCAAATTAGTAATCATTTGTTAGAAAAATTTTAAGAAAGTTTAAATTTTTTTTTAAGAAACGTTTGTTATTTCACGATTTTAAGCGTTTTAAATTGGAAGTATGATAAGATTTATTTCAATAGAAATAATATTAAAACTTTCAAAACTGTTGTTAAGGAAATTTGATTTGCAAGAAAAACAATTCAAACAGAGGTAATTTTTGACAAGAATAGATTTACGTCCGTAACACCTGTTTCACTTGGGAAATGAAGTGAACGGCCCGTACTCGAATTAATAAAATATAATTAATGGTCACAATTTGCACGCTTTTATATGATTTTCTTTTGTCACACCAGGCTGCACAAATGAGTCACTGAATAAAAAAAGCACCCGTTTAACAGAAGCATCGAATGGGTGATTGTTAATTTATTAGTTAATTTAACACTCTATAGTTTCTCTCATAGCCTTTTAGCTTAATAAATCTGCATCCAGAGTCGTCTATATACGCCGTAAGCCGTTCCATGCAACCAATCAAAGAGTTCAACAGTACTTATACTTCAAATATGTAAGTAAGCATTTCGCATTTCCATGCTGAACATAGGCTGCTCCAAAGAATGTCACAAACCACAGAGCACCTGCCACTCGATAACCTTTTTCCCCCGGTGGTTGTTGGTTCTGCAAGAATTTGAGAATGGCTAGTTCAAACTCAACGAGGCAGTCCAGCTATGAGCTCAAGATATAGCATATAAGGATAGGTTATATATATATATATATATATATATATATATATATATATATATATATATATATTTATATATATATATATATATATATATTTATATATATATATATAGTAAAGTAGTAAGTAAAGTTATATCTATGTTATTATATATATATATATATATATATATATATATATATATATATATATATATATATATATATATATATATATAATAACATAGATATAACTTTATCCCGTTTTGTTAGAATATTCTTTATAAATTATAATCGGTTCATACTTATTATAGTAATTGTTACATAAGTGTAGCCCAATGTATATAAGGATACGAGTATAATTTATATGAAGAAAACCATAAAAATTTTACGTGTTCTATAGTGACATAAGATTTAAATTAATAATAATTAATACTTATTTTACAATGAATAAACTCAGCGTTATTCAATCAGTTATAATTACTACAGCAAGTGGCATGCTTCTATTAGTTTGACCTATTTTTGAAGACTGTTTCTCTGAATACAAATATTTTAACCAGAATTTTATCAGAATTTCAGACATAATATTGTGTAAATTTATTTTACCGTCCATTACCTATGAAAGTAATATAATACGACTCATACAATTGCCATAAAAGGAGAACCAAGACCAATATAAGAATAAAAGAAGGAAAAATAATTTTATTTGACATGATGCAGAAGTTAGGGGCAAAGTATATTTTTATGGACTTTTTGTGGCTATAGAGCTACCAGTTCATCTGATTGTAAATGGCTTACCCACTTTATATGCTGTTGGATGATTTTGCCGTAATCAGTACACTTAGCAGACTGAATATCAATCGCAGTACTAGAATATCCTTCACATTTTTATCTCCTCGCGTAGATCATATGTGGCTTCCCTTAAAACTAGTTGCGGTTGTCAAGCAGCTGTAGTAGCCACTTACAATCAGGTAACCAGTTCGTCACAAGTCTTCTTCTGATGGCAGGTCTGTTGAGGCGCTGTCGTCGGGCCACAAGCGAAAATACATAGAAGCCTAAATCGCGCTAACAAAGTTTAGAATAGACTCATATAGAATAACTCCGAAGTATCACTCGAGGCGTTGGCCGCTCCTTGGACTGAACACCTTGCCCGGCGGGAGATCTCCCCTTTTCCTTCCACGTCCACAGGTCTCCTCCAAGGGAGGCCATAAAGCATAATTTTGAGCTGCTTAAATCCTTCGGATTCCTGCATGTCTTATGTGGTCGCCACGTTATCTAATGGGGAGCCGTATAACACGGCGCTTGCCAATACGAGACTGCACTCGAGAAGCTTTCTCCCCATCGGCTGTTGGTTCTTCCAGCCGTATGGTCGGGATATGGTCACTTCTGCTAAATGATCTGGTTCTACTTCGAATATTCTGTCATTACGAATGGAACAACTTCGAGCATAGCTTTCTCCATAGCTCGACCTTAAGCTTCCTTTCGTTACCATGTCTCATTTCCATAAGTCGTCACTGGTGATACAAACTAATTGTATATCACATGACCGTTGTCTTATCCATGTATATCTTAAGGAATACTTCTCAAGTATCTTCTTAAGGAATAACGGATAGGCCGTTGGGAGACACTATTGAGGTCTGTGAGCATATGTAATCTATACTCAATGACCTCGAACGTCAGCAAGTACGAACGGCAGCAATGTACTCGCCATAGATGATGATCTTTTCTTTAACTTTATTTTTGGTCTTTAACTGAAACTATTGAAAATAGCCCCTGATCTTTCCGGCAGACAGAGTTCTGGCAAAAATTTTGGATTATTAGTTTCGCTCAATCGTTTTTTAATATGAGCCTGTATTTCTAGATCTGTCTTTTTACTGCCTCTACTCATTAAAATTTGTTGAAGTCTGCGGGTTTTTTATCGTCTATCAGCAATAAAATTGCCATAAATATTTTGTAATTCGAGCCGAATGTTCAGAGCCTTTGATAAGAAAAACATAAATTTTTAGTTACATCATATAATAAAAATATTTTTAATAATTTAAAAATTATATACCTACAGATTTGTTCGGAACCCTCGGTGCGCTAGTCCGACTCGCACCTTGCCGGTTTTTTTATTGAATAAGGTACACAAACAGACAGTAGTTATATACAGTTCTAAAATTAAAAGTATGATGGTGTTGATCTAAACTACAATCAAAAAAAAGTGTACACAGCATTTCTAGTTGATTATATACATCTTGTAATTTTTGGAACATAAACCACAGTTATATTTCGTTATATAGTTAGTTAAATAATTCTAGGTACTCAATATGCATTCGAGAAAAATGACAACGATAAATACAAATCCGTTAATAAATATTCATTCTCATGTAAACTTTTAATTAGGTGTTAAGTTATTCGCATCGTTGGAAGCAGCTGCTCTGTATTTCTTCGCTATAAAATATCTTATTTGCTTGATAACGTAATTAATACATTATTATTGCAATATTTTTACTCGTGTAACTTTATAAAATTTTAGTCTGTTTTACACACACAAAAACACTAGTCCGTAAAACGAAATACACTGAAGCGAACCAACCACGAACACACACTCTTCTGACATGCTTTCTATTTTAACTTCTAATAAGTTTTCTTATGCAAGACAATTACTAATTATCCGACAGAAAATTATTTGTACTCGTAACTTATATCAACTCTTATATTGTATTGCAATGATTGAGCTTGTGATTCATATCAATAAATGTGTATTAAATCTCAATAAAATTGTAATATATAAATACAATCATGTATATTGCCAGTTTCGAAAGCAGTTAAGATAATAGTTTCTGTGAGAATGATCTACAATATTCTAATACGCAAGCGTAAACAGTTATTAAGTTTCAGCGTAATCTACGTATTATTACAACTGAAACATCTACTTCAAAAATCAAACAAGGAGGAGGAAGAGGTGATGGTTTGTAGCTGCTTAGAAGTTCATAGAACAATAATTAACAACATTATCTTCATTGATCTCATGTTGTTACTAAACGTTTTATTTCCCGGGATTCAAGAATATTTATTTATATTCTATATTCTATATTCTTATTTTATTTAAAAATTTTTTCACTTATAATAATAACAATATTAATTTATGAAGTTAACTTTCTTTACTCACTTTTTATTTTTATGTATAAAAATATTATAACAGGGTATAACGCTACTACATCTGGGAAAGGGTCTCGTCTTATTTTTAAACACTACACTATTCTATTCAATGTCAATACATACTTTCAATAAATTCTGGTGACGGCCAAATTATTTTATTCGTTAACTATTATTACTTTGATTTTAAAAAAATGTGCAAATATGATCATAAATTAAAAAAAATAGAAAGATCTTAGAGTAATAACATACATATTATGCATGTAGAAATTGATATTTTGCGTCATCTTTTAAGGATAAGCATAAGCTACCGCATACTTTTTTGGGCAAATTTCAATAGATCTATGAACAGATTAGTGCTGGATGTGAATTTTAATTTTTTATTTTATATATATATAGGATAGGGTGACAAACGAGCACACAGTCACTTGATCGTAAGTGATTGCCGTGACCCTTAGACATCTACATTTATCCTTAATAAAGAATCAAAATGCAGATGCGTTGTCACCCGTGAGGACTAAGATGGAATGCCTCTTTTCCAGTAAAAAGGGTCTCCGGTTCTCTACACTCACCATACGAAAACAGCAGTACTATACTGCTATTTTACTCTGGTTTTTTGTGAGAGCGCGGTCCTTCCCCGGTCGAGCCGATCCATTCGTGCTACAACTATACTACTAATATAGCTGCAGCATGGCTCTACCACGTATAAAACATATTATATCTTGTCATTACTTTGTAATGTATATTTAGTACATCAATTTGGTCGAAATTACCGTTTCAGCGGCGTTTAATTAAAATGCCCCGTAGCGTGTTATTTTTTCCTGGTTTGCTGCACAAAAACTTGTATTTAATATTTTTTAAATACATAAAATTTGAACAGATAGTATGTAACACACATGAATGTTAAAGTCGGTGCAGCCATTTTTGAGGTATATATATATATATATATATATATATATATATATATATATATATATATATATATATATATATATATATATATATATATATGTCATATATATCCATGTTTGAAAAGGATAAATCAAATTCTGAAATTAACATAAAGTAAAAGTCGCGGTGTAAGAACAGCCACTACCCCATATCATCCCATGGCTGTCGTAAAAGGCGACAGTGGGAAACAAATCAGGAGAGCGATAGCAGCGTCTTCCTAATAACGACTAAAAATAAAAAAAAACTGCAGTTGCCAACCCCTTTGCTAAGGATGGAAACTATGGCAAATATCTTTATGAGGCAATCTATAGCAGAGGCCTATGTTCAGCAGTGGACTTTAATAGGTTATAACGGTAACGGTAAATAAAATATCTACCATAAAAACCTTTTTGTGTGTTTTGTGTACGTTTGTGTAAAAAGCGTTGGTCGGCTGCTTTATCGGCTTTCTCTATCATCATTCTATAGAATTCAGGTGTTATATTTTTGTATGAGCTTTTGCCATTTATCAGTCTTTAGAATCTTGACAAGGTTTAACCAAAATTTGAGAAATATTTGTCTTGATATTCTAATATTAGGTGAATTCATATTTTTAATATCACTTTAAGCAAATGACAAGTGAAAATTAATAATATAATGCTTTTATAAGCTCTTAAACTTTGAGAAAACTGCTGTAAAAGTGGAGCAAGCATATTTTATCGGCGAACGCAAAAGTAATGATAATGGTGGCTAATAAAGTGATGCAGGACCGATAGATTCCGCAAGTTAACAACTTTTTGGGTGTTGTACCGCTATTAGGCGGGTATGAGTACGGCTCCCCTACAAACTGCCGCTAATGTTAAAATAATGATATTTATTCTAAATGAGAAGTTTAATTTACTACACATTATACGTATATCTTCTAACGTGGTAGAGCCATGCTGCAGCTATATTAGTAGTATAGTTGTAGCACGAATGGGTCGGCTCGACCCGAGCAGCTTAACACTGCTGTTTCGTATGGTGAGCGTAGACAACCGGAGACACTTTTTACTGAAAAAGAGGCATTCCATCTTAGTCCTCACGGGTGACAACGCATCTGCATTTTAATATTTTATTGAGGATAGATGTTGATATCTATGGATCACAGCAACCACTTACCATCAGGTGGACTGTGTACTCGTTTGTCACCCTCTCCTATATAAAAAAAGTATGTAATCATCAAGGTAGCTCAATTGCTAAGCGCTCGTTGTAAATTTTATAAGCTACCAACGAGCAATTTGGCAGGCCTACTCCTGACACAATCGAGTTCGGAATTACTTGAATTTTATTCAAACTTAAAGTAATTAATTCCGAAATCGTAACTAGTGCACAATCGATTGGTGGTTAAATGGACATTATCAGAACGGAAGTCTTCAGCTCTCCGCTGCTAGATGGAGCTCGTAATTGTAAAAATATTTAAGAAGTGAATTTTTAGTTAATTAAAAATCATCCTCGGATAATCTCTTTGAGATCGATTTTCTGTCACGGTGGCCAACCTCAACGGAGACTAGTCCTCTGTGCATGACAAGATTGCAGTGCCCGAAAATATGCGCAAACACAAGTGCACTATCTACTCCCTCACTCTCATAGCCCTATGGGATGGCAAAGACTAAAGGCGTCGCCATTTTTATTCGTTACGAGTAAAACGAATGCAGATGGTAAAATTCAATTTTCGCTTGTTGACAGAGGATGAACTTATTCTGCATGATTACGTGAGAGGTCAGTGCTGTCGACAAAAAATAATCTGTTACTAAAACAATAAAAAATAAGGAAGTCAAAGATTTACTCATCGATAAATACTTTTAAAAAGAGGCAGTAGTAAAAGAAGAGATGCATGGTGGAATGATGAAGTGAAAGAAGCTGTAAAGAAGAAGAAGAAAGCATGGTTAGACTACTTGGCCTCTAGTAATGATAAGGATATGAGAGAGAAGATGAAAGAAAGATATAAGCTGCAGAAAGTTCACACGAAAGCATTGATTGAGGAAGTGCGTGAAAGGTGTAGAATGGAAGCGGATGAAAGGTTGTCGCACAACTTTAAGGAGAACTCCAAACTCTTCTGGAAAGAGGTTGGAAGGACCCGAAGTGGTGCGACGGCCTTAAGAATGAACAAAGTGCTTTCGAGAACTAATGACGTCCTCTCAGAAAAATCGGACGTCATGCAGCGATGGAGCGAATTTTATAGAAAAAATGTATGCGTGTGATGATCTTAGTGAGGGATCCGGGGATGACGCCGTGACTGGCACGCCAGACCCGGACCTCGATGACACTGAGGTCATCAGTATGTAAGAGATTGAACGTGCGATTCGAAGTTTGAAATGTGGTAAGGCTGCGGGACTAGACAGAGTTACTGCTGAAATGGTCAAGTATGGTGGGCCTCGCGTCTGGGACAGCTTTCATCTGCTGTGCAATTTGTGCTGGCGGACGGGGGATGTCCCGGATGATTGGCGATCCGCAGTCATTGTGCCTTTATATAAAGGTAAAGGTTCACATTTTGACTGCGGGTGCTATCGGGCGATCAGCTTGACCAGTTTAGCAAGTAAAGTTTACTCGAAGGTTTTGACACGTAGAATGCAAGAGAAATCGGAAAGATTTCTATGGGAGGCACAATGCGGATTTAGACCTGGAAGAGGATGCACGGATCAAATGTTTTCTCTCCGTATGATCACGGAAAAGCTTCTGGCTGCTAACCAGAAGATTTTCTGTGCTTTTGTGGATCTTGAGAAAGCATTTGATAAGGTTGTAAGGAAGAAAATGTGGGAACTGTTGCCGGGGTATGGTGTGGATGGCCGATTGCTAAGGGCTGTGCAGTCTCTTTACTGTGACTGTAAAGCCTGTGTGCGGATAGGGCATGACCTGTCACCCATGTTTAGCGTCCAAACGGGCGTAAAACAGGGTTGTGTCATGTCTTCCTGGCTGTTCATACTGTATCTCGACAGCTGTTTACAAAAGCTGAAAGATAGCTGTTTGGGTGTGAAATTGGGTGACATAAAAGTAAATTGTCTGCTGTATGCTGATGATGCAGTGCTTATTGCACCATCAGAGGCATAACTGCAGGCATTAGTCACGTGTATGAAAGAGGAATGTGAAATTAAAGGTCTCCGTTTGAATGCTAATAAAACTAAGGTTCTGGTATTTGAAAGGGACGAAGAGAGAACGAAGTGTGAAATATGGGTAAATCAGGAATGTCTAGAACAGGTAAATGAAATTGTATACTTGGGGAGTGCTTTTAGCCGGGATGGAAGATGTGATTTAGATGTGGACAGGCGTGTCGCTGCCGGGAACAAAGTCAATGGTGCCCTGACTGCGTTAGTCAAAAGGCAAGGCGTAGCGAAGAGTGCACGCCTTGCAATACATAACGCAGTGCTGGTACCGACTTTGTTATATGGCAGCGAAACCTGGGTATGCCAGAAGAAGCATAAAAGTAAGTTGAATGCAGTGGAGATGCGATCTCTTCGTAAAATGTGCGGCGTTACTATGGCCGACCGAAAGCGAAACGAAGAGATTCGCAATATGCCAGGTTTGAAAGATGACCTTATCACAAAAATTGATAAGGGCGTGCTTCGGTGGTTTGGGCACGTTGAGCGAATGAGTGAAGACCGAATGGTGAAGAAAATATATAGCGCGAAAGTTAATATTAAAAGGTGTCGAGGTAGACCGAGACTAACTTTCGAAGACCATGTGAGCAAATTGCTCGAAGAGGGTAGGGTCAAGAGTACTCGGATACCTAGACGTGCATGTATGAAGAAGATAATGAATCTGAAAGAAGCGAAAGAGATATGTAAGGATCGTGACACTTGGCGATCTGTTCTCTCTGGCTACCCCGTCAGGGATTGTGCGTGAAGATAAGTAAGTAAGTATAAATACTTTCACTGTGATTGTATAGGCAATGACATTTCTGCCTACTCATTCGAGTTTCTTAACTTCTTTCAGTTAACGGGTGTGCCTTCAGACAAGCTGGAGCTATAAGCTGGTAGGTACCACTGATGCGTAAAAATTATGCACCGGGATTGTGCAACAGTGTGCTAGGCATCATAGCACTTAGGAGAAAAAAAAAACACTAAATGAGAGTTCAAATAATTCCAATAACTATTTTAATGTAAAAGGCTACAATTTCTCAATGTAAACTTTAAATTACGAACTTATATCAGACAGTGCTCCGATCAGTTACTTTACTTATCTAGAATTCAAGCGGAAAAGTTTAAAAAATTATTTACAGAATGTTATTGATGTCATTTTATATGCAATTTGAACTGAATCGTAGATGCAAAGTTCTTGAAATAATCACCTTCAGAATAGTATTTCCAGTTAATACGCGAATAAAGTAATATATAATTAAGTTGATCATAGGCTATAATTTTTCGAAATAATGTGTTTCCTACCGTGGAGGTCGGAAAATGAAAGTATTTTGAAAAATTATAATTTAGGTCGCGGGTAAAAGCTAGTTCATTACATAATAATATAAATGCGATTATCAAAATTATAAAATATATAAAATAATATAATTATAATCGCAAGCTAAACATAAAAATTTCAGCGTTGAATTCAATTCGATTTCTAAATAAAAACATCTAGGCGCGTCTGATCACATCTTGTTTTAAATTTCCGATTCGTACGATGCGATGTAAGGAATAACACTCGTCTGCTTTGATTTTGTGAACGTATTAGCATTGTATTTGAATAGAACAAACAAAGGGATTGTTCGAGACATTGCGCCTTCGTAAGCAATTGTGAATATAGGGTGCTGTAAAAATACTATTATAGGGCACTATAGCAATAAATGTATAATGTGCCTAAAGAAATAAATTAAAAAAAGTAAACCACAATACTTGTATTATGAACGGATTTATTAGTTAATTTTAGCAGTTATTGGAGTATTTTTGCTATATTATGTTAAAAATTTATATCTTTGAAGAGAAATATTATGTATAAAATATACAGGTTTTTGATTAAGAACGCGTAACGCACGCCTTTAGTATTAATTATTTTCAACTTTTTCGGCTTAACCTTTAGGTTTTAGATTCGCCTCGGAGGCAGACTTGTAAAATTACTATTAGCTGATGAAGCTGTTGTGCACTTAAACAAATAATCGATTTGCCCAACAGAAGTTCATTTAATCATTTTATTATTTATGGAAACACAAAAAACAAATAAAAATAATACATTCAGTTCATACAAGGTATCTTGTAGACCTATATAGAAGAACTGATTTACGTAGTTAATTCAAAATGTATTTCAGCTTCATTCCAAATATTATCTTACACAGGTGAAATGGACTTAGGTCAATATCTCGACCGAAGTCTATTTCAACTATACCATGACTCGTCTGTCTGAATATCAAATTTACATTGTACACATATTTGCAGCTCAGGATAGCAAGCACAGATTGCATTAACAATGTCTCGAATCATAATTAGTGGTCTAATTTTGTGTTGTAATTACTACTAAATTATATCGACAATCTTTTAAGAATTAGAACTTAATGCCAACTTTGTATAAAGATGTAAAAATAAATTCCTTTTTATTTCTCGATCACCATCATTCTCCTTTTTTTTAAAATAGGAGTATTTCTATAGAATGAGGGTGACAAACGAGCACAAAGCCACAGCATGGTTAGTAAATGTGGTGTCCTATAGATATATAGCAGATGTAGTAGGGCCACATTTATTCTCGATTACGATGCGTTGGCACCTTAGAATGGGTCATCTGTACATAGTTTATAATAAAGTCGCTTTCCACCATCTGTATGCTTAGATCTTTTAAACTACACAACAAATTTTGATGCGGTTTCCACCAATAGACATGTATATATGTATAATACATGCATATTATTTATTATATAATTCTTCCGTCTGTGTGTATGTGACTGAACTCCTCCTGATAAAGTTGATAAGAGCTGAAAAAATGGTATTCACAATTGGACCCGGTAGATGGCGCTGTTGACGAGATCCAGAAATCAACCATGCGAAGCCTGGATGGATCGCTAGTTTATAGTAAAAAGGGTATCCGTTTCACACTCACGCGAAACACCACAGCATTAAGCTGCCATTTTACGCTGGTATTCTGTGAGAGCGTGGGTCCTTACCCGGTTGAGCTAACCCATTCGTGTTACAATCATAATATCGCTGCAGCATTGTTTTACCAAGTATGTGAAGTTGATAAAAATCTGACTGCGATACTAACAAATCATGTAAAATACATATCCCTAAAAAGCTATTTACGTGTTTAAGTTTTTTTATTATTTGTTAAATATTTTAAATTTATTTATGAGTAAGTACAGCCCATTAAGATCAAAAATGTTGAATTAAAAAATATATATATCTCACGGCTTCCGACCGCAGTCCACAAAAGGCATGGCTTTTTATTCCTACTTTACAAAATAAACAAATTAAAAGTAGCCCATAGTTATTCCAGGAGGCGACTTCATTAGAAAAGTTTGGCTCCCTCAAAGCTTAAGCCGCCGACGGTATTAATAAAGTTTTGTTTCTGAACCGGTGCAAAAGAAACGTGTTAATTATCTGCAGTTCACTCTTACCATCTTTCACGTGATCAGCTACCACTCATTTTCAGAAAGAAAATTGCCAAGGGTACTAAATTTCCATTAACTTTATTACCCCTTGAAGTTTCAAATCAATATCAATTTTATAATTATTTTTGAATTCCTCGTATAACATTTAGAGAAGCCATTCCTTTGACATGTATGCATCAAAATGACGTTTCGTTGACGACATCGTTACTACGTTATTGCCAAGACCTTAATATAATGTTAACCTATCTGAATGAAACATGAATTTGAGCAATAATAATGTTATTTCCACAGAAAAGGTATGCCATGTCGCAATACTTAGCACTGATTAGTTATCTATTTAAATTAAAAAAAAATACTATCGTAGATCTGGTAGCCGAAAATTTACACCAATAAAAATCTCAATAAAATATTTTACACGATTACAATATTTTTTAAACATCTACTCGTACATGCCATCCAATCTGCTACCATTCTAGCATTAGCGTACTGAATTTATTTAGTGTGAAGAATAGCCGTGCGTATTCACGTTATTAATTATCAGCGCATTTACCATTCTATGAGTCTGTTTAAAATTCAGTTAAACCACTATGAAAACACAACATAACAGACCTATTAGTGTGCTTAAATCCCGGTGTAACTTTGGCTGTATTGTTCTTTGTTGTTAATCCATTATTTTTTTATAAATTTGTTTAGCACGACAGATTACACTTTATGATAAAACATAGATAAAACCAATTGATGTTTACCGTTTATGACATTAGCCGCATAATTAAAACTTCACCAGAAATTACATAAATGTTTTGGTAAAACTTTTAACTAAAACAAAATGCAAAATTAAAATGAACAATTTAGATAATTAAATCATTCGAATTTTATAAATGTACCTGCCAAATACGTAGTAACTTAATTTATATTTTTATATTCTTAATTCGTATTTTGGGTGTTGGGCTAACTATGTCATCAAGCCCCCTCAGTGACCATGGGTACTTTAAAGTACCCGAAACGTCGGGAATTAGAAATAAGTAAAAAAAGTTAAATGAAACGCGATATAAACCATAAAATTAGTTTTATTTAATGTCCCAAGTGAATTATTGTGTAAATATATTCATAGTCTGGAATCGTAGTAACCTTTGCTTCCGTTTTAAACGCATGGTTTTATTTATAGGTGTGTTTTCTTTCTTATTTTTTAAGCGTTTTGTATTTAAACTTATAAATATACAAGTTAGTTACATTTTACTCTTATACTTCATTCGCGAAGAAGTTATTAGTGATTTTGTCTTGAGACAATATTATCGAAAAATATATACTACTTATTACTTAATAGATACAGAAAATATAATGAAATAAAAATATTTTAATCAGTATAAACAGTAAGTAGGTTTTTGTCTACAGGTACATTATGTTTATAAAAGAGAAAAACTAATATTCAGATGAATAGATTTTAATATCTTAAAATAAAACTCTCCAATAAAACATAAAATACATTGATAACGTCGAATGTTTTTAGATATATAGGTACCAAAGTGAGAACTTGCCTTACTAAGAGCATCTTCCAAAAATTTATATCATTATCAAGAAACACAGCAGCAATAAGCTGCTATTTTACGCTGGTATTCTGTGAGAGCGTGGTCCTTTCCCGGTCGAGCTGACCCATTCGTGCTACAACTATACTTCTAATATAGCTGCAGCATGGCTCTACCACGTTTCAGATGTTAAGTGTAGACAACCGGAGACCTTACTTACTGAATGTGACGCATTGCATCTAAGTCTTCAAGGGTGACAACGCATTTGAATTTAGATTCTTAACCGAAGATAGATGTAGGTGTTTATGGGCAACAAACATTCACATACCATCAGGTGAATCGTGTGCTCCTTTTTTCTTTAAAAATAAAAAAAAAATTAACTAGGTTGTTAACAAGAGCTTGTAAGCCAGGTTTTTTTTTTTACTTATTATAAACTAGTCAGTGTTTGACCACAATACCACCTGGTTGAAAGTGGTGATGCAGCGTTAGATGGTAAATCGCACTGTCTTGTCGTAACAAAAGCCTATTCACTCTTTCCTTGAAGACGCCTAGATTGCATTAGGGCGGAAAGATAGACGCCGGCAAATTATTCCACTCCTTTGCTGTACGTATTACAAAAGACGAAGCAAACCGTTTGGTGGAATATCGACAACAAAGGGGTGAAGACCAGCCGACCGCCTGGTTGTTCATTGACGGAAAGGATAGGGAGGAATTAAAGCGTGTAATTCCTGCGCACACTCACCGAAATGCATCCTTCAGAATACAAAGGAACTAGCTGACAAGATTGGTTTCAACCAAATCAAGGTCACCAATGAGCCTCTTAGCACGTCTCTCTACTGATTCCAACACTGCCAGGTGGCATTTTGCAGCACCAGCCCATATGTGACAGCAGTACTCCGTGCACGGCCAGACTTGCGTTTTATATAAGGTGAGAAGCTGCCACGGCGTAACGACCGACCCTTGCAAGGACACAAAGTTTCCTTGCGGCTGTTTTGGCTCTGGACCCAATGAACCACCCATAGTTGAGGTTCGGAGAAAATTCAATCCCTAACAACTGAAGGCGGTCAGTGTACTCCAAGCATACACTCTAGAAAGTAGGAGCCAGGGTGAGCGGGCTGCTTTTAGCATTGAAAAGACACGCTTGTATTTTGGAGGCGTTAAATTTCACGAGATTAGCATCGCTCCATTCGGAGACTGCCTGTAATGCGAGATTCATACGCTCAACCATAGCCTCTCTTTCTGACTCGATTTAGTCCCGACTGACCCGGGCACTTGGTTGATATCTCTCCACAGCAGAGGCAGTGTAGACCGACGGAAGTTTGTCTCTACTGCTTTGGCGAGAGAACAAAAAGTTCTACTGCCAGACGGTTTGACAGAGAGCTTTGTACCGATGCGTTTAATGCGATCGAAACTGGCTTGCCGTAATGTCTTTTTGCAGGACTTGGCGGCTTGGTTAAAGACTCTCTTCTTAAGGCTAACATCCGAAGCTTTGCGGTCTTGACCATTGACCCAGGATAACTTCGCCATATGCTTGTGTTTTTCAGCACAAGCGCACTCGGCATTGAACCATGGGCGAACATTAGGTACATATAATAAAGCAACTTGCCTGATTCGAGGATTATCGTATCCTCCTATCTCTTGCAAACTCAGATAATCCCATAATAGCCTAATACAACTTGTTTCTTTTCTTACTGCGTTAAACGTTTCCAGGTTGAGAAGTCGAAGATGGTGACCGAACCTGCGTTGGATATTGTTATCAATCCCTGCCTCACCGTTACCATAGTTGCCACCGAAACCAAAAATAACGGAATGACGCGGGAATGGAGGCTCGTTTTTTCCGTCTTTTCTCATGTGTAAATGTTTGCCATAGTTCCTCGTTTGGCTGGCGGTAATGCTACCATAGCTTTTTTATGTGCTGCTGCCCTGCTCATGACATTATTTTCTTATGTCGCCTCTTACAATGCTCATCTGCTCAGATCGTATTATGGTAAATAAAAATTAAAAATTAATCTAACATGCTTGATAACATGATGACTAATATTTGCTAGTTAAAAGTATTGTGAGTTATGAATTTTTCTTTTAAATTTTTTATAATACTAACTCTAATACAAAAAATATTCACTTTTCCAACGGCAAATGATTTCATTGAATATAAGTAGTAACGAGCTCTTTCGTTTTTCTGTATGGCCAATTGAACTATTTCTAGCTTTCTGAATAATTCATCTTTAGTTTGAACTGAAAGAGGCCACTCGGGGTTTACTGGATCATTTTAATTTGATTCAAAGAATACGTTATGAAAAGGAAAATATCTAGTCTTATATTAAAACCATAAACTTCGGAAAATTGAAGCTCACATTACAAAATAATTTGAAATAAGGTTAAATATAATATACCCGAATTAAAAGAATGATTTCTTATGTTTACACGAACACTACACATTTAAATAAAACTAGTTTATATAGAATATAATTAAAGTACATAAATAACATAATAATATTCTATTATTTATGAATCTAAATATTCGTTAACATCAATCATACTGAAAAATCTGCTATGTAGTGTGGGTGTGGGGTTGTAAACATAGACTTCGCCAGTATGCCAGGGGGGGGGGGGGAGACTGAGCTATTCAACGTCCCAATGTCTTATTTAACCACGGCTACTTTCAGTTTACAGTTATTATTTTTGTTCCGATCTACACAGAATGAGCTTACAATATCTTGAAGTTTTGCACTTGTGTGCTTAGGCTAGGATTTAAGGCTGGATGTTCAAGCTTTTATACTCCTGCATATTACAGAGGGATATTACACTTGACTGATAGTACAAACTGACTAATCTTCTTTCTCTGCATGAAATATGATTTAATGGAAGCTCACTTCACGATGTAGCTAATCTTGTCAGTGACACCACTGACATAGAGTCAGTGGTGTCACTGCGCGTGTCACACAAGCGCTTGCGTGCTCTACTGCTCTAGCAGTACAGCACGCACGCGCTTGATTGTAGCCAGTTTCACTCGTTCACTGTAACGTAGGCGCGGGATCCGAAGCTTGTTGACATGCAAAACTTGGTTAAGATATTGCATCTCATTAACCAAATGATTACAGTCACAGATCTCCCGTGCTCTCTAAAACAAAGATTTTCCCACGGTAGCCAACTCTGAAGGATGGTGGTGAGAATCACCATTGAAATATCTGCTAGTATGGGTCTTTTTTCTATTCACAATGTGACTCAAGGTGTTGTCAGAATTATGAATTCCTAATACATCCAAAAAGCTAAAGAATAATTTGCCTCTAACTCCATTGTGAACTGAGTCTTGGAATATATGGAGTTAAGATGTTCTAAAAACGCAGTAACTATATCTAAAGGTAGAATTGTGAAAGTATCGTCTACGTACCGCTTGTATAATCTTGGATTTACTACAAGAGAAGTAAGAAATAAGAAGGTCAAATTTAAAAATATATTTCAATGAGAATAATTTAAATCTATATAGAAAAAAAAATCCATTCGATAAGATAAAAGTAAAAAAAATTAGTAAAATGTGTTCTTAACATAACCTAGAAACAATAAGCCTTTTCTTTTGATATAAATTTTACACTGTCTTTTTGTGAAATCTCTGTATACGTTTAAATTGCGAAAAAAGATGACTCTTAGGTGATGAATAATTTTTATCGAGTCAATTATTATGATTCATCTTCACACAATCATTTTCCTTATAATCAATTTTTATAAAAGAATTTTTTTCTTGCGCAATAGTCATATTTGAGTAAATTCACAAAGGTTTAATATAATACTTGCATTAAAAACCGATATAATATCCGTTTTGCTATATTCCGAACAAGTGCATAAACGGAAACGACTGGGATACAATGAATGTATAAGCATGATAATTAGTTTCGCTGAAGTAGCAAACAAGCAGTTTATATTGATCACACGAAGTGCAATTGAATATTATGCGGGTCTGTTGCAAATACAATCATGCAGTGCTTTCATGGTATTAGTTCGTGTTACCCAACGACAAATTACTATACAAAATTGGGCGTAAAGAGTGTATATACCTTTACCTACGGAGGGGGGGGGGGGGGGGGGCATTATAACTGTTCAGAAAACAAAAAAACTACCCAGTAAAAGTTTCACGGTTTTCGAGTTATGGGACATTTGCGAAATTTTCTAATTTGTCTACTCTTGCCCAATTTTTTCGGTGCCAAGATTACAAATGAAGGAATTTTATCGACCCGTTTTTTTTGTAGCATTCATTGTTAAAATACTTTGCGTAGATCCACTCGATAATATAAAATAATGTGTTCCTACCTAGTTTGAAGAGCACCTCCCGCCCTCCCTCAGTTGCGTGCACTATCCCCGTCATCACTAATTCCAGCACCACTACTCTAGGAAAGACATGCTACTTACGACAATATGACACGTGTTTTGCCTCTATGCGAGGCATCTTCAGGTGATGTAGACTCAGCGGTGGCTGACCGCTAAGTGAGCGGCGGGTCAAAACAGCTGCTATTTATACAACTTGCTGACTTGTGGAGCGGTTGCGCCTGATTCTATTATTTATTATTTAAGTAGGCAAGTTATTAATTAGTTGGTCGCTCAGTTGACCATATATTTTTTTTTTTACAGAGAGGTCAAACTTTTGGGAAAGTATTGCAAAACATGTTTATTTGAAAAATATTTTTTTAAATGAAACT
Source organism: Parnassius mnemosyne (assembly GCA_963668995.1). Classification (NCBI taxonomy): domain Eukaryota; kingdom Metazoa; phylum Arthropoda; class Insecta; order Lepidoptera; family Papilionidae; genus Parnassius; species Parnassius mnemosyne. Next base: position 33,618,788 of record CAVLGL010000001.1, on the reverse strand, counting down.
GGAAATGTGGCACCAAAATGGCAGTTAGTATTTTACTATATATATATTAAAGAATGCTACAATAAAAGAGTCGAGAAAATTCCTTCATTTGTGATCTTAGCACCTAAAAGAATGAACAAGAGTAGAAAATTTAGAAAATTTCGTAAATGTCCCCATAACTCTAAATTGGTGAGAATTTTACTGGGTGTATTTATTTTTATTTTCTGAACAGTTATTATGTCCTCCACCCATAGGTAAAGGTATATACACTCTTTACGCCACGGCCTGTATATTGTTGATACTTCAGAACTCAAAAAACGTAAAGGACAAAACACTACTTTTTAGGAGGCAAAAATCTAAAACAATGTAAAATAAAGTATATTTAGTACAAAGTAGTACACATAAGTAGTACTTTGTATTTGGAGCTATATGTTGCCTAGGGAGAAAAGTTTTTTTTTTATAGGATTGGGTGACAAACAAGCACACAGTCCACCTGATGGTAAGTGGTTACTGTGACCCATAGACATCTACATCTATCCTCAATAAAGACTCAAAATACAGATGCGTTGTCACCCATGAGGACTAAGATGGAATGCCTCTTTTCCAGTAAAAAGGGTCTCCGGTTCTCTACACTCACCATATGAAACACAGCAGCATTAAGCTGCTATTTTACGCTGGTATTCTGTGAGAGTGCGGTCTTTCCCCGGTCGAGCCGACCCATTCATGCTACAACTATACTACTAATATAGCTGCAGCATGGCTCTACCACGTATATGTGCTTAGAATTTCCAATAATTTTTTTCTTGCCTGATAGAGATAGATAGATAGTAGATTTATAGTAGATTTACAGGTTCTCTCTATTACCAAGTTTAAATGTTTTATTAAGCTGAAACTGTATAAAAAGGGTTATTATAGTATAAATGAATACATGGTTGATAATAACCCCTGGGAATGAGGTGATCGCTTCCAAGCAGTTTCTAAAATAAATTTTGTAAATAGTTCGTAATCATTTATATTGTAAAATTTATTTAAAAAAAAGTCCCGCTGGGTTTCTTGCTGGTTCTTCCCAGGACAGAGAGTTTTTTTCGAACCAGTGGTAAAGTAAAAAATGACTTTCAATAAGAATTACACATGTAATGTATATTGAATAAAAAATATTCTATTCTATTCTATTCTATTCAATCCTAAAACATCTATCTTGCGCAATCAACGAGTCGTAAATGGAAAAGAAATTAAAATAATTAAAGTTAATATCAAGCCTGTAGTCGATTATGGTAGCATAATATTATTCTATTATTATAGAAATAGTGTGTTCATTAATCCGATAAATAGTTTTCATTTAATTAATTTTAGTTTTATTAGCAAATAATATCTTTATTAACAGTTTTTAAATCAATGGCTTTTTTAATGAAATCAGTAAGTATTTTAACAAATTTATTCAATAATTTCATATTTTTCCTCTTATTTTATACAACTGCTTCATATAAAGCCTTCACACTTTGAAGTCAAACGAAATGTTCCGAAGAATTCGACATTGTTTGATTTTCTTTGGTATATATAGTTAAGTCTTATTCATTATCCTCCAATAAATCCTCTCAGATATGAAAGGAGGCCTGTGTTCAGGTTTGGAATATATATTGACTATATAGCTGTGTAACTCTAAACTTATTCATTATCAACGTGAATTACAGCCCCTCACAAGTTCACTGCTAAAAGGTCTCCTCAAAAAATGCCACCAAAATCGGTTTTGTGCCTGATGATTACCCAAAATTACGTAATGGTATTAAGGTGTTACTTTTTCCCGTTTTCTTTTTGTTTATAGATTTACCTTTGTTTCCTTTTAATTTAACTTCTCCTTTTCCTTTTCATTCATTTATATCAAATAATATTACAGCTTGCGTAATTGCTTTCTCTCTCATTGTGTGTTAAGCAAACAGCCAGCCAAAAGCCTATATACGTCCCACCGCTGGCCGCAGGCCTCCTCTCATATCTGCAATGGCGTATCTAACCAGAGGGTAGGCGGGGCAGTGCCCCAGGGCCCCCAAGCAAAAGGGCCCCCACGAGCTCCAATAACAATTCTCAGTTCTTCAGTTCGAAAAATTATGTACTATCCTAGTTGTATAAAGAATTTTCGAGTTTTAACTTTTTGGCCCCGCGAACCGCGGACCGCGAACGTCTCGAACTGAAATCACAAAAATTACTTCCACTTCCAGAACTTAAATATAACATTGTTAAAAATAATTGTCTAATTCGTTTTATTGTCTTTTTTATATAAAAGAGGTAGCCAAATGAGCATGCGGCTCACCTGATGGAAAGTGTTTTAGAATTGCAGGTTTACGAGTTTAAATTTATTATCCGGCGAGAAGCATACCCAACTCTGTCCTCAAGGTAAGGATGCAAACAAAGGCCGCATCCTATCCCAATCGGCCGACCTATAGTGGCAAACATGGCAGCAATCTGCAGAACGCAACCGCGATGGGAGTGTGAATGGCACCATACTCCGGATCAGACAATGGTCTAATGAGCTAAGAGGGTCGTCGACGGAGACCTGATCACGATCTCTGAAGATGGGACGTGTTGTAGCACGGATTCTGCAGCGATTTGGGCGTGGTTGATGAGTTGGTCTGTGTCGACATTACCTATACAGGCACTCGTAAACGCGAGGATGATCGTCGCTGACTTTCAGGACTGCCGAGGCATCGAGAATGTCCTCTCTGACGTATACGCAAACTCCAGCCTGTGTCACAGAGGTGTTCTAATTTATACCCCAGATAGGAAAGACGTATCGACACCTGCGTCTCGGTTGGAAAGAGCAAGGTAGGCTTCGCCGCCTTAAGTTGGTACCTAGTGGACTTTATTAACATTCGAATGAAATCCGCTGATGGTGCAGAAATTAACGGATAGTGTGGCAGGGGTGATCTTTATCTTATTGCTCTATATGGCACGAGCAGTTTTAGTCTTGTGCGGAAATATCCGCCGCGCTCCCTTAATGCGTGTTGACAAACTATACATGTCTTCGACATAATTTTTTTCTTATTTCTCATACATGCCAGTTTCCTTTCGATGTTTTCCTTCATCGCCGAGGACGTGGTAAATCGGCATCTCAAACTGCAATCAACAATTTCATTGGTGCCGGCAGGGATCAAACCCAGGTTTTACTGTGAAATTTACAGCGAGTGCTTAGCCCCTGAGTCATGACAGCTTCCTGAGCTACCACGTCTCGGTTTAGTAAGACTATTTAAGGCTTTAAGAAGCCGAATGACCTTGACGAAACGGCGACCGCAGAGATTTTAGTAGAGATTTTACTTAGAAAATTGCAAAGATTAATAGACTGCAGATGTGACAAGTATATACTTGCGCATCACTAAGAGTTATGTCGCGGTTAAGCATGTTCAATTACATTGCACGACGTGGCACTGTAGCTTCGTCCGGTAGGCATCACGAGCTATCTAGTGTTTAAGTTTATAAGTACGTAAGAGTTTTTATTATATTCGTTGAATCGTATTTATTTGTGTCGCATTAGTATCTCTGGGTCTAAGTACTCACTGTGAATTTCGCCCGGGATTGATCCCCGTCATCACCACGGAAATTTTTAATTGCAATACTCAGCGGTAAAGGAAAGTAACCTGCATGACTGAGGAATAAGAAAAAAAAATCGAAGACATGTGAAGTTCGCTGAACTATTTAAATTCTTGCATTGTCATCGGTCCTTGATAAGTGTGCGAAGTTTCAAATAAATCCGACGTTTCAAAGGTATGAAAAATCACATCAAAAATTCCGTTACATAGATACATCATCATCATCATTTTATCCCATCGATGAACTAGTCCACTACTGAACATAGGCCTCCCCCAAGGAATGCCACAAAAAACGGTCCTGAGCCACCTGCATCCATCGTCGTCCTGCATATCTTACCAAGTTGTCACTCCATCTAGTGGGGGGCCCTACACTTTGTCCGCCAGTACGAAGCCGCCACTCGAGAACCTTTTTCCTCCATCGATTTTCGGTTCTTCGAGCTAAATAGCCAGCCCGTTGCTACTTCAGGTTACTAATCCGTGAGCTAAGTCGGTCACTCTGGTTCTACCGCGGATATCCTCATTTCTATGTTTATCCCACAGAGAAACTCAGAGCCCTCTCCATAGCTCGCAGAGCCACCTTGAGATTCCTCATCAGGCTTGCAGTAAAGGAACACGTCTCAGTTCCATAGATAATCACTGGAAAAACCCACAGGTGGTACAGTTCGTTTTCAAGTCTTGAGGTATACCCGACGAGAAGATGTGCCGTAATTTCCCGAACGTTGACCAGCCGACTTTAATCCGTCGATTGATCTTTCGGTGGTAGTTGGAGTTACCTAGTTGGACTATTTGTCCCAGGTAAACATACTCGTCAACAACTTCGAGCTAGCTAGTAGCTAGTAGTGCTCCCAACAACTGCCGGCATAGGTATGACATGGACGTTATACATGATCTTTGTTTTGTCCATGTTAATCTTAAGACCTATCCGTTGGTAGGCACTATTAAGCTCATCGAGCACAGTGCTTAGGTCCTGCAGCGATTCTGCCATAAGAACTATATCGTCAGTAAATTAAAGGTGAGTGATGTACTAGCCGTTTATGTTAATACCGTATCCTTTCCAGTCCAGAAGCTTGAAAGCGTCTTCCAATGCAGCGGTGAAAAGTTTCGGGGAATAACGTCACCCTGTCTTACACCTCTCTGTATTTGGATAGGTTTCGTACTCTGGTTCTGTACTCGGATAGCCATAGTAGCCCTACTGTACAAACATTTCAGCACTTCGATATACCGACAGTCAACTTGGCACCGCTGAAGGGACTGAAGCACCGCTCAAATTTTGACGGATTCAAAGGCTTTCTCATAGTCTATCATACTTGGGAGCACTAAGCTCGAAGTTGTTGACGAGTATGTTTACCTGGGACAAATAGTCCGACTAGGTAAGTCCAACTTCGACCGAGAGGTCAATCGACGGATTCAACTCGGCTGGGCATTAATATTGAGGCTAGCATATTGTTAGCCTCAATATTAATAATACGACCTTTTGCGTTGTATTTGTAGGCTGTTTTTGAATGCAGAGACAAAGATAACGAATGAACCACTGTTGAATTGACAACAATCAATTTAACTGAAAACATCTTATTGATTTTGAGTAATAGATTAAGTAAAAGACATTTCAGTTTGAGGTTTGCTGAGTGTTAATTACCTCAATAAGATATTTTCTCTTTATTTAATATTAAAATTCGTAATTACTTTCGAATAACTTAAGCTGAAAAGGTATGATTTCAATAAAATTCTACACTATTATCCATTAGTGACATTTTGTTATTTTTTTTTTATTTTTTTTTTATCTCTGTCTTTTATATGTATAATCAAAATGCAGATGCGTTATTACCCGTGAGGGCTAAGGTGGAATGCCTCGGTTCCAGTAAAAAGGGTCTCCGGTTCTGTACACTCACCATACGAAACACAGCAGCATTATTCTGTGAGAGCGTGATCCTTCCTCGGTCGAGCCGACCCATTCGTGCTGCAACTATACTACTAATATAACTGCAGCATGGTGTTAGCACGTATAAAATTGAGAGAATTCCGTCAGAAAAACTGTGGTACGGCAACGTTGCTGTAGCTAATGCAGTGCCGGTGACCGGTTCGTTGCTGCAGCCCAAAATATTTTTTTATGTGTGTTACCTCATAACTTTTTTCTAGGTAGGTAATAAGATTTTGATGCTTTTTTATTTGAAAGCTCGTACTTTTTGTGTGGTCCCGTATAAATTTCATGAAGGTTTGTTTAGTAGTATTTAAATCATCCTTAATAATTTATATTGAATTTGAGTGTAGAAAATTTTTAATTTTACCACTTCGTATTTTGTACATATTTAAAAATAATATTATTTAATATTTGATGCTTTTAAACACATATATACATTTCAACGATAGCTATCTGATAAAACTGCTATCACAAGGTATTGAACGGAAGATTTCATTACACGTAGTGGCCGATATCACCTTTATAGTGTCATAAACGGGAAAATAACATTAAAGGGGGCGTAAAAGAAACGACCTGTGGCATTGCATTCATATCCTAACGTCCGTAAAGTATTGTAGCCATATTAAATGTGATATTGCAAAAAAATATTACACCATGCTATAATTCGTAAAACAAAGTACTATTAGCATCACTTCGTTGTCTAACAGTGTTACACTATTCATGAATAGTTTTTAAATTTCAGTCCACCTGGTAGTAAGTGGTGATGATGTCCTAGATTGTATATGATGATACAAATACATAAATAATATCTGAACCCGGCAGACGTTGTTCTGCCAGTTAATATCATAGGTTTAGTTAAACAACATTTTATTTTGTTTTAGCGCATGCAATTTAATTTATTAGTTGTCGCACTTGATTTAAAAAAAAGTTTATAAATATTAACTTCCATTAAAAAATACCTATACATGGCTACTGGGAACTCGACAACTTTATGGCAGGGCCTAATAGGGGAGTCAAAATGCTACAATTTGAACTCCTATATGCATGACCGAAAACCAACCAGGTCTTGAGATATACTGATTTTAAAGATTTTTCAACACGAGATTTTCAAACGATTTTTCACACTCTATGTGTCATAAAATGTTACGTACTTCAAAAAAATTACTATGACATGAGACATAAAATATTTTTAAAAACCAGCTATTCAAAAATATATTATCCGATGAAGTCAATGAATAATAATAATAAACGGAACTCTTACTTAATGCAGGTAGAGAATGGCGAAGAATGATTGCTCTTATGTAGGAAGTAACTTGCACACTTTTAGTCATTTGGCGTCTGATTAGTTGTTGACAACTATTCAGAAAGCAGACGGCCATTTTAAATTGAGTCGTAGCAACGTTCTATAGTTAGTTTCGACTATCGCTGTGCATGCACGTGTTTGAACTTCCTTCTAATAAACTCTGATCGCGTTAATTCATTTGTAATTGTTTTTAAGTTGTTATCGTTCTTGTTAGACACAGAAAAGGAACAGAAACTTTTTAATTCAATATAGATTATAAATAATACTTATTGAACGTCACTCTTTTGTATAATTACCACTGGTTCGAAAAAAAAAACCTCTGTCCTGGGAAGAACCAGCAAGAAACCCAGCGTGACTTTTTTTTAAATAACAGCTTACAATCATGTATGTTACATAAATTAACAACACAACAAATTAGAAATAGCTTGGTAGCGATCACCTCATTTCCAGGGGTTATTATCATCTATAAATTCTTTAATATTATAATAACCCTTTTTATACAAACTTAGTTTTATAAAGTTTTTGAACTTTGAGCAGGTCAAATTTTTTGGAATTTTGTTGTTAAAGCGTATACATCGCCCCAAGAATGAATTACTGACTCGATGGAGTCGAGTAACTGGTACTACTAGCTTGTGTCTGTTCCTAGTATTTACAGAATGAATATCACTTATTTTTGTAAAACTACTTTTATTTTTGTGTACGTACATTACATTTTCATAAATGTATTGAGAGGCCAAAGTTAATATATCAATATCCTTAATTTTTTGTCGCAGCGACTCTTTAGGCTTTAAATCATAAATTGCTCTTATAGCCCTCTTCTGTAAAACAAATATAATTTCAGTGTCAGCGGCGTGTCCCCATAGCCAAATACCATACGACATTATGTATTTATGTTAGATTTATATATATTTTTTTATATTAGACTTATATAGTTTGTACAACCATTATTGTAAAATTTGCTTTAAAAAAAAGTCCCGCTGGGTTTCTTGCTGGTTCTTCACAGGACAGAGGTTTTTTTTCGAACCAGTGGTAAAGTAAAAAATGACTTTCAATAAGAATTACACATGTGATCTATATTGAATAAAAAATTATTCTATTCTATTCTATTCTATTCTATTCTATTCTATTCTATTCTATTCTATTCTATTCTATTCTATTCTATTCTATTCTATTCTATTCTATTCTATTCTATTCTATTCTATTCTATTCTATTCTATTCTATTCTATTCTATTCTATTCTATTCTATTCTATTCCATTCTATTCTATTCCATTCTATTCTATTCTATTCCATTCCATTCCATTCCATTCCATTCCATTCAATTCAATTCAATTCCATTCCATTCCATTCCATTCCATTCCTTCTAATCTTTTTTACGGCATATGCTGCAGAACTAAATCTGCTTGCTAGTTTTGATATATGGGAACTCCATTAAAGCTTCGCGTCTAGTGTGGTTCCAAGAAAAATGGTGCTATCTACAAGACTCAGATCTCCCCATTTAAAATTACATTAGTATTTAATTGTTTGACATTTGGAGTCATAAATTTCATACATTTCGTTTTAGTGCCATTTAAATGCAAATTATTAACATTGAACCAATTTACTAATTTAGATATAGCATTATTTACTTCGTCATATTTTAGCATTTGTCGACTTAATTTGAAAATTAAAGAAGTGTCATCTGCAAATAATACTATATCATGGTTATCTCCTTCTATGTAAGGTAAGTCATTAATGTATACAAGAAACTGAAAAGAGCCGAGAATTGAGCCTTGAGGCACGCCCATTTGTACCATCGACCCGAAAGGACTCATACTGTTAATGACAACTTTTTGCGTTCTCTTACTTAAATATGAAATAATTAATTTAAGAGCATCACTTCTTACACCGTAGTGTTGAAGTTTCCTGATTAATGTTTCATGGTGAACACAATCGAAGGCTAAGTCACAAAATATACCCAAAGCATCCTGTGAATTCTCCCATGCATTAAATATATATTTAATCAGCTCAACACCGGCATCAGTTGTCGAGCGACCCCTTGTGAAACCAAATTGATTTTTATGAAGTAAATTATTTATATTAAAGAAATTTAACCTTTGATCAAGAATTTTTTTTAAATCTTACTAAGTGTTGGTAGTACAGAAGTAGGTCTAAAATTGGCGGGGTCTAATGTACTACCAGATATAAATAAAGCTTACTTTACTATACTTCATTTAATCAGGAAACACACCAGATTCGATACTAGTATTAAAAATAATAGCTAAATGAGGCGCGATTGTATCTATTATAGACGCAATAACTTTAACAGAAATCCCCCACAGATCCGCAGTTTTCTTAACATCAATAGTTTTAAAATATTTTATAATATCTTTTGATGATACTTTATGAAATGTAATTCTTTGTACATGCATTTACATTTTGTTTAAGTAATGATTCGGTGACTGCAGGAGAAGAATTCAGTGACTTAGTGGTTAATATCGGAATATCAGTAAAATATTTCTCAAAAACCATTGCAACGTCCTGATCTGATTCGGTTAATTTGCTATTAACACTTAACTGGTAGTTTGAATTGCGAGAGTTGATCTTACCAGTTTCGCTATTAATTATACTCCATGTCATTTTAATTTTATTAGAAGCCGTCTTAATTTTGTTGCTCAAATGCAAAGACTTGGCTGTGGAGCACACTCTTTTAAATATTTTTGAATATTTTTTTACATATTCCCTTAATTCGACGCTATGATTATATGACCTTTCATGGTAAAGATTACCTATGTCTGCTCTTATGGATTCCTACTGTCGCCCATTCATTAAATGATTATCATTGCTGTTACCGTTATCTATTACTGACTATTCATTGTTACTGTTTTTGTGCATCGAAGTTAAAATCGTGTCATATTCTAATAAAGAATATGCCTTCATCATGTACTTGTTTCCTTTTTTGGGGTCCGTACCTCAAAAGGAAAAAAACGGAAAACTTATAGGATCACTTTGATGTTCGTCTGTCTGTCTGTCTGTCAAGACCCTTTTTCTCAGGAACGCGTGGAGGTCAAGCTGAAATTCATATAAAATACTCAAGTCTACTGTCCCTTAGAGCTGTGAAAAAATCAAACTTCTAAGCCAACGTAATCAAAAGATACAGCCGTTTATGCCGCAAATTTTCAACATTCGCAAGGGAATCAAAACCTACAGGGTACTTCCCGTGAACTCAGAATCTTAAAATTTGGTACGAAGCAACATATTATAGCACAGATAAAGGAAAAATTGCGAAAAGCATAAATTTTTAGTTACATCATATAATAAAAATATTTTTAATAATTTTAATCTTATATACGTACGGATTTGTTCGGTACCCTCGGTGCGCGAGTCCGACTCGCACTTGGCCGTGTTTTTTTAATAGTTAGTGGAGTGTATGTCGAGGTAACACAGTCGTTTATTTTTAAACCCCGACGCAAACAGATGGGTGTTATAAATTTGACCGCTATATGTGTATGTCTGTCTGTCTGTATGTATGTCTGTGGCACCGTAGCTCTTTAACGGGTGAACCGATTTGGGTGCGGTTCTTTTTTTAATAAAAAGTAGGTTTTCTAGCGGTGGTACTTGGACATGTTTTATGAAAAAAAGTTCAGTTGTTTCACGATCATCAGCTCTTTTGTTTAGGGGTTTTTTTAATTTTCATTTTATGTTATAGTTATACTGAGTGGCGATTAGGTTATCGCATTAAATAATACAGTGGTAAATACAAGTTCATGTATGTCTTTTAAAATAATAAAATAAGCAATTGTACCAAAAATAAAAATAAAAACATTTTTCATACAATATAAATAGAGTAAAAATTTACTCGAAATAAGTCATCTTTATAATATTAGTTTACTGACCGGAAGTAAACGCGGCAACGGTGCAGAAGGTGCGCAGTGCTCACACGGCATCGACATAGGTAATTATTTAAGTACACTTTCCCATTAATAGGTGATTAGGCAAAAAATGAAATAAAAAGGGATATCGCGACTAGAAGGTTAATCTTTATATAAAAAAATTACGTGTCTCGTTGTTTGTCCGCGATGAACTCCTAAAATACTGAACTGATTTCATTGAAATTTTACACTCTCTGTGCAGTTTGTTCCACCTTGAGAGATAGGATAGTTTTTATCCTGATAAGTGACACTCAATATTTTTTTATTACGAATTTAAGGTTTTTTTATATGAAGTGTCGTCGAAAAGGGCAGAACAACGTCTGCGTGGCCAACTAGTTGTTATATATATTTTTAGTTGTGTATGTTCAAAGAACGTTATGTAGGATAAGTCTTTTCATTTAATGTGAATACTTTATTGCCACCCCGTATATTGTGCAGTTGAAAGTTAAATGTCAGGTCAATTCTTTACATAGAATATTTTTTGAAAATTTGAAATACTTCTTTATTGATTAGGGGCTAAATTCTTTTCTGTCTCTTCCTTTGAACACAACAGGCTCTATAATTACTGGATGGATTTTGATGAAATTTGGTATGATTTATATTCTTAAATAAAAACTAGGATTTTTTTTTCAATAACAGTCACTTTTTGTCACAATAAACGTCATTGACTTATATAATATGGTTCGTTGACACGAACCGTTACTTAAAAAGGCTATTAAAGCTCAATGCAGAATATAGGCCTCCCCAATAGATTTTCTCATAGGGGGCTATAGTTGCTACGCTCGGCAAGCGGGTTGGAAATATCTGTTCTATTTTTATTTTTAGTCATTATTAGGAAGATGCTCCTGCTCATCTTTTTATCCCCACATCCCCATCTTATTTTCCTTTTGCATTGTTACGATACTCACGGGCTGATATGGTGTAGTGGATATTCTTACACCGCCACATGGGTATTTCAGTAACGATTCATGAGCAAGTCTTATCCGACACTATTCCAAAGATATCCCGGATATCAGTCTGAGCAACATTAGAATGGCTCTACAGCACCTCAAAATACCAAGGCTCTGAGTGGGGATGGAATTATAGCGGGCTACTATAAACAGTGGTAGAGCCACGCGGCAGCTTTTGCTGTCGCACGGATGGGCCGGCTCGAACTGGGGTGGTACCACGACCTCACAAAAAACGAGCGTGAAGTAGAGGTTTACCTCTGCGTTTCGCTTGGTGAGTGCAGGTGGCCGGAGTCCCTTTTTACTGGAAATGAGGCATTCCATCTTAGTCCTCACGGGTGACAACGCATCTACATTTTGATTTGTAATAGAAGATAGATGTAGATGTCTATGGGCCGCAGCAACCACTTACCATCAGGTGGACTTTGCGCTCGTTTGTCACCCTTATCCTATAAAAAAATATATATATATATTACTCCATGGTGGCACTACTATGGAGTCGTGGAGCAGAAGTGCATTGGTATTGCTCTCCAAGAAAGGCGACAGCACTCTTTTGAAGAAAAAATACCAACCGATTTCCCTTTTGAGCCGCGTCTGCGTTGTGTTTTCGAGAGTCATCTGGCACGCAAACTTGACGACTTCCAGCCTACTGAAAAAGCCTATTTCCAAAAGGCGTTCGTACCATAGACTGTTAGTAAATATGGTATTTATGTAACCCTTCAGCAAATTGTACAGAAGACCGAAGAGTACAATCTGCTACTTTGCTTAACGTATGTGAACTATGAAAAAGCCTTTGATTTCATAGAAATTTAGGCGGTGCTACAGTTGCTTCAGCGCATCGGTACCAAGCTAACTGTCAGTATATCGAAGTTCTAAACAGTATGAAACTAGAGTACAACTGCAGAGAGGTGTAAGAAAGGATGAAGTTATATCTCCACAACTCCTCACCGCTGCATCGGAAGACGTTTACAAACTACGCAGAGTATTTAACTCGGCTGGGCAGCGTTCGTAAGATTAAGACACATCATCTCGTCAGGTATACTTCAAAACTTGAAAACAAGATTATACAACCAGCACGTGTTGCCAGTGACCACACATGGATCTGAGACGTGGTCCCTCACTGCTGGCCGTATGAAAAAACTGTAGTTCGCTTAACGAGCTACGAAAGAGGTGTACTTCGAGTTTCTCTGCGTGATAAATTTGGAAATGAGGTTATTCGTAGTAGAACCAGTGTTACTGACACAGCCCAGCGGGTTAGTAAGCTGAAGTAGCAATGTACAAGCCACATAGCTCGAAGAACCGACATCCAATGGGGAAGAGTGGTTCTCGAGCGGCGCCTCGTATCTGTAAGCGAAGTGGAGGATGGCTCCCTCTAAATGGATTGACGACCTTGTATTTCACACATAAATTGTAATCCTAAATTAAAATTACCGTATATAGTAATACTCGAAATTAATGCTAAGTTTATGATCGATAACGGAAGTTCTAGAACTTTCATAAGCCCTTCTAAAACAAACAAATATTTTGCGAACTTTATACGTTACGAACCATTTGAAGTTATCAGTATACACATATTTAGTTTACATAATGAATTAATAATTATACCCTTATTCCCGACTTTCAATAGTGATCAGATACATAAGTTTTATGTATATGATGTCGACGCCCGCTATGACGGACTTATTGGAAGCAATTTTCTTAAACAATTAGATTCCACAATCGATATGAAAAATCAAATATAACAGACAAATAACGCAAATAAACCCATATATTTCAACCGATTTAACGAAATTAAAATAGTCCGGCGTTACGAACAAAGAATTAGAATTAATGCCTTAAATAAAACGGAAATTTCATCCACTCATGCAAATGTAGATAAACACGAAGATAAAAATAAGTAAATTCGGGACTTAATAAAAGATATTAAAGAATGAGACGAATTGTAAAACGGGACATTTAGACCACCACCTCCGGAATCTATGTCTATTTCAAACACAGATTCTGAGAAGGATATTGTTATAGACAAAACGACTTAGACAAAACTCTATCTATTAAATCCGATTATACCATACCGTACGCTTCTAGTAGCACATTTATCGCCTCCGAAAAAACCCCCTAGTACAGAAATCGCACATACAGGACAAGACACTGAATAACAGGGAATTCCAATCTTACAGGAAGCGATCGACACCAAACCAAATTATCTGTAAAAAAATTTTCTAGGGAAAAACAAAGAATCTTAGAAGTACACTTACCTTTAAACCGACCAGATTTAGTAAAGCAATTTCTGAAAGAATATACTAGGAATAAAACTAAATACTTCATTTATTTCGAAAATGAAGAACATCGTAAACAATTCTCGGAATTAGTAATTTTCTTGTTTAAAAAGGTACTTACACAATTTTTCGAATGCACTAAAAAGGTCGTATACGTAAATAATGAAAAGGAACAAAGTGTGTGTGCATCTCTGGGCTCTTCGGACCATTGTCTGATCCGGAGTACGGTGCCACTCACGCTCCAATTGCAATTGCGGCTGATTGGGACGGGATGCGGTCTTTTTTTGCATCCTACCCTTGGTTTGCTTCGCGCTGGATGATCTCGACGTTGTTGCTGATTCTGTCGCTGATGTGGTACTTCAGGGAATGGAATTATTTATTCCATCATCTGTGGTGCCTATCGGAGGCAGAAATCAGCCATGGTTTGGTAACTCCTGCAAAATTGCATCACGCTATAAGCAGGAGTGCTACCGAACCTGGGCCGACGCATCAACGTCCCGGGATGTAAATACCAGCGCTCTTCAAAATAAGTATAATTCCGCCTCCAGGTCCGTCAAAAGTGTCATTGCCAAGGCAAAGTCAGAGCACATCAGCAGAATTGGCGAGAAACTAGTTCGCCTCCCTTCGGGAACACGTGTATTCTGGTCTCTCGCCAAGGCTGTCCAAGGGAACTTCTCTCAGCCATCTCTGCCATTTCTGCACAGGGCGAACGACTCACTGGCCCATGACGCAAAAGAGAAAGCCGATCTGCTAGGCTCTCTTTTTGCTTCCAACTCGACTCTAGATGACGGGGGGAACACACAGCCGACCATCCCGCGGTGTGAGTGCTCTATGCTGGAAGTGCTGTTTACACAGCGCTCAGTGCGTAAAGCACTCCTCTCCCTGGACATCCACAAGTCGAGTGGGCCTGATGGAGTCCCACCTATTGTGCTGAAGACGTGTGCTCCGGAGTTGGCACCGGTTTTAACGCGTCTTTTTCGGTACTTCTATTCCATTGGCGTAGTCCCGAACTCATGGAAGACAGCTGTGGTGCACCAGATACCTAAAAAAGGCGACCGCTCAGATCCGTCCAACTACATGTCTATTGCTATCACCTCCTTGTTCTCCAAAGTGATGGAAACCATTATTAACAGCCAGCTCATGCGGTACCTTGAGGATCACCAGCTGATTAGTGACCGCCAGTACGGTTTCCGTCGAGGTCGCTAAGCTGGTGATCTTTTAGGTTACCTAACTCATAGATGGGCGGAGGCAGTGGAGTCCAAGGGGGAGGCGTTGGCCGTTAGTTTGGACATAGCGAAGGCCTTCGATCAGGTTTGGCACAAAGCGCTTTTTTCGAAGCTCCTTTCCTATGGGCTTCCCGAGAAATTGTGCAATTGGATCACCAGTTTTCTTGCAGATCGGAGCATCAAGGTCGTAGTAGACGGTGCATGCTCTGATTACAAGTCCATTAACGCTGATGTTCTACAAGGCTGCGTGCTATTACCAACGCTGTTTCTTCTGCATATCAATGATATGTTGCAAACCAGTAACATTCATTGCTATGCGGACGACAGCGCTGGTGATGCTTTATACACCGGCCGTGCCAATATTTCTCGGGAAAACGTCGCTGAGTACCGGAACAAACTTGTGTCTGAAGTCGAGACTTTGTTGAACAAAGTCTCGGACTGGGGGCGACTAAATCTAGTCCAGTTTAATCCCCAGAAGACACAAGTTTGCACGCTTACAGCTAAAAAGAACCCCTTTGTCGTATCTCCTCAGTTTCAAGGTACTCCCCTTGTTGCCTCAGCCAGTATCGGAATCCTCGGCGTCGACATATCGAGTGACGTACAGTTTCGTGGTCACTTGGAAGAGAAGGCCAAATTGGCCTCTTAAAAGCTTGGCGTGCTCAGCAGAGCGGGACAGTATTTCATGCCGGCACACCGCTTGCAACTTTACAAGGCGCAGGTTCGGTTTCACATGGAATACTGTTCCCATCTCTGGGCAGGGGCTCCCCAGTGCCAGCTCCTTCCAATTGACCGCATCCAGCGCAGAGCAGTTCGAATCGTCGACGACCGAGTTCTTTCGGATCGGCTTGACTCATTGGAACTGCATAGAGATGTTGCATCTCTTTGCGTATTTTATCGCTTCTATCACAGGGAGTGCTCTGAGGAATTGTTCGGACTAATTCCAGCCGCCCAAATTCACCATCGCACATCGCGACAAAACTCGCGATACCATTCATATCATCTGGATGATTGGCGGTCCACCACTGTGCGATTTAGAAGAAGTTTTCTTCCTCGCACAACTTCCTTGTGGAATCGATTACCACCAGCGATTTTTCCGGACCGATACGACTTAGGGATCTTCAAGAAAAGAGCTTACTTCTTTTTAAAAGGCCGACAATGCATCTGCGATTCCCCTGGTGTTGCAGTTGTTCATGGGCGGAGGTAGTCTCTTGACGTCAGGTGAGCCGCATGCACGTTTGCTCCCTCTCCTATAAAAAAAAACTCTGCCAAAGGCTTAACACCCTTTGAAGTTTTATTAGGACATACAGAAGCACGACATGCATTTGATGTAGATTTTGAAAAACAGTATCTACAACAGTTAGTTAAAGAACACGCAAAGCGTACTAAGTATCTCTATAAACATCTAACAGAACAAGCTATACAAAAAAAAGAAAAGATTATTGACAAAAGAGGTGGAGAAACGGAATTAAAGATAGAACCCGGAGACACTATTTATGCAAAAGGTACTAATAAAGGTGTAGTAAAGATAAACCACGTTTTCAATAGGCCCTAGTAACTGATACCATCAGTAGGAATGTTATTCCCGTAAACATTAAAGGACGTGATAGTAAAGTTTCTCTAAAGAATGTAAAACGCCCTTCACAGGCATTTCCTGCTCATCCTGGTAGTAGCCACGGTGACACGCCTCCAGGCCCATCAAACTCAGGAGTTAAATAGCAATCTTGGAATACTGTCCGTGAAGCAAGGTACTGCCGTCATCAGTAACGATAAATGGATCATTGCCAAAATAATAGATCCCAAACCATTCATAGAGGATGTAAAAGTCAATGTACTAAGATTTTCCAAATTAAATAAGATAGTATATAGTTTAAATAAGAATTTTTCATATAACTTTGTAGTTGTTAATACACAAGTAGAATATATTAAGAATTTAACTATTAATAAGCTTGAACAAATAACCCCTTCTTTTAGAACAAGATGCGGTATAATTAACCTACTAGATTCATTAATTAAGATAATCACTGGAAATCTCGATAATGATGATGCCGTTAGATACGATAAATTAATTACAAAAGTAAAAATTAAACAAAATAGTAATGAAAACAGAATGACGTTGATCACAGAAATAGTACAATCTCTGACAAATTCTACATTAAAATTAAATGAAAATATAAAAAAAATTAATAAAGATATTTTTTTTATATATAGAATAAGGGTGACAAACGAGCACACAGTCCACCTGATGGTAAGTGGTTGCTGCGGCTCATAGACATCTACATCTATCCTCTATTACAAATCAAAATGTAGATGCGTTGTCACCCGTGAGGACTAAGATGAAATGCCTCATTTCCAGTAAAAAGGGCCTCCGGCCACCTGCATTCACCAAGCGAAATGCAGAGGTAAATCTCTACTTCACGCTGGTGTTCTGTGAGATCGTGGTACTACCCCGGTTCGAGCCGGCGCATCCGTGCGACAGCAAAAGCTGCCGCGTGGCTCTACCACTGTTAATAAATATTATAACATTGTCACATAACTTAAGTAGTATAGTCGAAAGAGAACACTCTAATCATATTGAGACACGGATTATAAGTAAATACAACCTATTGATTCATAACTTTCAGGCTATTCTTATAAAACTGAACGAGATAGAAACCACTTTAGCTTTGAGTAAATTAGGAATCTTACATCAGTCTGTAATAGTCTAAAAGATTGTTATTTTTACTTGAAAAAATTGGCAGATTAGCGAATCTATTATATACTCCTACATTAGAAAATTTAGTTAAAATAGAGCGAACTATAATGGTAAAAGCTTATTTAAAAGGAAATAACATAACTTATCTTTTGGATATACCTCTCGTCACTAAGGACACTTATATTTATTATAAGCTCTATCCCTTACCTGTACTATCCCATAACCGTACCACTGTCATTTTACCGAAATTCCCGTACCTTTTAGTGAAAGGGTCGAAGATTAGACTACTTACTCATCCCTGTCAGGAAGCCGATGAATACAGTTACCTCTGTCTTGAGGATGACACATTCCAACTAATTAAAGACGATTGAATCACAGAACTGATGACTTATGCTGAAAATATATCTTCATGCATCCAATTTCCAGTCATTTTGGAAGCTGTAAGGGTATAGCTTATACAACCTAACAGATGGATTATCTACACCAAGGAGTCTACTCTACTCTCCGAGATTTGTGATAATGAAATAAGAAGGCAGAAAGTTCATGGCACATATACCTTAACATTGGACGATAACTGTGCAGCCAAAATCAATGATATTAATCTAACAAGTAACCCTGTGGAAACTAAAAACATTTCATCCCCTATATTACCTAAGATTAACCTGCCTGCAATAAACTCATCCCTCGAGGTGTCATCCCCGGTGCAGCTGAACCTAAAAGGTATAAATCTTACGGACCTCAAACTTCTGTCAGTTGCATTAAGAAAAAGTCAAATTAAAAACAGTGAAAGTGAAAAGGCAATTGATTAAAAGTGTTAGCCTATGGACCATTTTATTGTATGAACTGTTATTCATTATTGTAACCTGTGTCTTAGTTCATAAGTATCATTTAAACTTGTTTAATTTTTGTATCCGAAGTTCTCCTGTAAACGAGAACTTCGAACTTGAGGAGGAAGGTGTTACGGGTGGCGAGACCCACCAAGATGTCCGCATCAGCAGAATATTCTGATTGTAGACCACAGGCGTGTGCTGAGTGGACAAACGGAAACGGAGCTCCTGTGTGGGCTCTCATGCATTAATTTTTAAGCATAGAATATTAAGTAAGTCTTAAGCAAGTTCTTGTAGCGATTAAACATCTTTTAATTAATAAAATTAGTATTTTTAAAACTTTCTCCGACCCCTGCATAACTTGACTATCTTGCTTAAATTTTTTTTTTAAATTTCAAGTAAATTAAATGTTAAAAATCGGTTTTGCGTCAAAATATTAAGGGATAAAAAATATAAAGTGTAAGGACCTTTTCTTGTATAAAATTACAAATCAAATAAAATTTGTTTGAACTTTTTAATATCTTTTATAATTTATAAAATAATCATCAAAACAATTTTATTCTATAATTTGTTCGGTTTCACAAAAAAAAAACTTACATATTTTTTCAAATAAAATACAGTTTTGCAAATAATATGTGGTATATTAATACGAAATGAAAAAAAAAAGAATAGAATTTTGAAATTAATTTTATTGTGCATCCGTTTTTAAAATATTCATAGGAATCTCAAGATATAATATCTAATAACGGATTCGTACAGAGATGGAAAGATTAAATTTTTCCTTCGATGAAAACGATGGGCTTTTTACGTTGTCAACCGAATATTTTTGTTCACACACCCCAACACGTGCGTGAAATCCTATTTTACGGCTCGTATCCTTCCGTTTAGAGCACCTTTTGAATAGACCGTATCTTACCTCGGGCGAACATTTTTGACTTTGATTTGACTCACGCCTTCTCCCAGCAGTTACATTAAGTAATTGGTTGGATGAATGTTTTTCTTAAAGAGCAATGGCAGACTTTCATACATGAAATTAGTTGAGAAGAAATGGTAGCGTCTATATACCAAAATTATCTTAAAATGTTAAGCGTCAGCCCCTTAATAACTCTGTCAAAGAATTTTGTACTGAGAAGGCGTCAAAAAAAAGATATTTACATTTGAACCTTTTTAGGTTATGTCCTATGTCACTTGGAAAAAGTCATGCTTCCTGTGGTTGTTTGATGTTAGCTTAATACATAATACATTATTGAGCGTTTTTAGATTATTGTATCTCTATTATATATTTGCATACTATAAATGTATATTTCTGGCATGGCTCCAGGGCTTTTGTACCATAGTGACATTCTCAGAAGGGCTAGAAACCAGAGCCGTAAAGCCAGTAAAAAAACAGTGACTTTTTATTTTAGCTAGTGTTGGCATAACATTAAATGGAATTGTTACATAGTACTATGATTGAGATAATGTATTATTGTAGGAAATTCTTTGTAAGAGACTTATTCTCAGCCATATCACTTTTATTTTTGTTATTACTGATAGTACAGTTATTACTAATAATAAATTAATATAAAAATATTTTGTATGTTGTGTTGGTAGTGTTACAAAGTGTATACGAAAATATTATGAATATACTAAATGGCAACATTTGAATAGAGTAAAATGATATAAGTCATTTGATATTCCCAAAAATGTTTGTTTTTTTCTGTGGCTTTAATTAAAATACATTTTTATTTGATAAATGATGGAAAAATAATAAAACTCATTTTATATATAACTTATTTCTAGACGCTATAATTTTTGTCAACTATTTTTCTGCCATTGCTCTTTTACAATGTGTTTCTTTATCAAAAGAGTATATAAATGTAAAATTGCTAGAAATCCAAAAAAGGAACATAGTTTAACCTGTCAAGAGATTAAGTGGTGAGAATATATTATTATTTATTATATATCATATTTAATTTTAAATGAATTAAATTACTCTTTTAATATTGAAATTACAATATCTTTAAATATATTGAAATTAATTAGTCATTTACTCTATGTATATGATGGATAGTGGCTATTTTTCAACTTTGACTACACACGATCTGATTTAAAGTTTTTTGTTTATGAAAAATGGCATTTACAATTTCACAAAAATGAAAGTCAATAAGACTTCTTAATGGTTTAAAAATCCCTACTGAGTGAGACCTTGTAAGAAGCGGTAAGAAATTCACAAGTGGACTGTTTTCTACCGGCAGTTACTGTTAACTTAAAAAAAAACTATTAGTACGCACAGTATATTACATAAGTCCAAAAGTCTAAGGGAGTTAATTATATCCACATATTTTTATCTGTTATATAATCATTCACAATACCCTTTCTTTTTAAGAATATTTATATACATGCGCATTGAATTCATGCAAAAAAATGCAACAGAATTATATTATTTTTCTTGTAAATAGAAAAGAATAGAAATATAATTTTGTATGAGATTATTTTAATCCAATCCGAAGACCGAGTCCGAGTCCTGCTGGGTCTCTATTTCTAACATTGGGTTCTACTGCTGAAATCCTCTTTACAAAGTCTTATCACGCAGCCAAAGTTCGAGCATCATAGCTTGCTGAGTGAGTTTGAGCTTCCTCATACGGCCAGCTGTGAAGGACATGTCATCACTGACAACACACACTGGTTGTATGCTCTTGTTTTCAAGATTTGAGATATATATTACATATATGACGAGAAAATATGTCGTAATCTTCCGAACACCGCCCAGACGAGTAGAATCCATAGCTATTTTTCATTAACACATTATGTTTTATTTAAATCTATTTTGAAGTGACTCCAATTTCCATAAAACTTTATTTCATACTATCGACCCGCCCCAACTTCGCCTGGATCTATTATTATTGATATTTAAGATGTATTGATGTATGGATGATTTAAGGTAATCATCAGAGCCCATTTATGTTATTAATTACAAAAAATTTTCGATATTGAAAAAAAGGCGACAAGTTTTTCGGATAAATTCAGCGCCACGCTGCATATGTACACATGTAGTGAAGCATTAAACTGAGTCGTAGCCTTTTCACTGCTGTACGAGCGAAAACTGTAAATTTAATGTTTTTTAAAAAAAATATGTTGTAATAGTAAATCAGTGTTTCTTTCTTTCATATCTCTTCTTATGCGGACCTCCGTAACACTTCCTATATGCCATGCCTTCTGGTATAATTTTATCATTTTCTGTGTACGAAATAATTAGGTTTTCTCCGCTGTTGTTCTGTTTATTTGGTACTGTTGGACAAATGTCCTGAATTGTGTGACAAATGAACAAGTGGAATGTTGGACAAATCTCTTATTTATGGATGCCGGTGGGTTCCAGTACCTACACCTCTCTAAGACTTACTTCTTTTAACAGAAATCAGTTAGGCGTAATAGCTATAAGTGGATTTAGAGCGGTAGTCATTGCAGGGATGACATTGCCGCATGCGCCTCTATAGTGTTGGACATTTCATCAGAGGGCATATTAATATTAGTTGTCCTTGGCTTAATCTGTTCTAGGGTAAAAAAAAAATTCACCATTAATCAATAGTGATTAATGGTGAATTTTTTTTTTGCTTTTCTTTCGAGTTTCTAGTGTTAGTAGCAGTGTATGCACTCCTGTGTTTCTTAGTTTCTTAAATGTATTATATAATAAATGATTCTGCAATCATTCAGGTTGTGAGACATTCCATCTTTATACTAAAACGAGAAAATTCATCTGTAGCCCTCTATTTCTGAAACCATTTTGATTATAATTGTGTAACTTAACACAATTGTTTAAAACTCTGTGTGCACAAATAAAAATAAGTTTATTTTTAACAAGGAGGAGGTACAAAAATATTTTTATGAATTCAATTGTATGAAACAACGAATAGCAGACTGAAATACGAATAAAACATTCATACAGACAATGGGTCCCGCAGGGGGCAAGAGCATTGTTCGACGCATTTTAACGAGGTCTGCTACAGTTTCGATGAATACTGATAATAGCCCCTCAATTGAGACTTAATATGAGACATATTTTGTATCTGCATCAAATATTTATCTTTTTTTAATACGTTGGTTTGGTAGTTTTGCGAAACTAAGAAAAGTTCTATGTTTAATGTTTTTATTATAAACATTTTTAAACAACACTTCACATCCATCTGTACGAAGTTTCATGCGTCTGAACCCATTTCGAAAGCCTCAGATACCTGTTCTACAGCCTGTTTGGACCGCTACTAGCACATCTTCCGGCTTGGAAAACTTTATTTTAGGGAATAAAATAAAGTCACGCGATGCAAATTGGAGCTGTGAGGGAGATGACCCTAAACTTAACAGGTTCAGGAAGTCCCGCTTTTTGTTCGGAAAGTGCGCGGGCGCGTTTTTTTTATAGGATAGGGTGACAAACGAGTACACAGTCCACCTGATTCTAAGTGGTTGTTGTGACCCATAGACATCTACATCTATCCTCAATAAAGCATCAAAATGCGGATGCGTTGTCATCTGTGAGGACTAAGATGGAATGCGTCTTCTCCAATAAAAAGGGTCTCCGGTTCTCTACACTCACCATATGAAACACAGCAGTGTTAATCTGCGATTTTACGCTGGTATTCTGTGAGGGCGTGGTCCATCCCCGGTCAAGCTAACCCATTGGTGCTATAACTATACGATTAATATATCTGCAGCATGGTGCTACCACGTAAAAAATTGAGAGAATACCGTCTATCACGTCATGTTAGAGCAGTAGCGAATAATTTAATTAAATAATTTGCCTATTCTTTTTAATGAAATTGTTCACTGCTAGCACGTTTGCTGTTGTAATAGTTGTCAAAGGGCGACAATATTTTTAACTTTTAAGGTTAATCGATCATGCTATACCAATGCTATAAAATATTGCGGAATGCGGTATCAAACGATTCATCCGCGACATTTGAAATCTTAAAAAGCACCGCGCGAAAATTTTCCAAACGTTGGGTCTACATTTGTTCAATGAAGACTATATTTCAAATATGCTCGTAAGTGATGTGAACGGAAATTTTTAATTGGAATATTGATATTTTGACTCTTAGAAAATATTATTTTTAAAATAAATTATGGCAGTCTAATGACGTGTACAAAAAAAAAACTTTGCTGGCATTAAAATAAAAAGGAAAGATACGGTCGTCAGAACATTTGCGTAACTTGTATTCCGTATTTAAAAAAAAGGCACCATGTTACATTGAAACTAATTTTAACAACAATGTGATTGTTGTGATCGGCTTAGGCTGTCAAAAAGACGTAACTTTGTAAGCGTAACCGCGGTTGCTATTAAATATAACAAAACTTTCATTTTCCGGAAGTAATATTTATTGTAATTATAATCAATATTGATAGAAATATTTTTGAGTGAATGAATACCGTGTATAGGTGATGTAAATATATTTACTACTCCACATCGCCCTGCGGGTTTCGTAAAAGGCGACATAGGGAAACTGGAACAGGAGATGGGCAGCAGCATCTTCCTAATATTAACTCAAAATTATCAATAATTGCAGTTGCCAATCCGCTTGCTTGCGTGGCAACAATGGGAAATATCATACTCTAATAGGCTGTAACGATAAGCATTCTTAAATACTTTAAAAAAAAAGTTGAATGGTCAGGGATCAGTTGTAAAATAATGTTGATTGTTCGTACTGGCTGTAAAAGTTTACATCTTTAGTTTAAATCCGTCACCTGATGAATGTAACATTTTCTAAAACCATCATTTTAGCTATGTTCTTTCCACACATTATTTTCTGCCATCGATGGTGTCAAGCTTTTTGGCTACCCTCGCATGATATTTGTCCCTAGTATCCGCTTCCTGAAGCTTCCAGCTTCGGATGCGACAGACCGACTGTGGTTCTGTTACTGCCGTCCGGTAGCGCCAACCCGCGAAAAAACCCCTAAATCTAGTAATCACTAGATAGTGATCCGTTCCCAGGTCAGCACCCCTGAACACTCGCGTATCCATCACCTGTTTTCGCAGTCGGTCGTCTACCAGAAACAAATCGATCATACTTATCTCATTCTTTCGTTCTCTAGTATACATATGGATTTTCTTGTGATTAAACATAGTGTTTGTCACAAGAAGACCCTTTTCCTTGCATACAGCCAGTATAAGCTTGCCAGCATCATTAACCCTTCTATCGCCAAACTCTCCAAGCACCGACTCGTACCCTGGTCGAGCGGTACCAACCCATCCATTCAAATCACCACATACAACAATTCTTTCGTTTCCCCTAACCAAATCTAGAACTTCTCCTACATTCTCCCAAAACTCCTCCAGCTCAGCCCTGGACGACGAAGCTACCGGCGCATAAACAGCCAAAAGGAATAACTTCGTCAGTCCCAATTTAAAGCGAACCCAGAGAAGTCTTGAGTTCACAACCTTATATTCAGTCATAACATCTACCAACCGAGACGACAGCAGCACCCCCACTCCCTGGCAGGCGCTCTCGCTCTCCGGGATTCCGGACCATAGAGCTAACGCCCCGCCAGGGCACTCTTCAGTACCACTGCCTTTCCGTTTGGTCTCCGACATACACACGACATCTAATTCTCTTTCTTTCATTATTTCGATCAACTCATTCGTCTTATCTCTCATGCTTCCTCTAACATTCCACGTGCCAACTCTGCACTCTGTCCTCCATCTTCCGCCGTTTCGGGCTGTGCGTGACGGGTGGCGGTCCCCATCACTGCTTTACGCGCTGCATTTCACACCAACGGGGACGAACTGGTGTGCGTCGCCTTGGGGGGGACGCCCTAACCCTCGTTGGCATGGGTGCGCAGCTGTGTAGAATTGCAGCCCTGAAAAGGGCTGGCAGAGGTCGCGACAAGCACGCTTCTACAATAACTCCTGGTATTTGAAAGGGACGAAGAGAGAACGAAGTGTGAAATATGGGTAAGTCAGGAATGTCTAGAACAGGTAAATGAAATTATATACTTGGGGAGTGCTTTTAGCTGAGATGGAAGATTTGATTTAGATGTGGACAGGCGTGTCGCTACCGGGAACAAAGTCAATGGTGCCCTGACTGCGTTAGTCAAAAGGCAAGGCGTAGTGAATAGTGCACGCCTTGCAATACATAACGCAGTGTTGGTACCGACTTTGTTATATGGCAGCGAAACCTGGGTATGCCAGAAAAAGCATAAAAGCAAGTTGAATGCAGTGGAGATGCGATCTCTTCGTAAAATGTGCGGCGTTACCATGGCCGACCAATTAGTAGTTAATATGGCAGGTTTGAAAGATGACCTTATCACAATAATTGATAAGTACGTGCTTCGATGGTTTGAGCACGTTGAGCGAATGAGTGAAGACCGAATGGTGAAGAAAATATATAGTGCGAAAGTAAATATTAAAAGGTGTCGAGGTAGACCGAGACTAACTTTTGAAGACCATGTGAGAAAATTGCTCGAAGAGTGGAGGGTCAAGAGTACTCGGATACCTAGACGTGCATGTATGAAGAAGATAATGAATCTGAAAGAAGCGAAAGAGGTATGTAAGGATCGTGACACTTGGCGATCTCTTCTCACTGGCTACCCCGTCAGGGATTGTGCGTGAAGATAAGTAAGTAAGTAAGTAGTATCATTTTAGCTTAATTTCAAAGAGTGGAAGAGTGACTATGAATACTACTACTAAATACTAACAGTTATAGAAGGATATCAAAATCCTTTTCGTAGAGCGGTATCAATGCTCGTGCAATCTTTGTTATTGGCAGAGGCTATCATTGAGATCAACAACTGCACAGAGGGAGTTAATTGAAGAGACACATACATGGTAGAGCTATGCTCTAGAAATATTATGGTTGTAGCGCGAATGAATGGGTGGACACTTTCACAAAATACCAGCGTAAAATAAGCAGCTTAATATTGATGTGTTTCGTATGCTAAGTGTAGAGATCCGAAGACCCTTTATACTGGAAACGAGGCATTGCATGCATGACAGATGTGTTGATGCATTTTGATTCCTAACCAAAGATAAATGTAGGTGTCTATGTTCCACAGCTTTCACTTATCATCAGGTGGATTGTGAGCTAACTTGTCACCCTTATTCTATATAAAAACGATTAATCTCTATTTAATTTCTCTCATACGACATGAAGAAATGATACTTATAAAATACTTACAAATCTTTATTTAAATCAGTTAGAAAAAAAGAACTCTGTATTACTATAGTAGTTTCATGTTAATTGAATGTACATATTACTGAAAGCAACTGTGTAGTATAATTCTAATAGCGTATAGAGGAATTCGACGTTTGGGTTAGTTTCAGCTCTGGTCGGTTCTAAGCATCGTTGCTTAGAATGTTATAGTTATGTGAATCCATAGCGTTGAGTATGCAATATTATTATCCTTTGTCGGATGTACCTTTGTATGCTACTCAACACTATGCAGGTACACGGGGCTTATTACAATACTAATTTGATGAAGTTTGCCTGGAGTACTACTAGGCGTGTTACTACTATTAGGCATTGAATTATTTCCTGAAGAAATGAAGATACATCAATAATATTAATTCGGTATTTATTTCCTGTTACTGAGTTTTTAATTATATTTTGTTAATTTCTTAAAATCTATACAAATAAATAAAATTGAAGTGTCTGTTTGTAATGTCAAAATTACAGTTTTTTACTAAATGCATATGAAAGTAAATACGATACCTATAACTAAAATACAATTTTTAAAATTTTTGTCTGTCTGTCTGTCTGTCTGTCTGTCTGTTTGTTCCGGGTAATCTCCGAAACGGCTGGACCGATTTTGACGGGACTTTCACTGGCAGATAGCTGATTTCATAAGGAGTAACTTAGGCTACTTTTATTTAAGAAAAAGAATCAGGGTTCCGCGCAGAAACATAAAAACCCTAACACGCGAACGAAGTCGCGGGGAACAGCTAGTTTTGAATAAAACGAAGGGCATAAAAATTTACTGGCTATCAGTTGTCTCTCTATTACTCTTTTAATAATTTAAGAAAATTATTGTAATTCCATCTGATGGTGGACAATATTATTTTTGTTTGCAGATATGCCAAAATTGCAGACATGCCGTATGAAGCCATGTAATTCCCAAGAGGATATAACTTAAATAATAGCTTATATTCAAATCTTTCAGATTTTTCTTAACAGTTAGATTAAAATGTATAATCTTTTAAGACTATTTAAATTTATAACCTCTTGACATTCAATATCAAAGTAAAACGGTTCACATATCACGTCTTTTCATTCTTTCATGTCATATTATCCATCCATCCGTTGCAGCCTATAAAAGTCTACTACGGAAACCCCCCCCCCCCCCCCCCCGTCCACACTGAAGGGGTATGTCATATTATGTAACTTTTTAAAAGTGTCTACATAATATGTAATAATATACTGTGTTTAAATTTTAACATGTATCTATAAATCCCATAATTTGTTTCGTAATTACAATTTTAAGGTCTAGTAAACTGACTCTCACCTTGAACAACAGGGTAGTTTCGTCCCAGAATTCAATTATTATTTCTTACTTGTCCTGCCAATTTTTAAGGATCCTCAAAATTTTACATAACTTTTATAAAACTATAAGTTAAGTTTATTAATAGCACTTATTTCTTTCCCAAATCAGAATTTTGTGATAAAGTAACGAAAAGTTTAGTTGCAATTTCAGGGTATATAATTTCGGGACCTGCTGCCCCTTTTAGATATTTGGTATGTTGGAATATAATTTGCTATCTTAATGGCCAGTGATCATGTGGGTTTTTTTTTTATAGGATGAGGGTGAGAAACGAGCACACAGTCCACCTGATGGTAAGTGGTTGCTGCGGCCCATAGACATCTACATCTATCCTCTGTTACAAATCAAAATGTAGATGTGTTGTCACCAGTGAGGACTAAGATGGAATGCCTCATTTCCAGTAAAAAGGGCCTCCGGCCACCTGCACTCACCAAGCGAAACGCAGAGGTAAACCTCTACTTCACGCTGGTTTTCTGTGAGGTCGTGGTACTATCCCGGTTCGAGCCGGCCCATTCGTGCGACAGCAAAAGCTGCCGCGTGGCTCTACCACTGTTCTCTTATGTTGACAATTTTTGGACTTCTTTTTGACGAACCCCCTGCTATTTTCTGATATTTTTACATCTGTAATATTGTAACAACTTTTTCATTATGTTGTACTCATAATATTAGTCCCCTTTCAAATAAAATTTATACCATTATTTATTTTTATTCTAAATCCCAGTAAAGCACAATGTTTAACTTTCAAGTGATAGCGCTTAGTATGTCAATTCAAAATTTGTCTACCCTCTAAGTGATACCTCTAATAGTCTGTATATAGCATTTTATATAACTTATGCTAGATATTCTTTCAAACAGTTTTAAGTCCTCAGTAATTTGTTCCTGCATTCTGCACTGCATAATGGCTACCAGTAAATTATGTCACAAAATTTTGATGGCATTTCAGCCTGAGTAATTTTATTTCTTTTTTTATTATATATTCATGAATTCATATATATTTGAAGTAATAGTTCTAATGATCTATTTGCAGCATATCTATTTAACTCATGTTAGATATTTTTTCAGCAGTTTTAAACCCATAGTGATTGTTTTGTACCTTAGTATTGCATAATATCTTGTCCAACAAGATTGTGATAGTGTATTTTCCTTTTCCTATTTTCCCAATAATGTCCAAAATCACCTGCATATCTAAGGTGGGAACAATTATGCCCAATGACTATGATAAATGGCGACTGCCCAACTAAGTGCTCAAAAGACGAGTTGAACCCGAAAGTAAGAAAAACATATTAAATATATCACTTTAATTTCTCAACGTATCTCTATATATATCTAAACCTACATTTATTGGTTGGAAATAACTATTTATTATTTCATATTATACGAGTGACGAGGTTGTGTTATTAAAGCTTAATAGTGGATTTTCATTGATAATTAATCATACTTGTTATTAACGGTTTGCTCCATTTTGAATATCTTCTTTTTCCAAAGTATAACCCAATATTACCTCGCAGGCATGTAATAAATACATTTGTGGTAGGTTTTGGACATAAAACATTTAATATTACACTAAACATATTTTATATTCACAACAAAATTTATAAAAACACACCGTGACGGCTGGCACAAAAAACGTAATGGCATTGCATTTGACGGAAGGGTGGATATAGTGTTGTGCATACGTTTTGCCGTTCCAAAAAGTTTTTAGGAGCTTGAATAACTATGATGTACTGGTAAAATACGGCGTATTACAAGTTGTAAAGAATACAAAATATTTATAGCTATCATTAGCTACCGTGGCAATAAAATATTACTGGGATTTTCCGTAGTGATCTGCTACTACACCATTGGGACGAAATAAGGTGATAGATTATCTAACGGCACTAGACCGGAACAACTAGCCGGTGATTAATTTTTCGATCTGGATTATGGTTAGTATTATGTTGTTATTGTGATCAGCTATATTATGCAATTTCTTTAAGATCTTACATAATAAACAATCAGGATCAGGTTATCATCTTAATTAAGGATACAATATTAAGTATGAAATTAAATAATTTCAACAATATCTTCATCGTGTGTGAAAGTCAGAAATGTAAGCTCAGTTGTAAACACAAGCCGGGAATTTATTTAAAAAATCACTGTTACATTTTACAATCTAAATGTACATTAACTGTTGGGAACGATGTGTCAGTATAAGAGTAAGGGGTTGAATAATTTACGATTGCACTAACTTTACCCACGACGGGCCTCTTCGCTACAGATGGCCGAAGTACATATATCAAATCGGGCCGATGTTACAACTTCAATAAAACTTCAACGAAACTTATTCAAACGCGTCGGCCGGTGAAAGCTGTTTTTAACTTCTTTCCTCTCGGGATCAGGCAAATAAATAAAGAGTTAGTGAAGGTATTGAAGTTGATTTCTTCTGAAAATATTTTGTTGGGTACATTTTTAGAATGGTTGACGCCATTAAAAAATTTTAGGTATGGTATTAAACTATTCCAGAAATTGTTAACTATAATTTTATTGATAGCAGTAAGTATGTGAAGTATATAGCTACATTGTAACTAACAAAGCTAAAAGAAAACTGTATATTCCCTATACTTGGATATGCAGATCTCTTGCAATGAAGTTCTTGCAATCGACAAATGGATTTTTCAAGTTCATTTCTGCATAATTAAAGGCTTTTCCAAGAATGCGTCAGTAGGAAGTTTAGTCATACTCACTACGCTGGGTTGGTAAGGCATGAGCTTTTTTAAGTACAGCATATAAGTAATAATATGCCAAACCACAATTTAACAATTTAGACTTTGCACAAATAATTGTAATGGGTTTGATCCAATATAATCAGTACTATTAGTTTATCAATAAAATTAAAATATCGATTTGCATTATTAGAAATTAAGAGTGTGAGTGAAGTAAAATTACAGTCTTTTTCTTTCTTTTCAAGTCTCACACCTGGGCACCGTGTATCTCGTCTCACGTCACATAGGTTACCTCTTGTTATTGTCTAGTTGAAAGAGAAATATGTAATAGTTGTCACACTTGCCCGGCGGGCTGGGAACCGTAGTTTTTATTATTTTTAAGTGATTATCAGGAAGATGCTGCTGCTGCTTGCTTGATTCAGTTTCCCTCTTTTGCTTCTTGCGACACCCACGGGATGAAATAGTCGAACAGTCGAATTGAGTACCGTCTCCTTTTTTCAAATCGGCAGAAAATATAAAGCAGATTACTACAACTGATTATTACTTGCAAGGCCGTAACCAGTAAATAATTGGAGGGGGGGGGGGTGTTTTGGTGGAAAAGTAGAAAAACATAAAATCGTTTTTATAAAAAAAAATAAAATGGTGTTACTTATCATATTATATATTTATTAGAAAACCATTACAGAAATATTAACACCTTATTACATAATTAAATTTAGTCTTCTAGCTTTCTTTGCAGCGAACAAATCAATTACCTCCTCGGTTTCGATGTCAATTCTACGGTGGATTGACATTAACGCCAAACCGTTTAGTCTTTCCTGGCCTGTGGAGTTTCTCAAATGATTTTTGAGGCGTTTCAGAGAAGAGAAAGTCCTCTCAAGAGTACATGTAGAAGCAGGCAGTGTCTCCAAGATATTTAAAAGTTTGTGAATGTTTGGAAATAAGGCCTTGTTGCATTCTCTGAGAGCTTCAATAGCACATGTTGGTCGATCTAGTTCAGATTCTTCCACTCTTATATAAATATATTTCAATAATACACAATATTTGCATAAAGCACCTTGTTGCCCTGTACTCGTGTAAACCAACCACGAGAACCGTTCAAACCATTAAATTTGAAATTTTAGCTTTCTTTTGTCTTCAGGAATCATCATCAATTTTGGTGTTTGATCCCGTATAATAGCCCATATCTACAACATGCTGAGAAACATCATCTACAGTCCCAGGAACGGCACCAGAACTAATTGTAGCAGTATCACTGTCGAAAACACTTGAACACTGATTTTTAGTAGAACCTTCACTACCAATACTAGGTTTAGATTTTTTAAATAAATATTTGAATATTGTATTTTCTTGCGTCCTTTTTGCATTTGCAAATGTTGAACCGACCTGTAACAATTAGAAAAAAGGCCAAGTATTAATTCCATTTGTACACAAATATTTATTTCGATAAAGATGTATGCATTTAAAAGAAAATGAACACGAGTAGGTAGTCCACTCTCAGGCATCAAATCCTTTTAATTTTAATTACAAATTTATAACACCACTTACTTCAATACTAATTAACAACACTATTATTTCAAACACTGCACTATTACTTCGCTTATATCGCCTTAGTCGCATTGGATGACTTTCCAAGACAGAACTGCCTCTCCGTGAAAAGGACTATCCTCCGGGAAGCGGGGAAGGGAGGTGGTGAATGCTCTAAGCATACCACGACAGCCGGCTGCGTGGTTATGTGGGACTTACTGTGAAACCTAAGTGCCTACCCACTAAATACCACCTGGGACTGGCATTGGCCTATATGGCCTTTCTGCCGAATCGGAAGCGACCCCTTTTAGGGAAAAAGGGGCGCTGACGGTGAGCAGCCGCTGAGAGGTGCGCCTTAACTGAGGCAAATTAGGAATCGGGAGGGGATTCGGCCTGAGCCGCCAGGTGGCAGTCCAGTTCAGCCGAAAGCTTGTTTGGGGGGTCCGAGAGAGAGTGTCTTCGTCTTCGGACTTTACAGTACAATCGTTTTTACAGTAGAGGGCAGTGTCGTCAGCAACGCGGGAGAGCTGAACACCATTCGACGGGATGGAAATGTCGTTCGTGAACAGGATATATAGAAGTGGGGCAAGCACTGGGCCCTGAGGAACACCGGCTTTGATAGAACGTTGATAGGAGAGCGTGCCTTCGTGTCTAAAACGAAAGGTACGATCTTTCAAGGCTGATGCCACTAGACAAACAAGACAATTAAGGAGGCTTATTTTGTAGAGTTTGTAGATAAGGCCTTCGTACTAGACTCTATCAAACGCTTTTGCTATGTCGAAAAAGACCGCAATAGTCTTATGTAGACGAGGATAAAAACCGCTGAGGGTATATTCCACAATACGGTGAACTTGTTGGGGACAAGAGTGTTTCGCTCGGAAACTAAATTGGTGGGAGATGATAAGAGGGTCTCCGTCTGTGGGAAACAGATGGAGCCTCATGCGTGTGAGGATGACTCGTTCAAAGAATTTGCTCATGGCCTTGAGGAGGCTGATGGGACGGTGACTGGAGGGGAGGTGGTGAGGCTTTCCTGGCTTGGCAATGACAATTGTCTCTTTCCAGGAAAGTAACTAAGGTTGAAGCAGGCGTTGAAGGGTAATTATCTGCTCAGGAAAATGTTTTAGGACTTGGTTGGCCATCCGTGCCATCCGCGCCCGGGGCCTTTTTGGGTTTCAGCCCTTTCATGATGGATGAGATCTCATCATTGAACACAGTGATAGGGTCAGAGGCTGTGGGGAGTGAGTTCCACTGGCGGACCTCATCCTCCACTGTCTGGATGTGGGAGGGGTCAGTGGGTTGTGTGCGAGGAGAGTATTGAGTGGCGATGCCTTTTTCTCATCCTCGAAGGTAATAGTTCCGTCGGGATGGGAGAGAGGGAGAGTGTGAGTGATAGCGTCTATGCGGAGGACTCTCGCTATCTGATAATACGCTGTATGATAGGGAGAGATATGCTACATGAGATTACTCTTTTCGAGGTCTCCAATATCAGAAAGGCGTGATCGGACTTCTCGTTGAAGACGATTGGCCGTACGCCTATATTTAGGGGTGGTATAGAGTGCTCCTCTCCGGAAAGCAGCTGTCTTGGCTTTCCTTACGTTGCTAATATATAGGGGAAGGCTATTATTATTAGCAACCGGGACGACCCTTTCATTCTCCTTAAGGGAGGATTTTATAAGGGTGGTGAGAGAATCGACCGCGGTGTCGATTTTTTCGCTACTATCGAAGTCCGACGAAGGAGGATGGGGGAGTCCTGTGAGTTTATAGCTGTGGCTAAGAACTCCTTAAAGTTGCTGAAGGTTTTTGTAGAGGGGGTTGAGGGAGGTGAATGGTGGCCAAGAACGAGGGAGACAGGGCGGTGGTCGGATCCTAGATGGTCAAGAGAGATTGCCCTGAGGTTGAGAGAAACTCCTTTAACTAGCGCAAAGTCTGGTACGTCAAGAGCGTGGTCGGTGTTGTCGGTCATCGATTGACTGTGGGATGATTTTGATAGCCTCCCTGAGGTCGGTGGCTTGGTCGTATTTAATACCTGCGTCGTAGCAGGTTTTGGAGAGACGGGTAAATTGCGCCTTGTCTCTGAGAAAGACAGGGGCGGGACCTGTTATTTGGCGAAGTTGAGGCACAGCGAGGTGCTGGCTTGGAAGGCGGGGGATGTTTAACGACATTAGGGTGGCAATGGCAGCGGCGGGGGCTGCGGGGTGGGAGACGGCAACGGGAGCTGCGGCGGTAGAGGCAGCGGTGGGTGTTGCAGAGGTAAGGGTGACGGCAGGGGCTGCCGGGATGGGGGGGTGCGATTTTTCGCATCGCGTTTACGGCTACAGCTTGACTTCACTTTCGTGAATGAGGTGTCTTCGGTTACTGTTCCATCGGAATCCGTGGAGCAGCTACCGGATTAAATGTTGGATTGGTTGGTGGCGGACCTCTTCCGGGAGGACGACGTTACTGACGCGGAGACCGAGCACTCCATTCAGTCGGAGTCGTGAGACGCGGGCGAGTCGGTCTGCGGAGCAGCCATAGGGGCCTGCCGAGCAGGACGCGACGGGGGCCGGAGGAAGGAGGGGGGGCATGCCTGAAGGGCAAGGAAGTCGAGAATTGCGGCGAGAGCCGTCTCGTCCAGATTGATGCCCAGACCAAGAGATTGGTTTAGGGCGGTGATTAGGGACCTAAGTAGATTCAGTGTGGACATGTTGGGGGGGGGGGGTTCTAAACTTAGACAGTAAAGGGGAACAGTGTTCTGAAAAGAACAAGGGACGTTCCGTGAAATAGTAATACAAATACAACAAAATAACAAAAACAATAAGAGAACAAATAACAAAATAAACAGTAACAATAAGCGGTCAAACCTCCCCGCCAGCAGGCAGGGGGCCAAGTACGGTAAGAAAAAGGCAAGCAGACTCACCGACGGCGACAGCTCTGCGCAGCGTGAGCAGGAGAGCGAAAGCGCGAGAGCGAAACGGCACTCAGCGTACGGAGACGAGAACGCGGTCAACTAACACAACCGCTCGAGAGCGGCGGCACAAGCGGAATGTGTCTCTCCGTGTTTTTTTTTTTTTGCGCGCCGAAAGGGCTACCCTCCGGGAAGCGGGAAAGGGAGGTGGTGAATGCTTTAAGCATACCACGACAGCCGGCTGCGTAGTTATGTGGGACTCACTGCGAAACCTAAGTGCCTACCCACTAAACACCACCTGTGTGACTGGCATTGGCTTGTGTGGCCTTTCTGCCGAATCTGAAGTGACCCCCTTTAGGGAAAAGGGGGCGCAACTGTCTCTCCATGCTTAAGAGCTCGCTTATATATTCCGTAGACGCGGCGCGACGAAACATCGAGAAAAACCCGTCTCATTCTAAGCTTAGCCGAGCGAGCGCTAACCATCTGAGCCGTGGTAGCTCAGATGGTTAGCGCTCGCTGTAAGCTTCACAGTACTCGAGCAACCCGGGTTCGATCCCCGCCGGCACCAATAAAATTGTTAATTGCAATTTTAAGTGCTGATTTACGATCCTCGTGACCATGGCTGCTACAAAGCACCCGAACCGGTGGGAGTCAAATATAAGTTCATCATCATCATCATCATTACAACGCTTCACAAGTCCACTGCTGAACATAGGCCTCCCCAAAGAATGCCGCAAATATAAGTTAGCTTATTTAAAATTAAGTTAAATTAAACGCGATAAAATCGGTGAAAGTAGTTTTCTTTCTTAATTTAATAAATATTTTTTTCATTAATTGAAAAACCTCCAATAAACTAAATGTCGTTGAAAAAAATAATTACAAATTACGTCTTAAAGTCAGCACTCGAATATGTATATACACAACTTACTGAATAAATAAAGCCCACGAAACGACGAACAAAGTACAAAATACACAATGTTCTACTGCATGGTCCGTAGTTTGCTACGAGCCCCTTGAGACTAGTTGGCGTATCACAAACAGAGGGAAATAGTGAAACTGTTTCTAATTTTATTTTAATTTATAGCATGGACATTGTATGTTGATACAGAGTGTATTAAATTACAATGTGAATGTTTTGAATAGAAATGGTTATTTAGTAGCTAGATAAACATATAACACTTGTGTACACAATGTACGCCAAAAAAAATTATTAATATGAAGAAAAAAGGAGAAAAAATAAATGCGGTACAATGGGCGGTCTTATCGCTAAAAGCGATCTCTTCTAGACAACCTCTGGATGGACAGGATTGTAAGAAAAGAATAAAACATATGTGTGGTTTAAAAACAAAAATAACATTATTTTTATTACAAAATAATAATAATATAAGATATTATAAAATGGAATATAAGTACATAGATAACATAAATACATAAATACTTTTAAATCGTCTCATCCATCCTACTTGAGCCTGCGACAAGCGCGCGCTTTTACTTCCTTTCAGTTTATATATAACTCAATCACTCGCACATATGCTAGACTCCTTGGTCCGTGTTTCAAGACGGGTCTTCCGAGTGCCCGAAACTGAATCGTCGCCGACTGAGACGCGCACGGTTCGAGACTGCGAGGTGGCGAAAGTAGGTTAAATTATATATAATTACAATTAAAAAAAACTATTACATATAACATGCGCGTCCTGCTGATAACGGCAAGTTATTCTATAATACCTAGTCGGGTCATAAGTATTGTCACATAGTAAAAACTTTTCTTTTAGAATGCTGGCCACAAAAAAGTTTATTGAATTCGAATTTCGAATTGTTCATGAAAATAAAACTGTATACTTTTTAGAATTTTACTCATTTCTAATATGGAGTGGACGCTTAAAGAAGACCGTGTTGCAGTTATTGCGTTGCATCGTTGCGGTTGCGCGCCAATTCAAATTTGTGACATACTGAAAAAAGCTGCAGCTGTGAAGGCGCGAATTCAAAGAAATCCCAAACGTAAGTTGAAACTGTTGGCCCTTCAGATGGGGTTAAGCAGAATCACGGTGAAATGGGTGTTAAATGAAGACTTAGGGCTTCGGGCATATCGAAGAAAAACAGGACATCGTTTGAATGCTCGTCTAATGGACCTGAGACTAAAGAGATGCCGCGCTTTGTTGAAGCGGTACGCGGGAAAAAAATATCGCGAAATTCTTTTTTCGAATGAAAAAATTTTTACCGTAGAAGAGAGCTACAACAAACAAAATGATAAGGTGTACGCACACAGTAGTGAAGAAGCGAGCAACCGTATTCCGCGTGTCCAACGAGGTCATTTTCCATCCTCGCTCATGGTATGGTTGGGAGTTTCTTATTTGGGCTTAACAGAGGTACATTTTTGTGAGAAAGGTGTAAAAACGAATGCAGTTGTGTATCAAAATACAGTCCTGACGAACCTTGTGGAACCTGTTTCTCATACCATGTTCAATAACAGGCACTGGGTATTCCTACAAGATTCGGTGCCAGCTCATAGAGCGAAGAGCACACAAGACTGGCTGGCGGCGCGTGAAATCGACTTCATCCGGCACGAAGACTGGCCCTCCTCCAGTCCAGATTTGAATCCGTTAGATAACAAGATATGCCAACACTTGGAGGAAAAGGCGTGCTCAAAGCCTCATCCCAATTTGGAGTCACTCAAGACATCCTTGATTAAGGCAGCCGCCGATATTGACATGGACCTCGTTCGTGCTGCGATAGACGACTGGCCGCGCAGATTGAAGGCCTGTATTCAAAATCACGGAGGTCATTTTGAATAAAATTTAGTGTCATAATAATCTATGTTTTATTAAGTATTTTTATATAACATTTTGGTATATAAATGGTTACATAATGAATAAACTTGTTTCAATTATTTTATATTAAACATGTGACAGAATTTATGACCTGACTAGGTATATTATATAAAAGATCTGTCCGAAAATTGGGTCTCAAATGTCTCAAATGTGAGTTTTGGAGTAATTCAAACCGATTTATTAGGTTAGAAGGGTAGAAAGGATTAAAAATAATATTATAAAGAAGCAAGAGAATATGAGCAATTCGGTAAAGGTGAATAGCAAACACGTGAGTCTGTTACGAAAATTCTAGCTGAAATCTGCATAATTGAGAAATTGAACGCGAGCGCTGTGCGATGTGCGAACACAATCTTAGTGGCAATAGGTAAAAATCAAAGTATTACCATCAAATTCAACTTTAGTTGCTTGTGGTAAATTACATTTTGCAAGTATATACGGAGTACCTATAATAATTACTTGCGCCTTCAGTGGATTATTTTTTCTACCGATTTCAGAAAGGAGGAGGTACTCAATTTGTATGTTTGTTTGTGTGTTACCTCATAACTTCTTTTTTGGGTAAACCAAAATTCGATAATTATTTTTATTTGAATGCTGCTGCTTCTCATGTGGTTCCATATAAATTAGATCAAGGTTTGATAAATAGTTTTTGAGTTATTCTTAATAATTTATATTGAAGTCAGTTGTACAAAATTTTTAATTTTTTAATTATCAAACCATAAGTTCTGCTCCATTCCGAAACGGAGCTAGATCACTGTTTATGGTGTTAATAGCTACAGCTAAGTCACTAGGAGAAGCCTGTGTATATTTCTGAAAATCATCTGCATGTAAGTGATAAGAAGAATTTATCTTAGTAGATATTGAGTTAATAAGAACTATAAAAAAAAAAGTGATAAAATGCCACCCTGTGGTACACTAACAACGGTGCTACACCATGATGAGAATGTATGATCAATGCGTAAGAGTTGCCGGCGCCCGAACAGGTAACTACGAAACCATTCAATTACCGTTTGAGATATGTTAAGAGAGCTAAGTATGCCCATTAAAATGTTGTAATCGACAGAATTCAATGCATTATTAAAATTCAGCAAAAAAAATACAGTTCTACCGTTCTCCATGCCATGTTTATTACGAAAGAAATCAGAACTTCCGTAATATTGACTAAAGCTGTGCTAGTGCTATGCCCCCGACTAAATCCAGATGGTTAAGGATTTAGGAGAATATTATAAAGGAAAGCATTAGGCTGATTAAATTGTATTGCCTTTCTAGGACTTTGGGCAGGAATGATTATATAGATATAATTCAATAATCAGAGTAGGATGCAGGATTTGATTTTTTAGGTATTGGTACAATTTGAGCATCTTTCCAGGTCGAAGGAAAACACTACAAAAAATTGAGAAATTAAGGATATGACTTGAATTGGGATGATTCTATCAAGAATTGGAATAATCACATTACGGCTGATACAGTCGTTGCCAATAGCGTTGGTAGTAATAGACAAAATGCTCTTCTTAACATCACAACTTTTTACGTGGTAGAGCCATACTGCAGCTATATTACTGGTAAATTTGTAGCACGAATGGGTCGGCTCGACCGGGGAAGAACCATGCTCTCACAGAATACCAGCGTAAAATAGCAGCCGTATTTCTTATGGTGAGTGTAGAGAACCGAAACACTTTTTACTGGAAACGAGGCATTCCATCTCAGTCCTCACGGGTGACAACGTATCTGCATTTTGATTCGTAATCGAGGGTAGATGTAGATATTACGGGCCACAGCAACCACTTACTATCTCTGTGCTCGTTTGTCACCCTTATCCTATAAAAAAACAAGCAGTGAATTGGAAGTGTTGAAAGATGATTTAATGTATTTACTTTCAGTGGTCCGTTAAAGTCAGGCGAAGAAGAGAAGTGTCTATTTAGTATATCAATATAAAAAAAATCTTTAGATTATATAACCTTCAACCTATCATTATGTAACCTTCCAACCCTCATTGCTCTGAGAAATGTGCAGTCTTCAGCTGGATCATCATTTTGTACCGAATTATGGATATAATGGCGTTGAGCATTCCTATAAAACTTATACCAGTGATTTCAGACAGTAACATATTTTCGGAGTTTATATCTGTACTTTTGCATTTATATTTTGACTTGGCTGCAGCTTTCTTATTTGATAAGGTTTTAATTTCTTCCTTTAGCCACTATGAAGGCAGGTACTTCATTTTTACGGCACGAACTGGAGCATGTTTATCATAGAGACCAATTAAGTTAGCCGTTAATAATACTACTTTGTCATCTACTGATTCCGCATTAAAAATGTGCATCTAATCAATGTTAGACGCATCTTTGCGAAGAATTTCAATATTCATACCACTGGAATTACGTTGCAGACAAAGTGTTGACTTACTTTTAGGAGGAAGTATTTTATACGAAAGAAATATGAGATCATAATAAGAAAAGGCATCAGCTGAACTTTGACCGTGTTTAAAGACTAGTTCAGTGAAAGACACAAAAATGAGGTCAAGAAGTGTCGGAGTAGTATTTGGAAAATTGTGTGTTGCCTTAAGGAGCAGAATAAAGAGATTAATGGAATCTGCAAAGGGTTCGGACGCGGAAAGGGAATCTTGCTTTAGGAGACAGGTGTTAAAATCACCCATAATAATTTTATGTGAATACAAGGAAGATAAATTTTCAATAATACTTTCGAACGAAGTAAAGTAGTAATGTGAAGAAGGACAATACTATACCCCGAGCGGAACTTTGGTATGAAGCTCCACCTTGACAAAAAGAGGTTTGCCTGCATTAGACGGAAGTGGCTGTGTTGACACATTAATAACAGAGAAAAGAATATATACACGAAGATATACAGCTACTCCTCCATCACCACCTACAAAACGATAATTTCTTATGAAATGGATGCCATGAAAGGCATAAGAAGTCGAAGCAAGGTAAAAATAGCGTGAAAAAGGTTGTCAGCATATCTAGAAAATCACCTGGAATGCTTTGGGCATTTAGATGAACCACATTGAAATTTTTTGAGAAGCCAGATGACTTCTCAAAAAATTTGTGACTAGAATTTCAGGTAGAGAGTGAGAACTAGTGAAACTACCATCACTACTCTCTGCAGTAAATAACCTTCAGTATCACTACTGGTACCTAAATAAGACATTGCAATAAATAATATGTGCACATGTATAAATGAATTAGTAAATCAATTAATAAAAATGTGTATACGTACGTAATTTCATTTACATCTCTAATAACATGAACTAATATACAAATAAAGTAATAATTTAAACGAAAAATAAAATGAAAATGAAAATAAAATAAAATACACGCAAAAGAATGGAATAACGTATAATCAACCGAAACAAAGCGTTATCATATACCTTAGACTACATACAAGTATACGAGAATTATATGTGTTGAAATTTAGAGATTTAATGATCTTTAATCTGTGCTGTCATTTAAGTTTGACATTTACTGTAAACAAATTATAAGTTTAAAATTAATATATCATAAGAAATTAAAAAAAAACTTTACCATTTAATGTTGACATATTATTTTATCTTAATTATAATTAAATTGAGTTAGTGTTAAGATTAGACGAAAGTTAAAAAAAATGAAAAACTTAAAAATAAAAGTTAAATATAAAAGGCCTACACATTGTACACTAATTTCACAATGGGATCACTTTTTAAATATGTGACCTGGCTTGGACATTGCCGTTGCAGTCTGCGGTAGAGACACTGGTTTTGGACTAGCCTGGTCGTTTATCTTACATCGTTCAGACAAAATAAGCGATATCGAGAACCATTTTGTGTTAATACATAAACACAACCGTTTTTCATCCAGAAATTTTCCACAAGTGGCTACAAAAACATCACGTCGAAGCTTGGTAAAAATTTAGACATTGTGATTCTAGAGCCTTTATGATTTGATTTTCTTGCTGCGTCCAAGAATTTCATCAAGATAGGTCGAGGCTTGTGGGGAGCTATAGGTCGATTCTTCCTGTGACACCGCTTTATGTCATTGATAGAACAGTCACTCAAGTTTAATTGATTATGTAGAACCTTGATAACAGCTAAGGTGGTGTCTTCTTTTATTATCTCTGGTACACCATGGAACAACAACATCTTCCTACGGCTCCGCATCTCCATGTTGTCAATATTACGTACAAGCAACTCCATCTGCTGCTAAAGACTATTCAGCGATGAAATTGAAGTGTATATTTCAAGTAATGGGACCAATTACCAAAAACCGAAGCAATTTGGTTTAGCTAGGATGTTGATAGAACAACACTTTTTAGAAATAACTAAAGTCTGTTTTTTATGTTTGAGACAAAACTGACATAACGTGGGCTGCCAGTTTTTGTCACTGTGGGAAATTATGTAACAAGTTACCCTGAAAAAATGTGTAGGTACTTATTTAAAACCTAATAATACAAAATTATTAAGGTTTAAATATATATAATGTTAAACATATATTTTAAATTACTTAATTAAATACATTAATCAGATTCAGATAATGACTCCACGTCTGAAGAATATTCTGAATCATCAAATTAGCCACCTACTTCTATAATAAATCTATCCCTAATGTCGTCGACTATATAGTCCATATGGCCCAGATGGCCCAGATGACACATTTTATCTTCAACTTTAATTACATGATCTACACAGTCTTCCCACCGCTGCGAGGTCACTTGACGAAGCCCTTCTTCAAAAAGGAGTCGTACTTTATTCGATTTAAATGTTTTATTATTCTTAGCGACATGCTCCTTTACTTGAGCCCAGACCAAGTCAATTGGGTTTAGATCGCAGTTGTAAGGGAACAGTCACAAAATAGTGACAGCCTGTTCAACAGCCATCTCGTGGAGCATATACCTTTCATAGACTTTTTGTGCATTCAGGCAATTTCAATTAATTCGGGTTTTAGCATTATCTCTTCATAAAGAATATTTTTTTATTTTAGTCAGTCTTGAATTTGCCCTTTTCACCAACTAGAAGTCGGTAACGATTATAGTTTCCTGGTGTGATATAGAGCATTATTTATTACAAGAACTGAGTTGTCTTTTGATTTCTAGAGAATATTTTTAACCAGTTTTCATATTGATCGGAATTCATCTCCTTGTGGTAATTATCTGGCCCCTTTTTCGCTTCGAATACTCGTACACCATTATCCACGAAACCCTCTTCGATTCCAACGTGAGACACTACTAGTCATCTCCCCTTGTCTGAAGGCCCTTTTATCCAGTAGTTAGGTCTTCTAAAAAAGCCTGACGTGACGATTGCACTCTGGTCTCCACCCAGTACTTATTCTCAGTATTTTTATAAAGAAGAGGCGGCAAACGAGCATGCGGCTCACCTGATGATAAGTGACTACCGCCGCCCATGAACAAGCGTTACATCAGGGGAATTGCAGGTGTGTTGCCGGCCTTCTAGAAAGGTGTAAGCTCTTTTCTTGAAGGTCCCTAGATCGTATCGGTTCGGAAAAATCACCGGTGGTAAACAATTCCACAGAGAAGTTATACGAGGAAGAAAACTCCTAGTAAAACGCACAGTGGTGGACCGCTAAGCATCCAGATGGTGTGGATGGTATTGGAAGTTTCGCCGCGATGTGCGTTCGTGAAATTTGGCGGCTGGGATTAATCCGAACAATTCCTCAGGGTTATTCCCGTGGTAAATAGGAAAGAAAATGTAAAGGGATGCAACATCTCTTCGCAGTGCTAGTAAATCGAGCTGATCGGTAAGGACTCGGTCATCGAC
The DNA here is from genome assembly GCA_963668995.1 of Parnassius mnemosyne. Lineage (NCBI taxonomy): Eukaryota > Metazoa > Arthropoda > Insecta > Lepidoptera > Papilionidae > Parnassius > Parnassius mnemosyne. The sequence continues at coordinate 33,574,926 of CAVLGL010000001.1, read as the reverse complement.
GATTCGAGCCGCTGTGTGTTGGATACGGTCAAGTGGAAGGAGCTTGTATTGGGGAGCCCCAGCCCAGAGATGTGAACAGTATTCCATGTGAGGCCGAACCTGCGTCTTGTAAAGTTGCAGGCGCTCTGCTAAACACGCCAATCTTTTAAGAGGCTAATTTGGCCAAGTGACCACGAAACTGCTTGGATTGAACTGGACTAGATTTAGTCACCCTCAATTAGACTTTGTTCAGCAAAGACTAGAATTCAGACACAAGTTGGTCCCTGTACTCTCAGACGTTTTCCCGAAAAATATTGACACGGCCGGTGTATAAAGCATCACCAGTGCTTTCGTCTGTATGAATATTACCAGTTTGCAACGTATAATTGATATGTAAAAGAAACAGCGTTGGTGATAGCACGCAGCCTTGTGGAACACCAGCTTTAGTAAGTAGGCTTTGTACGTCCTTGTATGTCTTCTACGTCCTGCATGCTCTGATCAGCAAGAAAACTGGAGATCCAATTGGAAAACTTCTCGGGAAACCCATACGAAGGGAGCTTCGAAAAAAGACTTTGTGCCAGACCCGATCGAAGGCCTTCGCTGTGTCCAAACTAACGGCCAATGCCTCCTCCTTGATCTCTACTGCCTCCGCCCATCTATGAGTCAGGTAGACCACAAAATCACCAGCTGATCTACCCCGACGAAAACTGTATTGGCTGTCACTAATCAGCTGGTGATCCTCAAGATACCGCAAGAGCTGGCAGTTAATAAAGGATTCCATTATTTTGGAGAACAAGGAGATGATGGTGACAGGTCTGTAATTGGACGGGTCTAAACGGTCGCCTTTTTTAGGGATCGGGTGGACAAAAGCTGTCTTCCATGAATTCGGGACTACACCTTGGGAGTAGAAGTACCAGAAAAGACGCGTTAGGACCGGTGCCAACTCCGGAGCACACGTCCTCAGCACAATGGGAGGAAATCCATCAGGTCCACTCGACTTGCTGACGTCATGGGAGAAGATTCCTTTGCGAACCGAGCACGGTGTAAATTGCACATCCGGCATGGAGCACTAACACCGCGGGATGGTCGGCTGTGTATTCCCTCTATCATCGAGAGTCGAGTTGGATGCAAAGAGAGAGCCTAACAGATCGGCTTACTCCTTTGCAGCATGGGCCACTGAGTCGTTCTCTCTGTGCAGAGATGGAAGAGATGGCTGACACAAGTTCCCTTGGACAGCCTTGGCGAGAGACCAGAATGCACGGGTTCCCAAAGGAAGGCGAATTAGCTTCTCGCCAATTCCGCCGACGTGCTCAGAACTTGCCTTGGCTATGACGCTTTTGAAGGACCGGAATTTTTTTGAAGGAGGAATTATACTTCTTTTTAAGAGCGCTGGTGTTTATATCCCGAGACGTTGATGCGTCAGCCCAGGCCCGGTTGCACTCCTGCTTATAGCGTGATGCTATTTCACAAGAGCGACCAAACCATGGCTAGGATCTGCTTCCGATAGGCACAACAGAGTATGGAATAAAAATTTCCATACCCTGAAGTACCACATTAGCAACCTAATCAGTAACAACGCTGGGATCTTCTGGCGAAAAGCAAATCAGCCCGTAATGGTAGGATGCAAAAAAGAACGCATCTTATCCCAATCAGCCGACCTATAGTGCCAAACACGGCGGCAGCCTACACAATGCAACCGCCACGTTAGTGTGGATGGCACCACACTCCAGGCAAGTCAATGGTCCGGCAAACCTAAAGGAGCGTCAACGGAAACCTGATATTCATCCGGATGAAAGGTCAGCAGAAGGTCCAACAGGAAAGGTACATGATCCTCCACATCTGGAATCTGCGCAGGCGAAGTAACCACCTGTGTAAGACCATATGGCAAGGCAAAGCCCTAAACAGATCTTCCCGCATGATCGATTGAACTGGAACCAAGGCATTCGGCGTGGTGGGCGTTAAAATCGCAAATGATTACGATCTCTGCGGATATGATCTGCTGTAACAAGGTATCTGTAGCCATTTGAACGTGGTCGATGAGTCGGTCTGTTTCGGCATTACCGCTATGGGACCTATAGAGGCACCCGTAGACGTGGAGATGGTCGTCGCTGTCTACGCGCAGCCATAGGATGGACAGGTCCGTACCTTCGAGACAGCCAAGGTGTCTTCTCTGACGTATACGCAAACTCCAGCCCGGGACACAAAGGAGTGTTCTAATTTGTACCCCGGGTAGGAGAGATATGAAGTTTTAGCCGAAGAGGATACCTGAGTCTCGGTTAAAAAGAGCAAGGCTGGCTTCACCGCCTCCAGATGGAAGTGGACAGCGTTAAGGTTGTCCTCTGATGTTGCAAAAATTCACGGATAGCGTGACAGGCGTCGCCTTGGTCTTATTGCTCCGCTTGCTTCGCTTGCTCCATCAGCTGAGCGACTCCGACGGATACCGTACTGGCGGTCACTAATCTAGTGTTCTCAATATGGTGCTTCTCAAAGTACCGCATGAGCTGGCAGTTATAATTTTCGGTTCTTCATTATTTTCGAGAACAAGGCCTGTCATTGGGTACGGCTTAGAACGGTTACCTTTTTTAGGGATCGGTTGTAAGAAGAAGTCTTCCATGATTTCGAGACTACGCCTAGGGAGTAGAAGTACCGGAAAAGACGCATTAGAACCAGTGCCAATTCTGGAGTACACGTCCTCAGTACAATTGGGTGGAATACCATAAAGCCCATTCGATTTGTGGATGTCCAGGGAGTGGACTCCTTTGCGTGGAATGAACGACGGAGTAATCACCATTTCATCAATAGTCGAGTTGGATGCAAAAAGGGAGCCTGTAAAAGGTCATATTTTTCTTTTGCGGCGTGGGCCAGCGAGTTGTCCTCCTTATTCAGAGATTAAGTGATGGCTTACAAAAATTCCCTAGCCTTTAATTATAAATTCTTGAGATTCTTCTACAAAACGAAATCGTAATTTATTTAATTTCATAAATCTTATAGTTGAAATTTAATGGCCACTTATCACACTCGAAATAAGATTCTATGTCGCTTTCCTTTTCCCTCAGATTATACGCTGCTACGGCAATTTTACGAGAACAGTATGGATTTTGATCACGAAAAACTACTCAAATCACAGGTTTCATCAAATTGATTTTACCTAGATGGACGCATCTTATCTTAGATAAACCACTGCGGTAAAATAGGGGCACAGCAGACTGTGTTGCAACAAACGCTTCCCGAATATGGATACGTTTTTACTCATTCTCTGTCATTATATCTAAAGCTCTAGTGAGACACTGTTGTCTAACTTTTGTGTGTGTCTAGTGTGTTGGTTTTATGTTTATGAGTATTAGGTAGTAAACATGTTTATGAAACTCATGAACAACATCATGGATATCGAGATGAAAGTTGGCCAAAAGAGAATTATTGCAGGAATTCAATTACATATCATTGGTACCGTATATAATAATAACAAAACTTTACTTCAAGGATTCGTATTACTATTAAATCTAACATCTAAAACGCGATAACACAGAAAAGGAACGTTCTTGTAAACGAAACGTTGCGCAGTTTCTCACAAGATGTCACTAGATGAATATAAAGCAAATAATCTTGACGCTCGAGTACATTGAAGTTCACACTCGTCTTCAAGTGTATACTCAAGACGTGCCCCATTCGTAGAGTGTTCAATAGACTTTGTAAAGACCCTCTTATTCTTCTTTTATCTCTAGTGAAGTATGTGAAGTGGTGTTAAAATAATTATATCACTTTCGATATGAATCGATTACAATCAACAATCTTTGACTTTTGTTTCAAAGTTTTAAATTAATACCATAGTTTTTTTTTTTTTTAATTTAAATATTGAAGTGTAGTAAGATAATTCGTTAGAACCCAAATCCGTTATATTGAAATTGCCATTAACTTCTTTAACATCTAACTTAAAAAAAAACATTAAATAAAAACGTACTTTAAATTTAATTTCTGTAATTCTGTATCTATTTTAGCTAAACTCAAGGGTGAGAAATTACTTTATAACCATTTAGGTTCGTATTAAAGGTATCTAATCTAAAGGACATCGTGAAAAAACTCGATTAAATTAAGTTACTACAACGAAAAAGAGAGCAATTTCGATTCTCATAGAATTCAAATGAGCTTCTTATTCAAATACAGAAGTGAAGAAAACACTAAAACAGACGGTTCCACTCCGTTGAGTTGAAAAAGCGTCGAGGTATATTTTTAAGCCTGTGATCGCTGACTTTGTGACTTTACTAAAAGGCTTTGTGAATGGAATTGAAATGGTTTCCATTGCCTAAAACGTTTAAGTATTTGATAATTTTATCGTAAAGTTAAAAGGAAAGAAAAAAATTAATTGAGAAAGGGCATCAAGAGGTATTTATTTATTGAATTATATCAATTCTACAATACAATGCGAAAAGCCAAATTACGTTTAACGACATTCACAATTAATTCATTTAAATTTCTTTAAGCGACCATATTTAAGGATTAGTTAAAGCTTGGCTCCTTGTGAACAAATATTAAATGCTAAAAATACAGTTAATTTAAAAAAAATATATAAATAATTATAGTTTCCAAGATATTAAATATTTTATATTGCATAAGGATGATTATCTTCATTTTAAAAGAAAAATCTGTCAAACAAGACTCGTCAATCGATTACAATTCTAATTGATATGTTCTTACAATTTAACATATTATAATAATATATTCATTTTGTTGTTTTTTATTCCATCTAAAAGGTATACATAATCTACACTTTACTCTATTTTATATGGAACAAAATCATTTATCATTATTATTAGTATAAGTTAGTTCAGAATTTTATGATTTAATAGTATGTATCGACAGCAAGACATACTTCTTGAATAATCTATCCGATAATATGTATAAATTACTACTAATGTCATGAGGCCGTTTTACTAATATCCTATTATTATTTTTGATATATTTTTATAGGTATGTAAACACTCAACTAAATGTAAAGTTCTTTACTTAAATATTTAGTTTGTTCGCATGTTCTAATACTAATAATATTGTTATTTAATATAATTTTTATTTTCAAGTATATTATAATACATTTTCTACTTAATGATACACTTAACAGCTCAATTTATCATTAGTAAAATATTAAGACAAGGCTGTACAGGATATATACATTAACTCATCTTTATTAATTCTACAATCTACATACAAAAGTCTATTTAGAGTACAAGACTATTTTAGCGAAGACATAGTTGCATTAATACTGCGTCCAAGTTTTGGCTGAAATAAAACAATGAAACAATCAGGAAAAAATCATCGTATTTGTTTCTAAAATAATATTAAAGAATCTATTGAATTAAAATTACCTTTGTAATGCATGTCCCGGTGCATGCTTGGACAAGTTTTCCCAGGATACTGAAAAATAAGAAAATTATGTTTAAAATAAAGAGTAGTAGAGTAATGATACGATTTCATCGATAGCTAATAAGTTGCTCAATTTATTCTTTTCTCTTATCTATTTTGAGTATGGTCTAAAAGATAAGCTAGTATTATTATGATCATGAAAATACGGAACATTTTATATAAACACATCCGAGTTTAAATCATCATTTAGAGTAAATATATATGACAATATAATGATTATAATGTCATACTTGCTTATCTCAAGAGGAGAGAACACCTGCACCGAGCAACGGGCTGTTACGTATTACGTTAGATGTGTAAGTAAAAAAGTGTTACCTTGCTTAAATCAAAATCAATGTTTGTTCTAACGGCTCGATGATGAAGGGGTTGAGGTGGTCTAAAGTTGTTTCCAAGAGGAGCTTTTGGGTGACGGGCGTCACCTTGCATAAGACGTCTTAAGGCGTGAAGCTAAAATAGACCACACGGTTATTCTTCTCAATGTCTTGTCATAATACATTATTTTCTGATAAATTTTAAAATTTGTTATATTTAACTTTATGAAATCTAAAAACATAATAAATAAAAAATTATATGCTTTATTTGAATACACGTTTACATAATTACACTTTGAAAGTACTTTAAAAAAATTTAAAACTTAACGCTATTTAGACACAAATTATTTAATTTAACAGATATAAAAGAAAGATTCAGTGCTGTTTGCACCATGGCGAAATAGTTTCTATTGTTATTCATTCCCAAAGGTAAATCATTGAATCTCAGAATACGATTTCAAGTAAATTGAAATTTCCTTCTTCCTTTAATGTATAGTGTCGACCGTTGTTCAGGTAGGTACAGAGACTATGCGGCGGGATTAATGTGCTCCACACACGCGATAGTTGCTATCTCATTCGCTTCGCGCTTTTCGTTGTATCAAACAATTTGTTTATAATTATAGCTCCGATTTAAGTTTAAATGACTTTCTTTTAGAAAGGAAGTTTAAATTACGCTTATAATATAAATATTAATTTTAATATAGATTATTATGATCGTGTGTCAATGAATAATACAATATATGAAATACGTACTGGAAATATATACCTTAGCACTAAGATACAAGTATTGCTAAGGTATAAATTTCCAGTTCAACATTTCCCGTGAAATGCTTTAAGCAAGAACCGCATGGCGTTTATTCAACTCCCTACGAGATTGCAAGCAGTTTCCACTAACACTTAATTTTCCCACCAACAAACGGAAAACATAAACAATGATTTATAATAACAGCCATACAACGCGGTACTTTCAGTTTACTTTTAACACGTACATAATTCACGGCGAAGTCTTTGTCTAAAGGCGCGAGACGTGAGTTGTTTATTGTAGCGTGAGCACAAATGAAAATGTTATTATGATGCCCTCGACCACAACCAAACTATACAATATAATAACTTGATGGTCTTTAAATTTTTGGATTTTATTTCTATATTTTTTATTTTTTAGAATTTGTTATAAAAATTGAAATGAACGAAAGAATAGGTTGAAAAATATTAAATGTTATAATTTATTAAGGTTTGTAAATTAAAGATAATATTATTTATAATTAATTTATGTTTTATTTCAATTTATATTGCACATGTATATTTTATAATGGTTTAATAATATGAATACTTTTATACACACATTAACTTATTTATTTATAATCTTGTAATATACAAAGCGCAAATAATATAATATAATTTTTGTTTCTAACGAGTAATACTCGGTCGCCCAGGTAATGTATATTTTATAGCTACACATCTATTGGTTCAGCACTACCGTGACTGAAAAATTTGAAACCAATTCTCCAACCAAGACTAAGTCCAAGTCTATATTTATAGTGTTTGATTTTCTTATCTTTCTGATTGCATCGAATCCATTTGAAAAGTCAATGAAAACAAACCTGTTGAAAAGTCATCCAATGGATTGTACGGCTTCATTTTTTTCGCCGTTTTAAAAACAGGGGAGGTATTATACAATTCGACTTGCAAGTATATTACGTGATATCATCGTCAATTAAGGAAAGATATGTTTGTTTGTTTGAATTGAATAGGCTCCGAAACTACTGGACCGATTTAATAAATTCTTTGACTATTAGAATCCTACATTATCCCTGATGAACATAAGCAATATAGTATTTTCAAAAAAGTTAGGGATCCGTATGAAAACTTAGTTAATGTAACCCAAGGTGTGAAAAAAAATACCAAAAAGAATCCTTATATCGCGTACGCTGCGGAAGCTATTGATAATAGAGCAAAGTGATGTAGTTCAGTTTTATAGAGAATATCAATATCAACAAAAAAGTCTGCGATACCATATGTTTAACTTTTACAGTTATGTCACAATAACTACTTCTTCATGTTAAAATATGAAATAGTAACGCTGGTACAAACTAGGCCACATTGTTCGTATAACCTGTACCATGCATAACCACCAATTACGTTAACCATGTAATTTTAGTAACATATTTCACTTTTTAAATCTTTGTTAATTCAGCAACCGTCCGTCGTGATGTCTCTCTCGAAATTCGTATGTCGCAAGGGGTAGAAACGTAATATACGTGATGAAACCGCGGGGCACAGCTAGTCTTCGTATATGTGTGTCTGTGTATCTGTGTATATGTGTACCTGTGTGTGCTGTCTGTGGCATCATAGCTCCGGAACGGATGAACCGATTTTGATTTTGATTGTTTTCGTTTGAAATGTATCTTAATTGGGAGTGTTCTTCGCTATATTTAAAGAAAATCTGTTGAGCCGTTTATAGATCATTAGCTGATTTTGTTTTCGGGGTTTTTAAAATGTTCAATTTAAGTTATGGATCTCTAATTATTAAGTTGACTTTAATGTTATTATCAAACAGGTTATGCATCAAGGATAGTCCCGAATAAACTAAAAACGTCCAAAATTTTTAAATTAACTTTTTGACGACTAGAGTTCATATCAAGATCACAATGTCAATGATTGTGATATTTCTTAATCCACTCAAAAGAGTACAAAAATATTATTTTTAATGTAAACGTCGACTCTATAACACTAAAGCCCGTATTATTAAACGTTACTCAACGACGAACTCAAGTGCGTAATCATTTGATGGGCGTATCATTACGATATCAGCATCTCAAGATCGTTGCTAATTAATAAACACATAAAAACAGTATTTCAAAACGCTGTACTTAGAAATACTGTTCTGTGACTTGCACTCAAGTACACACACTTGAGAGTCGAGTTTCGTTTATTTATCAGTGTGGCACTCAGCTGATATCGTAAACCTAAACCGCATCTTGAGATATGTTTATTAATAAGATCATAACCTCAAGATTGTACTCAAGTGCGTGTACTTGAGCTGAGTAACGTTTATTAATACGGGCCTAAGAATGAAATAATTTTACATTGTGAAGTCTAGTCTTTTATTCTTCCTTTGTCTTATTATGGCCCATAAACACCTACGTTTATCCTCGATGAAGAACCAAAATGTAGATCCGTTATCACCTCTGAGGACTAAAATGAAATGCCTATGTTTAAAGGGTTTTAATTCAGAGGTAAGCATTATCTGCTACGGAACGCTGGTAAATGTGTGCTGAAAATACAAAGAATTGGTTTTCGAGACGGGTTGTTTTGTGATTTTGTATTGATATAGCTGACTATATTTGACTTTAAAGCATAAGAATAACGTCGGGTAGAGATTAAAGAAAACAGTGGAGTCGCTACAAAATTTGTAGAGACTCATATTTAATGTGATTCTCTTCTGTGCACTTAGTAGTTTCCGATAATTGAAAAATGTATCATGTCAAATACCGGACTGGAAAATATAACAATCAACAATATTACTAAAATTAATATTTTTGTAGTATTATTTATTATTCCTTTATTTGTAAATAATACTTTTATAAAATTTTCCCAAATTTTAATTGTTTTCACAAGCCCTATTCAATAAGTTCAAAGGTAGGTTATTAGTATAAAAAAACTTCAACCAATAAATATTAATAAGTTACTACCTTGGTAATTTTACCTGTTGTTTGGTGATATATATGGGTTTGTTAATTATTATCCACGTCACGGTCTCAAAACACGCCGGAGCCGTCGTTGACCCGTCATAGGTCATGTAGTAGTCCGTATCAGGTAGCAGGCCTCGAACTGATAATCTGTTTACAGGCATCTCGGCGCCTAAAAAATGTTCCTTCTCGTACATAACTAGGAATTTATTATTTATATTATACATTATTTACGTAATGAAGAATTTCAAAATATATTCCGCAAATTTATTACAAATTTAGAGATCGTCTACGATATCTTATCTTTTATAATTAATGATAATTTCTTAATAGAATATTAATTTTGCACAACACACAAATAAAGACGTTTTGTGACGGACGGGTGATTTTGTGAGTGTAAAGCTGATACTCTCGCGCTTGTATGGCTAGAGCCTAGTCTGTCCATTAACGGAATGTAACACGTAACGAGCAAATTAGATTTTCTTATTAAATAAACTAATAATTGCACGCCTGATACATTTAATTTTTATTTATCACTCGTTTATTAATTTAATGTTGTATTAGAAATCAAATTTTTTTAACGGTCATTAAAAAAAAGTATGCATGTTTGAGCACTTTTTTGGTTAATAACAGATTTTAATGAAATAGTCATTTCCCCAACACAAGAAACTTTTGTTAAATATTCAGGAGTCTGTTATTTCTGGTGTGGTCCCATAATTTCTTAGAAATTTTCTACCCAAAGGGTGAAAAATAGGAGATGAACTAATTATATGACAATCTAATTGACCTTGAACTTGTAATATTCCTTAGTTCACTCAAATTAGTAAAAATTTAAATTATAAAAAAATTAAAAACTGGCTTCAAAAAATGAAAGGAATCATTAAAATCGATTCATAAACAAAGAATTAAAATAAAAAAATAATGTAGGAACTAATTAAATAATAAAAATAAATAATTTGTAAATTGGCTTTTCACGTCGGGGTTTTTTCAGAAAGTTTGAATTTATATGCAAATTATTTTATTATTTTTAGTTTTTGCTGTCGGTTTTTTTTTTTTTTTTTTTGTTGAGCTTTATCCGAAAATATGAAGCTAAAACTTTTCGTGATTTATTAAACTATTTTTGAATCAATTCATGCTTAATAAATAATTAGGTTACAAGGTATAAGAAAACTATTTTTAATGTAAGCTTATATAGAGACAGAACCCACAGGTATATAAACGATGATAACCCAAACATGCTGTTTGTAAACGGTGTAAATTCTTTAGAAACTTTTTCTTAATGTTAAAATATAAAACATTTCAAAACAAATAGCGAAATATCTATTAAACATTGATTTAATAAATATGCATTATTTAAATCTTACCTCCGTATTTAATATTTTCCAGCTCTTCCGTCAATATCCTTAGTTCTGGATTTGACAAATCCCCAAGCTGAAACAAAGAATTTTAAGCCACCGGTGAAGGAAACAAATGATTTCGCACCTTAAGTCGAAACACTAATTGTACCTATTAATTGTGACTATTTAACAAGTAACACCTATATATCACATCTATTGTCTAACTAGTCTCACGACATGCGCGTCACTTTTTACTTTGTCGCTTTAACATATTTAACATATACACAACTAATTTAAGACAACATTCGCCTATACATTGACTGGCCTGTCTATTAAATTCACTCACAAACAAAACTAATAGCAACACATATTCAATGTCTCCCTAACCAAATTCAAAAAGAAAATATTACATAAATTGAACACAGCTGTTGAACCCTCAATGTAACCGATCTCTTTGATTCTTTATTCAGCATTATCTTTATTTTTGTCATTTTCATACTTGTTATATTGTATTTGATTCATAGTATGGTTGCCTATTATTTGTAATATATCTATATTTGAAAACATATATTCAGTGATAATATATATGTCACGTTACACCCACTTGAGATACATTTTGATGCTGTATATGAAACAGCCTTGAAAACTTTGGACAACAACAATTGGGAGTTGTGAAAGAACGTATAACCATTTTATAAATTACAATAAAGTATATGATATTAATTTGTATTCAGTATATTTTTCGATTAGACAGCTCTTAATTTAAACTAATAGCTTTGGCGGCTAACCCAATGCCGCAAAAAAATCCAATTTCCTTAATTAACTACCTCCAGTTTGGATGGAAGCTATGAGGTGTGGCTGCGTTGATAACGTTTTGTCGATAACTTCGATCGTGTTAAAGCGCACTCCTGATATTCGATAATACATATTTTTATGAGAATCACGCTTCAGCACTCGAATAACGAATTACTTTCAAGTACTAAATAAAGTGTTTTGGGTCACATAATACATTGTAAACTTCTTCTCACTTCTGAATATTAAAACAAAAGTTGAATGTGTCTCAAAAAGATCACTTACTTGTAATAGCAATGATATCGATACGATTCCTTGAGCTTTATGCAAAGCTTCAGAAAAGTTCGAATAAAGTTGCGAATTGAATCCAAATATTTGTATCTGAAAAAAAAAACGTTATGTAGAAATTGCATGTTACATCATATTAATAAATTAAAAAGAGTTATGTGTATTAGTTTATTATTTATCACTATAAATATTTCAATTATTTTTAAGATTAACATTGTGTAGTAAATAAAAGTAAAAATATAGCAAATTGATTTCCTATCTTCAATACTTCAAGTAGAAAAACAAAAATATAAAGATAGTACATATTAAATGTTTTTTTTTAGAAAGTACCAAAATTTCAGGATTTCAAAAAAAGAAATAGTGTGGGCCATTGAAATAAATTCCATTGTGAAAAAAAAATACTTCAAAAATCTGCGATAAAAGCGGACGGATAAAATCGGATACACGGGAGGATAAGCACATGATTTTAGATTTAACGCGTTTGCGTAAGAATTTGTCACATAAATAAACAGGAGGCATGCTTGAGTTGGTTCACAGTCGCTCCACGGGATTACATTTGGGATTTCAACGTCTCAGAGAAGAAAGTGTGGCGCAACTGGGCGATGCGTGAAGAAACATCTGTAACGAATTCTTTTAAAAACATTGAAGGATTACACGTTAACATAAAATAATAATATGATAATAAAGGATTTAAGAAATAGGCACATTTACGACATAAATATGCTTCTAGCAAATGTTTTTCTTGTTATTTTTTTTAAACCATGATTCCTAAAGTAAAACTTTTTTTATATTATAATGGCATTGTAAATTATTATGAAATATGCTAGCTTTGCAAATGATGTCAAAGTTGGAAAAAGTAGTTACTTAAAATAATAATTTCTTCGAAGAATAGAATTTTAAAGAATTTCTAGTTTACTAGTGTGCACAAGTAGTAACAAACTAGTGCATTAAGATGATATAACCATTGTGTAGCCTAACAATTAATATCACCTTAAGTGTTTGTATTAGAAAGTGTCTGCAATCAATTAGTAGAACGTCTATCTTTGTTTACTAAACGAACTTCGGCACAACTACAGCAATACATTATTGTGCGCTCAATACCATTCAATCTTAGTGTTAGTGTGCTTGCTTTTAAGCTCCGCTAGTTGCTTAATCTGTAATCGTTTGTAGCCTTTAAGATACGGATAAGAAGTTTTTCGGAATAGGAAATTTGTTTGTCTTTTTTGTAATTATATTATTGTCAAACTGTAAAGTTCATTACTAACTCTTTGTGTTATAGGTGCTTTATTTGCTAATAATTCGGCCCAACCCTCCCCCCCCTCCTATCAACATGGTAGCGGAATTGAATGTAATCAGACTACACGACCAAGCTACAGCACTCCTGAGCGTGGGTGCTCAGGCTACCCCGCGTATTCTGGGAGGTGGGGCATAATTCCGCTCAAGACTATAACTGCTCGGGGCAAACTGAGCAACAAGACCGAGGTGACCCTCGCCACGCTACCCGTGAATTTCTATAATACCAGGGGACTTCACTCAAACATAAACGCCGTCCTCTATCATCTCGAGACGGCGAAGCCGGCCTTGCTCTTTCTTACTGAGACGCAGGTGTCCTCTCCGGCTGATACTTTCTATCTCTCCTACCCGGGGTACAAATTGGAACATTCCTTTGTGCCTCAGGCTGGAGTTTGCAAATACGTAAGAGACGTTCCATTATTTGAATACGCGTAGACAGCGACGACCATCTGCGCGTCTACGGGTGCCTCTATAGGTCCCATAGCAGTAATTCCGAAAAAGATCGACTCATCGACCACGTTATAATGGCTACATATTCCTTGCTATAACAGATCCCATCCACAGAGATCGTGATTCTTGACGATTTTAACGCCCACCACGCCGAATGACTCGGTTCACGTTTAACCGATCATGCAGGGAGATTTGTTCATGATTTTGCCTTGGCATATGGTCTGACACAACTGTTGCTTCCCTGTTGAACCTTCTGCTGACCTCTCATCCGGACAGATATTAGGTCTCAGTTGACGCCCCTTTTGGCTTCTCGGACCATTGTCTAGTCTGGAATGAGGTGCCACTCACGCTGTAATCGCGGTTGCTTTCTGTAGGCTGCCGCCGTGATTGGCACTATAGGTCGGCCGATTGGGATTGGATGCGGACTTTCTTTGCATCTTATCCTTGAGAGCGGATTTGCTTCTTACCGGACGATCCCGATGTTGTTGCTAATGCTGTTGTTGATGTGGTACTTCAGGGTATGGATGTTTTTATTCCTTCCTCTGTGGTGCCCATCGGAGGAAGATCTCAGCCATGGTTTAGCCGCTCCTATAAAATAGCATCACGCTGCAAGCAAGACTGTTACCGGGCCTGGGCTGACGCATCATGGGGTTTAAACACCACCGTCCTTGAAAATAAGTATAATTCCGCCTCCAGGTTCTTAAAAAAAATTATTGACAAGGCTAAGTCAGAGTACATAGGCAAAATTGGCGAGAAAATAGTTCGCTTTCCTTCAGGAACCCGTGCATTCTGGTCTCTGGCTAAGGCTGTTGAAGGGATCTTCTGTCAGCGGTCTCTTCCATCTCTGCACAGGTATGACGACTTACTGTCCCATGCTGCAAAAGAGAAAGCCGATCTCCTAGGCTCTTTCTTTGCATGCAACTCTACTCTCGATGACGGGTAGAACACACCGCCGACCATTCCGCGGTGTGAGTGCTTCATGCCGGATGTACGGTTCACAAAGCGCTTGGTTCGCAAAGCACTCCTCTCCCTGGACTTCCACAAGTCGAGTGGGCCTGACGGAATCCCCCCAATTGGGCTGAGGACGTGTGTCCCGGAGTTAGCACCGGTTCTAACACGTCTTTTCCGGTACTCCTACTCCCTAGGCGTAGTCCCGAAAACATGGAAGACAGCTTTTGTCCACCCGATCCCTATAAAAGGCGACCGCTCAGACCCATCTAACTACAGGCCTATCGCCATCACCTCCTTGTTCTCCAAAAGGATAAAATCCATTATAAACTGCCAGCTCATGGGGTACCTTGAGGATCACCAGCTGATTAGAGATCGCCAATACGGTTTTGTTCGGGGTCGACCAGCTGATGACCTTCTGGTCTACCTGACTCATAGATGGGCGAAGGCAGTAGACTCCAAGCGGGAGGCATTGGCCGTTAGTTTGAACATGCGCTTCTTTCGAAGCCCCCTTGCTATGGGCTTCTCGAGAAATTGTGCAATTGGATCACCAGCTTTCTTGCAGATTTCGAGCATCAAGGTCGTAGTATGAACGGTGCATGCTCTAATTACAAGCTTGTTAACGCTGGTGTTCCACAAAGCTGCGTGCTATCACCAACGCTGTTTCTTTTGCACATCAATTATATGTTGCAAACTCGTAACATTCATTGCTATGCAAACGACAGCACTGGTGATGCTTTATACACAAAGAAGAGAAGGCCAAATTGGCCCCTAAAAACCTTGACGTGCTCTGCAGCGGGACAGTAGTTCATGCCGGCACACCACCTGCAACTTTACAAGGCGCAGATTTGGCCTCACATGGAATATGTGAGGCCAAATCTGCGCCTGTTCCCGTCTCTGAGCTTCCCAGTATTAGCTCCTTCCTCATGACCGCATCCAGCGCAAAGCGGCTCGAATCGGCGACGACAGAGTCCTTTCCGATCGGCTCGATTTACTGACACTGGGAAGATATGTGCATCCCTTTGAATTTCCTTTCGCATTTACCACGGGGAGTGCCCTGAGGAATTGTTCGGATTAATTCAAGCCGCCAAATTTCAAGCACGCACATCGCGGCAAAACTCCAGATACCATTAACACCATCTGGATGCCTGGCGATCCGCCTCTGTACGTTCCACTAGAAGTTTTTTCCGCGTACGACCTCTCAGTGGAATGGTTTACCACCGGGAATTTTTCCGGACCGATACGATTTAGGGACCTTCAAGAAAATATCTTACTCTTTTTTAAAAGGCCGACAACGCACCTTCAATTCCCCTCTTGATGCAGTTGTTCATAGGCGGCGGTAGTCACTTACCATCAGGTGAACCGTATGCTCATTGGACCCCTCTCCTATAAAAAAGGAAAAAAAATTGGGGAGGTGTAATAAGGAATCAATCGCTCTATTCGTAACGAATAAAAATAATGTAATAGTTGACTTGGTAAACAAAAAGTCTCGCATAAAGTAAAGTTACATAGACATGGTTTTCAGCCGGGAAAGGCCAGCCGTGCTTTTTATTTAATTTGTTAGATAAACATGCAAGTTTCTTCCCGATTTTTTACTACACTGTCGAGCACATGGTAAGTCAGCACTTAACATATAATAAAATGCAAAATTCATAAATTAACAATGCATAAACAATTAGCACATTTATAATGGCCAATCGTGATAACTGTGATCGACATTTTGCCTAACAAGTTTGCCAGACATTGATGCAATTCCCGTAGCTGATGCAGTTAGTTAAGTTATGTGATAAGGGAATCTCAGCCTGCCACAAAATGAAAATTGTATTGTTATAGACTAAAAATTTACAATGTAGTGGCAGAGTCTACTACCCCATATCATCCCTTAGGTGATGTAAGAGGCGACGGAGGAAAATAAACCAGGAAATGGGCGGCAGCTTCTTCCTAATAATATCGAACAAAAATTAAATACTGAGGTGGCCAACCCGCCTGCCACGCGTTGCAAGTATGGTAAATATCTCAATTGAGGTAATCTATGGGGGAGGCCCATGATTGTATTTGCTTCATTTGGAGGCCTATAGTATGTTCAGCAGTAGACTTTCATATGTATAACAGTAACAGTAGACTGCATATATTACATTTAAATAACATATTATATTCAATATAGTTTTTTTTACTTTGCACTAATGCGATTAATGCTTACTTGAGTTATTATGTTTATAAAGCATCGCAATATTATTCCCTCTATAATACGGAAATAAGAAAAATGGAAATACGATAGCGATACTCACCTCGGCGGGAAATGAATATCCATTGATGGCGTGCTCGGATCCAAATTGATCGTGAAGTCCGTAATGAATATGTATCTCATGGAATTGATACTTGTACGATAGAGGGCCGCCGGTTATATTTATATGATGACGAGTCTCATTTTCGACCGTAAATATGACTGAGTGACCCGTATTGCTAATTAATCCGTTTATCTGTTGGCAGTTTTCTTTTTTAAAATATTTTTCTTTTAATTTTATGTGTGATAAATATAGATTTTTAAGTTGATAAATTTGTGAAGAAATCATTAAATCAAAAACGATTTTTGTAGATTAACCTTATACATTGAAACTATTCACTAATATATTTTGCAACTATTCTATGAGATTTTTCAACAAAAATCATCAGTATGTTATTGTAATTCAACAAATAATGGAACACAATTATTATAAAATAAAATATACTCCATATTATTTTATATATTTAAAACGTTGATTATTTTTAGAACATACCCTATGTTTATCTATGTGTAAAAAGCGAAGGTTGGGGTCGAAGAGCAATTTTTCCGGCTCGAGGTTCACCGGTGATTGCCGCCGGCCTTTGTTGCATAAAGACCATTCTGGATTGATCAAACCCCAGAACGCTGGACCTAAAATGTGATATGAGCTAAAATAACACAACTTAAATTATGCACTTCTTTTTGAAAGCCACAAATTCTAAATAATACAATATTCATATACTGAATCATTTAGAAAATTTGTGTCTGTGTTCCAAATATTTCCTAGAGAAATTTCAGGAGACTATGTAAAATAAACTGGATTGTCGTACTTATATCCATGAAACTGAGATTGAGACATGTTTTCCCTTGTTAGGAATTTCTTTTCTTTCGTTTTTCCACAGGTTTGCTCCAAATTTTCGATTTTCTACAGGATACATTTCGGGGAGTATGAGTAGGAATCACATAAATTAATTGCTCCTTCTTCCTTTCACCATTAACAAATCAGAACCTCAGCCAGCCTATACCCTTTCATTGGTGATTTACCACGCGTTTAAACCAAGGGGCTTGCTTCATCGTTCGTTATGTGTACAGCAAAGGTGTGTAATATTCTTCAAGGCAAGAGTGAATAAGATTGTACTAAGTATTACTTCTCACCATCAGGTGTGATAGTAGACAAACAATGACTTAGTATAATAAAAAAATCGTTCAAAATAACTGTTAATATTGGAAACATAAGAGGGATACCGTATGGCGTATGTTAAACAATATTTGAAAGAAAGCTGACGAAGAAGAGAATATTCGTTGTAAGTTTCTAAAACATAACCTTCCTTGTAAAAAAAGCAATAACAAAAGTTATATTTTTACATTATAACTAGCTCTACACGAATAATAGCCTAATTTTTAAAGCATTTTATAATAACTATTATAGAAAGCTTTGAAAATTATAACTTATTGTTATTAATTAAATAACTGATAAAATTATCATCATCACAGCCCATCACAAGTCCACTGCTAAACATAAGTCTCCCTCAAGGAATGTCACAAAGCCCGGTCCTCAGCCACCTGTATTCCCATCGGTAGTCGGTTATTCGAGCTATATGCCTGGCCAATTATCACTTCAGCTAAATAATCTGTTGGGCCATGCCGGTTACTCTGGTTCTACTGCGGATATCCTTATTTTTAATTCTATCACGCAGTAAAAACCCAAGCATAGCCCTCTTCATAGCTCGCTTTGCGACCTTGAGCTTCCTCATACGGCCAGCAGTGAAGGACCACATCTCAGATCTAAAGCCATCACTGGCAACACGCACTGGTTGTACAATCTTGTTTTGAAGTTTTGAAAATTACGTGATGTGAAGTTGTTGTCTTATACTCCTGAAAGATATACCTTATACCTGACGAGGAGGTGTGTCTTAATCACTCGAACGCTGCCCAGCTAAGTTGAATCCGTCGACTGAATTCTCGGTTGAAGTTGGACTTATCTAGTAGACTATTTGTCGCAGGTAAACATACTCGTCAACAACTTCGAACGTAGTGCTCCCAACAACTACCGGCATAGGTGTGATATGGACGTTACACATTACCTTTGATTAGTCAACGTTCATCTTAAGACCCATCCGTTGGAAGACACTATTGAAGTTGTTAAGCATAGTGCATAGGTCGTCCAGTGATTTTGCTTTATGAAATTGATGTTAATACCAAATCATTTCCAGTTCAGTAGCTTGAAAACATCTTCCAATGTAGCGGTGAAGAGTTTCGGGTATATAGCGTCGTATAAATATCTGCAGTTAGATAGGTTTCGCAGTCTGATTCTGTACTCAAATGGCCATCATAGCCCTACTATACAAGCACTTCAGCACGTCGATATACCGATAGTTCAATTAACACAGCTGAAGGGAATGTAACACCTCCCAAATTTCGACGGAATAAAGGCTTTCTCATAGTTCACATACTCAACACAAAGTGGAAAATTGTACTCTTCGGTCTTTCTTTACAAATTGAAGATGGGTATGTATGTGGTCTATGGTGCTAAACCCTTTTCGGATTCATGTGTGCGACGATTCATAATGTCTCTTGCAAACAGCACGTATACATGGTTCAGAAATCGGTCGGTAGTTCTTCAACACATCGTTTTTAAAAGCGTTCTCCAACCATGTAGTGCTGGGATTAGTGGTCGAGGGGATAGTGCACGCAATTTAAGTAGGTTGTGAGGTGATTTTTAACAATATAAGACACATTATTTTATTTTATTACGCGGCTTTTAGCTAATTAATTTTTACAACATGTTTAATATAATATATTTCCGAAAAGTAACATCTCATTCTATTAAATAACTGGTAGAAGAGTTATTGGGTATTGCAGAACTTAGTGTCGACTGCATGGACAGTTTCCACGACCTTGTTATTCATATCGTCCACTCTGTTGCGGTCTTCCAAGCACTAGTAACGATTTTGTAACACAAGCTAAAAGTTTTAGGGACTTGGGAATAGAGAACGTAGCTTTGACATAGATGTGACCTCTCCAACTTAACATATAGGTTCAGTTTTGCCTCTCACCATTCGGTGATCGCTATCAGTATTTCTCCTCACGATCACTGAGACATCACTGAACAGTTGCAGTCTGTTCTTCATAATAAAATTAATCTTATTATTTGTCGAACCGTTGGGGCTTGAGCAAGTACACTTTCTGAGGAGCCGCTTCTGGAAAAAAGATGATGAAGAGACTCTATTTTTTCATGATGTTGGCAAGCTGAGCTCTTTGGTTCCTTTGCCCTATTCCGAATATCCCTTCCTTCAGCTCACCGTCCTCTCTTAAGCCAAGTTTTGCGTATTGAAGTCTACCATTAACACCGTATAGTGGGTTTTCACATAATTCATGGTATTTTTATAGGATAGGGATACAAACGAGCACACAGTTCACCTGATGGTAAGTGGTTGCTGTGACCCATAGACATCCGCTTCTATCCTCAATAAAGAATCTAAATGTAGATGCGTTGTTACCCGTGAGAACTAACATGGAATGCCTCTTTTCCAGTAAAAAGGGTCTCCGGTTCTCTAAACAGAGATTCTAGAGATATCCTAACACATTTCCTCCACTTCCTCATCGGGATGTGTTAAGTTTGGTGCGTAAACCTGTATGAATACTTCAATTAATACCGTTTGGTGATTTAGAATATAAGGTACGCAAACCTCGTTGACACACACGCAACCTTTATAATGTTGTTTCGAACGACTTGTGATCGATAATTTGGACATCTCCTTCAAAGAGATGGTCGACTTCCCGGTGATAGAATAAGTTGCCGGATTTGGGGAATACCTTGTCTTTCCCCTCTCTTCACACCTTCAATAATCCAATAATATCCCAGCGCAACTTGTCTATCCCTTCTTCCAGCTCCATGATCTTCTCGGCAGTCCTCAGGTCGAGTGGTGGGGATGCTAAAAAGCACCTTCTTAGTACCCCCTGCCCCGCGTTACCATGGTCGCCACCGGAGTCAAGAATAGCGGGGCCGCCGAGGACTTCTTTGTGTCGTGGCTCATGGAGAGATGTTTGCCATAGATTCTACGCTTGGCAAACCGCAGATTTGTATGAAAGATGCTGCTGTCCATCTCGTGCCTCAGTTTCTCTCTGTCGCTTCTTACGAAACCCACGGGAAGATTAAGGGTATGCTTATATCGTTACTACATGGTCACTTAAATAATTATATAAATTTTAATAGATAATAGCGACTCCTAAAAAATGCGGAAACATAACAAGGTATTTAGTTTTATTAACTTACAAATAATAATCTATAAATATATCGATTGACGTGGTAGAAATACGCTGCAGCTATAATATGTTTGCAGCACGAATGGGTTGTCCGACCAGGAAATGAAACGCTCTCAAAAAACACCAGCGTAAATAGCAGCATAATGCCTATGTATTCGTAATTGTATTGTGTAATTTTTTATGATGAGTATAGTGTCCCTTTTTTACTAACGAGGCATTCTATCTTGGTTGTCATAGGTGTAAACGCATGTGGATTTCAATTCTTCTTATTTGAAAATAAATAACCATGGGCTATGGTGTTCAATTATTAGGTGGAACGTGTTTTCGTTTGTTACCATTATTCTTAAAAAAATATATATTCAGTTTACGATTATTCAAAAATTCTCAATATCCTCATAATTTAAAAGATGTCATATTTGTGTAATTTTACAATTTTGCTTTAATTATTTATTTTTAATGAAAAATGTTATTGAGAAAAGCTCTTTGGTTGAATATGTTGGTTACCTACTAGCGTGTTAGATAATAACGAAATATTCTTGGTGATGAATTGAAAAAATGATAATAAATGAAATAACTAATAGAATATTAAGTGCATTTTAAGTAATAAGATATTTCGTTAGATATAACGTGATTCATTAAATATTGTACTTAGAATATTTTTTACTTATATCTAATTAGCTTCTGACGTAGCACGAAAGTGCAAAGGCTTTTTTTCAGTTTCTTTTCCCTACAAAATAAGCTATAATACTAGCCATTAATAAAAATATTTCAAAACACGTGAGGTTATTGTAGAGTGGTGGACTTTTCACTACTCTAGAACCTCCTCAGCAATAATAATAGTAATAGTGTAGACGGCCTTGGCGGCTGTAAGGAAGCGAGATAGAACAATATCCATCTCCCTCGCACTTATGTTATCTTTCAATGAAAGAAATATTATTTTTATTTTAAATGACGCTTCTTTTTAATAGACGCTCGTAATTCATTTACTTGTATTTGTATCAATAATAATATACCACTAAAGGAACTTCGTTCCAACCGAGTGTTACACGACACTCACGCATATTTTTTTTTTATGTGAATCGATTTTAATGATTTTTTTTCAAAGATAAGTGCATGTGATAAATGCATTCATGTGAAATTTTTTAAAGTCCCATATCTGAGCCGAAAATTGAACCGAGTTTTTTACGATACCGTCGAGGTGATATGAGGTAGTGGATATTCTTACACTGACACTAAACGGTAATATATAAAGCCAATGATTTAAGACAAATATTGTCACTATACGTTAATACATTAATCGAAGGAAGTCGATGGAGCCCAACATAATAAATAACAAAAAACGAATTAAATGTTGATCTGATAAATTTTCCTTAATCCATACCAAGATCTTCATCATCACAAGTCCACTGCTGAACAAAGGCCTCCCTCTCTTTATGCAACAAGTATAGTTCTAAGACTTTCTGCATGCATGATTGTGTTTCTGCATCATCATCATCATCATTACAGCCCTTCACAAGTCCACTACCGAACATAGGCCTCCCCCAAGGAATGCCACAAAACATGGTCCTGAGCCACCCGCATCCATCGACTTCCTGCATGTTTTACCAGGTCGTCACTCCATCTAGTGGCGGGACGCCCTACACTTCTTCCGCTGGTACGAGGTCGCCACTCGAGAACCTTTTTTCCCCATCGGTTGTCCGTTCTTCGAGCTGTATTGCCACTTCAGCTTACTACTCCATTGGGCTATGTCGGTCACTCTGGTTCTACTGCGGATATCCTCATTCCTAAGTTTATCACGCAGAGAAACGCCAAGCATAGCCCTCTCCATAGCTCGCTGAGCCAGCAGTGAAGGACCACGTCTCAGTTCCATAGGTCATCACTGGCAAAACACACTGGTTGTACAGTCTTGTTTACAAGTTTTGAAGTATACCTGACGGGAAGATGTGCCCTAATTTCCCGAACGCTACCCAACCGAGTTGAATCCATCGATTGACCTTACCTAGTCGGACTATTTATCCCAGGTAAACATACTCGTCAACAACTTCGAGCTTAGTGCTCCCAACAACTACCGGCATAGGTGTGACATGGACATTAAACACGATCTTTGAATTGTCCATGTTCATCTTAAGACCTATCCGTTGAGAGACATTATTGAGGTCTTTGAGCATAGTGCTTAAGTCCTCCAGCAATTCTGCCATAAGGACTATATCGTCGGCAAATCGAAGGTGAGTGATGTACTCGCCATTGATGTTAATACCGTATCCTTTCCAGTGCAGTAGCTTGAAAACGTCTTCCAATGCAGCGGTGAAGAATTTCGGGGATATATCGTCGCCCTGTCTTACACCTCTCTGCAGTTGGATAGGTTTCGTACTCTGGTTCTGTATTCGGATAGCCATCGTAGCCCTACTGTACAAACACTTCAGCACTTCGATATACTGATAGTCAACTTGGCACTGCTGAAGGGGCTGTAGCACCGCCCAAATTTCTGCATGTATACTTATATATGCAGAAATTAGAAAAAGTGGGGGGCCGTACCACACTCCATTGCTAATCTAAAACATTTCATCCCTATCGGTTGTACGTCCCGCTATATGGCCGATCCATTGTCACTTCAGATTGTCCGTTGAGCTATGTTGGTTACTCTGTTTTTTTTTTATATACACACACAACAACACACGACAAGCGAGCATATAGTCCACTTAATGCTATTGGTTCCTGTTGTCCATATACTTCCATATCTATTCTCGTTTGCGAACCAAGATGCAGATGCTTTGTTAGCCTTGAGGACTAAGATGGAATTGTTCTTTGCCAGTAAAAAGGGTCTCTGGTTCTCTATATTTACCATACGAAACACAAAAGCATAAAGCTGCTATTTCACATTGGTATTCTGTGAGGGCGTGGAGCTGACCTATTCGTGCTAAAACTATACAATAAATATAGCTGGGGCATGCCTATCCCACGTTATTAGAGCCTGGTTCTGATTCTGGTTCTGATATCATTGCGGATTTTATCACGAGACAGAGACAAATTCCGAGCATAGCCCTCCGCATAACTCGCTGAGCCAATTTTTAACTTTGTCATCAATACTCGTATATGCCTTAACGTCCCGATAAATAGGTGATATTTTTTTGTAGACTTTTATAAATCCTTTTTGAAATACAATGGGTATCAACAATTTTGAAACACTTATTTCTTTCAGATAAACCTGACATAAAATTAAACACAAAGCAATGGTTTTAAATATGGTGCTTCAAAGGGCGTTTGTTTGATACCCCTCACGATTCCCATAGTTCAAAAATAAGTTTTTTACCGCATTTGTATTTGTTCTTAAAAAGTCTTTGGAAAACCGTATGTGACAGATAGATTGAACATCGACGTGAATTTTTTGTTCAGTTTTGCTAAATTTGCCATGTAAAACTAATAGCTTGGTTAATCCTAAGTTCATGCGAGTGAATCCGCGGGGAAAGCTAAAATTCATTGAACATTAGCTATAGTTACCCAAAACCTATTATTGTCACTTAATACATGGCTGTATATAATCAATTCATGAGCTTAAAATATTTAAGAAATTATTTCAGAAAAATTAACTTTCAGTAGCTTATATCAGTTATTTCGTGGTAGTAACAGTAAAAGCATTAGCCTGTGCGAAGTATTTCAATATGGCAGAAAACTGCGGCGTAAAAGTAGCCAAAGTACTTTGGATCGCGTTCATGGTTTTATTATTTATGACCTTGAAAATTGCATGAGTAAGCCAGCGCTGCGGTTGCGGTCACGCCTTCTTTATGGGCAAACGTTAAGTGAACGTTCCTTTGAGCATTCTTTTATTGTTTTTGGCAATTTGCGCCTACTTTAGTTATAGCAGCCTGAGAGAGTTGACCTTTCTTTTGATATTTTGAACATTCATAACATATTACAATGTAAAAGAAATTATATATAAATAAATTATAAATAATTTTAAAAGAATCGTGATAGTATAGGATTTCGCGATAACCGTACACGAGCAACTCGACATAGATCCCTTTCGGTGCTATTGAAATTCATTCATCCATCGTCCCTCTATTACAGAGTTATACAAGTTCATTGCTGAACATAAGTCTCCCACATAGATTACCTCATAGGAAGGATTTGTTATAGTTGCAATGCTTGACGAGTTGCTAACTGTAGTTTTGATAATTTTGAGTTGTCATCAGGACCATGCTACCGTCCATCTTTTGTTTCAGTTTTCCTCTGTCGCATATTACAACACCCACGGGCGGCGAATCTTAAAGCGCTTGCCACATGTGGCGAATATCCCCACTATGAGCTGATTAATGAGGGAGACATTTATACAGTAGTAGACTTTGTTAGGCTGTAATGTAAATGATGATAATGTAAGCGGTTCGCCATAAATTTCCGAACAAATATACACAAACACAAACCGAGCAATCACATTTCGATTCACGCCAACATGGCTGTAATCGTTAATTAAAAATTTTCAACGCTGATTTAAAACGAGAACAGTAACGAATGATATTTTTTCATCTAAAAGAAATCTGTATTTCAGAGAGTTTTTTTATAGGATTGGGTAACAAACGAGCACACAGTCCACACACACAGATGCTAAAAGTGGTTGCTGTGATTCATATACATCTACATCTATCTTCAATACAGAATCAAAATGCAGATGCGTTGTCAGCTGTGAGGACTGAGATGCAATGCCTCTTTTCCAGTAAGAAAGGGTCTCCGGTTATCTACACTCACCATATGAAACACAGCAGTGTTAAGCTGCTATTTTACGCTGGTATTTTGTGAGAGCGTGTTCCTTTCCCAGTCGAGCCGACCCACTCGTTCTACTACTATACTACTAATAAAGCTGCATGTCTTTACCACGTATGAAATTATTAATAAAGATTAAAATAAATTTCATTCACCATAATACCTCAAAAATACGAATAATGTTCCCGTTAATAGATTTTGCAGGCTGCAACTTTCCTTTTTTCTATACATATAATATATACATCAATAATATAGTTACTTCTATAAAAATAATATACAAAATAAATAATAAATATAGTTCTCATACTTTTGTGCACATACATAAACTAAACATTTAGAAGACCATTATATTACTAACACTTACATTACTTGAATTCGTGACAAAATTTAACTTTGTTTGTATTACTTTAATATTACCTTCTGTTTTTTGATTTTATAAGTACCATAATACATTAAGTAAATTGTTTGCATCTGCCAAGGTATCTCAAATCATTTAATGTATAGAAAGCTATAAGGCAATAAATAAATCCGCCCTTTTTATCCCTTATTATAATGTGTATAATAAAGATAAAATTATATGAAATTAATAAATAACAACATTTCATGCATATTTTAATGTATTCAATGGTTTTGTCAGAGCCGTGGTGTCTCAGGGGCTAAGCGCACGCTATAAATTTCACAGTACGCTAGCAACCCGGGTTCGATGCCCACCGGGACCAATGAAATTGTTAATTGTAATTTTAAGTGCTGATTTACCACGTGCTTGACAATGTAAAAAATATTTCGAAGACATGTGAAGTTCGCCAATACGCATTGGGGCACTGCGGCGGACATTTGCCGTAATCACCCTCTCAGAAATGAGAGGAGGCCTGTGCCTTTAACTAGCTAGGCTGTAACTATAACATTAATAGTTTTGTATAATTATGTTTTACACATATTTTTTAAAGTTTTCCATTAAAATGGTTTTATATTATCAACTACTCCATACATTTAGATTAATCGTCTAAATAATATAAATGTATAATTATGTAACCAGTAAACTAATAACTTGTGGTTTCACAAAACCTATGTTCAACAACTTTACATGAATCCAGTTATACGTGCGGCACATATACAATTGTAACTATCGTGTGACTCGAACTAATAATAAGACTACCAGTAAAGTTGGACTAGGAAACTTTCCTGCAACAACATAAATCGCGTATTTCGTCCAATATTAAAGTATTTCTAACGGGAAAATGCCAGTGCGAATATTTACTTATAACGTTACAAACAATATGTATAGGGGATATTTTTTATGTCCATTTTTTTGACATTAATGGGTCCATTTAGTCTGACGGTAAATGTCTGCCTTTAATTAACTTCAAATAAACAATGTCAAAGGTGCGTTGTTATCCCTAGGGACAAAGAGAGAATCTCTCTTATCTTCCAAATCGGACATCAAACAATATTAGCTGTTTATTTAGTCCACATTTTTTAAATACATAATTAATTTAAATAAAATGTAAAACCGAGTTCAATAACGAAAACGAAGAAAATAATTTCCATATAATAAAAAGGTGGTGCTAAGACGAAGTGTATCGAATAAATAAAGAACCGACTTCGAAATATAATATGTGCAAACTATTTCCTTACTTTTTGTTTTTTAAGGTTTTTTTTTAAGTTTTATTGTTTTACCCTCTTGATTAAAGAAAGGCATATCACAATCACAAAAATAAAAAATAAGCGGTTTAAAAAATTTATGCCCGGTTTTTCCAACCTTTAGAGGTGATTCTATCTATCTATATAGGACTACTCATGAAGTACACCATTTAATGAAAGTGTCATTAAAATTGGTTGAACCGCTTATAATAAATTGGTGAACATACTTAAAATATACGCATCGGGTATAGAGCCTTCTCGTTTATATAATGATTTCTTATATTTACGCGAACACTACACTTTTAAATAAAACTAGTTTTACGGATTGTATCGCGTATATTAACTTATTTTATATTCCCGACGTTTCGAGTATTTTACAGCACCCATAGACACGGAGGGGCCTGAGGTGTTTAACGTCCCAATGTCATAGTTAACCACGGCTACGTCCAATTGAAAAAATATTAATTTTTGTTCCGATCTACGCAGTATGAACTTACAGTGTCTTGAAGTCTTGCAGTTGTATGCTTGGGTTGGGATTTAATTTTATTGATTATGGGTTCCCAAGCAGAAGGTAGCACCCAGCCATCTTCTCTATTGAAGTAAGGATGTCTTTTTTAATTTCAATAGCCTCCCGAATCATCCTTGGAAGAAATCGGTGTTCTTGAGCGAGGATTTGTGGTCTATCAAATCTAATGTAGTGACGGAGGCGATCTTGTACGTGTTCACAGACTGCAGACTTTCCGCATTCTTCGTCGATTCTTCACATCAGCTATGCATTTTTAGCGCGGGTTTTTATTGATCTTTTAGTTTGTCCTATATAGGAGTGACCACATTCACAATCAAGTTTGTACACTCCTGCATCTTGCAGAGGGACATTACACTTGACTCATGGTAAAAACTGACTTATCTTCTTCGGCAGCTTGAAGTATGTTTTAATCTAAGCACACTTCAAGATGTAGCCAATCTTGTCAGTGACACCTCTGACATATGGCAGTACAGCAGGCACTCGCTCGACTGTGGCCGGCTTCACTCGTTCACTGTGACGTAGGCGCGGGACCCGAAGCTTATTGTCGTCCAAAACTTGCTTGATGTGTTGGAGCTCGGCGGCCAGGTGTTTACTGTCACAGATCGCTTGTGCTCTCTAAAACATAGATTTACCCACAGTAGCTAAATGTGAAGGATGGTAATAAGAATCACCGTTTAAATATGGGTGTGTGGGTCTTTTTTCTATACACAGTCTCGCTCAAGGTATTATCAGGATTCCGAATTACTAACACATCTAGAAAAGCTATAGAATTGTTTGCCTCTAACTCCACTGTGAACTGAATTTTAGAATTTATGGAGTTAAGATGGTCTAAAAATGTGTATACTTTATCTAAAGGTAGAATTGTGAAACATACCACATACCGCTTGTAGAACCTTGGATTTACGGGAGAAGTAAGCAGGGCTTTCTCCTCAAAGTCTTCCATGAAATTATCGGCGAGAATGGGAGATACAGGTGAGCCCATCGTCACACCGTCTACTTTCTTGTAGAACACTTTCTTTCACAATAGCCAGATATAAGGCAGTGTCTGAGTAATACTGCATATTCTACGGGCATGTTGTTTTCCTCCAGCCTTCTAGTTACAATCGAGATGCAGTCTTCAACAGATAAGCATGTGAACACAGACTGCACATCAAAACTGACGATAGTTTCATTGTCTGCCAGATGTAGGTCTTTAATCTCGCTGAAAGAACGGTAGTGTGTGCTCTTGTATATCCCCTGAGCGGTGAGAGTATTTTCGCTAAGTGTTGAGCCAATCTGTAAGTTGGTGAATCGATTTGGCTCACTATGGGACGTAGTGGAGCATTGGGCTTGTGTATTTTTGGTAACCCATACAAATTCGGTGGTTTGGCACACGTAAGTATTATCGATTTTAGGTCCAGATTTCATTTTTCGGAGTGTTTCTTTATGAGATTACTAGTTGTTTTCAAGTGTGTTATTTGTTGTTTTTAACCTTTTTATAAGTGCTTGCATCCGACAAAAGTTCTTGTATTTTAGAATTATAATCGTCTTTGGGTAGATTCGGTATCGGCGGTGAAATTCGACGAAACATAGACGAAATGTCTTGACTTATCGCTTCCAAATCTTCCTATCACATATTGTTTTGAAATAAACAGTCCTTGATACTGCAGATAATTTCTTCCTACGGTAATTTTTGCGGTGTTATGGCGAAATTAAGGCCTTTCGATAATACTCTAATTGTTGCATCATCCAGAGTTTGTTTTGAAAGATTATTGTCCACGTTTAATCTATGATGCGTATTTGTGGTCAAAGGTTGCGTTTCATTCTGACGTTGACACAGATGTTTGACTTTGTTTGAATTTGGTCGTTAATTTTTGATATTTTACTATATGTTTGTTTTTGAATTCGTTATATTTATTAATTTCCCGTTTGTTTAACGTTCCGATGCAAACATTATAATCAAATGTCGTTAAAACTGCCTTTAACTCACGGAATGACGTGTCTATGGATTTGTTTATGTCATGTAGATCGGAGCGCTTTTGTTGGATTACCGTTAGTAACAACTTTTTACTTGCCTGATTTAAGATCCTAGCGCTTTCACGAATGTCCTTTGTCCTTCTCGTTTATATATAAATATCATCATCATCATTACAGCCCTTCACAAGTCCATTGCTGAACATAGGTCTCCCTCAGAAAATGCCACAAACCACGGTCCCGAGTCACCTGTATCCATTGACTTCCTGTATGTCTTACCAGGTCATCACTCCATCTAGCGGGGGGAAGCCGTACAATTCGTTTGCCTTAATATATAACACAATTTTATAAAATTTTGCCAAAAGACGATAAACTAAAAGTTCTGCTTAAAAGTCCGTCTGAGCCGATACCACTCTCTTACCTATTTCTGCCGCCAATCAGCAGTGCATATACAGTTGAATTCCAGTTTAAGGGGTAAGAGAGCCAGTACAATTGCAGAATGTTATGTGTTTTATCTTGGTCATTACTCGCCATCGGGTGAACCCTGGGTTATCTTTGACCTCGTTTCTTATATATCATAAATATTATACATATCTTATATATTAAAAAAAGTATCAATACTTATAAAATTGTAGAATAAAATGCTAAAGTTCAATATCTCAAGTTAAAGATAGACTGTGAAATACGATAACGTAACATACCTCACGATTGTGTGAAACGCAATATGAATGCAAGATAAATCGCCCGTATAAATTTCATGTCACGTATACCGTCAAAAATGTTATCGATACGCAGGAACTGATAATACTCGCAATCGAAACGTTTTTAGGGATTGTGGTAGGTCATTCAACTCAAGATCGCACTGATATCTATAATATCTTAGCTGGTGTAAAAGTTATATGCAAGTTATGTTATCTATGAGTAACAAACGCACACATAGTCCACCTGATTGTAAGTGGATGTTATGGTTCTTAGACACCTACATCTATCCTCGATTAATAATCAAAATTCAGATGCGTTATCACATTTTGGGAATAAGAAAGGATTACTCTTTACCGGTAAAAATGGTCTCCGGATCGTGTCACTTACCATGCGAAACATACGAAAAACAGCGAAACATTTGAGCATCTCCGGTCTAGCCGAATCGTTCGTACCGCGACTAAAATACACTGCAGCGTTGCTATACTAGTTATCGTTTAAAATATATAATGTAAATTGCTATTACCAACTTAGTGCTTGTTAAATTTTCTTATTAATACGAATACGAATTTAAAGCGAGAAACATTTTCAAATAATCTAAAAATATAACACAAAATCTTATGGAATTTGTTTATCTTGTTTTCAACAGTGGTAGAGCCACGCGGCAGCTTTTGCTGTCGCACGCATGGGCCGGCTCGAACCGGGGTAGTACCACGACCTCACAGAATACCAGCGTGAAGTAGAGGTTTACCTCTGCGTATCGCTTGGTGAGTGCAGGTGGCCGGAGGCCCTTTTTACTGGAAATGAGGCATTCCATCTTAGTCCTCACGGGTGGCAATGCATTTTGATTTGTAATAGAGGATAGATGTAGAAGTCTATGGGCCGCAGCAACCACTTACCATCAGGTGGACTGTGTGCTCGTTTGTCACCGTTATCCTATAAAAAAAAATCCTTACTTTTATTTCTTAATAGTAATAACACAAAATGTATATTTTAACAACTTAAGTAAGACAATAAGAACGTATTAACCTACGTTAGATAAAACATGAACTATGATATATTGCTACTTACAACGTTATAAACTATAAGTATAATATATACAAGTAAAGCGCTTACCTGAAATACCGTCGTAGGTCCACCATTCCTCCCAGCTGACGCCGCTCACGGCTGCAATGAAATTCCTTCTAATTAAGCCTGCACAATTCTTATTAGGAGCACTCCATGTCCCCTGTATTAAGTCATAGCTATGAACGCCTACCCGCGTGTATTAAGTTTTTGTCCATTTTATTTCATGTATGCATTTAAAAATAATGAGAACCGTAGATCTACCAAGACAATTGAGTAAAGTTTTTGCATTTTAAAATTATAATACTATTATTTTGTCTTCTACTTTTCATCCGGTTATCTCAATTTTCTTTACTTTGTAAATTCATGTTATAAAATCTCAAACAAACAAGCTACGCAAACTTTCATTTGATAAAATTAATTCTGTTTGTAATTTTTTACGTCTAATTTAACATAGGATATCTTTTTGAGCAGAACAATGATAATAAAACAAATGCAATGAATTGAAACGCGTCCTTTTTCTAAATCAATACTTTTTGTTTGATGTTTAAGAAATCGGAATGAGCTATCCTAATTATTGTCTTGGAGACATTTCAAATAAATGTACGTTATACGCTTTAAAAGTAAAATATAAAAGCAAATAAAACGAATACTTCTTTTACTGTTCTGAGAAAAGTACACAGCGTGATTATTTTAAGTGTGCATAAGAAAGGCCGAAACCGCAGTAGGGACTTTTACAAATGCAATGCATTGTGGAACGTCTTTCTTCTAAATTACCTAATACTTTTCTAAATTATGTTTGAGAAATCCAAATAAACACTTCTTATTATACTTACAACTGTAGGGAATACATTGTTATAATGCAATGTTAAGGCATCTAAGCAACAATAACTTCTATTCCCTTTCTCAGATAGAATACAGGATGTAAGTGTGTCCTGATAAGAAAGGCCGAAACTGCAGAAGGGACTTTTACAAAAGCACAATGCATTGTAGAACGTCTTACTTCTAAATTATTACTTTTCTAAATTATGTTTGAGAAATCCAAATGAATACTCCTTATTATTCTTACAAATAGAATAGAATAGAATAATTTTTTATTCAATATCGATTATTACATAATTCTTATTGAAAGTAATTTTTTATCTACCACTGGTTCGGAAAATACCTCTGTCCTGGGAAAAACAAGCAAGAAACCCAGCGGGACGTTTTTTTTCAAACATAATTTCGTTTATACAATTTTTAAATAATTTTTCATAGAACCAGCATGGTGGCGATCACCTTATTCCCAGGGGTTATTTTCATTCATGTATTCCTTGATATTATAATAACCCTTTTTGTACAGTTTTTTTTTGATAAAACTTTTAAACTTGTTTATTGACAAACTTTGCTGTATGTTAGTTGTACTATGTTCTGAGATTTTGTTGTAAAAGCGTATACATTGCCCCATAAATGAATTACTGATTCTGTGGAGTCTAGTAAATGGTATTACAAGGTTATGTTTGTTCCTAGTGTTTAAAGTATGCACATCCTTATTCTTGTTAAAGCTATTTATGTTTTTATGTACATACATTACATTTTCATAAATATATTGCGGTGCCAAAGTTAATATGTTTATTTCTTTAAATTTTAGTCTGAGGGACTCTTTACAATTTAGGTTGTAAATCGCCCGAACGGCGCTCTTTTGCAAAACAAATATAGCATCAATATCAGTCGCATTACCCCATAGCAAAATTCCATAAGACATTACGCTATGAAAGTAACTAAAATACACTAACCTAGCTGTCTCAACATCTGTGAGACTTCTAATCTTTCTTACAGCATATGCTGCAGAACTAAGTCTGCTTGCTAATTTAGATATATGGGGGCCCCATTGAAGTTTCGCGTCAATAGTAATACCGAGAAAAACAGTAGTATCCACAAGACTCAACTCCTCCCCATTTAAGGGCACATTGGTTTTTACATTAGGTATTGTAAATTTAATACATTTTGTCTTATTGCCGTTTAAGAGCAAATTGTTGGCGTTAAACCAATGTACTAGTTTCGATAGAGCATTATTTACATCGTCATATTTAATTGACCGCCGTTTCAGTTTGAAAATTAAAGAGGTATCGTCAGCAAATAATACTATATCGTTATTGTGAATGTAGGGAATACATTGTTAAAATGCAATGTTAAGGTATCTAAGCAACAATAATTACTTTTCCCTTCCTCAGACAGGATACAGAATGTTTCTTTTAAGTGTGACACTCTGATTCATATACCGTAGAAGATACAAGAAGGAAAATATTTTAAGTACAGCGACATTTTTGGTCAAGCATGAGCATATTACCATATCCATAATAATAACAATGTCAGACCGAATTTCGGTCACAGCAGCCAGTTCCAACGAAGAGTAGCCTAGACTAGGATAATAGTGCACGAGTGTGCACTATTATCCTAAAAAATCCTAAAAAGGGCCAGGTCAAGAGTACGTACGTAGTAAGAGTACGTAGAGCATGTTTTTTATAGTATCGGGTGACAAACGAGCACACAGTCCACCTGATGGTAAGTGGTTACTGTGACCCATAGACATCTACATCTATCCTCAATAAAGACTCAAGATGCAGATGCGTTGTCACCCGTGAGGACTAAGATGGAATGCCTCTTTGCCACTAAAAAGGATCTCCGGTTCTCTACACTCACCATACGAAACACAGCAGCGTTAAGCTGCTATTTTACGCTGGTTTTCTGTGAGAGCGTGGTCCTCCCCGGTCGAGCCGAACCATTCGTGCTACAACCATAAATAGCTGCAGCATGGCTCTACCACGTAGAGAATGCATGTATGAAGGGAATAATGAAAGTGGACGAAGCGAAACAAGTATGTAAGGATCGTAGCAAGAGGAAAGAAGTCGTCTCTGCATACTCCTACGGGAAAGAAGCGTGATTATATGTATGTATGTGTACGCAAGTATAGCTGCACTCTCACTCTCATAGTCCAAGGGCACGGCAAGAATGGAAATAGAATTTCCAAACAGAAAAACCCAAAAACTGAATCTTGGTCCGACCTTCGCGCTAATGTCCAACTAAACAAGCCCAATGAGGCAATCTATTGACAGACTGTAATTAATGAAACAATGTTTACATAGATAGAGCGGCAAAGGTTTGAATTTTTGCTTCCCCTATCTTCTAATAATAAAATCGTAAGAATCGGAATTTTTTTGCGAAAATTATCTAGGTAGACTAGAAAAAATCAACGCAACCCAAATCAGCTATTTTTAAAATCTATTTCCGTCTGTCTGTTTGTTACCTCATCACATATTAAATATGTATATATTAAATATTAAATATATAATGCACGGACTTAAACAAAATATTTAAAATTGGGTAGATATTAGCCCAAGTAAATAACTAAAATCTTTTTTCGCAAAATTAGTCTAGTGAATTATAAGTTTCAGCTTAACTCCTCCGTATATCACTCAAACTGACTGTCTCGTTGGTCTAGTGGTCGTAAATATAATTGCTGATTTTGAGGTCCCGGGTTCAAATTTCACAGGTGTTTTGTCTGTTCGGAAAACTTTCGAGTATCAATACATCAGACGGTATCATCATTTATCTGTACCACACACAAATGTCAAGAACAAAATAAGTGCAAAATACCCTGCTCCTAACAGGAAAAGCTCGATAGCAAGAAAGCATTACGAATATCTTGCGCCTCGGCTATATAATATATATAATTATAAGAATTTGACTACTATGCTTGTGAAAGAGTTCTTAGTGTTAACGTATAAGCTAATAGGTAACATGCGCACACACACGCACACACCCGCACACACACGCACACACACGCACTCACACGCACACACACGCACACATACGCACACACACGCACTCACACGCACACACACACACACGCACGCACACATGCACACGCACACGCACACACGCACGCACACACGCACACACACACATACACACACACACACACACACACACACACACACAAATACACACACACACACACACAGAGAGAGAGAGAGAGAGAGAGAGAGAGAGAGAGAGAGATACTCGGTAGAAGAGAAATAACTTAGTTTTATTTAAAAAAATGAAAAAAGTCTGCGTTAAAATTTAATACTGTAAAATTGTATGGGAAGGTACTGATATTCTAAGATACAGGATTAATCCTAGTTTAGGAATCAGTGCAACAATTTTTTTTGTAACCTATATAAGTTTTAATAAATATTATTATTATTATTATTAAATCCCGAATCCTTTATTAGTTTTTTCTGTCAAGGAATTCTCAGTAAAATACACTAGCTACAGCCTAGAACCGACCCGGAATATGTAGAAGCAACAGGATATTGCGTAGCTGAAATTACCACGTTTCTTAGCAATAACATGCTAAAGTTGTCAACGGAACAACAACTTATATTTGAATCTCTAGCACCGGAGGGTTGCCAGTGTAACAGGCAAGACTTTGAGTTATGGCAGAAGAAAGTAAGAATTATCTCACAAAACTGCACGGAAGGAAGAAAATGATCACATGATGTTTTTAGGAATTAAGTTAATTTCGAATTTTTTGTGGCATGTAGTGACAAATGAGCACACAGTCCACCTGATGCTAAGTGGTTGCTGTGATCCATAGACATCTACATATACCCTCAATAAAGAATCAAAATGCAGAAACGTTGTCACCCGTGAGGACTAAGATGGAATGACTTTTTTCTAGTAAAAAGGGTCTCCGGTTCTCTACACTCACTATACGAAACACAACAGTGTTTAGGTGCTATTTGACGCTCGTATTCTGTGAGAGCGTGGTCCTTCCCCGGTCGAGCCGACCCATTTGTGCTAACTATACTACTAATATAGCTGCAGCATGGCTCTACCACGTATAAGATGTCATGTGGTAGTCGCGGCTGCAGCTAGTAAAGTATAATAATAATGGACATGGACTGAGGTTTTTCGAAATGTTTTCATTTTTCCACTTACATGCGGGTGAAGCCGGGGGCAAACGCTTAACAAGAATGGACCTGTACCTAGCAGTGGATTTTAATAGGATTAACCTTTAATATTACTTTAATAATAATGTATCACAATCTCTGTTATCACAATTTGTGTGATTTTATTTAAATTTCTTATAATGGTAATATTAACATGTGTACTCAATCACAAATTGTCTGAAAAATGTAAAAATTAAATTATATTATGTTAAACAATGATAACTTTATTAAATAAATAAAATAAAAAAAGACATTATTTTAATATTATAATAATAACAATAAATCATTATTATATGTATTTTAGTACTTAGTGTGCGTTATTTAAACGTTATATTATTATTAAGGGCTGATTTTTCAAGCTATCTATCAAATAAATCATAACCTAACTGAATAAAAAAGTCAAACAACTAAACAATTTTATTCATGCAACTGTAATTTTCAATTTGTTTATGTTGTATTTTAACCCATAAATAAATTTCAACACAGCATTAATCAATGACATAATTATATTTTAATTAGCAATATGATTTAAATTCTAATTTGAATTTTGTAAGTACTCTTAATTATTATTAGAGAATTATGATACTCATAATATTTTGAAGCAATTAATTCAAAAATACTGAGCAGAAATTCTCACTCCTTAATTATTTATGAAGTAAATTTTCTTGTCATGAGATATCCCACTCATTTGAGGGATGCCGGATAATTAAAGTATTTAAGAAATTTAACCTTTAATAATGACCGGTAAGCTTGAAGTAATGACTTGAAATATTTATTTTCAATTATTTGTGTTACATAGTAAAAAATAATATTTATTTTAAAATATATGAAATCGGCATCTTATGAAAATTTTAAAATGAAAACAGTCCCACAAATACATATTCATAGGCAAACGATTCAAATGTATACCAATCTCGAAACTTACTCGATACATGCCTGATTTATGATTTTAATTTAAATTTTTGCATTCGCTAGGCGAAGTTCGCCACGGACGCGCCGCGCCGCTTGCATCGCAAATAGGTATATGTCGCAGCGGAGTAGAGATCGTTTCCAGTTTCAATTCGATACAGCTTGAGCGAACTGTCGACTTTTAATCTTTTAATGCTACTCAACAAACTTTCACCTTGCAGACTAAAGTATTATTTACAGGATACACCGTTTCATATTGCACCTGACGTTAGTGTGATTTTAATTTTATTTTTATATGAATATAAAATCCAGGAAAGTTATGAAATATTTAACTTACGTTAAAAGCTGGATACCATGAATGGTAAAATAATAAAATTTTAACATTAATTTATTAAGCCACTAAAAATCGTTTTTGGGTGCGACTTGAGGGTAACTCTTATCTTTTCTTTACCACTTACTTTCAGGAAAATGTATAGTCCGATAACACATTTCCCGAATTTGTGTATAGGCAACGACTATTTGGTGAGAAAATGTTATGTTATATTCGTATATGTATATCATTTTCAGATATTATACATTATACCCAAATTTGTATTCTATTTTTATACATATATCTCAGTACTAATGATTATATTTATTGATAAATCAAAACTACTAATTAAATCAAAAATAATAAATATATAATATTAATTAGATTTCAAATTAGCATTATAACTTATTTATAAGTATTTATTAAGGTATTTATTAATATGAATAAAATGGCAGCTTGACACTACTGTGTTTCGTATGGTGAGTGTAGAGAACCGGAGACCCATTTTACTGGAAAAGAGGCATGCCGTCTTAGTCCTCACGGGTGACGACGCATCCGCATTTTGATCCTTTATTGAGGATGTCTATAGACCACAGCAACCATTTACCATCAGGTGGACTTTGTGCTCATTTGTCACCCTATACTATATAAAAAAAAGGTTACATGCACTCAAGTATTTAAGCAATACCGTATTATTATGCATAATGCATTAACAAGAATAACCTTAACTGCGCTTATGAGACTAGAGACAATATGTTAGGTACAATTTAGAGTGGCTTAAAGCAAAATTTACCCGGAAAACAACACCTGAGACTATATGTTCATAATTTTATTAAATCATAAAATAATTAATTTTGCCACGGTACCTCCGTTTATGTACATAATATGTAAAATAAAAATAACCACGTTTTTATTTTCTAATCTCTATGTTTGAGTACTAAAGTTTAACTTAAATAATTTCGATTTTTATTTATAACATAAGTTGTGACCTATGTTATAAATAAAATTTAGATACGTTGTTATACCTGAGGATTATGATAGAATGCCTCGTTATCAGAATAAAGGGTCTCTGATTCTCTACACTCACCATAAGAATAACAACAGCATTGTGATGCTATAGTATACTCTGTGAGAACTGTGAACGTCGTCCATCCCCGATCCAATCAATTCCTGCTGCAGCATGAAACTAGTCGTGAAACCTTTACAAATGTATATAATGACAATTAAATTAGCGAGTACTTTAGAGTTTACGCTTGCACTTGTGGCATGTGCATTATTCGATAACATAATAATATGCACTAGGGAGATAATTTATATATAAATTAACTACTTTTTAACGTTATATCTAAAATCACTATCATTATCACAAGTAACATAGGCCACCTCCATTAATTGCTACAAAGTAGTCTTGAGTCTAGTGAGGGTTCGTCCACTGCGCTTGCCTAACATTATGTAACCTTAAATACGCGGCTGAAGTAAAACTTATTAATATTATTATCTAAAATCTAAAATAATATATTTAATCAGACATTCATCATAATTATGCAAAATAGCTGTTCCCCGCGACTTCGCCCGCGTGTAATTTAGGGTTTTAATTTTACTGCGCGGAACCCTAATTCTTTATTTAAAATATAATTTGCCTAAGTTACTCCTTATAACATCAGCTATCAGCCAGTGAAAGTCCGGTCAAAATAGGTCCAGCCGTTTTGGATATTATCCGGAACAAACTGACAGACAGACAGACAAAAATTTTAAAAATTGTGTTTTTGTTATAAGTACCGTATATCTGGACATTTTCTTTGGGGCTACGTCAAGTCGTTGGTCTATGCCAACAAGCCAACGACGTTGGAAGAGCTCAGAGTTAACATTGAACACGAAATAGCAGCCGTTTCGGCCGAAATGTGTGGCCAAGTCATTGAAAATTGGGTCCAACGAATCGACCGCTGCAAACGTGCCCGCGGTGGCCATATGAACGAAGTCGAGTTCCATTCATAAACGTTTTGTTTGTACTTCAACCCGATAACAAAATTTTAGAAATATCTCAAATGGGGTTTGCATTTTATTTTGAAAAAAGTTGTCAAGTCCTTATTGAAAAAACCCTTTACTTTCATGTGCATTTAGTAAAAAGCTGTTATTTTGACATTACAAACAGACACTTCAATTTTATTTATTT
The DNA here is from genome assembly GCA_963668995.1 of Parnassius mnemosyne. Classification (NCBI taxonomy): domain Eukaryota; kingdom Metazoa; phylum Arthropoda; class Insecta; order Lepidoptera; family Papilionidae; genus Parnassius; species Parnassius mnemosyne. Next base: position 33,534,888 of record CAVLGL010000001.1, on the reverse strand, counting down.
GTATGTATAGATGTAATAATATATTCAGTACCGTTACCCAAAAGCGTATGTAGTTTGTGTCCGACGTTTATTAAAATATTTGTATATAGTGTTGTGGGACATAATATACAGGTAGTGAAATATAAGATTGAATTCACATGCATTGTTGCATTTTGCAGACGGTATTACTACGTGACAGAGGCGAGTGCCCGTCTGGGAGATGCCAGTCAGCATCTGTTTTGCAGTCTTAACTCTCGACTGAGTCTGAAAGACACCGGTTTGCCTTCGGAATTATTAAATTATTGTACACAACTTAGTTGTTTTAAATTAAGAATTAAAAATCCAAAGTACAGAAATATTTTTAGAAATAAATTGAGAACTATGCTTTAGGCTGAGAATAGTTGCGGCAGCAATATTTCAAAGGTATTGATGTCGCAATCAAATGTCGAAAACGTGAGCAATTCACAGCCGACAGACGCTACAAAGAGCTGCAACCATGCATCGGAAATGAATCAGTTTCCGTTTCGAGTATGGTAAATGTTGTATCTCGATAAATGCTGATGTCACAATTGAAACTTTAATTTAAGGGAGATACTACTGAATTTTGATTTACTTCGCAAAACTAAAAGCGGTTACCACTTAGGGTTGCCTGTTACGAGGTTATTACATGTAAAAATATAAAAGACGACGATGAATTTCTGATTCTTTTATAATAATAAAGGAATATTTCTTTTTTCTTTTAAACTCCATATGTATGCACCCACATTTGCTGTTTTATATTAACAGTCTCACACCAGTAGTAATAGTAGTAGTAGTAGTATTAGTATTGGGAATCCTAACATAGTAGGATACAATATAAAATAAAAAATACATTTAAAAAATGCACAGAATTGGCAACCCTAGAATACCTGGTAGAGACACATTGCACTTACAGTTCACACATTTAAAATTCATAGTTTAAGTTTTGTGAATGTTTGAGAATGTAAAGAAATTTGATTATGAAAGGTTTGTGCTTATTATGTGCATATCATTTAAGATATTTATTTTCTTATACATGTGGACATTTCGTTATATTAAAAAGATTTAAAATGCTTATATGAATATATAAAGGAGGTATTTTTGATGAATGAAATAAATAAAGAAAACCATGCGTAAAATAGGCAATTTCACGGTGCATTTGGCATACAAGGCTGCAGTAAAATCGTCGTTCTCGACGCCCGCATCACAAAAGCTTAATGGAGGCGTGAATTTGAGACCTTTCTTATCATGAGCATGGTTAATTTTGAATCTGTCTTACAATTTATTAAATAAGGTGAAGGTGATAATTTTAACTAGATTTTGAATGAAAAATCAGTAGTAGCATAAACTAGGGACACAACCTATGTTGCAACGAAGGTTGCGATTAATCTTATGGACCTGTCCGTACTTCTTACTTACATAGAAAACAAATCAGTATTATGTGGCATTATTTAAAAATAAATTGTAATCTTCTAAGTCGGTCAATGTTACGCAAGAGTATGGCATAATTAATAATATATTTTTAGATAATTTACATAGTTAAAATGAGACAGGGACTTTTTATTAAATCTAATATATAAAAAAATAATTCATTCATGCGCTGCCATACAGTTCATCACATTGCGCTAAAACTTTCCCAACATATTACTTGCACTTGCGCTGTTGTAGAATTCAGATATCACCCGTGCGAAGTCGGGGCAGATTGCTAGTATGGTATAAATTATTAAATTAAAAAAATATCTATGTACAGTTTTCGGGACAACTTAATTAATCCCAAGCCACGTAACGACGTAATGTAACACGACTCCCTTTTTTATCCCGATAAAAATAGGACACTAGCAAATGGTTTGTCGCTTATGAGAACAATATTTTCGGGCGGTATATCGATGTAACTGTGTTACGTATTCATACCGTACTGCGCACCAGCGCGGCGTGCGGGTGAACTCCTGTCTATGCAAATTTTACATTATTGCATTTGCTCGCCCCAAGTATTTGTTACTACGATCATGCTAATATGTATTTCAGTATTTGAAAAATAAATGGATAATTTTGTTGTTGGAAAGTATAAATTTTATATGTATAATTTTTCGGGACTGTAGCATATACACTTTCACATCTCCAGACCGGTGAGCGCAAGCGTTGTCGTCCATAAAAAAGTAGTTTTTGCCAAGAGCGGCCAATGCGGGTTGTGCATGAGGAATTAAAACTTCTTTTATGTATCGGTGTCCACTCAGAGTGCCGTTTTCGATTAAGATTATCTCCATACGATCCAACGAATTTATTTTTGCCCAAAATAACAGCGCCCACAGCCTAAGGTGTGATTTCTTCAAAACACGCTCTACAAAGCATTCTCCTCGTATTCGTAGCACTCGCCGATATCGATCTTTACCATACAGAGATATAATGGCTTCATCGGAGAGCAATACCCTAGCCCAGTTCTCTTGAGTTCATTATCATCATCGTCATTACAGTCCTTCACAAGTCCACTGCTGAAAATAGGCCTTCTCAGAGAAATACCACAAAGCACGGTCCTGAGCCACGTGCATCCATCGACTTCCTGCATGTCTTACCAGAACGTATCTCCATCTAGTGGGGGAGGGGGGCCCTGTACTTCACCTATAGGCCAGGCTGCCACTCGGAAACCTTTCTTCCCCATCGTTTGTCGATTCTTCAAGCTATATGGCCAGCCCATTGCCAGCTTAGCTTACTCATCCGTTGGGTTATGTTGATTACTCTGGCTTTACTGAAGATTTCCGTTAAATCTCTCTCGTAAACAAAATCTCGAGAAATCTCGAGCGTTGAGCTTTCTCATACGTGCAAAGCACTGAAGGACCACGTGTCAGATCCATAATTCATCACTGGCAACACGCACTGCTTGTACAGTCTGAGTCCGTCGATTGACCTCTAATGAAATAGATTTTGTAACTCGATCTTAAACTTTACGTGGCTTTGGATTAGAGCACAAGGGTGACGAAGTGTTAAATTCATTAGACGTGACATCTCCAACTTAACATTTAGATTCAGTGTGCCTCTTACCATTTGGCGATCGCTGCCATCGTAGCAGAAATAGCAGGCTCAGCGGGGACTGGGAGCAATTTCTTTTTAACTCTTGTCACGGGGAGTATATTGCCATAGTTGCCATACTTGGGAAGTGGGTTGGCAAACGCAGTTTTTTATTGTTATTTTGCTGCTAGCATAAAGATGCTGCTGTCCATCTTCTGTCTCAGTCTCCCTCTGTTGCGACACACACGGAAAGATATGGGGTAGTGGATATTCTTACACCGCCATTACACGAAATACACATTCTTGAGTTCATTACACACAATTTCGAGCGAAGCTTAGTCTGGCAACTCGGTGCTCACGGAGTAGCTTAGGGCCGCGGTCTGGGCGATGATTGCGTACATTGGCAACGAAAAGCCTCCTCCTGACCGTCCATAGAATTATTTGCACATTTCTTACTTTTTCGAGATTTTTCGTGATCCACACACGAAGATTTGCGATTTCTCAACGCTTGACTCACCAGTAAGTGATCATCCCCTGGTTCGGTAGATGGGTTTCTGTCACAACCAGGTCTTCTCTTTTTTTTTCGTTTTCGCCAAAAATTTGTTAAATATATAACTACAAGTTTCTTTTAATAAAAATACACTTTTTAAAAAGTTTGTGCTCATATATAAGTTAGCTCAAATTATTATTCAAATTTAAGTGCAAGGACAATATTATACACGGAGCGAAGTTAAATTAAAGTCGTATACGGATTTGGCGGCGGTCCGCTTGAGCTTAAGGCCGGTTTCACCACCTGCGCTCCGAACATAGCACTGAAAACACAATTTGCGGTGCGCCTTTTGTGACTCCTGTTTACTTTTATGCAATTTATTTTGTAGCATGAGCGCATTGCTATACCTTCCAGTTTTCTTATAATTTGCCATCTGTTGTCTGTATAGATTTAAGCAGAAAACTCCAAGCACTTTTATCTTCATAAATCATACTGTACTTCTTGTAATCAGTTAATAGATTCACTATTGTTAAAGTATAAATCAGACTGCCATAGGACCGGCCTGGCCTAGTGTGGCGGTCAACAGAAAATTGTAGTAATAAAGTAAACCGTAACAGTATTTTATGCCACTGTTTTTTTTTCTATGAATTATTTTTTTTGTAAAATTTTACTATATAAGCGTGCTTGATTTATTGAAATAAATTGTTTGTATTTGGTGTTTATGTTTATAATACAAATAGAAGAAAAATACTAAGGAAATGCAGGGAAAATGTTTAAAGTAATAACGACGTCTACGATGTTGACGCGAGAAATTTCCGTCGTCTCGTCTAGGATTTAAAAGGTGTGTAAATAAAGTAGTATTAAACAATGGAAGGAGAGCAAACAAGGTCATAAAGCACGTCACAAGACAGAGCCTATATATAATCAGCTTAGTGATAAATTGGTAAACAGCACGCGAACGACACAGCTGCTTCCGCCGTCCGTTTCGTTGTTGCTTACTTGACGTAGTATCTTATAATAAAGAAAAATAATGTATAAAAATATATTCAACTGCTGACACTTATCTAAGAATATGAAAACCTATGTAGAAATTTCTTTCAAATCTTAACAACACAACATGGAATTGGGAATTTGTTTTTCAGGCTACCACCATTGCAATATAATTCCTATATTTAAAATATAAGCCGACTTCTATTATCACCGGATTTGATTTAAATATTTGTAGGACCACTGTTAAAGATAAATAAATATCAGGATAATCGATTACCTAAATTTGACCATATCGCTTCACATAGGTACAGAAACAAAGTCGAATTGACATTTTCTTTTTGATTTGGGTGAAAGCCTAAAAAGTAACGTCACAATCTCAAATTGAGTGTATACAAACAAAAAAAAGGCTTAAAAAATTTACGTTATGAATTTAAATTTACTGCCCTACAATATTTGATACAAAGTTATACTAACAATAATATAATTATGGAGTGTAGAAACTACATTTCAAGTGAACGGAGTCTCATATAACCAACCTTAAAATAGAATATATACCTATATCCAAGGAAAAAAAAAAACCTTTACATAAATTCAATTTCGGTAGTGTTGTTTCGAAGCGAATTGTATTCTATACCTTTTATATTAAAGAAGTTATTTTTATCAGAAATAAGTTAATTTGGATCTTTCCGTAATTTAAATAAGCGTCTAAGCCAAATGTTGACAAGAATTGTTATTGGATTTTTTGATGTTGTAATAATTACCAAGACCTACAAGTATTTTATGAATAAGTTCGGATTTATTGAAAAAGTTACTTTGAAGATGGAGGATTTTACCTAAGTATTTTAGTAGACTCTTAATTAATTTTACATATGAAAATCGAGAATAATTTGTTTCTTTAAAGAACTCAAATTGATTAAAATTTATCTGGTTAACTGTTAATAAAATAAATGAATTGCAGGTTTAGACAATTAAACAAGAAAGGTAAAATAATATTCTGTTTCCTCTAGTATTTTTTCAATTAGATTTGGTTTAATAGTCAGAAATTATTCTAGCTACGAACTACAACTTCAAATAAAAGCTCAGGTAATATTTAAATTTAATTTTGATTTCGAAAAGAATTTCATTCGATTTAAATATCACAAACCTTATGCTACATGGTACGTTAGTTTCAACGGAGACTAGCCATTTCGCGCATCCATTGTCCGATGGGATGGTAAAGATCAGCCATAGAATAATACCTTTACTTGCTTTTTCTACCGTCTTCAAAAAGGAGGAGGTACTCAATTCGACTGTATGTTTTTTTATGTGTGTTATCTCATAACTTTTTTCTGGGTGAACGGATTTCGATGATTATTTATTTATTTGAAAGCTAGCGCTTCTCATGTGGTCCCATATAAATTTGATCAAGGTCTAACCAATAGTTTTTGAGTTATTCTTAATAATATATATTGAACTACGTTGTACAAAATTGTTAATTTTAATTTATTACTCAGAAAAATCAAATAACTTAGTTTGGCCTAACCCGGGACTCGAACCTGAGATCTCGCGCTTACGACTATAGGTATATAGAAATATAACGATGCATCAAATGACATTACTATTATTATATATTTTTTGCGATCTTGTACCATGAATCGGTTAAGAAGTTTAAATACTATGAAGTATCAAATGCACCTGAACTATGTCTTTAATTATATATACTAGTGAGCTACCAGTGGTCTAAATTCGATCAGAGTTCATTAAGTTTTTGAATTTGTACCTATATTAATCAAGCTCTATTTCAATTTCATCCATCAGTATATATAATATGCAGTATATATGCGTTCGGTTGAACGTTAGTAAATAAAATAATTATTCTAATATAAAAAATATAAAATAAATGCTTTTGTGCCTTGAAATACACCCCACAAAATATTTGGAAAGGAACAGTAGAACACGGAATTCACAGCTCATTCAATCAAACTGTCAGTAATTGTTTTGTTAGCAACGATTTAAAATTACTCTGAACAATACTAATCTTTGGTGACAATCTCTACTCTGTGCAATTTTAATGAATATAACAATAACAATAACAGTATGAACGCAAACAATGAATGTTTTATTTTATTTTATTTCATGTATTTACAACACAAACTATATGTAAATTATAGCTTGTTGCAGTCCTTATTCATATAAACTAACTATGCCTAACCTCACACTCCAACGTGTTTGCAATATGCTGAAAAAAGGAGTACAAACTTTTTCCTTCACGTATTAATATATAAATAAAATATTACTTGAGGAATTTAAATTAAAGTAAAAACAAAATCACATAAACAGACCTTAATTTATCATAATGTTAACGAAAAATAGATATCGCCAGTTTCAGATTTTTACCTGAGAAGGAAAACAAAATTTGGAGTAGTGTGGTAGCTATAGCCGCTTCAAGGTAACTGTGCATTGTCTACTGGACCTTATCTTCTAAATCCGGCGTTAGACATTTTTGTCACCTATGCAACAGGTACATACATAAGTAATTATTTATAATTGATTTAAGTGATCGTTTTTGTTTTAGCTGTTCAAGTTGATGTCCCTGTTATTTGTAAATTGTATGTTGCTTCATATTTTGCCAATCTGAAACAAAAAAAGGAAACATTAAAGTAATTTGATAATTTTATCTTACCCTCACTATACATTTACAGCCTATCAAAAGTCTACCGATGAACATAGACCTCCCTTATAAATTGCCATAGTTGCCACGCTTCGGAAGCGGACTGTCAATCATAGATTTATAGTCGTAGTTTATTTTTTAATTATTGTTAAGAAGACTCTACTGCACATCTCTTGGTTCGTTTCCCTCTATCACCTTCTATGACGCCATGATATGGGAGAGTGGATATTCTTATACCGCCACTAATCGGTCTTTTTTTATTTAATAATAAACAAGGACTTTTTTATAGGTTAGGGTGACAAACGAGCACACAGTCCACCTGATGATAAGTAGTTGCTGTGGCCCATAGACACCTACATTTATCCTCGTTTGCGAATCAAAATGCAGATGCGTTGCCAACCGTGAGCACTAAGATAGAATGCCTCTTTTCCAGTAAAAAGGGTCTCCGGTTCTCTACACTAACCATACGAAGCACAGCAGTGTTAAGCTGCTATTTGACGCTGGTACTCTGTGAGAGCGTGGTCCTACCCGGTCGAGCCGACCCATTCGTGCTACAACTATACTACTAATATAGCTGCAGCATGGCTCTACCACGTATAAAATGGGACTTGTAACGTAAAGTATAACAAATTTTATAAATTAAAAAAATTATGTTTTTTTAATTATATTCTTGCATTATCATCTGACTATGAGCTATATTCAAAATTTCAAGTTTACAGCTCATCGAGAAGTTACTTTAAAATCAATTACTAAATTGCACCCAGAACGACAGACAAACAAGTCACTTAATAAAAACGTGGTAAAATATAAAAAAATGTGTACAATTTTCTAAGTGGTTGATTTAGTAAGTGGGAGGGCTCCTTTTTTGACATGAAGTTTGGAGTTATTCGTCTGTGTAGATTACTTTTTAACTTTCCATTGGTCCATCCATTACAGTTTACAGCATATAAAAGTCCACTGCTGAACATAGACCCCCTTCATAAATTGCCTTATGGATGGATTTTGCAATAGTTGCTGCGCTTGGTAAGAGGCTTGGCGAATGCAGTATCTTTATTATTTTGAGTCGTTTTTCCCTTTACCCTTATTTATTTTTAGGTAGTGCTTTCACCGTTGTTTTCTAAGACTTTACTTAGAGAACGGTGACAAGACGTGAGGTTTTTTATCTGAGTCATCAAGGGTCTACAACTGTAGTTTGTTTTGCTTAAAATAAGTTGCAAGTACCCATGGGCTATGGTCATAGCCACTTACCGTCAAATGGGCTATTAAATGGCTATTAAAGCGTCAGTAGCCTAATGGCAGGGCGCGGACCGCGAACTCGATAGGTCGTGGGTTCGAATCCGCCATTCGACTACTGTCGTGAACCACTTCTAACACTAGCATTTTAAGCTTACTAGAAATGGTTAAAGGAAATATTAGTAATGTTTAATAACATTACAAGTATTTTTTTAAAGTAATAAAAAAATCTTTCGCCACTTTTAACTCATTTGTATTTTTTCACTGCCCGTTATCGTCCCGTGAGAGTCGTAAGAGGTGACAGATGCCATAGAGGGAAACTAAAAAAGATGGGCAACAACTTTCTGATAACACTTAAAAAAATTAAAAATTGCGGTTGCCAATCCGCCTGCCAAGCGTAGCAACTATGCTAAAATTCTCCTTGTGAGGCAATCTATGGGAGAATGACTTTCATAGGCTGTAATGGATGAATCTCTCGCCATATTTAACTTATTCGAATATTCTACGTGGTAGAGCCATGCTGCAGCTATATTAGTAGTATAGTTGTAGCACGAATGAGTCGGCTCGACAGGGGAAAGACCACGCTCTTACAGAATACCAGCGTAAAATAGCAGCTTAATACTGCTGTGTTTCGTATGGTGAGTGTAGAGAACCGGAGACCCTTTTTTACTGTAAAAGAGGCACTTCATCTTGGTCCTCATGGGTGATAACGCATCTGCATTTTGATTCTTTATTGAAGATAGATGTGGATGTCTATGGGTCACAGCAACCACTTACCATCAGGTGGACTGTGTGCTCGTTTGTCACCCTATTCTATAAAAAAAAATTCCCACAATGTTCTTGTATTCAATACTATTTAACACGTATATATTTTACTTGATATTAGCAGTTTTACAATTAAATAGGTTGTACATTAAGATATATTGAACGTGTATGGGCTGCAATTAGTCACAATTTCGTATTATGTAACTACAACACAATTATGTGGTAATATAATCATACTACATTGTTCATCCTTAAGCAGATTTCTCTGTATATAGAATACAATTAAATATAATGTAATTAAATAGGTGTATGCAATAAAAAAGGGTTATATACATAAAATCTTCTACATAATAAACACGCCAAGGGGTTTACAACAATGTTTTTTTTTTATAGGATCGGGTGACAAACGAGCACACAGTCCACCTGAGAGTAAGTGGTTACTGTGACCCATAGACATCTATATCTATCTCAATAAAGACTCAAGATGCAGATGCGTTGTCACCCGTGAGGACTAAGATGGAATGCCTCTTTGCCAGTAAAAAGGGTCTCCGGTTCTCTACACTCACCATACGAAACACAGCAGCGTTAAGCTGCTATTTTACGCTGGTTTTCTGTGAGATGTGAGATGTTTGAATTCTACCATGCATCTTCTATAGAAAAAACATCATGACATAGAAACTTTGTAAGAATATGAGTAGGTCGATACAAGAAGACAATTTGATTTTGGGTTCAGCCTTCCAGCTGTCGTTACTTATCATACATAGCTCAGCAGTGGTTGCTGCTATTTCACCGACCTTAAAACAGACCAAGAGCTAGTTGGAACACGCGTAAGGTAATATTTTAATAGTTACAACGCTCGTTATAATTGAAAATGTAAAGAAATTAAATTTAAATGTTAAAATGTAAAGAAGTAATAACTACTTCGATTTTTTTTTGCTTTTTTTTACTTTGATGATTTTATGCTTTTAATTTTAAAAATGTTTTTATCGTTTATAGTGGTAAATAGTGTTATACAATTATTTTACAAAACTTATCTGAAGATATATGTAAAGTAAAACGAACACTACTTTTATAATTTTTAATATTCCCAATAGTACCTCGACATTAGAGAAGATTGCTAGGTGCTGCCATCTGATTGGGATCCTATGAAACCACTTAAAATACCAGAAATTTAATAATGGTAAAATTAAATCCAAGAAAACCGTGAGAGTTGCGTTCATTTAATGTTATCATTAAGTGATAAGAAATCATAAATATAAAATAACGGTTACATTATTATATTTTCGTAACTCAGAATTGAGATCATAACGAAAGAATATTATTCTAATATAGGATTTTATTTCTGCCAAAACTCTATACGTTATATTTGCGTTAGGACAGTACAGACAGGTAACGGATTTTTAATAGTTGGTTGGTAAGTTACTAAAATCCTAAAGAAGAGGACCGTATATTTTTCAGGATTACTACCTAATAAAATTTGCATACTTTTATATTTTCTAAAGACTAACTAACAACTTGTTATTAAATGTGTAACTAATAACAACCGATAATACGGATTACACTGGTTGTGCATAAACAACTTGTTAAAAGAAAGACGAACAAGATGAGCTAACAAAACAGTATAATAGGATCTAAATGTAAAATAAAACCTCACACAAAACACAGATCTTCTTTTGATTATAGAATAAATGCTGTAGAAATGCGGTCATTAAGAAGTATGTTAGGGCTGAATCTGAATAACATGGTGAGAAATTGTGTGATAAGAGAAAAGTGTAGTTTGCAAGATGATGTTGTGACCAGGATTAAGAAAGGAATGCTTCGGTGGTTTGGTCAAATAGAAAGAATGAATGAGGAAAGAGTGACAAAGCAAAATTATGTTGCAGACGTGAACGGCAGAGTCGGGAAGGGACGCCCTAGGCGAAAGTTTATCGACCAAATTGGCGATATATTGAAAATGGGCCAAATTAAAAGAACCATTAACCGATGAGCGTGTAGGCGTAGGTATATGGATGTGAAGGAAGCGAGAGAGGTGTGTCAGGATCGTGCCAAATGGAAGTCCATAGTTTCTGCCTACCCCCCTCGGTGACAGGCGTGAGTGTTTATGTTAGGAATAAAATATCCAATGCCTTAATTGTATCAAATTTCGGGAGTTTTGATAATTGCTTATAAATTAATTTGTTTATGTTAAAAGTATCAAAAACTTTTCAAAAGTAAAAGCACAGTTTCACTCTATATAATAAACCTAATTTTTATACATTCCTTTAGAATAAAAATTATATAAAAGATACTAGCTGACCGGACAAACGATGTTTTGCCATATACGTTATTTCTAGGAATTATTTCTTACTTTTAAAAATCGCGGTTAAAAAACAGGGCTTGTCGTAGAAGGGTGAAAATTTGAAGTTTTATGTATTTTGCAATGTTAAATCATAATAAAATAAAAAAAATTGTCAAAATAGTAAATATAAATGTCAAGGGATGGATCAGCCTTATCATTTAGGGATTTGAAAAATAGATGTTGGCCGATTCTCAAGCCTACCCGGCATGCACACAAAATTTCATACAAATCGGTTCAGCCGTTTCGGAGGAGTTTGGTAACAAACACCGCGACACGAGAATTTTATATATTAAGATGTAAAAGACAAATTCACAGGTTGTCTGCACTAATACATATGTTTTCGATGTTATTTTCTACTAGCGAAACGCCCCGGTTTTGCCTTGGTTGGATCTGTTAATGTGAAATCATTTAGTTTTAAGATAAAAACAATTTTTAAAGAACCAAAGAATTCTTACAATCTTCAAAAAAATCTTCAAAGAATTTCTCAAAAAAATCTCCAAGATTTTTAGATAAAATATATCCTAACCGTATTGTATCGGTATAAGAATATCCACTACCCCTTTTCGTACCGTAGATGTCGTAAGAGGCGATAAAGGGAAACTAAAAAGGAAAATGAGCAGCGGCATCTTTCCGATAACACGTCAAAAAAATAAAAATCTGCAGTAGCTAACCCGCCTGCCAATTGTGGCAACTTTGGCAAAATCATCACTATGAGGCAATCTATGGGAGGGGCCTATGTTCAGTAGTAGACGTATATAGGGTGTAATGGATGGATAGCCTAAATTACTCCTGACATTGTTCTCTATCTGTTCGTGAATTTTTATCACAATAGGTCCAGCCATTCCAAAGATTAGCCCGGAGTAGATAAACAGACAAACAGAAAGCATATAATTAACAATTAAAAATTTTGTACAGCCGACTTTAATATAAGTTATTAAGAATAACTCAACAACTATTGATCTGACCTTCATCAAATTCATATGGGACCACACGAGATGTATCAGCTTTCATATTAAAAAAGAATCATCGAAATCGGTTCACTCATTAAAAAGTTATGAGGTAACACACAAAAAAAAACCAAAAAAATACAGTCGAATTGAATACCGTCTCCTTTTTGGAAGTCGGCAGAAAAAATATTTCATATTTTAATGGAATGCGAACAACCCCCCAAGCTCAATAAAAGGCAGTTATATCGATATTACGGATAGAAACTGGAATTTTATTTACATTTAAATATTTAATGAATATTTGTAATTTACAATAAACATTAATTGCTAGCAACACAGTCTTACATCAGCGCAATCGATCCTAATATTTGTATATTACGATAAGGGCGATACATAATAATAACTTAAGGCTCGCCTCCAGAAACTTGCTGATAATGGAAATTTGATAGGTCGCACCGTGTGTTGTAACACTTGAATGTCGGGACCCAGGTTTGTACGCCTCATCGTATAAATAAGCGTGAAGTAGTGCGGTAACACGCAAACTGGTCGTTAACCCTGCTACACAGCGTTCTAATGGAGAGGTGAGGGTGTCAGCGTGACCGCAACTAAACCACTACGACGTAGCCCGTCAAGGAAGGATTCTAATTAACGCACCTAGGCATAGTTCGATACAGAGATACGGCGCATTCTAGAATATTATGACTCGTATACTGAAATTTGCGGTATATATGTTTCGAACTACGTTTTGTATTTATTCAAGTATATAACATATTTTATCAAGTATATAATGAAAAAAGAAAGCAAATTCCAGTTGATAGCTAATCAGAGTTAACTATCTGCATTTACTATAATTTATGAACGAAACTAAACGTTTTTTTTAAATATATCTGAAATATAAAAAATGTACGAACCTTACCGACAAAAAAAGAGGCGGTTTATTCAACGCATATATTTTTATGTAAGTTCAACGATTTCTGTGAAACGGCTTAATCGATTAAAGTTATTTTTTTTTTAAAATCGATTAAATAAGGTTGACACTGAAAATTCTTAGAAAATCAGAAACTGAACAAACTAGCAAGTTATTAGTTTTAATATATCTTTTCAAAACAGTGTCCATTTACATCAATACAGCGCTGCATCCGATGGAACCACTGAGAAAAGCAATGTGCCCACTCGTCCTTAGGGGTCTCTTCGACGGCATTTTGAAACGCAGCCACTGCTTCCTCGGCGTCCATAAAACGTTTTCCTCGAAGTTTTTCTTTTTTTTTCGGAAATAAATAAAAATCGCAAGGTGCGAGGTCGGGGCTATAGGGCGGGTGACCCAGTATTTCCGCGTCTGACGTCGCCAAGTTGTCTTATACCCCTGAACGTCCGCCGATCCGTCGAATGACGACTTGCTTAGTCGGGCTATTTGTCCTAGCCCTAGTCTATAGAAAGATAGGATATTTAATATGTTTTGTAAATTGTGACACACTTTATATTTCTTTAAGTGTATAACGATAAGGTTGCAAGATTTTTCATATTTTAGTTTCGATATATTGAAGCACCGCGCTATTTTATCTAAATAGATAAGATATTATGTTTTCAGTAAAGCAAATATATTGTTCCTGAAAATGCAATTTAAATGAAAAATTAAAGCTACAGCATTTTAAGCCGGCACTCCACTTGCAATTTTACAAGGCGCAGGTTTGGCCACTTATGGAATACTGTTCTCATCTCTGGGCCAAGGTACCCCCAGCTTTTCCCACTTAACCGCATCGAGTCGACGAGCGAGTTTTTTTTTTTTTTTTTTTTTTTTTTTTTATATGAGAGGGGGCAAACGAGCATGCGGCTCACCTGATGGTAAGTGACTACCGCCGCCCATGAACAACCGCAACACCAGGGGAATTGCAGATGCGTTGCCGGCCTTTTAAAAAGGAGTAGGCTCTTTTCTTGAAGGTCCCTAAGTCGTATCGGTCCGGAAAAATCCCTGGTGGTAAACTATTCCACAAGGAAGTTGTGCGAGGAAGAAAACATCTTCTAAATCGCACAGTGGTGGACCGCCAATCATCCAGATGGTGTGGATGGTATCGGGAGTTCTGCCGCGATGTTCGTTCGTGAAATTTGGCGGCTGGGATTAATCCGAACAATTCCTCAGAGCACTCCCCATGGTAGATGCGAAAGAAAATGCAAAGAGATGCAACATCTCTTCGCAGTGCCAATGAATCGAGCCGATCGGAAAGGGCTCGGTCGTCGACGATTCGAGCCGCTCTGCGCTGGATGCGGTCAAGTGGAAGGAGCTGGCACTGGGGAGCCCCTGCCCAGAGATGGGAACAGTATTCCATGTGAGGCCGAACCTGCGCCTTGTAAAGTTGCAGGCGGTGTGCCGGCATGAAATACTGTCCCGCTCTGCTGAGCACGCCAAGCTTTTTAGAGGCCAATTTGGCCTTCTCTTCCAAGTGACCACGAAACTGCACGTCACTCGATATGTCGACTCCGAGGATACCGATACTGGCTGAGGCAAGAAGGGGAGTGCCTTGAAACTGAGGAGATACGACAAAGGGGTTCTTTTTAGCGGTAAACGCGCAAACTTGTGTCTTCTGAGGATTAAACTGGACTAGATTTAGTCGCCCCCAATCCGAGACTTTGTCCAGCAAAGACTCGACTTCAGACACAAGTTTGTTCCGGTACTCGGCGACGTTTTCCCGAGAAATATTGGCCCGGCCGGTGTATAGAGCATCACCAGTGCTGTCATCCGCATAGCAATGAATGTTACCAGTTAGCACCATATCATTGATATGCAGAAGAAACAGCGTCGGTGATAGCACACAGCCTTGTGGAACACCAGCGTTAATAGGCTTGTAGTCAGAACATGCACCGTCTACAACGACCTTGATGCTCCGATCTGCAAGAAAGCTGGTGATCCAATTGCACAATTTCTCGGGAAGCCCATAGGAAGGCAGCTTTGAAAGAAGCGCTTTGTGCCAAACCCGATCAAAGGCCTTCGCAATGTCCAGACTAACGGCCAACGCCTCCCCCTTGGACTCTACTGCCTCCGCCCATCTATGGGTCAGGTAGACAAGAAGATCACCAGCTGATCGACACCGACGAAAACCGTATTGGCGGTCACTAATCAGCTGGTGATCCTCAAGGTACCGGATGAGCTGGCAGTTAATAATGGATTCCATTATTTTGGAGAACAAGGAGGTGATCGCGATAGGCCTATAGTTGGACGGGTCTGAGCGGTCGCCTTTTTTAGGGATCGGGTGGACAAAAGCTGTCTTCCATGAATTCGGGACTACGCCTTGGGAGTAGGAGTACCGGAAAAGACGCGTTAGGACCGGTGCCAACTCCGGAGCACACGTCCTCAGCACAATTGGGGGGATTCCGTCAGGCCCACTCGACTTCTGGATGTCCAGGGAGAGCAGTGCTTTGCGAACCGAGCGTTGTGAGAACAGCACATCCGGCATGGAGCACTCACACCGCGGGATGGTCGGCGGTGTTTTCCCCCCGTCATCAAGAGTCGAGTTGGACGCAAAAAGGGAGCCTAAAAGGTCGGCTTTGTCTTTTGCGTCATGGGCCAGTGAGTCATCCTCCCTGTGCAGAGATGGTAGTGATGGCTTACAGAAATTCCCTTGGACAGCCTTGGCGAGAGACCAGAATGCACGGGTTCCCGAAGGAAGGCGAACTAGTTTCTCGCCAATTCTGCCTATGTGCGCTGACTTTGCCTTGGCAATAACTCTTTTGAAGGACCTGGAGGCGAAGTTATACTTCTTTTTAAGTTCTTTTTAATCGGCTAGATTCGCTTGCGCTGTAAAGAGTCCACATCGCATTTTTCTGTACCGATACTTTACCGCTTACTTCTTTTTAAAAAGCCGGCAACGCAACCTACATTTCTACATTGTTTCTACATTGTTCATGGTGAGCCAATGCTCGTTTGCCGTCTTTTTTATAAAACAATTGTATATAAATCCCACCACTAGGTGCAGACTTCATCTCATGGCAGGTTAGGATCCGTAGTCCCTCCTTTTTTTATTTCTAACATGTATATTTCTTCGCGATGAGCCTCTCTCGCTCGATGGTGATGAAAAAAATCAATTAAAATTTGCTAGCGTGCTACAAAAATTTAAAGTGAAAGCTTATGTTATATAAGCTTTACCAGGTAAAGATATACCAGGGCTTCAATAGGAATGTAATAATTCTTTATTTTACTTGTTATTTCGTTTATAATAAATACATCAACATGTAATAAAATTAAAAATTACATTTTTTCTTTTAGTTTATACAAATTTCTTGCAATATCGGAACAAACACATCGCATCGGTGACATTTCGATTAGTTTGTCTTTATTTGTATGTACTTTCGTTTTACGTTTACGTCTTGCATTTTATGTGAACTGTCCGTTTATCTTCATCGTCGAGCATCGTTACTGCACTGCATACGAACTGATTACATTGTGAAAGCGTTTATTTTTAGTTTTTGATACTATGGAATTAAAATCGTGTACGTTTCTAATATTGCTCAATATTGAATGAATAACTACATAACAGCTATTGGATGTTTAAGACAAATTAACGTTGCGCTTTTAATAGAATTTGCATTTCCAATTAACGCTGGTTCGTAACAAGTAATATTATTTCGTCTTTTATTATATATATTATAGAACTAATGCTACTCACAGTGGTAGAGCCACGCGGCAGCTTTTGCTGTCGCACGGATGGGCCGGCTCGAACCGGGGTGGTACCACGACCTCACAGAATACCAGCATGAAGTAGAGGTTTACCTCTGCGTTTCGCTTGGTGAGTGCAGGTGGCCGGAGGCCCTTTTTAGTGGAAATGAGGCATTCCATCTTAGTCCTCACGGGTGGCAACGCATCTGCATTTTGATTCGGAAACGAGGATAGATGTAGATGTCTATGGGCCGCAGCAGTCACTTACCATCAGGTGGACTGTGTGCTCGTTTGTCACACTTATCCTATAAAAAAAAACTGTTCTCTTGCTAGTTTTGGTGTGGTCCATAGATATCTCCATCTATCTTAGACTAAGAATCAGAATGAAGATTCGTTGTCACCCCTGAGGACTAAGCGTTAAGCTGCTCTACTTTCACGCTGGTATTCTGTGAGAGCGTAGTCCTTCTCCGCTTGAGCCGACCTATTCGTGCTACAACCATAATATAGCTGATGCAGTTCTCTACCACATATAACGATTATGTGTGTATATATTAAAATGACTTTTTATGCCTTGACTTTTATCATTGCCAGGACGGGTAAAATCGGGCTTGTAGTTAGTGTTTGCCTGCAAGCCCACGGGAACGTAGACTAGTGTTAAAAAATGTATGTGATACATTTTGTAACACTAGTCCTGCTTTCCTACGCGAACTCTCTCAATCTGTGCAACGGATTTACTTGAAGGTTCCAAGTACATCCCTGCGGGAAAGGAAAAACTAGTAGTTAGTCTAGACATCACACTAATATTACTCTGAAATAACAATTTTAGGCGATAACTTTGTTCAAATTCTTTATTATTTAGTTTTACAATAAAGTATTATAATTATATTTTTGTAATCCTACCCTCTGAAACTATTAAGCATCCACCCAGCCCGTCATTATTCACCAAATCATAATAATGAACTGGAAAAAAGTAATAAATCTGGGCTTACCTAACGAGAAAATTATTTAATTAAAAAGTAAAGTTAACTAAATAAAGTATTAAATAAAAGTATTACTTACTAACTGCTTTATCTATCTATCACTATTATAAAACTGTAACACGACGTCTGTCTTAACACGCATCACGCAAAAACCTGAAAACCGATTTGGATGAAACTTTCACTGGCAGATAGCTGATGTTATAATTAGCAACTTAACCTACTTTTATTTTAGGAAAATAACTAGGGTTCCGCGCAAAAAATTTAAATCCATGAAATCCAATCGTAATAAATTCCACGCAGGCAATATCGAGGCGAACAGCTAGTTAAAAATATAATTCGATGATAATCATCGAATCTGGTCAAAATCAGAGAACATGTAAAAATATAATCATCTGTAATTACCGTTACCACTATCGTTACTGGCTATCACAAGTCCACAGCTGAACATAGGTCTTCCCCAGTTTGCATTATAGGGTGATATTTGTCACAACTGCCACGCTTGGCAGGCAGTTTGATAACCATAGTTTCTTATTTTTATTTTTTATTATAAAGACGCTACTGTCCATTTGGTTTGTGTGGGGTGTAATAAGATGCAAAAGAGAGAACTGGACATGGGGTATTAAGTAGATTTACTTAATCGCTACTACACGTAAAAATATCATAAAATAATAAAAAAAAAGAAAGGAATATCTGCTAAAACAGCTTAAGCTTTAAAAAATTTAAAACCCAGTCAAATCCTTGATAATTTATGAACCACCTCTTTTTTAAACCGGTTAATTATAACTATAGAAAAAACTATTTATAACGTTGAAATTAATTTCATGCATTTCTGGCAATTATTGTAGTAGAGTTTTTTTTTAACTTTCTTAATAAGATAAAGGTAGTGGGAAATATAACTAACGGGGTCCA
Source organism: Parnassius mnemosyne (assembly GCA_963668995.1). NCBI lineage: Eukaryota > Metazoa > Arthropoda > Insecta > Lepidoptera > Papilionidae > Parnassius > Parnassius mnemosyne. Next base: position 33,515,938 of record CAVLGL010000001.1, on the reverse strand, counting down.
CAGGAGTTGCCCGCAGGTTTTGGGCACTACTACTAATGAGTCATCAGGTAAATGCAGTGTTAATATCTTATTTATTTAATTGGTAACTTATTATATATTTGTAGAATCAAAACTGACTTATGATAAAGTTTAAGTAGGGCAAGAAGGGTGATAATACCTTTTTTTTTACAAAAACAGGAAAAATGAAATTAAATCAGAAGTCCTTGGACTACGTAATTCAAAACAAAACCCATTTATTTACATGAACTTTTAGATGATATCCTCAGGCTTTATAATAATAGTCCGTCTTTTAAAAAAAAAAACGGATATAAAAATGAATCTGTTACTTTCTAATTAACTTTTAAATTTGTAAGTAAAATGTGTATGAAGTAGCTTCAATAGTATTCATATATGAGAAACATAAAATTAAAACATTATGAGCATAAACCTCTTTGCTACAATTTCATTTTTGCATTATAAAAATGATCATAATCTCTTGCTTTCGATAGCGATGGAACACATCAATAGCTTTATTTTTTAAAAAGTAATGAATGGAATGGGAACCGCGCGGGCTGGAATGTCAGGAAAATATTTTGAAAAGGTCTGCTTTTTCAAAGCCACGTCGACGTCGTATTGAATGCGTTTTAATGAAAAAACATGCGCCGATTCGCAACAGTCAAGGGAATTAAAACCTCCATCCGCCGATTCCAAATGCATCGTTCGGAATTTTCATTTTGTCCGATTATTATTCCCATAGGAATTCACGCGGCCTTAAATTGATGTTCATATGTAACATTGCCCTATAAAAAATAATTATTTTGTTTATTTTATTCATAAGTGAAAATGTATCTATAACTTAACAATTGAAAAATTTATTCATACCTGACCATTTTTGTGTCCATATCTATCCTTAAAACTATAATGTTAGCTTAGACACAAAAATATGCTCTTTAGAACAATTTATAAAAATAGCTAAAAATTATATTTTATTACAAATGTTGGTTTAGGGAAAAATTTATTTTTCAATTATTTCTTCCTATCTTTCTTATATGACAGACATGTTTCGATTCCATTTTTTTTACGTTTATGTTACAGAGGGCACAGCCTGCATAAATATTGTAGAAGGGATTATCTGATATGCAATTTAACTACGTCTTATATTTTGAAATGAAATGAATTAATTTAATTGATAGAATCAGACGTTACTTTGCGAAAGTCCATTATATTATAGTTGGTAAAAAAATACTTCGTGTACATCCGCTCGATAAATTTTATCGAGCGGATGTACGCGAAGTAATTTTTTTACCAACTTTAGTATTTTTAATTGTTATTTTCTATTTTTATCCTCATTACCCCAATATATATATATATATATATATATATATATATATATATATATATATTACTATATCGTCAACAGTCCTTAATACGAATGATAATTTCCAAATTGATCAGCAGTCTATAAGTTGGTGAAAGAAACATTAAATATTCCGTAACACAGTTAGATAGATACACGCCGAGCTAATAAAAACGTGTTAAAAAACTGTTAAATGCACATTGTTAAAAATACTATTTTAACAATGTGCATTTAAAAAAATTATTTTATATATTTTTATTTAGGGCAGGCCAGAGAACTTATGAATTTATATTTTTCAGGAATACATTGTTACCAGACTAAATATAAAAGGTAAAATAATTGAACTATTTTATTTATACAAGTCTAATTTTTTGTGTTTATATTAGACTTTATCATAATATGAATAAATTTTATTTGAGGATTTCTAAATGTACCTATAATTATACCTTTAACGAGTATCATTTTATGGTCTAATAGCTAATTAATTTGATTAATTATGCCTATTATAAATGTTATCCTTACATCTAATCACCAATATACTATAAAATTCCTATTAAAAAAATATAAACTTATTAACTTGCGAATAGTTAAAAAAACCCAAGAAAAGTTTTTCTAGTCAATGTGAAATATACAAGAGAATTGAATTATTTTTAAATTGAGAAATTTGAATTGAGAATGAACAAAATAATATACAAAGTAAAAAATCACAAAATCCAAGGTACACTTACTGAAAAATATAGACGCACAGGTGAAAAATTTATGTTGGAGATAACGCTCAAACTACATTACTAGTTTTAAACACTTTTTATTAACAGCTGATTTAAAATAATTGCGAAAATCACGGATTATTTGAGATTTTATTAAGATGGTTACGATACGTATTATATTACGAGAGTTCGAAAAGTTCCACCCGTGTAAAGCACAATGTGATGAAATGTGCTCTCTTTACGCAAGCAAATGCGCAAAGCGACTGAAGGCTGAAGGCATGTTATACTAGAACCCGAAGTCAACGCATTCCCACCAGCCTACTTTTTGAATTTTCTTTACAGGTATGATTTTGAAACGAATAAACAACGTAAACATATTACTAAATATAAACTTTATAGATATTTCAGTAAGGGAAGATTTTCGTTCTATAATTTTGTGCTTAGTGCCTTTTGGAATGTTACAGATACTCCGGTATTTCTACGTAGCACTAAAAAGTTGTTAGTACCAGTGTCTCTGACCGGATATTGAACCGTATGTAAAGGATTTATTGCTTATAATAGAATGGATCTTACGAAGCGATTGTGCTGTGTGGTTCAAATAAAGGTGTTAGTTTTTCTCTGTCAGAAGGAGATAAATATAGGTTTAAGTTACAAAGGGCACAGCCTACATACATTTGTAGAGGGGATAATCTTAAATTCGTTTTAGGACGTCTTATATTTTGAAAGAAAAATAATTTTCATATGTATAAGGTATTTTTAAAGTTAACAAAAGATACCGCATGTTATGATAAAATCAAAAGCAATAAAACATTAAATGTAACTGCATCCCAACTCATTCATAAAACATGCGATGCAGTCTCTCAAAGGACCTAACTCAAAGCAAAATGTAGTTTATTTTGTTAAAGAAGAAAGCCTGTGTACTACGAAGAAAACGCCACATGTCAGAACATGAATAAAAGAAGAGCTCTGTTTCAGACTTTTAAAAGTTTCACCAAAATTATTCAGAGAAAAATTACAATATTTATATTCCATAACGTCCGTATTCATTGACTTAAAATATTATTATTAGTTGTAAAATATATTAGGTAGTGTGATAAAAGCATTACACAAACTATAATTTGTTTTTTTTCAGTTCTTAGTTATTAAGTAATTATAAAAATATTAGCATTTAATATTAATTTAATTAAATTACCACTACTGCTTCAGTAGCTCTATGAATATTTAACATGGTAGTGCTTAGAAAAGCAGGTTCTGCTCATGTCTTTTTTTTATAGGATAAGGGTGATAAGCGAGCACACAGTCCTCCTGATGGTAAGTGGTTGTTGTGGCCCATAGACATCTACATCTATCTTTGATTACGAATCAAAATGCAGATGCGTTATCACCCGTGAGGACTAAGATGGTTTTACACTGGTATTCTGTAAGAGAGTCCTTCTCCGGTCGAGCCAACCCATTTGTGCTGCAACCATAATATAGATGCAGCATGGCTCTACCACGTACATATAAAATCTTTATACAATATCCGCATATTAAATACATATATTGATATATTCCACAAAGGTTTGTTCATACTCATAATGCTGAGCAGGCTGTGAGCACAATTCCTATATAATCGCGTGAGATTGTAAATTAAGGATTTTTGTATAAAATATTTAATTTAAATTTCATCTTTATTCCCATAAGACATTTAAAGTGAGTTAGAACGACTTGACAATATTCATAACGTAAGTCAACGTAAATTACGGGAGAACAACGAACACATAGTCAAGCTGAAAGTAAGTGAATACTTGGGCGCATAGACACAGTAATTTAGCCTTTTCGATTAAGAATCAAAATGCAGATGTGTTGGCACCCCTAATGACTAAGATGGAATGCCTTGTTATCAGTAAACAAGGTCTCAGGGTCTCATTTTACTCCGGTATTCTGTGCGAGCGTCGTTTTTCTCTGATCAAGCCAACTTATCATTACAAGCATAATTAGGTGCAGATTCTACCGCATATTATTGTTCATTGCAAGGCGAGTTGTTTTTCGGTGATATTTTGTTCCTTTTAGTTTATTTAATATGATTATTTAAATTTACACTATTAAAGTTTTACTGCTCAGCAGTTTGTTGGCAGAAGAAGAATGCTCTCTTACTTCCTAACACGCAAAAATAAATCTTAATGCAAATATACACTCTCAAATATAACAAATAAATAGTTTTGATATATACATATACATATACACATATACATAATAACTACGGCTTATATTTTTGTATAATGGATCATCACGATGCAAGAGGCTTTTACAGGTTCTCGAACTCTGCGCTCTATATAAAAGGGGACGATAATTCACTGCCAAATGTACGATGATGGCTTAGTTTGTGTCTAATCGTGTGGTTTCCCATTCAAGATTATCTACTCATGCGTCAAATTACGAATAAGTTACCTGCTATAAGTCTATTGCTCTAATCACTTAGACTTTAGATTATTGAAATGCTACAAAAATTTATTTTTGGTTACGATAGCTTCTAAATTTAAGTTAGTCGCTAAAGACATTTCAAAGTCGCCCAAGTCAAATTGAAACGTTCGTAAATTTTGTACGTAGTAAGTAGTACATGAGTATTTTGTTTTTGCATATGACCCACACGCATGGACACATTTTCACAAAGTTTGTAAGTCGTGTAACATAAAAAGTAGTAAGATGTAGGTTCTTAGAAACGAATTGAAAACGAGTGTTTAGTAAATGGTTTTAGAACATACTATCATAAATTATATATTTTCGTGATAATTATTATAGACTATAGGAAAGGCGACACATATAGGTAGTTATACCAATACATCAATTTCGCGTAAGTCGCCAGTTATGAGCAGAAATAATATAGTAAAACAATTTATGACTCCACTGCTTGTCCTTAAATTTGAGCAATAAATTATGGTTTACTTTGTCGTTTATGAGGGCTGCTGTAGACATAACCCTGTGCGGAACATGTGTAACAGATTGCGGCAATAAGGGAAATTGTCTTTTTTATGGACGCTTGCCGACAACCTAAAGTATCCAGTGGAGGAACAAGGTGGTGCCACTTATGTCACATAGTCATTTTCTTTAAATTTGTAAGTGTATTGCTAGGTGATATTATAATTCTTAGGATATATTTTGCACAAACTTATCGAATAGGTAACGGTTGCGTTTTTAAGTCCTGTTATACCAAACTGCAGTACTTAATAGTACTAAATACTTAAACTGCAGTACTTAGTAAGAAAACATCGAAATCGTCTATTTTTAGAGGTTTTTCTTTCATTAATGAACAAGAATACTTACTTGTCAGGAAGATCGAACCGGATGCTCGGTCTTCACCCATTTGTTGTTGTCATACCACGCATTTAAATCTCGTTATGCGTATAGTAAAGGAGTGGCATAATAAGCCAGTATCTGGCTTGTTTTCATCCAATTGCAATGTAGGTGTCTTAAATTCAAGAGTGATCAGTGCGTTTTACTATTTCCGATTGCATCATTAATTACATGATAGAGACATGCTGCAACTATATCATGGTTTTAGCGCGAATTGGTCAGCTAGAACGGGGATGGACCAGGCTCTCACAGAATACTAGCGTAAAATAGCAGTAAAATGAATTCACTGAAAATGAGGCATTCCATCTTAGTTCTCAGGGGTGGCAATGGCATTTTCCGATTCTTCTGCAACCGAGGAAAGATGTAGATGTCTATGTTCCACGGCATCCACTTACCATCAGGTGTACTGTGTGCTAGCTTGTCATCACAATTCTATAAAAAAAACTTATCATCAGATGGGAATGTAGTCGAGTCCTACCTTATAATCGTTATAGCTGCAGTACAAATGGGTCAGCAAAAAAGAAGCATAAAGCTGCTGTGCTTCCTTATATGAATGTCGAGAACCGGAGACGCCCTTTACTCGTGACGAGGCATTGAGTCATAAGCCTGGCGCCTTTGGGTCATAGCATTCGCTTACTTCATATGGACTGAATAAAAATGTTAACAATATTTGAGTTTCAATTGTTGTATAAATGAATTTCAGCTCTATATTCCCTCCCCCAAAGTTACTTGCCAAAGATGCCACGCATGTCGGACGGTAGTAATGTGTGACTATTAGTTTAAAAAAAACAATCCAAATTTATCATTCTCAAGTGAGTTAAAACCTTACTTACAATTCTATATATTAATTATCGGCGTACCGATACCATCTGTAGTCATGAACACATTGTACAAATTTGTTTTCAGTTTTTAAACTTTAAAAAAAGTATGACACATCTTTTTTGTTTTCTTTTTTCATTATGTTCATCATCGTTTCGTTATAAGCACTCGTAAAAAAAATTTTGGAACTATCCAATAATTTAAAACCGTAAAGATATACAAATAATTTTGAATTTCAGTTCATTAATTCATCAAAAGTCTACCAAAAATCAAATGCTGAACAAAGGACTCCCCCATAGATTGTCTCATGGGGGATATTTGCCATAGTCGCCATGCTTGACATGCGTGTTCTTGTTGTCGAATAAATTTTATTGTACACCAAGAAAAGATAAATATAACAAAAAAATAAACGAATATTGTGGGAAAAACAAAAGGCGTTCTTATTGCTACATAGCAATATCGTGCTGACAACCCAGAAGAAGAATTAAATAAAACACAATAAAGAGAATATCGGGTAGGGTGCACTAAAATAAGAAAAGATATCAACTTATTCACTAAAAGAAAACATTCTCTAGGTAGATCAGTAATCATGTATAAGAGAAGGAAAAGAGAGAGATTAGAAAGACAAATATTGGTCCTTAACCTGTTTCTGGAAATGATTTATCATAAAAAGTCCAAGACTGTAAGGAAATATAAAAGGAGCTGAGCAATTTAAAACGCGCTTTTAAATTGGGAAGACTTGATATATTAAATAAGACGTAGAAGGGGGCAGAAAGTGTGAGTGTTCCGACGAAGACGGATTGGGAGCCACTTGAACTTACTGTGGTATTCTGAAACTTGGTCATAGTTACGAAGCCAAAAACTGAACCGTGTATAGAGATTTTGGAGTCCCTCCAGATTTTTAAATTGCGTCTCGGTGATATCAAGGTAACAAATGTCAGCATAGCCAAGGATAAGCAGTAGTAAAAATTGTGCAAGTGTTATTTTGGTACAAATGTGTAAAAAATAGTTTAACCTCTGTAGTGAAGCTTTGCAAACATTTTACAGCTCACAGCATTAATTTGGTAAGTAGAATAGAATAGAATAATTTTTTATTCAATATTGATTATTACATAATACTTATTGAAAGTAGTATATAAGTAGTCCCTGGAAGAACCAGCAAGAAACCCAGCGAGACTTTTTTTCCAAACATATTTCGCTTAGAAATAATTTCGTTTATACAATTTTTAAATGATTTTTCATAGAACCAGCATGGTGGCGATCATGTTATTCCCAGGGGTTATTTTCATTCATGTATTTCTTGGTATTATAATAACCCTTTTTGTTCAGTTTTTTTTTTAATAAAACTTTCAAACTTGATTATTGACAAGCTTTGAATATGTTCTGGGATTTTGTTGTAAAAGCCTATACATTGCCCTATAAATGAATTACTAATTCTGTAGAGTCTAGTAACTTGCATTAAAAACTTATGTTTGTTCCTAGTGTTTAAAGTATGCACATCTTTATTCTTATTAAAGTAATTTATGATTTTATGTACATATATTACATTTTCATAAATATATTGCAATGTCAAAGTTAATATGTTTATTTCTTTAAAATTTTCTCTGAGGTACTCTTTACAATTTAGGTTATAAATCGCCCGTACGGCTCTCTTTTGCAAAACAAATATAGCTTCAATATCAGTCGCATTACTCCATAGCAAAATTCCATTAGATATTACGCTATAAAAGTAACTAAAATACACTAATCTAGCTGTCTCAACATCTGTGAGACTTCCAATCTTTCTTACAGCATATGCTGTAGAACTAAGTCTGCTTGCTAATTTAGACATATGGGGGCCCCATTGAAGTTTCGCATCAATAGTAATACAAAGAAAAACAGTGGTATCCACAAGGCTCATCTCCTCCCCATTTAACAGCACATTGGTATTCGAATATTTTACATTAGGTATTGTAAATTTAATACACTTTGTCTTATTGCCATTTAAGATCATATTGTTGGCGTTAAACCAATGTACTAATTTCGATAGAGCATTATTTACATCGTCATAATTACTTGACTGCCGTTTGAGTTTGAAAATTAAAGAGGTATCGTCAGCAAATAATACTTTATCGTGATTGTCCCCTACAAGATAAGGTAAGTCATTAATATAGATTAAAAACAGCAATGGGCCAAGAAGCGAGCCCTGAGGAACGCCCATTGATACTACCGATCCGGAGGAACCTCTACCATTGATCACGATTTTTTGGGTTCTGTTACTTAAATATGAAGTAATTTTTTACACCGTAATGTTGTAACGGTGTAAAAAATTTGGTGCTTGGCTTTGGTGTTGTCCTCATTAATTTCTCATGATGAAAACAATTCAAAGCCATGAAAAGATCACAGAAAAAACCTAAGGCATCTTGTAAATTCTCCCAGGCATTAAAAATATATTTCATAAGCTCAACACCGGCGTCAGACGTGGATACAAATAAATTACTTTTATCAAGTAATTTATTTGTATTAAAAAAAATTAACAATTGATCCATAATTATTTTTTCAAAAATTTTACTGAGTGTTGGTAGTACATAAATAGGTCAAAAATTAGCGAGGTCCAATGTACTACCAGATTTTAATAAAGGTATTACTTTACTATACTTCATTAAATCAGGAAACAACTGAATCGATACAAGTATTAAAAATAATAGCAATATGAGATGCAATTAAATCTATTATGGACGCTATAACTGTAACGGAAACCCCCACAAATATGCAATTTTGCTTTACATCAATGGTTTTGAAGTACTTTACAATATCTTGCTGTAATACTTTTTCAAATCTAAATTCTTTTAAACTAGTATTAACATTCTGTTTGAGTTATGACTCGGCGACAGTTGGAGAAGTATTCAATGACTCTGTTATCAAGATAGGAATATCCGTGAAATTTCTCAAACACCGTTGTGACTTCTTGATTTGATTTAATCAATTCATTGTTAATTTTTAATTGATACTTTGAGTTACGAGGTTTCTTTTTACCGGTTTTATAAATAAACTATACATATATGACGTATACAAACATATAGACAAATATATACATACAAATATACATATTTAAATACATAATATATAATTAGTACATACAAATACTAATATATGCGTCTGTTTAGCAATAAACATCAAATGGATGAATCACGTAAAATGCGTTGTCTTCAAAAGATGATTACGGACCAATTTTTTAAAAACATACTTATTGGGTGCTTTTCTGATATCATCGGGCAAGGAGTTCCAAAGGCGTGTAGCCTGAACTGTGAAGGAGTTGCCATAGAACTCGGTGAAGTGAACAGGAATACAGATTTTGTCGTTGGAAGAAGAACGTAGGACCCTATCATGAGATGAGGAGAGATAGTGAAATTTACTCTTAAGATAAGAAGGCGAAAGTGGGGTAATTTAAAATGGAAAAAAGAACAAGCAATATTCTGGAATTGCGCCTCTGACGGATTGTAAGCCGATTTAGCTTAGATCTATATTGCGAAATATGGTCATACTTACGAAGCCCAAAAATAAATCTTATACAGTTGTTAAGAAGGCGTTCCAGTTTGTTCAGAAGATCTTGGGACAGATCTGGGTAACACATATCTGCATAATCAATTATGGGTAATATGAGCGACTGGACAAGCATGATTTTAGATTTTGTGGGAAGAAAATGTTTTAGACGATACAGAGAGCATAAAGTGGCAATGACTTTACGACTCACTTCTGAAACTTGGGTTCTCCAATTCAACGTGCTGTTGATATGTAGGCCAAGATTTTTAACAGAATTACTGAACGGAATTGTAATACTATCATATTAAATAGGAAGTAAATCTGCCAGATTAATCTTAGCTAGCATTCTTGAGCTACCCACTATTATAGCTTGGCATTTCAAATGATTGACCAAAACTCCAGAACGAGTAGACCAAACTTTGATAGCTGATAAATTGTCGTGAAGTTTTTTGATCCCATTATGTATATCCTCAAATTTAGCTTGCACATAAAGCTGAAAGTCATTGGCGTACTAATGATACGAGCAGTCGAGGATGGAGGTAATAAAGTTTATGAAAATTGAAAAAAATATAGGAGAAAGAATACCGCCTTGCGGCACACAAGCATCCACATCAGCCCAAGCTGAGGACATTTGCCCCACACAGACTGACTGCTGTCGACCGCGAAGATAAGATGCAAACCATTCCAAAGCAGTAGGACCAAAATTCAGGTGAGATAGTATGAAAAGGAGGATTTCATGATCAACACATGATTTGAAATCAACTAGTACCGGTACTTTTTTTCTTCCATACCTTGTCTAATATTATCAGTAACATTAATTAAAGCAGTAGTGGTACTATGACCAGGGCGAAACCCAGATTGAAATATACTCAGTAGGTTATATTTCGAAATAAAAGTAGAGATTTGCTTGTAAACACAGGATTCTAAAATTTTGGAAAGACAGGGTAGAATGGATATTGGGCGAAAATGATTGGGAAGAATGGGAGTAGGAACTTTTGGGAGAGGCTTTATAAAAGTCCTCTTCTAAAGATTAGGGTACTGACATGAATCAAGGGAAAATTGATGATATGGGAAATTGCAGGAAGAAGGTGCTCTAGTATAAATACTACCATATGTCTACTAATCTCATCATAGCCCACCGCCTTGGATTGGGTTGCTAAAATAGAATTTTTGACATCATCCTGAGTGACAGAAGAAAAATTAAAGGTAGGAATGTTAGGAGTTTGCATAGAAGCAATGGATGTCATAGTTTGGGAGCGAATTGTAGGGTCCAATGCTTTTACAGAAGCGAAATGTTAGTTGATTTTATTGAGTGATAGAGGAGGACCACAATCCAATGTAGCTAACCTGCAAGGACTAAAAGATCTTAGAAATTTCCACATTACGGCTGGTGAAGAGTTATTAATACAATTATGGAAATATCGGCGTTTAGCTGCACGTACCAGCTGATTAAACCTATTCCTGGCTGCTTTAAAAGATAACCAATTTTCTTCAGTACGATCTCTCATGAAATTAAGAAAAGCTCGATTTCATCTAGACATTGCCAACCTTACGCCCTCTGTAATCCATGGGTCCTTCTATTTGAATAGGGTAGAAGATGGGGATATGAAAAAAAAATTAAGATATAGGTTGCTAGCCCTTGATAGAATTTTTAACACCTATTATAAGGTTAAAGTCTAAAAAGGGAATGATCATTTTACGACTGACGTCATCACTTAACGATGACAGTTAAGTAAGTGTTGTTGATTTCGCCATATTGTCCAAGCAAAAAACAGAAGAAAAATGCTGACTAAGCAAATTTAAATCGACGTTATTTGGTATAAGGTATGAACGTCTTATCCAAACTCCTATGGATCTTAGAAGGTAGAAACACTGCATGGGACTTCGTTTTGTACTGATTTATGTATGTGGTAGCGTCGTAAATCTCTACACATCTTGTTGAATTGATTCCACAAGAGTCTATACTTCTCCCGAATCCTGTCATTCTTTGGATTTGATCTGTAACTTGACTTTGTGCTATTCTTACTATCTATCAATCATTTAAGATCTTCAGTCAACTACGGGGCTACAGGATGACATATTCACACTGGACAAACAGGAGCATGTGCATTTTAGAGTTGAACAAGAAGTGAATAAAACAATGCTGCCTGTTTGTCAACAGAGCAAGCCTTTGTTATGATAATCCTGTCCAAATTAGCCGCGGCTTTTTATAGCTTTTCCAAAGCCGGTTTTGGACCGATAGGACTTATAGACCTTCAAGAAAATAACCTACTCCTTCCAATAAGCAATTCCAATGGCGTTGCGAATGTTCATGGGCGATGATAATCACTTACAATCAGGTAAGCCGAATGCACGATGCACGTTTGTCTCCTCTTTTATATGAAAAAAAAAAATCTAAATGCCGTTAACTACCTTCTAGAAACAGCAAAGCCAGCCTTACTCTTTCTGACCAAGACAGGTGTCCCCTTTGGATGATACTTCGCGTCTTATTAACCGGGGTATAAATTGGAAAACTCCTTTGTGCCTCGGGCTGGAGTTTGCGTATACGTCAGAGAAGATATCTTTTTGTGACGGCTCGGCAGTCTTAGGTACGGACCTTTCTATCTTTTGGCTACGCGTAAGCAACGATGACCATCCCCACATTTACGGGTGCCTCTATAGGTCCTATAGCGGTAATGACGACACAGACCGACTCATCGACTACGTTCAAGTGGCCAAGAATTACTTGGTACAACAGATCCATCCACAGAAATCGTGATCCTTGGCGATTTTAACGCGCACTACGCTGAATGGCTTTATTCACGTTTACCAATCATGCAGAGATATCTGTATATGACTGCCTTGGCATACGGTCTGACACAAATGTTTACTTCACCTACACGGATTTCCGATATGGAGGATTATGCTCCTTCCCCGTTGGTCTTTCTGCTGACCTCTTATCCGGGCGGATATCAGGTCTCCATTGACGCCCCAATTGGCTCTTCACACGATCGTTTGATCCGGGGTATGGTGCCATCACGGTTGCGTTCTGCAGATTGCCGCCATGTTTGGCAATATAAGTCGGCCGATTGGGACACGATGCGGTCTTTTTTTGCATCCTACTCTTAGCGCGAGTTTGCTTCTCGCTGGCTGATCCCAATTGTGTAGCTTATTCTGTCGCTAATGTGGTACTTCAGGGAATGAAACTTCTTATTTCGTCTTCTGTAGTGCCCACCGGAGGTAGATACCGCCCAATCCCCAGAAAACACAAGTTTGCGCGTTTACCGCTAATAAGAACCCCTTTGTATCTCCTCAGTTTCAGGCACTCCTCTAGTTGCCTCAGCGTCCTTGAAATTCTTGGCGTCAACTTATCGAGTAGTGTACAGTTTCTTGGTCACTTGGAGGGGAAGGCTAAATTGGCCTCTAAAAAGCTTGGCGGTCACAGCATAGCGGGACAGTATTTCATGCCAGCACACCGTTTGTAATTTTACAAAGCGCAGGTTCGGCCTCACATGGTACACTGTTGGTGTGTGAGTGCCAGTTTCTTCCACTTGACCGCATTCAGCGCAGAGCGGTTCGAATTTTCGGCGATTGAGTTCTCTCTGATCCATCCGATTTACTGGCGCTGCAATGAGATGTTACATACCTTTTCATTTTCGCATTTAACACGGAGGGTACTTTGAGGAATTGTATGGATTAATTCCAGCCGCCAAATTTCACCAAAGCACATCGTGACAAGACTCACGTTACCATCCACATCATTTGGATGCTTGACGGTCCACTACTGTGCGATTTACTAGGAGTTTTCTCTCTCGTACGACTTCTTTGTGGAATTGCTTACCATCGACGATTTTTCAGACTTAAAAACCTTCAAGCAACGAGCTTACTCCTTTTCAAAAGGCCGGCAACGGACCTGCAATTCCCCTGGTGCTGCAGTTATTCGCTGGTGGTGGTCAACACTTAACAACAATATTTAACAGCATGCTCGCTTCTATAAAAAAAGAAACTCTTATGGTTTAATTTAAGAAATGCATATTAAATTGGAAATCTCACTTATTTTTAGATGAAATTTGTACCAAACAAATTTAAGAGCACTGCATTTAATCCATAGAAAATGTGTTTTACCTATATAAACACTTAATACTTATATGTACATAATATGTGCGCATGAAATTTGTCTGGCGTCGACGCGGAATTGAATTGGTGGCGGAATCGCGGGCAATATTTTTTTACGACTGCGGCTGAGACACACGATTATTTTTAGGACATACCTATACTACGGGATTCGAACCCACGGCCCGTAGCGTCGCAGCTCGATGCTACTGCACCACGGAGTCGCCAAAAATATGGCGAACATGAACAGGCAATATCTTGCAACTAACAAAATAACAAGTTATATAATAATAAGATGTAAGAATAATGTCTAAACTATATCGATTATAAAATGCGAACACAATTATAAAAAAGTTTTTTTTAAAAGCAAGGTAAGATTCCATAGATGTAACTAGCTCCACTCTAAAGTTATTGCCGTCGCGGCCGTTTGTCTTCTCCACCTGAGAGGTGTCCAGTGTGAACTGAATCCTAAAGTTAATTTCACGGGGAATTTCTCCCACTGTAAGAAAGTGGATTTATTTTAGAGCTCTCTTGTGCAAAATAGAATTAATTCATCTATCACAAAAATAGTGGTATAAAACTGCAAATGAAGCTGGATTTATTGGTGTCCTTATTTATTATAAAATGTGTAAAATAATTATATATGTAACAAAGTAAAAAAAAATTATTAAACTTTAATCTTGAAGTTATCAGCTGCGGTGTATATGCGGTGTTCTTATAGCATAACTTATGACAGTTCCAAATAATACGAAATTATATCCCTAGAAGAATTCTTTTTTATAGGATAATGGTGACAAATTATCACATGGAACACAGCAGTATTAAGCTGTTATTTTATGCTGGTAGTCTGTGAGAGCGTGGTCCTTCACCGGTACAATTATGATATTTATTTATTTATTTGTTTATTTGCTTGTAGTATGTATGTTACATGAGATACAGTTAAATAGTATGTATACATATTAAGTCCCTAATGGAGACATGCAAAGGAGAAAGAAATGTCTCTCTTTCACTTACCATCAGGTGAGCCGCATGCTCGTTTGCACCCTCTCCTATAAAAAAAAAATAAAAAAAAACATTCTTGGGCCCAAGTGTTAACAAGATGAAAGTAGGACCATTTGAAAGCGTATACATAAACAATTCATAGTTGAAAATCTGGCAAGATTTGTCAATCTATGAGCTGAGTTATTGTAGAATAAGGAAAAGTGAGATTACATATTACCTACACTATAACAGGTGATTTTTCACTGTTATTACACTATAATAGGCTATTTTTTACTATAATTACTTAAAGATATAAAAGAAGAATCTGTATAAAATCACCAAAAAAGCTGTGGTTAATAATGAAACGAAATGGTGAAACGATTAACGAAAGTTAAAACAACAACTACTAACTGAAGTGAATATTAGGGATATTGATCTGTGATCGATTACTTTATTTGTTGTTGTAACTGTTACTTGTTGTAATGTTGATATTTTGTATTTTTTATTATTATTTTGTAGATATGTACACAATTATTTTTTATCTCCTTAACACAGAAAAATTATCGAAAATAGCTATTAAAATACTCAATTTAATCGAGAATCGATTATATTGCGCTCGAATCGAAAATCTGTCTTTTTCTTTTAAGTAAACATTTTGAAGTTTGAACTCTCAAGTCAAGTTTCAAGATCAGAAGATTTCACTAGTGTATTCTTTATGGTAATTAATTTCTTGCCATAAAAATACACTACAATCGATTTTCTAACTTATTTCTTATTTTATTGTTTTTTCGAATTCTAGATTGTAAAAAGAGCTATTTTTTTTGTATTTTACTTTATAAAAATATGACCAATTTTTTAAAGTATTAATCAATTAGTTAACTTCAGGCCCAAAAATCCCATTCTCCTTTATTTATTCTTAGATATTATAGTTATACAAAATTAACACATCAAAGTCGATCATTATTAAAACATTAAATTATCAACAACAAACATTCCATCCAATTATAATATAAGTACAATTATAAAAAAAATATTAAAATTAACAAATGAAGAAAAAAAATTAAACAATTATATATACCTTGTCAGTTAATAACTCAATTATGAGCTATAGACTTATAAAAGTTGTCATCAGTAATTTAAAAACTCGTTTACCGAGTAAAATGTATTTTGAAGAAGCCACTGGTATAGTATTTTTTTAATGTTTGTATAAGAAGATCTTTAATTTTGTTTTTTATTTTATTATATATTGTTTTACCCATCCAGTAACAACTTCTGCTAAAGCTTTTACTTTTTGGTATTTCGCTAATTACTATCCGATCTGGGTATCTCGTGTTCATGGATACCACTTCTTTATTAAGTTTATAAAAACTCTTCCCGTTTTGTTTTAAAACTTAGCAACTTCTAATATATACAAACAAGGCACGGGTAAGATCCCCAGTGTCTTAAATAGAGGTCGGCATGAGACATCTGGGCCAACAACATGAATGGCACGAACACATTTTTTGTGCAATAAAAACTTTATTAATCTCTGCGTTTTTAAATTATAATCCCGTAGCGATTAATAGACTCAATATATCGCTCATCCAATAGAACAATGACGTAACTACCAAAGACATGAAATTTACATTTTGATGTCACAAGTTCCAGTTGCTGAAGTTCTCTTTATAGAAAAAAACACCTTTCAGCTCAGAGGGTGTGAATGTCGTTTAGGAATTGGCTTGATTTTTGCATAGCTACGGAGAAATATCGGTGAATTTGACAGTCGTGCGGGGAGCCCAATAAAGTGCTAACATATTGAGGGTTACAGCGACATAAATTTAAGTTATGACAATCAATTTCAGCATCATTATTGATGCCACAATAACGCATTTGACAATTATGTCGTTGTGTCAAAAAACTGCAATGGTTTATCTTGATATATATGACAAGTTCATAATAATGTTTGTAGGTATATATAGCGTAATTAATATTTATTATCATCATCATTACAGTTCTTCACAATGCCAGTGCTGAACATAGGCCTCCCCCAAGAAATGCCACAAAGCACGGTCTCGAGCCAACTTCATCCATTGACTTCCTGCTTCTCTTACCAGGTCATCACTACACTTCGCCTGCCGGTATGATGCTGCTACTCGAGAACCTTTCTTGCCTATCGGTTGTGGGTCCTTCAAGCTATATGGCCTGGTCATTGCTTGGCAACTTACTAATATGTTGGGCTATGTCGGTTACTCCGGTTCTACTACGCACGTCCTCGTTTTTAATTCTATCATGCAGAGTAACCTCGAGGATAGCCCTCTCTATAGCTTCCTGAGCGACCATGAGCTCATACGGCCAGCGGTGAAGGACCACGTCTCAGCTCCATAGGTCTTCACTGGCAACAGGCACTGGTTGAACAATCTTGTTTTGAGGTTTTGAGGTATGCCTGACGAGATGGTGTGTCGTAATCTCCTGATCGCTGCCCAGCCGAGTTGAATCCGTCGATTGACTTCTCGGTAGAAGTTGGACTTACCTAGTCGGACTATTTGTCACAGTTAAACATACTCGTAAACAACTTAGTGCTCCAAGCAACTACCGGCATAGGTGTGACATGGACTTTACATAATATGACTTTTGTTTGTTCTATTGAGGTCATTGAGCATAGTTCTTAGGTCCTCCAGTGATTCTGCCATAAGGACTATATTGTCAGCAGATCGAAACTGAGTGATGTACTCACATTTAACGTTAATGTCGTATCCTTTACAGTTCAGTAGCTTGAAAACGTCTTGCAATACAGCAGTGAAGAGTTTCGGGGAAAATACGTCACCCTGTCTTACACCTCTCTGCAGTTGGATAATTTGCGTACTCTGATAGCCATCGTAGCCCTATTGTACATACACTTCAGCACTTCGGTATACCGACAGTCAACTTGGCACCGCTGAAGGAACTGTAACACTGCCCAAATTTCGACGGATTCAAAGGCTTTCTCATAGTTTACGAGTACATACGCAACACAAAGTGGTCGATTGTCTTCGGTTTTCTGTAAAATTTGCCGAAGGGTGTGTATGTGGTCCATGGCAGTAAAGCCTTTTCGGAAACCGGCTTGCTTGGGAGGCTGGAAGTCGTCGAGTCTGTGTGTGAGACGATTCGTAATGACTCTCGAAAACAGCAAGTAGACGCGGCTCAGAAGGGAAATCGGTCTGTAGTTCTTCAAGAGAGGGTTGTCGCCTTTCTTGAAGAAGAAGACTACTGCACTTCTTCTCCACGCCTCCGGAGTAGTGCAGTGGCACTTCATATCAACATCAAAGTGATGAAGGACGGAATTAAAGAGATTCTGAAGGACATGAAGTACCGGTTTTCCACCCGCTTTCAGAAGCTCCACTGTAATTCCATCCTCACCTTGGGCCTTGCCGTTTTTAAGGTGCTGGAGTGCATTCTAATCTCGTTCAGACTGACTTCCGAGATATTTTCGGAATAGTGTCGGATAAGCCTCGCTCTTGGATCATTACTCACACTTGCGTGTGGCTACAATGATGACGTGTACAGCTGCTCATAGAACTTCTCAATCTTACTTACAATCTCAGGTGTCCCGGAAACGATGCTGCCACATTCGGTCTTCAGCTTTGACAGTTGGCTAAATCTGATAAATCCGACATCTCCTTGGGACAGATGGTCGATCTCCTGGTGATTTTTTTTTTTATAGGAGAGGGGGAAAACGAGCATGCGGCTCACCTGATGGTAAGTGACTACTGCCGCCCATGAACAGCTGCAACACCAGGGAGGGAATCGCAGATGCGTTGCCGGTCTTTTAAAAAAGAGTACGCTATTTTCTTGAAGGTCCCTAAGTCGTATCGGTCCGGAAAAATCGCTGATGGTAATCGATTCCACAAGGAAGTCTTGCGAGGAAGAAAACATCTTCTAAATCGCACAGTGGTGGACCGCCAATCATCCAGATGGTGTGGATGGTATCGGGAGTTCTGCCGCGATGTGCTTTCGTGAAATTTGGCGGCTGGGATTAATCCGAACAATTCCTCAGAGGACTCCCCGTGGTAGATGAGAAAGAAAATGCAAAGGATTGCAACATCTCTTCGCAGTGCCAATGAATCGAGCCGATCGGAAAGGACTCGGTCGTCGACGATTCGAGCCGCACTGCGCTGGATGCGGTCAAGTGGAAGGAGCTGGCACTGGGGAGCCCCTGCCCAGAGATGGGAACAGTATTCCATGTTTCCATGTGAGGCCGAACCTGCGCCTTGTAAAGTTGCAGGCGGTGTGCCGGCATGAAATACTGTCCCGCTCTGCTGAGCACGCTAAGCTTTTTAGAGGCCAATATGGCCTACTCTTCCAAGTGACCACGAAACTGCACGACACTCGATATGTCGACACCAAGGATTCCGATACTGGCTGAGGCAAGAAGGGGAGTGCCTTGAAACTGAGGAGATACGACAAAGAGGTTCTTTTTAGCGGTAAACGCGCAAACTTGTGTCTTCTGAGGATTAAACTGGACTAGATTTAGTCGCCCCCAATCCGAGACTTTGTTCAGCAAAGACTCGACTTCAGACACAAGTTTGTTCCGGTACTCGGCGACGTTTTCCCGAGAAATATTGGCACGGCCTGTGTATAGAGCATCACCAGTGCTCTCATCCGCATAGCAATGAATGTTACCAGTTAGCAACATATCATTGATATGCAGAATATTGCTGTTATCAGGAAGATGCTGCTGCCCATCTCCTGCCTATTTCCTGTTTTAGTGGATATTCTTAACCGCCACTACACGACGGTTTAGTTTATTAGTTTTTAATTAATATTCCAAAATTTGATTGTTTAGGGAAACATTTTCTGATTAAATAATCTCAATTTCATTATCTGCCATTTCTAATTTCTCTGTAAGATAACCTATTTTCTTCTCCAGTTTTTTTATCTTTTCCAGATAAACAGAACATATTTCTGGGTAACTTTTATTTATATTAAGGTAGGCGAAATGTAGGACGTCCCCTCGATAGATGGAGTGACGACCTGGTAAGACATGCAGGAAGTCGATGGATGCAGGTGGCTCAGGACCATGCTTTGTGGCATTCCTTGGGGGAGGCCTATGTTCAGGAGTGGACTTGTGAAGGGCTATAATGATGATGATGATGATGATTCTTCTAGGCAATTTTTGATGATTAAATGAGCGACTAATTACTTCATTATTGTAACTTATGTAAATAGGGAACTAATACTCTAATATCCCTTTTATTATCCTCCTTTTGCTGAGTAGTTTTAGTGGGTAATGAATAATAATTAACTAAGTATTGAGTTTTACAATATTAAAACATTTTTACATTAAATTGTATCTGACTATTGGGACATAAGAAAAAACAATATTAGGCATTCAGTTTACTTCGTTTGCTGTGCTATGTTTTCGAAACTACGACATAAATTGTTAAATCTAAAACGTTAAGTATATGAAGTTTTGCATACGAAATATTTTCGTTTTAAAGAAAACTTACTCAAAATATGTGTATGTATCTTGCAATTTCAGCATTTCTAGACATTATCTCACCAAACGGCTGCAGCTTTACAAAAGTTGTTCGCCATTATTTTCTTGACGTATTTCGCAATAGCAGAACACTTAAGCAACATTTTATCCGTGTAGGAATTCTGAGTACATCTTGGAAAAACTTTCAAGTAATTCTACTGTTTTTCAATACTATAAAATAGAAAAAAAAATACTACTATACTAGATAGTTCCTCCGTCATCCATCGTAGAACGGTTCAGGGTATTTCATGTGTATCTTGAAGTCATTTTTAGGGACACACCAACACAAACCAGGGCTTACGACACCATCATGCGACAACATGATGGACACACTTGTAGCACTATAATATAACCTTCGTTGTAATAAAGCTTTCTAAACTATTCGAAAGTTGTTGTCCTTGCCACCAGGCAACAACAAAAAAGATTATATTATAATTTCATTTTAAAATAATAATTATAAAGCATATAGAAAACAATGTGAATAAACAACATATGAATAAACAATGTGAAAACTAAAAATGATTGTGTTGTCGTAAATCTTACATCATCATCATCAGCCTGCGGCAGCTCTCCCAAAGCGTGGTACTTAGATCTTCGGCTTCACGCGTCCAGTTGCTGCCACCCGCCTTGCGCAGAGCGTCGCTCTATAGATGGCTAAAGCCAAGGGGCGTCCCACGTTGCATTTTTCTACACGCGGTCTACAATGATACGTCAACTTCAACGGTTATCTCTTCCGCGACAGATGTGACCAACCCATAGCCACTTCAGCTTGCATACGGAATGCAATGTCGGTTACCTTAGTTCTCCGGCGGATTTATTCGATATGAATCTTATCCACCAGAGAAACTTCGAGCTCTTTCAATCGTTCGCTGGGTGATTTGAGTTTGTGGAGTACTCGTTTCGTTAGTGTCTACGTTTTGGCACTATATGTGTCCACCCAGAACATGGAAAGATATTGAGCTTGTGGTATTTTTGATATCTCAAAATATCTATGTATAGCCAGTTAATTTCGTGACAATGTAAGGAATCTATGATTTCGATAAAGATAAGACACAGAGGCTGATTATACTCATTATTCTTCTGTGTAATTTGCTTTATTGTGTGGATGTGGTCTATAGTGCCACAGTTTCTTTGGGTGATTAGAATTCGTCAAGTCTTTGCGTTAGTCAGTTTGTGATAATTTTCAAAAACAACTTATAGACGTGGCTCAGATGCGAGATGGGCCAATAATTCTTTAACATTGTCTTGCCATCTTTCATGTAATACAAGAATGTGATGCTTCTGTTCTACGTGTTTAAACGTCCACCTCGTAAAACTTAGTAAAAAATTCAACATAGCTCTTTTAGCAGTGATTGTCTTCTCCTATTAAAGATCTTTGACTCCGTCTTCTTCTGAAACTTCTCCATTTTTAAGTAAGTCGATCTTCTCTGGATAGATATCAGGTAACTCGTGTGTAAAGTAGATTGTTATTGTGGGATTGTCTCTGGTATTGCCGTATTAAGGGTCAGGTTTCTTATTTTGTGAGGCATATAATGCACCGTAATAGCCTTCGATTTCAGCGGGAATCGACGTGAGGTTTTGCCATCATATATCTTTAGTTAAGTAATTTGATTCCTAAAAACTTCCGAGCTAAGATTTTGGGACCCTTGTTTCACTCTATTGCCCCCTGAATAAAGGTAGCATTAGAGCGCCGCAGTGTCCGCCGTACAGCTTTCCTCCAGAGTCTGGTTAGTGCCAACTGTTCTGATGAAGGGACTGTTATTGTCTCTCGTCTCTTTGGCATAAGTTGAAGTGTCTCGTCTGAAAGCTTAGATTTCCGGTCTATATCTTGCCTGCTATATTACCTATTTCCCTGATCCCATAAGGTCTTGACCACACTATTGGGATCCTCGTTAATATCTAATATAGGTTTTAGCATTGAATCGATTCCGGGGTTCCAACTGGAAACGTTGGGATCCCGCTACGGTTTGAAACGCATGTGGTCGGAGCGTAGATCTTATCAGATGGGCTCTTTCAGTTTTAAAAGCGATATGCGCGTTTACCTCTAATATGAACCCCTTTGTCTTATCTCCTCAGTTTCAGGGCACTCCCCTTGATGTCTCGGTCAGCATCGGAATCCTCGGCGTCGACATATCGAGTGATAAGGAATTTCGTGGTCATTTGGCAGGTAAGTCTAATTGTCCTCTAAAGAGCTTACAGTATTTCATGCCGGCACACCGTTTGCAACTTTACAAAGCACAAGTTCGGCCTTACATGGTATATGCCTGTTATCATATCTGGGCTGGGACTTCCCAGTGCCAGCTAATTCCACTTGACACTGTGACGCCTCATAATTATTATTAATAAATAATAATTAAATTATAAAAACATTTAAAAATATCATAGAAATTATATTTTAAACAATTAAAATGCAAATAATAAGCATAACGTTCAAATATATTCATTTGGAATATTGAATATTATAGTATTAGTAAACGCATAAATTGTCTCTAAAGATCTCTAAATTTATTAAAATTCTGCTTAAAATATTCAAAATGTATTAAATCATATAAATACAAGTCGATTATATTGCAATAATAAAGAAAAATAAAATTTGTAATATAATAGAAAAATGGGTCAAAATTTAGTTCATGAAGGTGTTCTTGTAATAGTCGGAAAATTTCAAAGTTGATGAACGTGTTCTTATAATGTTCCCTTATATGGGGGCGTTGCCGGAGACACATACCCAAGGTTGTACATATATATGGGGTGGTCGGCTGACCGACTGCTAGTATTAAGGTTGCACAATGACTAGTCCTATATTAGGGACTTATGAAAGTAAGGTCTGACTAACCAAAACATTAATATAGAAGGTCTCTACGTATGATGCATAAGCATTATGATAGGAGTGTTATGACTTGAAGTCCCATATGAATAAGACATACAATAGTATGTTCTATGAAATAAAGCAAATATGTGGAAGGTCTCATATATGTAAAAGCATTATATTGAAAGAAATGGGACTTGAAAAGGATTATTATAGTAGCGTGTAGGTTGCTTCGCAGCCTCCGAAACCGAGGTAAACTTGGACTCGCTAACCGATGTGTCATAGACATATCATCTTAGTGCCGGTGGTAAGCGGGTTTGTTGTAGCACTACGACTTACCCGTGGACATCGCACACCCCTACCGTTTGCGTCTTAGTGCAAAGCGTTATGATACCGTCGGCTATCTTTCGGATTAGGGTGAGTGTGTTTGGTAGTACTTTTAAGTGCAGTAAGCATACTCAACTCCATGTCTTACTGCCATTGTATTGGAGCATATGTGTCGACCTCATGCGGGTGGTAACTGGAGGGAGAATCTAAGGAGGCTCTCAAGGCTGCGGCCAAAAGCCGCGCAACGTGGTACCCCATTCCCTTGAGGTGAGCGGTAGATTCACGACACGTTTTGCGGCCAATTGGCTGTGCTGACCATGCAATTGGTGGTGATACCTTACACTTACATCACGTCTGCAGGAACGTCGGTCTGGCAGGTGGTGGCGCAAACGGAGGGCTTTTTATGGCCAGTGTGCCTATTGTTGACTAACCTGTGTGACGTACATTCACTGTGGCTGGATTTGATCGTATTCTGTGTGGCGTTTACACGCATTGACATGCGCGACTTCGGTTGATGTTTGTGCTTACGCACTATTAAAGGGACAAGTCCTCTTTTACTGGTTCGCCAGTTATTTTGCTGTGGAGTTCCCAATTTATCGTACCCTACGGGGGGAGCGCTTTAAAATGGTTGGTGCTCACCGTCCACGGTGTGTGCGGAGCCGTGTACCTCCTCCACATTTCTTTTAAATGTGGGAGAGCGAAGTCATAAGAAATTGACTGTTGTGAACCTGATACAAGTGGAATAGGGACAATTTATTGTTCATAACTTTATTGAGCTCTGTCTTCGTGAACGGGGTTCTTTAGCTTATAAGACGCTACCAACAGCTTTCGATTGCTCTGGTAAATATTCACTCTTCCAAGATACACCTAAAAGAACTAAGATACTATGCAAACACAACGTAAATAAGGGTCCTAACTAAGACGATCACGCCATAAATTGATTATACGGCCTATATTTAAACCTTTAGAAAGATCAAAATATTCTTATAGATATAGATTCTAAAGAAATACAAGTATATAGAGAGAGAAGAGGGGGGGGGGGTTCGTTACAACACCATCCAGCGCAGAGCGATTCGAATCGTTGACGATCAAGTTCTCTCTGATCGGTTTGATTAACGGGCGCTGCGAAAAGATGTTGCATCCCTATGTACCACGGGGAGTGCTTTGAGGAAATCATTCGGATTAATAGCAGCCAATAAATCTCACAAACGCACATCGCGACAAAATTTGACATAATCTATATATATGATATATATATATATATATATATATATATATATATATATATAGATTATATATCATCATTCATCATCATTACAGCCCTTCACAAGTCCACTGCTGAACATAGGCCATAGGAACATGGCCAAGGAATGCCATAAAGCACGGTCCTGAGCCACCTGCATCCATCGACTTCCTGCATATTTTATCAGGTCGTCACTTGATCTAGTGGGGGGACGCCCTACACTTCGTCCACCGGTACGAGGCCGCTACTTTTTTCCCCATCGGCTGTCGGTTCTTCGAGCTATATGGCCGGCCCATTGCCACTTCAGCTTACTAATCCGTTGGGCTATGTCAGTCACTCTGGTTCTACTGCGGATATCCTCATTTCTAAGTTTACCACGCAGAGAAACTCCGCAGTGAAGGACCACGTCTCAGTACCATAGGTCATCACTGGCAACACGCACTGGTTGTACAGTCTCGTTTTCAAGTTTTGAGGTATATGTGACGAGAAGATGTGCCGTAATTTCGCGAATGCTGCCAAGCCGTGTTGAATCCGTCGATAGACCTCTCGGTCGAAGTTGGACTTACCTAGTCGGACTATTTGTCCTAGGTAAACATACTCGTCAGCAACTTCGAACTTAGTGCTCCCAACAACTACCGGCATAGGTGTGACATGGACATTAAACATTATCTTTGTTTTGTCCATGTTCATCTTAAGACCTATCCGTTGGGAACCACTATTGAGGTCATTGAGCATAGTGTTTAGGTCCTCCAGCGATTCTGCCATAAGGACTTTATCGTCGGCATATCAAAGGTGAGTGATGTACTCGCCATTGATGTTAATACCGTAACCTTTCCAGTCCAGAAGCTTGAAAACGTCTTCCAATGCAGCGGTGAAGACTTTCGGGGATATAACGTCACCCTGTCTTACACCTCTCTACAATTGGATAGGTTTTGTACTCTGGTTCTGTACTTGGGTAGCCATCGTAGCTCTACTGTACAAACACTTCAGCACTTCGATATACCGACAGTCAACTTGGCACCGCTAAAGGGACTGCAGCACCGCCCAAATTTCGACGGAATCAAAGGCTTCCTCATAGTCCACATACACCAAACATAGTGGCAAATTGTACTTTTCGGACTTCTGTACAATTTGACGAAGGGTATGTATGTGGTCTATGGTGCTAAAGCCCTTTCGGAAACCGGCTTGTTCGGGAGGCTGGAAGTCGTCAAGTCTGCGCGCGAAACGATTCGTAATGACTCTCGAAAACAGCACGTAGACGCGGCTCAGAAGGGAAATCGGTCTGTAGTTCTTCAAGAGAGCGTTGTCACCTTTCTTGAAGAACAAGACCACCGCACTTCTGCTCCACGCCTCCAGTGTAATGCCACTATGGAGGATGGAATTGAAGAGCTTCTGAAGGACTTCAAGTACCGGTCTTCCACCCGCTTTCAGAAACTCCGCTGTAATTCCATCCTAGCCTGGGGCCTTGCCGTTTTTAAGGTGCTGGAGAGCCATTTTAAACTCGCTCAGACTGACGTTCGGGATATCTTCGGAATAGTGTCGTATAAGACTCGCTCTTGGATCGTTACTCACACTTGCGTGTGGCTCCAACGATGACGTGTACAGCTGCCCATAGAACCTCTCAATCTCACTAAAAATCTCAGGTGCCCCAGAAACAATGCTGCCACACTCGGTCTCTAGCAAAGTCTTTGGAGCCCTGGTTCCGCTCGATCGCTTCTTTAATACGAGCAATATTAAAGTTACGTAAGTCCCGCCGCATGCACTTGGAGATCTGTCTGTTCAGTTGCTTGTATGCTGTCAAATCTACTGAAGACTGCAGCTTCATATCCCGTGTAACAGCCATGAGATTGAGAATGTGATCGGAGAGTTTTTGTGTTCTTCTGCGGCAGGTCTTGCAGAACTTAGCTCCGACCGCATGGACAGTTTCCACGAGCTTCTCATTCATATCGTCCACTGCATTGCAATCTTTTAGGCACTGAAAACAGTTTCGTAGCTTGAGTTGAAAGGTTTCGAGACTTTGGATTAGAGCACGAGGGGGACGGAGCGTTGACTTCATTAGACGTAACCTCTCCAAATTAACGTTTAGGTTCAGTGTGTCTCTCACCATTCGGTGATCGCTGTCGGTTTTCACTCTCACGATCACTGAGACATCACTGAACAGTTGTTGTCTGGTCGTCATAATTAAGTCAATCTCATTTTTTGTCGAACCGTCGAGGCTCGACCGGGTCCACTAATTGTGGGGCCGCTCTTGGAAGAAAGAGTTCATCATAAAGAGTCCCTCTTTTTCCATGAAGTCGGCCAGCTGCTGGCCCCTTGAGTTCCGTTGCCCTATTCCGAAATTCCCTACTTTCAGCTCAACGTTCTCTTTTGTGCCTAGTTTTGCGTTGAAGTCTACCATTAACACCGTATTGGGTTTTGGAGGATTGCATGGCTCTAGAGATATCCTCATACATTTCCTCCACCTCCTCATCGGGGTGTGCCGAGGTTGGTACGTAAACCTGTATCACCTTCAGCGAATACCGTTTGGTGATTCTGAGTATAAGGTACGCAACCCTCGTTGACACACTGCCAATCTTTACAACGTTGTTAACGAGAGACTTGTGGACGATAAATCCGACACCTTCTTGGGGACAGATGGTCGACCTCCCGGTGATAGAACAAATTCCCGGATTCGAGGATTACCGTGTCCTCCCCCTCTCTTCGGACTTCGAATAATCCTATGACATTCCAGCGCAACTTGTCTATATCTTCTTCCAGCTCCACGATCTTCTCGCCAGTCCTCAGGGTGCGTGCGGTGTAAGTTGCCAGGTCGTGTCGTCGTAGGTGGCAACCGAACCTCAGCCGGAGATTCTTAGCATCCCTGCCTCGCCGTTACCATGGTCGCCACCGTAGCTAGGAATAGCGGGGCCGCCGGGGACTGGGGGCCGTCTCTTCGTTCCTTTCATGGGGGCTATATTGCCATAGTTGCCACGCTTGGCTAGCGGGTTGGCAGTCTTATATTGTTGTTTTGCTGTTATCAGAAAGATGCTGCTGCCCATCTTCTGTTTCATGTTCCCTCCGTCGCCTTTTACGACACGAAGTTATGGGGTAGTGAGTATTCTTACCCGCCACTACACGAGGCTTAATATATATATAAGGTCATTCGTCTTCAACCAGCAGCTCCTTTTCTTTAATTTTCGTATTTTACATTTGGCATAATAGAAGAGATTCGAAGACCATTTTGTATATCCGGCGTGATAACCTTATACAGCACACATGGGATGTTCACCGACGTTGTACCGGTGTCGTATCGGGTAATAGATTATCTAGCACCTTTATTATATACACATTAATAACGGCAACTAAAGCTTAAACTACAAGGTACTATTTTTCTGAAAGTTACAAGGCTTACAATTTTTTTTTCTTATTAGAAAAGTGTTTATGACTTTACAGTGTACCTGTTGGTAAGCGACTATTTTAGTTAACGGACATCTTCAAAACAATAGAGTCGCAACTGTCCCACAGCCAGAAATTAAACCACATATCTTTTTTTTCTAAATCGGAAAAAAGCAGTGGCTACATTATAGCTAGGTGACCAAAGGCAGTTGCTACATTATAGCGTAGTGGCAAAAATAGAGAAGGGGGTGTTATCAATCAAAAAAAAATTGAAATCCATTTAAGTAAGTTATGTCCGTCCCAGCGGTCAAAATAAAATTTAGGATAAATAAATTATCAAAAGTTTTGAATTGAAATATTGCATTATTTTTATAGCAATAATATGTTTTATTTGTTATTTCTTATATTATACGCGAATACTATAAATTGAATAAAACTATTTTTATGGATTTTATCGCGTTAAATTTCACCTATTTTTAATTTTCGACGTTTCGGGTCCTTTGCAGCACCCATGGTAACGGGGAGACTAAGTTAATTGACGTCCCGATGTCAAAGTTACCCGGAGTACCTTAGCATTTTAATTACTAATTTTGGTCCAATCTACGCAGAATGAGCTGAGCTTACTCTGTTTTGAAGTCTTGCAGTGGCATGCTTGGGTTTAGTTTTACTTTAACTAATTAATGTATCATAAGCAGTTGGCAGTACCCAGCCTGCTTCTTTATTGAAATTAGGATAATTTGTTATTTCAATAACCTCACGTATCATCCTTGGTAGGAATCGATTAATTTTCTTGAGGGTTTTTGGTCAATTAAATCTGATATAATAGCGGGGTATTTTTTGTAAATCTATGTAACCTTGTTTGTAATTCCTCTGACATATGGTAGTACAGCAGAGATACGCTCGACTATGGCCAGCTTCATTCGGTAACTGTGACGTAGTTGCGGGATCCGATGCTTATTATCGTGCAAAAAGTGCTTGACGTGCTAAACCTCAGCGGCTTAAGTAAGTTTTTTTTAAATACACTTTAAATTTCTCAGATAAAATATTGCTCTGCATTTATTCGTAAATGTCATCACAACAGGTTCAGCCATTCCCAATATTAGTCAAGATAGACAGACCGATAACAATAAAAATGGTTATTTATGTCTTAAGTATACGTGGTAGAACCAAACTGTAGCTCTACCACGTATCTGGTATAGTTGCAACACGAATGGGTTGGCTCGACCGGGGAAGGACCACGCTCTCACAGAATACCAGCGTAAAATTGCAGCTTATAGCTGCTGTGTTTGGTATGTTGAATGTAAAAAACCAGATACCCTGTTTACTGGAAACGAGGCATTCTATCGTAGTCCTCACGGTGACAACGCATTTGCATTTGGATTCGTAATCGAGGATACATGCAGATGTCTATAGGCCATAGCAACCACTTACCATTAGGTGGACTGTGTGCTCGCTTGTCACCCTTATCCTATAAAAACAAAATTATTTCAATATCGATATATGTTATTTAGTATTTAGTATTATTAACTAATAATAATTTTATTATTAAGTATTATTAACCATTAAATCGATTCAGACTAGGTTGAACATAAAACATAATAATGATAAATCATTTATTATCTCATCACAAATAGTACTTTTAGATGTAACAATTTGCCATAATTAGGTTTCATCTTTGTGCAAGACTGGTGCGTGAAGTAGATTTTGTGAAAAAATCCTGTGTTACTGGTCACCAGAGCCTAAAGCCGCGGACAGAATTAGTGGCATAATTAAAACTAATAAAAGCTGTTGATATAATAAGAAAGTATAAAATGTTGCAAAAGTATAAAGTGTCAACAAGCAAAAGGTTCTCTGTTCTTTTATAATCTAGATTTTTTAAATAGTTTTTCAATGTTATTTTACAGTTAAATTTAGTTTTAGGATGTTTTTGTGATTTTATTTGTTTTTAGGATTTTAGTTTTAATATTAAGGATGGTGTTTAATTTGATGTATAGATTTTGTGAAGAAAGCAAAAGAACTTATGTGCGAAAGATGTTTCAACTTAAAGTGTGTGACATCATTTATCTTTTTGACGTTTATTATTAAGTAGCTTCTCGTTATACTGCAGCTGGAAGTATTTTAAGCACAGTATGAAAAATAAAAATTTTCCTAACAGAACAACAACAGTAAGTTTTAACAGAGGTAGAGCCACGTGGCAGCTTTTGCTGTCGAACGGATGGGCCGGCTCGAACCGGGGTGGTACCACGACCTCACAGAAAACCAGCGTGAAGTAGAGGTTTACCTCTGCGATTCACTTGGTGAATGCAGGTGGCCGGAGGCCCTTTTTACTGGAAGTGAGGCATTCCATCTTAGTCCTCACGGGTGACAACGCATCTACATTTTGATTTGTAATAGAGGATAGATGTAGATGTCTATGGGCCGCAGCAACCACTTACCATCAGGTGGACTTTGTGCTCGTTTGTCACCGTTATCCTTTAAAAAAAACAGTAAGAACATCCCATTCATTCTACAGGTCTACAGTAGGGAATCGGAAGGGTAGACCAGCACTTAACTTAAGTATGGCGCGCTGTGCCCCCTCTACTTCGATTAGATGAGTATTGGCAGCAGGATTTAGGATTTTAAAAATAAAGATCATTTTTCTTCGGAGTCTGTTTATAAGGGTCTTAATGTGCGGTTTAAAGGAAAAATGTTGATCATTTATGACCCCAAGATATTTAATATTCTCGGCTCTATCAAGAGTGGGATATCAGCACACGGTTTTGAATTAACAGGCATGGGCAGTAAAAGTTAAAGAGGTTGGTGGGAGTAAATTACTCCTATACATACAAAAGTGGCGCTACCTCAAAAATATAGTTAGTATTCAACAAAAAGTTAGGAGATCTGTTTTTAATTTTTTTATAATAACGAATTTCGATTAAATAGTCACCTTTAAATAAGAAAGTGCACACAGTACAAAATAACTATTTAAAAAAAACATTGCATTTACGTGCACCAGACCCAAATCGTTAAACCTTAACGAACTAAGGTTCTTGAGTTATATTGCTTATAACTATTTAATTACTTCTACATAATGTTAAAAAACAAAGTTACAAAGCATCGTCTCATTTCTGAGCAGATTGTGGAGTAATTTAGCCGTCACGTTGACCCAGTGCATAAACGTATGTTATGGACTGTTTCACATATGTTAAGAATAATAAGAGTTATTATACCTCAAACAGAACAGAGCGCCATTAGCACATTTTAGATTTAGATATCACATGTTTGTGCGTACGTAATTGCGGGTACAGCTAGTCTATAACAAAATTAGCAAAGACAAAAATTGCCCCATATTTTGAAAAGTTAAATATATATTATATTTTGGAAGATAAGTGTAATAGAATTTGAGAAATGATTCACTTCATTTGCAAAGAATATCAAAGCTGTGCGCACAAAAGAAACACATCACTCAGAAGTTAGTATAAATATCAGAAGGTGTCAAGAGCACTTCCATTCAATAATACTGTTTCAAATGAATTATTCAGTATTGATGGTATATAGCATTTTCACTCTTGCCGGTGAATATTTTCCAAATGCTATAAATTGACTAATAATGACTGAAGTGATTGTAATGATGCAAATGAAAATGATGGTTTTGATCAAATAAATCTGAAATTAATATATCATTAATACTTAAGAGACCTTATTTATCTTAAATTTGTCTGCTTTATTATTCTTATAAAAGATTTTTACGTAATAATAGGGTTATCAGGAATTTCAAGTATTATTTAATATAAATATTTAAATAGATAGTTCACCGTTTAGTAGCGCTGTAAGAATATCCACCACCCCAAATCATCCCCTGAGTGTCGTAAGAGGCGACAGAGGGAAACTGTAACAAGAGCCATCCCTTGCTGTCCATACAGCAGCGTCTTCTTAAGAAGATGCTTATTAATAACAACTCAAAATAAAAAAAGGAAATTGCCAAGCCGCTCGTCAAGCGTGGTAACTATGGCTAAATTCTGCCTAGGAGGTCTACGGGGGAGGTATATGTTAAGCGCTGGACTTTTATAGGCTATATTGGATGGAAAATAGATATATCATTTTATTTCTGTTAAAACTATTGTCAATTGTAGGTCATTTCTTAATTTATATATTTTTGATATTAAAGTAGGTAAAAATAACCTTGCCCACATCCGCCCGATAAAATTTAAATTATCGAGCGGATGTACGCAAGGTAATTTTTACCTACTTTTTCCGCAAAGTAACCCCTGATTCTATTAATATTTTTGATACTTTATTGTCCTTTAACGTTAAGCAGGTGCAACATCAATATTAAAATTTCTACTAAAAATTTAGGGCTGCCTCCATCCAGATTCGGTTGATAAAAATACTTGTTAATATTACGAGTATATTGGTATTCGTCTAATTAAATTGAAATGAGAAACATATATTTATTCCAAATAAAGTGAAATTACATATATAATCGTCAACTGATTTGACTAACATATATCTACGAGTAATAATGTTTGAATACCTATCAAATCAAAAATACTCGGAGGTTCATCATCGCAAATAAAATTAATTTTTATTCCTCAAGAGACAAGAGAGTGGTTACAATTCGTATAACATCATACACATATACAAAATTATAGTTCACTCAATGGCTACTTGGTCGACAATTATAAATTAATGTTTGTAGTTCTTATTGCTTAAAAGATTTTCTAACATGTAAAATAGCTAAATTATTAATGGATTCCTTATTTAATCAATTATTCTTTTTTTTCTCTCCGTCTTATTATCTAATACTAATGGTTTATAATAATTGACACTTTTTAATTTATGCTATTAATATTTCTAAATTTAAGTTACATCAGTCATCATTACAGCCCTTCACAAGATCACTGCTGAACATAGAGCTCCCCAAATGAATGCCACAAACAACGCACGGTGTTGAGCCACCAACATCCATGGATTTCCTGCATCTATTACTAGGTCGTTACTTCATCTAGTGGGGAGCCGGCCTACACTTCGCTTATAGATACGAGGGTACTGTTCGAGAACCTTTCTTACACATCTGTTGTCGGTACTCCGAGCTATAGGTCTAGCCCATTGCCACTTCAGATTACTGATCCGTTGGGCTTTGTCGGTTACTCTGATTCTACTGCAGATACCGTCATTTCTAAGTCAAACAAACAGAGAAATTTCGAGAAAAGCTCCCTCCATATCTCGCTGAGCGATTTTAGGCTTCCTCTTAAGTTCATTAGTGACGGACCACGTCTCACATCCATGTATCTGTCATTGACATATCAATGACAGATACATGGATGTGAGACGTGGTCAGGCAACACACACTTTTTGTACACTTGTTTTCAGGTTTTGAGTTATACGTGATGAGAACGTGTGTTTTAATCTCCCGAACGCTACCTAGCCGAGTCGAATCCGCCTATTAACTTCTCGGTTGATGTTGGACCTACCTTGTTGGACAATAATTTGTCCTAGGTAAACATGCTTGTCGATAACTTTGCGTAGTGCTGCCAACTGTCATAGGTGTGACATGGATATTACAGATAATCTTTGTTTTGTTCACGTTTATCTTAAGAGCTATCCGTTTGGAATCGAGTTGGGAAAGTAAAGAGTCTGCAAGCGATACGATTGCCTCTCTTGCCTTACTTGTAGTAAAAGACTGTGGTGGTCTTTTGCACCATGCTTCCGAAGTAGTGCTACCCTGGATGTTGGAAATGGAGAGATTCTGAAAGACTTAAAGTATCGGTTTTCCACTACAGTTTCACAGAAACTTCGCTATTATTCCATCATAATCCAAGGCTTTGCCATTCTTTATGTCGCTAAGTTGCTCGTTCGACTGAAGTCCGGGATATCATCGAAATATTCTCGAATGAGACTCGCTCTTGGATCGTTTCTTACACTTGCGTGTGGCTCCAACGATGATGTGTACAGCTGTATGTCTCATCTCAACTCAAAATCTCAGGTGTCCCGGAAACAATTCTACCATATTTTATTTTCAACTTTGATAGTAGGCTCTTTCTGTCAGATAAATATCTGGCAAAGATTTTGAAGCCTTGGTTCTACTCGACCGCTTATTCGATACAAAATGTATTGAAATTGCGTATGTCTCGCTGCATACATTTAGAGTTGTTTTTCTGTCTGTTCATTTGCATTTATGCTATCATATCTAGAGACCGAAGCTTCATTTCCCCTCTTACAGTCATAAGATTAAGAGTGTGATCGGAGAGTTTTTTTTTCTTCTGCGACGGGTCTTCCAGAACTTAGGCTTTGGATTACAACTCGAGGAGGACGGAGCCTTGGCTTCATTAGACGTGACCTCTTTTACTTAACTTTGACGTTCAGTTTTTTGCTTACCATACGGTGATTGCTATCTGACATACGCGTGTACATACACTGAGCTATCACTGAACAATTTCCGACTGGCCGTCATAATGAAGTCTCTCTGAATCTCATCAACGAAGTCGGCCGGCTGCTGACCGTATGTTTGATACATATAATAACATTAGTATGTGTGTGTGTGTGTGTGTGTGTGTGTGTGCGCGCGCGCGTGTGCGTGCGTGTGTGTGTGTGTGTGTGTGTGCGTGCGTGCGTGCATGCGTGCGTGCGTGCGTGCGTGCGTGCGTGCGTGTGTGTGTGCGTGCGTGCGTGTGAGCGCGTGTGTGTGTGTGTGTGTGTGTGTGTGTGTGTGTGTGTGCGCGTGTGTGTGTGTGTGTGTGCGCGCGCGTGTGTGTGTGTGTGTATGTTCGTGTAGATGTGGGTATATAGATATATAAACAAATGTTTTTATTATACGTATTATTTATAATATATCAATATAAAAAAACAAATAAAAAACGATAAACAACATTTTTTTTATAGGATAAGGGTGACAGACGAGCACACAGTCCACCTGATGGTAAGTGGTTGCTGCGGCTCTTAGACATCTACATCTATCTTCTATTACAAATCAAAATGTAGATGCGTTGTCACCCGTGAGGACTAAGATGGAATGCCTCATTTCCAGTAAAAGGGCCTCCGGCCACCTACTTTCACCAAGTGAAACGCAGAGGTAAACCTCTACTTCACGCTGGTTTTCTGTGAGGTCGTGGTACCACCCCGGTTCGAGCCGCTCATCCGTGCGACAGCAAAAGCTGCCGCGTGGCTCTACCACTGTTAAAGACACACACAAGAAACATATGAAAAGATATACTTTTCCTGAATAATGTTACTCTTTGAAATATAATTAAGTTATAAACCACCAATATTAGTTAGTAAACCAAGCTATGGATATACTTAAAAGTAGAACAATTAAGAAAAAAGTTAAAAATGTGTAAAAGATTAATGAATAGAAATACACTAGAAACCGATAAACTTTTATTTAAATCGCAACTTTTCGATGAATATGCTTCTATGTGACCACGCTGTCACAGAATACCAGCGTAAAATAGCAGCTTAATGCTGCTGTGTTTCGTATAGTAAGTCTACACTAACTATACGAAACATTTATCATCTCTACAGAACCGGAGATCCTTTTTACTGGAAACGAGGTATCTGCATTTTGATTCTTAGTCGAGGGGAAAGGTAGATGTCTATGGGCCACAGCATGCACTTAGCATCAGGTGGACTGTGTGTTCGTTTGTAACCCATATTCTAAAAAAAAGCCCCAATCGCAGCATATTTTCCAGAGCTCTTGCTGCGTCTCTTCGATGAATGACTCTCCGAAAACTTAGACATACTTAAACATTTCACCGCAATTTGTGGTTACAGTTGTACAACAAGTTCACTTTGGTCCCAAGTGGCGATATCTGGTGAGCCTAAGATTATTAGCCCTCATTAGCTAATAATAGTTAGAAACAATATAAAACGCATTTAATGCTAAATGTTGAACAGATCATCGCTTACAATAGACTTAATTCAACTTAGAGTAAGAAGTAACAATAAACATGGGTACAATAAGCTGACTGTTGTGTTATCGCAGTCTGACAAACATTCCCAGTAGTTTATTGTTAACTTATGCCCGTTAATAACGGAAACTTTGTGGGTAAAGTGGCTTGCTTCTCAAATGCGGAATTACAGTTTTTGAATACCTACATTCTCCCTTAAACACTTTGTTAGCATCCTCACTTATGTAGTACGTGGTCTTGTCTATCATACCATAGATCTATGATTCCAAAAAAGTTCTTATTCACGTTATAAAAAAACTAAGTGGGCCAAACCAATTGCGAATGCGGCGCGTGTAGAATAAGTCTGTTGCGTATAGTGACAGTCGTTGTAGTGTATGCTACCTTATGTAAAAATCAGACAGGAGCGAGCTAACATTCACCGCATACAATGAACTACAAACCAACTGCGTATGTGAGCTGGAAAGGCGCAATCTCATAATTTATTTTCTCCGAAAGTATTGTCATTTATCTAACTGAGTTTTACAAGAAAAACAGCCACGCTGGCTCTTGTAATATTCAGATAATTCAACAACATCTATTGACTCTTGGGTCGTGAGCAAAGTGTTCAGACCGAAAACCTATGGTGGCAACCCACCCAAAATTTTGTCACATACTATCGTCTAAACGGTTAGAAATAACAGGCTATTGACAATTTTCAAGATCTAGGGGTGTTCTATAGATTCCCTTAAATATTAGATCTGGCGTTTGCTCAGTCACAAAGTGATTATGAGTGTCTTCCCTGTTTGTTTGTATTAGCTGACTACCGAACCACGCCGCCATGACGTACAGGCTACTCCTCTTTGGGTATATCTGAGCACTGTTAGGTGAAATCTGTAACGTCATATTCACACATAATTATTACGATTCACCAGGTGGTCAACGAGTATAAATCAGCAAATTGGGATTTAATACGGCGCTTTTTGCATCCTATTCTTGGCGGTACTTCTACAAATGTGATGCATTCAATGATGAAGTATTTAATCCCCTTTTCACTTTACCCACACTTTACACACTTTAACACATCAGTAGCATAGCTAGCCCATGACTTATGTATGCGCCCAGGCTAAAAGCGCACGCATTGGCTTACCTATCCTGGGTTGACACACTCGAGATCGTAAAGAACCGAATATCAGCTTCAATAAGAAAGTTAACAGCCAGACCGCAAAGTCCATTAAAGTGTTTTTTTTTCACATAATTGAACTACATAATATCTCAAGACCACTATTATAGGTGTGCTGGTTTCCTTTTAATTTATGAAGTCCTGTGTAAAAGGTAGTTTTGAAACTAAATTAATCGCACACGATCTATAAACTTTTACTACGCTAATTAATAGAATCAGGCGTTCTTTTGCGGAAATCCATTATATTAAAGTTAGAAATATTTACTTTGCCAATATCCACGCCCTCCCTCAATTGCGTGCACCATCCCCGTCACCACTAATCCCAGCACCACTTCTCTCACCACCACTACACTAGGAAGACACACCACCGACGATAATACGACACGTGTTTCGTCTCTACACGAGGCATCTTCAGGTGTAGTACGAGTACACTCTCCGGTGGTGACCGTTTTTCTTTACTAAGCTTTACTATAAAATATACTTAAAGTCAAATCCCTTGTTCTTTTATTATAAAAAAAGAACAATTGCACCAATATATCTCGCATCAATAAAACAACATAGATCACATTGTAGTATCCCTGTTGTTAGAGCTTTTGCATGCAGGAAAATGCTAGTAAACACGCTACCGCAAATAACTGCAACAGACTTTTAATCTCACGAGTTGTGAGCACTTACAATCGTTTTGCTATATTCTGGTTACAAAAAGATAACGCAGAATTTAGATGGCTGTTTTATTTATTGACCGTGAAAGTGTGCGTTTATTAAATTAGATATTAAGCTATTATTTTACCATCATCATTGTTAAAGCCATAGATTACTACAAGGCACGGTCATGAGCGACATGCATCCACCTAAGTAATAAGTTGGATAAAGCCGACTAAAACATAAACTTATTAGATGTTTTAGACAGCTCTATGAGTAAATGTGATCAAAACGCACGACTATTTAGTACATATTCCGGTCTTCAATTTTTGTGAGTGACGATACACATAATATTATGAAATTTTATAATATTATCGATTTTAAATAATATTATATTGTCACAATTATATGTCACTCACATAATGCAAAATTTAAGGCTGGAATATGTACTAAAGAGTAGTGCGTTTTGATCACAGTGCAATACTCTTAACTTTACTCAGTGCAATAACAGTAATCTGACTGTTTCTTTCGGTCTTATATCGCGTTTGAGTGCCTCGATGGTCTAGTGATGTTTGGCACTACTGCTGATCATGTGGTCCCGGGTTCGAATCCCAGAATGGGTTATCAGTTATGAGTTGTTGAGTTTTTCTATTAACAAATTTTCAGTAGCAGCTCGGAGTCAGGAGGTTGGTGGTGTTTCACTTCCGTGCTTCGGAAGGCACGTACAGCCGTTCGTCCTGCGCCTGATCTTTCTTCAGTCGTGTCAGATTGCTTTCCCATCGGACAGTGAGAGTGAGGGAAAAGTGAGCTCACACACTCGTGTACTATAATTTTGATACGCATAACGTATTTTAAAATCAGACTTCACAAGTCCATTGCTGAACAGAGGCCTCCCCCAAGGAACGCCACAGTGCACGGTCCTAAGCCACCTGTATCCCTCGACTTAGCCTAGAGTAACTTAACTTAGACTAGATATCTTGTCCTGGTCGTCAGTCCATCTAGTGACGGGACGCCTTACACTTCGACTATCCTTATAAATCTGCCACTCGAGAAGCTTTCTTTTCCATTGGTAGTTGGTTCTTCAAGCTATATGGCTGGCACATTGCCAATTCAGCTTACTGATCTGTTGGGATATGTCGGTTACTCTAGTTTTACTGAGGATATTCTCATTTCTACGTCTATCCCGCAGAGAAACCCCGAGCATAGTCTTTTCCATAGCTCGCTGAGCATTTTTGAGCCTCCCGAACACTGCCCAGCCGAGTTGAATCCGTCGATAGACCTCTCGCTTGGACTTCGGTACCTAGTCGAGCTATTTGTCCCAGGTAAACATACTCGTCAACAACTTCGATCGAACTCAACAACTACTGGCATAGGTGTGATATGGACGTGATATGGGTGGATTAGAGACGCAGGTGTCCTCTCCGGCTGATACTTCGTATCTCTCCAGCCCGGGGTACAAATTGGAGCACTCTTTTGTGCCTCGAGCTGGAGTTTGCGTATACGTCAGAGAGCACATCTGTTCTCGACGCCACGGCAGTCTTGAAGACCTGTCCATCATTTGGCTACGCGTAAACAGCGACGACCATCCGCGCGTCCACGGGTGCCTCTATAGGTCCTATAGCGATAACCGACTCATCGACCACGTCATAATGGCTACATATTCCTTGCTACAACATGTCCCATCCGCAGAGATCGTGATCCTTGGCGATTTTAACGCCCACCATGCCGAATGACTCGGTTCACGTTTAAGCGATCATGCGGGTAGATCTGTTAATGACTTTGCCTTGGCATATGGTCTGAGACAACTGGTAACTTCGCCTACTCGGATTCCAGATGTGGAGGATCATACACCTTCCCTGTTGGACCTTCTGCTGACCTCTCTTCCGGACGGATATCAGGTTTCTGTCGATGCCCCTCTCGGCTCTTCGGACCATTGTCTGATCCGGCGTGTGGTGCGACTCACGCTCCCTTCGCGTTGCATTCTGTAGGTTGCCGCCGTGTTTGGCATTACAGGTCGGCGGATTAAGATGGAATGCGGTCTTTCTTTGCATCCTATCCAGGTGGCGGGTTTGCTTCTCGCCGGATGATCCCAGCGCTGTTGCTGACTTTGTCACTGATGTGGTGTTACATGAAATGGAACTATGTATTCCATCATCTGTGGTACCCATCGGAGGCAGATCTCAGCCTTGGTTTGGTCAATCCTATAAGACTGCATTACGCAATAAGCAGGAGTGTTATCAAGCCTGGGCTGCGGCTTCGGCGACTCGGGATGTAAACACCAGCATGCTTAAAAAGAAGTATAACTTCGCCTCCAGGTCCTTCAAAAGAGTTATTGCCAAGGCAAAGTCAGAGCACATAGGCAGAATTGGCGAGAAAATAGTTCGCCTTCCTTCTGGAACCCGTGCATTCTGGTCTCTTGCCAAGACTGTCCAAGGGAATTTCGGTAAGCTATCACTACCATCTCTGCACAGGGAGGACGACTCACTGGCCCATGCCGCAAAAGAGAAAGCCGACCTTTTAGCCTTCCTTTTTGCGTCCAACTCGATTCTTGATAACGGGGAGAACACACCGCCGACAATCACGCGGTGTGAGTGCTTCATGCCGGATGTGCGGTTCTCACAGCGCTCGGTTCTCAAAACACTCCTCTCCCTGGACATCCACAAGTCGAGTGGGCCTGACGAAATTTCCCTAATTGTGCTGAGGACGTGTGCTCCGGAGTTGGAAGCGGATCTAACGCGTCTTTTCCGGTACTCCTACTCCTTAGGCGTAGTCCCCAAAATCATGGAAGACAGCTTTCGTCCACCCGATCCTTAAAAAAGGCGACCGTTCAGACCCATTTAACTACAGGCCTATCGCCATTGCCTCCTTGTTCTCTAAAATAATGAAATCTATTATTAACTGCCAGCTCATGCGGTACCTTGAGCATCACCAGCTGATTAGTGACCGCCAGTACGGTTTTCGTCTGGGTCGATCAGCTGGTGATCTTCTGGTCTACCTGACTCATAGATAGGCGGAGGCAGTAGAGTCCAAGGGCCTCCCCCTTGGACTCTACTGCCTCGTTGGCCGTTAGTTTGGATATTGCGAAGGCCTTCGATCGGGTTTGGCACAAAGCGCTTCTTTCGAAACTCCCGTCCTATGGGCTTCCCGAGAAATCGTGCAATTCGATCACCAGCTTCCTTGCAGATCGCAGCATCAAGGTCGTTGTAGACGGTGCATGCTCCGACTACAAGCCTATTAACGCTGGTGTTCCACAAGGCTGTGTGCTTTCACCAACGCTGTTTCTTCTGCATATCAATGATATGTTGCTAACTGGTAACATTCATTGCTATGCGGATGAAAGCACTGGTGATGCTTTATAAACCGGCCGTGCCAATATTTTTCGGGAAAACCTCGCTGAGTAACGGAACAAACTTGTGTCTGAAGTCGATTCTTTGCTGAACAAAGTCACGGATTGGGGACGACTAAATCTAGTCCAGTTTAATCCTCAAAAGACACAAGTTTGCGCGTTTACCGCTAATAAGAACCCCTTTGTCGTATCTCCTCAGTTTCAAGGCACTCCCTTCTTGCCTCAGCCAGTATCGGAATCCTCGGCGTCGACATATTGAGTGGCGTGCAGTTTCGTGGTCACTTGAAAAAGAAGGCCAAATTGGCTTTTAAAAAGCTTGGCGTGCTCAGCAGAGCGGGACAGTATTTCATGCCGTCACACCACCTGCAACTTTACAAGGCGCAGATTCGGTGTCACATGGAATACTGTTCCCATCTCTGGGCAGGGGCTCCCCAGTGCCAGCTCCTTCCACTTGACTGCATCAAGCGCAGAGCAGCTCGAACCGTCGACGACCGAGTCCTTTCCGATCGGCTCGATTCATTGGCACTGCGAAGAGATGTTACATGCACGGCAACGCATCTGCAATTCCCCTGGTTCCCCTGGTGTTGCAGTTGTTCATGGGCGGCGGTAGTCACTTACCATCAGGTTAACCGCATGCTCGTTTGCCTCTTCTCCTATAAAAAAAAACATACTCTGAGTCAACAAACGTCATAATTTGTCCGAGCGACAATAGCGTGGGTGTCATTGACTTACATAATTATATATTATTAGTTGGCTGGATTTTTGACTGGACTGGATTATTTATTAGATTCTCTTATTTCATGGTTATTAATTTCACCACACCCACACATATATTATAGTCCCAACAAATTTTGGGTCAGGTCAGCGCTTCTTGAATCAAATCCAAGGACATTACTGAAATTTAAAAAGCATTACTACATTCAAAGCAGCTATTGCATATATTTTGTTCGTAACGCGTCAAAAGTCTGAAGATATAGTCATTAAAGCCGCTGCGTCCTTCTACTCCTGACGGCTTTTTAATGTCTTTGTGACGACATAATAATAACGTATATTGGTGTAATTTTACATTTTTATTATATTACAATAAACATCTTCCATAAATATTTCACGAAATCAACGGAAATTAACCTTTTTAATATAGAGTAATTTTATAAAAAGGCATCGAAAAAAGGTATATATATTTAAAAAAATCGGTTAATAAAAAGAATATGACCTGTTTCAGTGTTGAAATTATTTATATAATGTTTTGTAGCATTGTTACTGCTGAATCATCGATAAAAAGGCAACTGGTTTAGTGGTTAGAGTAACTGGCAGAGGTCTGAAAGCATGGTGATATACCGGTGCCTTAGGTTTTCTTTATGCCCAGCCGTGGCATATTTGATAGTAAGTGGCTACATGAACTCGACAC
The DNA here is from genome assembly GCA_963668995.1 of Parnassius mnemosyne. Classification (NCBI taxonomy): domain Eukaryota; kingdom Metazoa; phylum Arthropoda; class Insecta; order Lepidoptera; family Papilionidae; genus Parnassius; species Parnassius mnemosyne. Next base: position 33,473,462 of record CAVLGL010000001.1, on the reverse strand, counting down.
TACATATAGACACCAACTTCAAAAAACTACGGACAGTTTTTTTACCCCTGCCCTGACTGGACAAAAATTAAATTCAGCATTTATACTGACTATCTTGACATATATATATATATATATATATATATATATATATATATATATATATATATATATGTGTGTGTGTGTGTGTGTGTGTGTGTGTTAAATACACTGCTACTTGACGGTAGAAACAGGAAAGAGATTTAAATGAAACTAATTTTACGGATTTTATCGCGTATATTAACTTATTTTACATTCCCGACGTTTCAAGCACTTTACTTAAGCAGTTAGAACTGCTTTTTAAGACCATCTTAACTCCTTAAATTCTAAAATTCAGTTCACAATGGAGTTAGAGGCAAACAATTCTTTAGCTTTTCTAGATGTATTAGTAATTCGGAATCCTGATAACACCTTGAGCCACACTGTGTATAGAAAAAAGACCCATACAGATAGATATTTAAACGGTGATTCTCACCACCATCCTTCACAGTTAGCTACCGTGGGTAAATCTTTGTTTCAGAGAGCACGAGGGATCTGTGACAGTAAACACCTGGCCGCCGAGCTCCAACCCGTCAAGCAAGTTTTGCACGACAATAAGCTTCGGGTCCCGCGCCTACGTCACAGTGAACGAGTGAAGCCGGCCACAGTCGAGCGAGTGCCTGCTGTACTGCCATATGTCAGAGGTGTCACTGACAAGATTGGCTACATCTTGAAGCGTGCTTCCATTAAAACATATTTCAAGCCGCCGAAGAAGATTAGTCAGTTTTTACCATCAGTCAAGTGTAATATTCCTCTGCAAGATGCAGGAGTGTACAAGCTGGATTGTGAATGTGGTCTCTCTTATATAGGACAAACTAAAAGATCCATAAAAACCCGCGTTAAAGAACACATAGCTGATGTGAAGAATAGACGCTCCGGGAAGTCTGCAGTCTGTGAACATGTACAGGATCGCCCCCGTCACTACATTAGATTTGATAGACCACAAATCCTCGCTAAAGAACACCGATTCCTTCCAAGGATGATTCGCGAGGCTATTGAAATCAAAAAACATCCTAATTTAAATAGAGAAGATGGCTGGGTGCTACCATCTGCTTGGGATCCCATAATTAATAAAATTAAATCCCAACCCAAGCATACAACTGCAAGACTTCATGATACTGTAAGTTCATACTGCGTGGATCGGAGCAAGGATTAATAATTTTTGATCTGGAGGTAGCCGTGGTTAACTATGACATTGGGACGTCATACACCTCAGTCCCCCCCGTGACCATGGGTGCTGTAAAGTGCTTGAAACGTCGGGAATGTAAAATAAGTTAATATACGCGATAAAATCCGTAAAATTAGTTTCATTTAAATGTGTAGTGTTCGCGTAAATATAAGAAATCACTATAGGAAAGAGATTTGTCTCAGACATTCAGGCAGTTGTCTTTTGTTAGAAGTTTTCAAATAATCTTTTTTTAAAGCTGGACTTTGTCGCCAACTGTAACTTAACATGCATTTCCACTCAACTTCTTTAGAAAGTAGTCTTCTAGCTTTTCAATGTAAAAGGTCAACGTTTCGCAACTTTAGCTTGCACAATAATATTTGTGAAGAATTAAATTGATAAAGTTAAGAACTGGCAACTTGGAAGTAATGGCAAAAAAGTAGTAAAGCTTCTAATGTATACATGTAAATAAAATTGAAGTGTCTGTCTTCAATAAGGAAATACCTTCCCGTCTTTTATTACGCTCAGAGGATAATTTGCATACGACAAAGACATAATTAAACATTAAAAAAATGTATTTTTGACTAACCTTCAGAATGTCTGCACTAATTGTGATGTAACATCAAGAACAGATGGATGTCAATGCTAGGATTGATTTAGGTTATATGTCAAACCGAAAAACTTTGAAACTTTTTTTAAAACGTTAACTCGATAAAATACATTGTCGTTGATGACTATTTTAAACAATCTAAACAATTAAAATAAATATCAATAATATATATCATCCATCAGGGTGGGTTGCTAATCATTAATATTATAAAGCAAATTATACTACTAAAGAATACATGACTGATAATAAACGCTGGGAATGAGATGATAGGTACCATGCTGTTTCTAAATGTTTTCGTAACAATTGTTTAAAATATTATATTGTAAATTGTGCTTTTTTTTAAAAAAAGTTCCGCTCGGTTTCTTGCTGGTTCTTTCGAGGACAGAGGTTTTTTTCGAACCAAGGGTAAAAGTAAAAATGACTTTCAATAAGTGTTATGTATTGTAAATGATTCTATTCTATGCTATTCTATTCTAAAAAATTTCCCTAAGTGAAAGGATGCACCTAAATATGTATTGATTCTTTAAATGTACAATCACAGAATACCAGCTTAAAATACTCAGCGTATGGTGAGTGTAGAGAACCGGAGACTCTTTTTACTGGAAAATAGGCATTCCATCTTAGTCCTCACGGGTGACAACGCTCTGCATTTTGATTCGCAAACGAGGATAAATGTAGATGTCTATGAGCCACAGCAACCACTTAACATCAGGTGGACTGTGTGCTCGTTTGTCACCCTATCGTATAAAAAATGTACAATCAGCACATCATAAGTCCAACACTGAACAAAATTCCACTCAGTAGATTGCAACATAGCACGATCTAGGAACACCGCGTCCTGAATAGTGGTAGGTCATACTAAATTTAAACGAATAAAATGACAAACTCGCAATCTGGTATAAAAATTCCTGTTAAAAATAACAACAAATACTAACAAGACACACTGCGTAGCGAAAACGCGTAAAGCCCAATAAGCTACGAGTACCTATATTTCCCTAAATTGCTATAAAAGGTGATTTGATTTGTGGTTGATTGTAGATGTTCCTCTTACATATAAAACAATTGACAGCATCTGTTAATGATCTTTTAATCCTTATATATACATTATAAAAAATGAATGTTATCTTAAGCTTTTAATAATGTTAATGTGAGCAAAATTTCGATTAAAATGGAGTTCAAGTAATTTCGTGTCCCATTAATTAGCAAATTATTATTTTAAGAAAATACTGGTAATATTTAAAAATTGTTTTTAACTTATGCACTATTCGCAATGTTGTATGTACAGAACTTTTTATGCAGTTTGAATAAATATTTGTCATAGCTGCACTCAATAGTGTTTTATAGAGGTACACAATACAATCTCGGGGCATTGTTTATGCCATTATATTATTTAAAATATGCGCTATAAAACGTGTGCATATTTCAATAGTAATTTTTTTAATAATTTATGAACAGAGCCGTGTTAGCTCAGAAAAGCCAGTCTGAAAAATAAGAGAAAAAAATTCGCAGACATGTGAATTTCGCCAACACGCATCGGCGCAGCGCGGCGAACATTTCCTTGCCCTAAAACCCCCTCAGAAACGAGGGGAGACCTTCGTATGCAGGAAATGGTTTATTAATAATACTGTAATGTTAAATTAACCAAATACGATTAATAACGGGCGATTGATAATAATTGAATATGCTAATGACATGAAATAGTGAACACCGTATATAAATTGTTTCTAACGTCCCACATAGTGATAATTTAATAGTTAAAATAAATATTTAAAAACAAGCTTTTATTTAAATGATCTAATACGAAGAAAATAAGCTTTAAATTAAATCAAACCCATCAATTTAATACATTACACAATATATGATATAAAAGCTTCTCGCAAGATTTACCTATTTTATAATTACCCACTTATGTCAATATTGTTGAGCATTAATGCCTTGTGCACACTAGTTAGCACTACCGCCCTCTAGTATCGAGTAGCAGAACTAGGAGAGTTAAGCTCCTTCGAGAAATTTCTAGAAGAACTTTCTAGATCTATCGACACCTAGTCAGTCGGGACCCGTATGTACTCGAACATTCTAGATGTTTCTACAGTAGAAGATTCTGGAACTATCTGAGGCTGTATAAGGCTGATTTAAACCGGGACCGGAGCCCTGCGCCCCCTTTTTCCTAAAGAGGGTCGCTTCCGATTCGGCAGAATGGCCACACAAGCCAATGCCAGTCCCACAGGTGGTGTTTAGTGGGTAGGCACTTAGGTTTCACAGTGAGTCCCACATAACCACGCAGCCGGCTGCGTGGTATGCTTACAGCATTCACCACCTCCCTCCCCCGCTTCCCGGAGGGTAGCCCTTTAATTTGCTTTTGGGCGCAAAAAAAAGCAACCGGAGTTAGGGTTGAATTGGCGATACAACTGCGAACTAAAGTGATCGTACAATTGTATTTTGTTAGTAGTGTGGTTTTGAGTTGTAATTAGTGTTCTATAATTAAAATGTAAATTTTTGTAATTCACTCGGCAATTTTTAATGGTCTCGAACCCCAAATTCGTAACAATATCAAGTTACTTAATATAATATTATTATTTTATGTACACAGGTAAATCTCGCGACAAGCTTTTATGTCATACAAATTCTGTAATGTAATAACCTGATGGGTTTAATTTAATTTAAAGTTAATTTTTGCATTGCATTTTAATGAAAGCTTCTTTTTAAAAATATTTTTTTACTATAATTTTTTTTTAATTTTTTATTTATCGCTGAACATGTTTCTTAGTCTGTTCATTTCATTTAATTCGTATTTGTTGGTTTTCGATTGCCATCTTAGATCCGTCATCTTGAATTTTTTTTGTCGCCAGCAGTTGACTCTTGTTGGTCCCTAAAACATTTTGTTGGAGCAGCACCAAACTATCGCTAACCCTTGCCGAGTTATTAAGTATTAATATTGGTATGGCAGCCATCTTGTTATCCGCCATTTCTAATCATTAGAATTTGCCCAGGTTGTAGGTTACTATTAGCTAACACACAACCCCGCTAAGTCTCATCGTGTAGTCGGGCAATAGTGCACCATCTCATATCATGCACAATGCGGACGTCATTTTATTCGTATTCTTCTCAGCGAACCCTCTCAACTGATATCCAATTCATGGGGTTGAACAAAAAGACATAGTTCGCCATCTTTGGCAGCCTAACATATTGAATTTAGAATGACATCATATTTTATTCTTTTCTTTTCATCAAACCCTTTCATTTAATACCCATACCATGGGAGCACATAGAAAATAACTATTCTATCATATTGGGTAGTCCGCCATTTAAGATTTAGAATGACGTCACTAAACTAATCATGCATTGTCTTCCAAATTAAATGTATTCTAAATTTCAGCTCAATCGGTTGAGGATAACTGCTTTTAAATTCAGTTGAAAGATTTGACCCTAATAAACATACAAACATCGCTTGTTAAATAAAAGGTTTTAAATCACTATTAGCTTTCGGAACAATTAAAGCAATTGCTAATCGCTTATTGTTATTCTTACTATTATACTTGGATATTGTACACGTTTCGTTTATTTAGATGACTGCAATAAATAGACCTTGGTTCAGATTATTTGCATTATAACTCAATTTGTTGAGTATGTTGAATGATTGTGTGTACTAAGCAAGTGCTGATACCAACAAAATGCACTTTTTTTTTGTGAAGCGCAATCTTAGTAAGAATAATCTTTATTTGCAAGAAGAATATGGTTATAAAATAATGTTTATGTGTATGAAGTTCTACATATTCTACCTTAATCGAGGATAAAAGTAGTTACCTATGGGCCACAGCATCCTCTTACCAAAAGGCGGAGACTGTGTGCTCGTTTGTCACACATATTCTATCAAAAAAAAAAATAGTAAACGCTTCTATAGGAGGAAAGCCTAATATAAAGTTGAATTGGACCATTTCATGGTGACTGATCTCCGGTTAATTAATATTCTAATTTGCAAATATGTTAGTGAAGTGACCTCGGATTCATAGCTTGCAAATAGGGAGCGGAGGTTAGTTTACTTAGCTCTTGATTCCCCGTGTTTTGAATGCAATGTCGCTCCTAGAGCACTGTTTGTTGTCTTAGTCCTCCACTTGAAACGAGCTAGCTAGGTCTAGATAAAAATATTGTGCTATCAGACGTGGTATTTGTTGAAAAAACTATCAATCACTCAATTACCTAAATTATAAGATCAAACGAACTTCTCAAGTGAAGTTCGATCATTATTATATGAATCGCTTCATTTGAAGATATAATATTTACCACGTAGTACCTTAAACCTACAGGTGACTTTGCACGCTTTAAGAGACAGTCAATTGACTCAAAACAAAAGTGGCGGCATACTTCCGCTACTGTCTTGTCTTGCCAAGCGGAGCCGTGCCGCTGAGAGCTCATTTTCTTTAGAGATTAAAAGCTTTCCTGGGTAGAGCGTAGCTTGGGTTGGGTGGGTGATAATGAATTATATCTTCAAATGAAGCGATTCATATAATAATGATCGAACTTCACTTGAGAAGTTCGTTTGATCTTATATTATATTTCATCGCTTCATTTTTCAGATATAATATTTACCACGTAGATTTTTAGAGGAGTTCATCCGAAAGTTGTGCTGTGGTTTAAATAAAACTATTTGCAATTAGTATATTGTTTTATTCTAGAATAATAATTTAATTTGTAATTCATGCGACAATCATAAATTATTATCTTGATGATGAACAGAGACTTCGCAAAGTTTCCATCATCGATCAATACGCGGTTATAACAACGGGCAAAAGCGCTAGACGAGGATGTCCACCCAGTAGCCTTACGTATAGTTCAACGCTGGCGCCTGCGCTGAACGCGGCAGAAGTAGATGCGTGTCGTGTGCTGTGAGCACCGAACACCGACACGTCTATTCCGCTCTCAGAAAGTACTTGTTTTATCCAACGACTTATTGTTTGGGTCGTGGCTGGTTTGTGTGGATGTTTAAAAGTTAATAAAAGATTACCATTGTTTTGCAATCTCTTTTTATCTGTAAAAGAAATGTAATCTTTTAATGTACTTGCAGGGCATATATTTAAATTATGTGTAAAAAATGGTAATACTAATACAGGTTGATCACGACCCGGCGCGGACGTCTTAATTAAATCGGAAATTACTATTTTTGCACCACTGCTTGTAAACGAAATATTTTCCAATTTTATAAGAGACAGAGTTTGGACTCTGTGACCAGTACAAATAGCTAACAAGGTCACAAGCTTCTTTGTAATTTTTTCCAGGCTTAAATTTATGTTAGGAAACCATTCTTTTAGGTAATTTAAAACAATTTGGGGGTCCCATGTTTGGATATATTTGGGAACACTTGGTTTCAATTTATATGCCCCTTTAAGCAATCGTTTTACGCTATCATTGGTAGTAAGATTGCTACCAACGAGCAATGACAACGCAGATCGATGCGAGTTTAGACTACCGTACGAGCAACCTGTATTAAACTGTTCAGTCACAAATAACATTATAAATGTTAAAGATGGTGAGAAAACGTTTATAATGTGTTGGTTACAAAACTGCCACCATAGTTTGTAAGACACATTGTATTGTTTTACCGTACTTTCAGAGAGCGAAGCCAGCATTAAAACTAAAGCCTCTGGAGCGTTGAGCGAAGGCTTGTTGGAGAGCCTCGCGACACCCAGGGTAAGGTGTGCATGCAGGGGGTGATGTTCCCTGAAATTAGATTGCAATAGGAATTTATGAGGATTGAGGTACAAAATATCAGATACCATTAATCTCTGTAACAACGGGAACCAGGGCTGTGAAGGCCAAAATGGAAAAACAAAAATACCGTCTGCCTTGTCATCTACAATTTTTCTCAAGCACTTTAAAATAATTGAAAAAGGCGGAAAAGCATAAAAGTAGCAATTATTCCAATTAATAGTAAACGCATCTACAGCCATTGCTTCTGGATCCGGTTTCCAGGACACAAAACTTGGACATTTGGCGTTGGTACGAGAGGCAAATAAATCAACTTCCGGTTGGCCAAAATGCGACATGATGGAGTGAAAGGCGCAGTCTGACAACTCGCATTCGGTATCTGGGTTTACAATCCTTGATTCAGCGTCAGCGCGGTTATCTTTTGTATTGACGTATGATGCATAAATAACTATGTTGCGCTCTTCACACCATCGCCAAATTCGACGTGTAATATCATTTAAATGAGGGAACTGAATCCCTCCCATTCGGTTCACATAGCTTAAAGCTGTGGTGTTATCGACACGTAATAGAATTGAACAGTTTGACTCATTGCATGATGAGCTCTTTAGACCTAGAAAAATTGCTAACAATTCTAAATAATTAATGTGGAATTCACGTTCACTCACTGACCACCAACCATGTGCGCGATTTTCGCTGCAAACTGCGCCCCAGCCTGTTTGAGATGCGTCAGTGTAAATCTTTATTTTAAAACCAGCATTTCGCATATGGTTTGATGTGGTAAGTGCACTTGAACTCCACCAGTTTAAATCTGGAGAAATAGTTTTTGGAATTTCTATTTCTTTTTCATAGTTGTTATTTTTCAATAATGCAAGAAACTTTTGTCTTTCTAACATCTTAGTGTAAAGCCAACCATACTTAACTGCTGGACAAGCAGCAATAAGTACTCCAATCAATTGTGCAAATTCACGGATAGTGCAATGAGATATTCGCAAAAACTTTTGAACCAATTGAATAATACTAGTACGTTTCTCTTCCGGAAGAGATATTGTCAAATTTGTGGTGTTAAAGATAAAACCTAGAAATTTACACGTTTGATTAGGTTGTAAATAACTTTTGTCGACATTTATAATAAATCCTAAACATTTCATTAACTTTAATGTGTCATTTACATTGGTAGAACACATGTGGTAATTACTACCTATACAAAGAGTGTCGTCTAAATAGATAACTGAATCATGACCACGACTTCTCAAACAGGAAATTACTTCTCTCATAATTTTTGTAAAAACCCTAGGTGCCACAGAAAGTCCATAGGGCATAGCTGTAAATTCATAGGTGACTAACTTATTTTCAAGAGTTTCGAATTGAAATCGTAAATACTTCCTATGCCGGGGATGGATTGGCACAAGTAGGTATGCTTCTTTTAAGTCGATTGTAGCTAAATATCCATCTTGTGGTATTAATTTAGAAGCTGTTCGGTAGTCTTCCATTTTGAAATGGGGCTTTGAAATAAATTTATTTAATGATTTTAGATTTAATATGAAGCGTTTACCTCCGTTTGGTTTCGGTGCAAGAAATATCTTTGATATAAATTGGCCCTTGCTCGGAGAACATTCAATAATAGCCCCTAGCTCTAACAATTTATTAATAGCAACAGTCATATCAAGTTTCTCCGATCATGAAAAGAAACAACGAGGAACCAATTGCTGAATGGGTTCCTTACAAAATGGTATAGAAACACCGTTAAGTACCCAGTATAACACTTCCTTATTAGAAGTAATGCCTAGCCAACAATTATAAAAGTAATGAATTCTGCCAGCGTGTACCTGAGTTATTATGTGGTCGGCGCACGCGCCTTGCTCGCGGTCGCTGCTAGTTGTGCGGGAGGGCGCGGCGGCGTCGCTGTGCTCTGGTAGCGACGGCTGCCACTGCCTCGTTTCGACCCTCCTCGCCCGCGACGAGGAGGGGCTGTCCAGTTTCCTGAACTGTATGGACGAATTCCCGGCGACTGTGACGAATTAAGAGCCTTTGAAATATTCGTCTTTTTAATTTGTAAACCTTGTTTTTCTATTGCTTTTGCTGCCTTAATTTTCTCAGAAAGTTTATTACCAAACAAGGTTTCGTCCCTTTCTGTATCCTGGATCACGTGATGGAAATTCTTGTCAAGACTCGGAGTAATAAGTTTTATACGAGTCTGAGTGGATGTTGCATGCAGGTCAGACAATATACGACAGCCATTACTGAGATGTTGGATGGCTTCCTTTTTATTGTCCCCCCTTAAAAGCAAATCCAATGCTCTATTTATGGCCGTAATGCCACAACCGAGTTGTTGTTGATGAAATGAAAGTCCTTTGTCTCTGTTACGGACTACTTCCGGAATGGCCGAGAAAATTTCTCCATTTATTTTCGGGGCTTGTAAAAACCGGCAATTATCTGGTATCAGGCATTGTTTCATAATCTTATCTTTATTTTCTTTAGTCATGCCTTTTGTCAGTAAAGGGAGCCATAGTTTTGCCAAACTATCATGAATTTTAGGTCCAAATTCAGGAGCGGCATCTGTGGGTTCACCTAGAGCCTCCAATAAATCAGGGTCTAACTCCAATTCATACGATAACGCCTCTAAAGACTGTCCGGCCTCATTTGGCAGCTGGCATTGGCAGTGGATGCTCTGGCATAGAAATAGGAAATTCTGTCATGAGTTCTGCATTATCACAAGGTGATGCTGCCTCATTATCACGTGGTGTTTCTGCCTCAATATCTCGTGGTATTTCTGCCTCGGGGGAGGCACCCGCAGCATCGTTCCATGATGGATCTATTTTTCCCGAAGGCGGTCGGTGGACCTCGGCGGTTGCTATGCGCTGCGTTGTTTCGCCACAACCTAAAACATATGTTTTAGGGTTAATTAAGCCAAGAATTAACACTAATGTTAATTAGACGTTGTCATCACTTATCGTTGAAAACTCGCAGTCAACCCCGATAGGACTTATACAACGTTATTATTTAATGTCAACTCCTTGTACAGAAGTTATGTGGGTATGATTCGCAGTCAGTCCCCATAATTTGCGAAACAGAGGCAAATTATAAAAAAGAAAATAGTAAAACTAACCTTCATTTGCTTCGGAAGAATCACTCGAAATAACACGCACTCGCCATCGTCGTCGTCGTCGTACAACACTTTTTTCAGCCGTTAATCTTTGAATTTTCTTTAGATAAAGATCGATTTTTTTGTCAGCACTTCGTTTCGGCATTGCTTATACTTAACTTTGTTACGTATAAATGTAGTTATATATTTTTTAGGAAACTATCACAACTTCCAGTAAAATGCGTGTGGTCGTCACCATGCACGAAAAAGGAATGAGCTCTCAGCGGCACGGCTCCGCTTGGCAAGACAAGACAGTAGCGGAAGTATGCCGCCACTTTTGTTTTGAGTCAATTGACTGTCTCTTAAAGCGTGCAAAGTCACCTGTAGGTTTAAGGTACTACGTGGTAAATATTATATCTGAAAAATGAAGCGATGAAATATAAATTTTATTTTGTTTGGAAGAACTAAAATTTTATAGAAAATTTTCTCAAAAATTTATCCCTGTCTTAAAAAGTGCCTACGTGAAATTTAAAAAAGTGATGTCTCATCATCAATAATGTGATGATACAGGTAATTTATTTATCTATATCTATACATATAAATAAAATTGATGTGTCTGTCTGTAATAACGAAATAAATGCCTTATATTTAGCTGAGGCAATTATTTGCATGCATTATTAACCATTTTACCCTCTACGGAACGGAGAAGGTATGCGTTTAAGGTGAGAGATTGTTTGTTTGTTTGTGTATGCAAACGAATGTTCCCATTCATCTCTTAAACGGTTTGACCGATTTTAACACGGTTTTCTGTAAAGGTTTTGTGATTCATCGACGATGGTTCTTAGATACGTATTACGGTGTCATTCATCATCATCATTACAGCCGTTCACAAGTCCACTGCTGAACATAGGCCTCCCCCAATGAATGCCACAAAGCACGTTCCTGAGTCACCTGCATCCATTGACTTCCTGCATATCTTACCAGATCGTTACTCCATCTAGTGAGCGATCGCCCTACACTTCGCCAACCGGTACGAGGCTGCCACTGGAGAACCTGTTTCCCCATCGGTTGTCGGTTCTTCGAGCTATATGGCCGGCCCATTGCCTCTTCGGCTTACTAATCCGTTGTGCTATGTTATTCACTCTGGTTCTACTCCAGATATCCTCATTTCTAAGTTTACAGAGAAATCTCGAGCACAGCCCTCTCCGTAGCTCGCTGAGCGCCCTTGAGCGTCCTCATACGGTCAGCAGTGAAGGACCAAGCCTCAGATCCATAAGTCATCACTGGCAACTCGCACTGGTTGTACAATCTCGTTTTCAGGTTTTGAGGTATACCTGAATATGTATTACGGTGTAAACAAAATAAACAGTGTTGATTCGCCAGGGGGCGCTTGAGCGACTTAGATGCGATGTTTTGTGAAGTGTTTGAAATTTATTTGTAATAAAAAATTCTTAGATAGGTTTAGTTGTGATAAACCAGTGGCAAACCACCAGGAGCCGCTGATACGATTTTTTGTTAAGTGCTTTAGATATAAGATCTTTTAAGGTAGGAGTCTGTACATGGACCGATGAGGGTCTGATGAAGCGAACGACATCGTGGGGAACTCTGCGAAGGCACATAACTAGTAGACCGTGTTTGGATTTTTTGATAGGGTTTGTTAAGTAGCTCCTGTATACGAATTGCTGAGGGTTACGCAGAGGGGTACAATAAAAAAAAACGGTCAAGTAGACTCGCACCTGACCGTTTTTTTGACTGTATTGCTTGCGCACCGCGGGTTACGTACAAACTTTTATGTAGATAGTTCGTCCATTACGGGAATGGAGTTTTGAATTTTTCCGAGTATGTTTTCAGTTTCCCTCCGGAATGTATATACGCACAATCTTGCTATAAGGCGACAGTGAGTTGGTATTAACAGGATCGGTGTGCTCCGCCTTCAGCGTTACGTTGACTTATCGGCGTTATAATGTCTGAAATTGCGGTCAAACATAGACTTAGTTCATATATAAATTATAAATTAAAGTTATAACTTAAGTACAAATTAAATTTAAATAATATTAAATTTAAACCAGATTTGTAAGTGGTGACAGAAAAATGAATAAATAGTACTGCATTTACGACACTAATATAGTCATTAGTGTAATGATTATAACAATAAGTTAAAAGATAACTTTATTTACAAGAATTCTTAAAAGCAAGGGAGGTTAGGCTTTTGTTACGCTAGAATCATTATCGTAGCATAACAAAACCTATTGATTTACCATCTATGGTGTCATGGGTCTACTCAAGCCCTAGGGGTCGGGGTCCAGGCAAGATAAGAAACAAATGTGCGGTGTTTTTGGTATAAGTTATTTAATTGTAACATAAAAGCCTACAACAACTCAACACTACAAAACAATTAACTAAATAGTTTTAAGCATAAAAAAACTACAAATTATCCTAACTCTAAGATATGTAAGCACTAAAATTTTAACTAATTCTACAGCTACGCATTAACTAGAAAAATAAAATGAAATATAATAAAACATAAAATTTACCACTAGCTCTTTTACTTTAGTAAACAAGACTTATAAATAAAGTATCATTACAAAAAATGCAAACTTAATAAATAATAAAAGAAAAAGCAAAATCATAAAAATAAATTTCAATATTTTTATTCGGAGGTTTGGACCATGAATTTGAAGAACTCGCCCAATGTACTTGGCCGCTATCCCGATAGGCTATGCCTGCCGATGACGTTTGAAATCAAATTAGGATATAGTATCATCTCTCTATGTCCTCATGTTTTATGACGAAGTAGATTTTCTAATAATTCTTTGCCAGAGATATAGGAAGGCGTATGATCACAATTAACTTAATGGGCGTTTCCACAGACCCGTTGCACCTCTAAAATTAACGTTCCACGAATAAAATATGTATTTAAATAATACAAAATTAACTGATACACAGCTATAATATGTACGTAAACTTTTGTGCATCAAACTTCCAATGTCTCACAAAAATTCCCACTACTCGCGATGGCGACTGCGGCCCTCCGCTGTCCGTAACCAATTCCTACCCTCCAATATTTTTCCAAGTTGAGAAACATGACCCATCTCAATTATGACGTAAATCGTAACATTATTTTTTTTTTATCATCACATATCCCCCCTCATCAAATGGAATCCAACCGGATTCAGCTAGATCTCAAATTACCCGTTTCAGGTCAGAAGCGTGCCATGTACCCAAAAGTTTGCCGCGTAAACTTTTCAAAATATAAACATCGGCTGACAGCTTCTCCGAAATAATAGCTTTTTCGTACTTTGGGGATAACTTGGCCATAAAGTTTTTATTAGCACATGATTGTGGTTTTGTTTTCTTCCAAACCAACTCTCCCACATTGAAATTGCATATTCGTCTTCTTTTATTATAATTTTTGCTATTAATTTCATAAGCCTCTCGCAGCCTCTTGTTTACGTCTTTATATATTTCTTCTCTAAGTCTCAAATTATTTTCAAAATAGTTTCTATTTACATTAACATAATCATCTTTATCTGGCCCGAAATCAATTTTGTTTTGTAAGGAGGTTTCTCTACCAAAAAACAAGTATGAAGGAGTCTTGCCTGTTATTTCATGTATAGCAGTTCTAATGGCATGGCCTATATGAGGTATAAATTTATCCCAATCTTTATGATTATCTTCGATATATGACGCTATTGCAGTACCAATTACTCTATTTACTCGTTCTGTAGGATTGGCTTGAGGATGATAATAAGGCGTATACCAAATTTTAGAGTTGTAATTCGTAATTAATTCTTTAAACTGTGATGAAATAAACTGTTTCCCATTATCACATATCACTGTTATTGGTACTCCAAATATGAGAAATATCTGTTCTTCGATAATTCTAACGATTGTTGATGTTTTACCATTTCTCAAGGGAAACAATAATACAAACTTGCTAAACCAGCATGAAACCACAAGTAGCATTGTATTACCAGTCTTTGATCGTGGAAAAGGTCCCATTAGATCCATGGAAACTATTTGAAAAGGCTCTGTTACTTCTTTGTGTTTGCCCATTTTCCCAATTGGCGGCAGTTGACTAGGTTTATGTTTAGAGCAAGTCTCACATTTCCGTACGTAATCTTTAACATCTTTAATTAAGGACGGCCAGAAATAATGTTGTCTTGTTCGATTTATGGATTTCTTAATTCCTAAATGTCCTGCTGTTGGACTGTCGTGACATTCTATTAGGATTTGTCTTCTCAATTTTTCTGGGATTGCTATCTTCCACGAATCTTTTTCATCTGGAAATTGTTTAAGTTTCAAATATTTCCACAATATACCTTGATTAAGTATCCAATCATCTCTGCCTTTTCCCTCCGTTATCTCTTTTTCAATTGAATTATACCAGTCATCTTTGTCATCTGGTTTAATATCTATAATATTTATTTCTTTATCTGGAATTGCTCTTGATAGTGCATCCGGTACAATATTATCTTTACCCTTTCTATATATTACCTCGAAATCAAACTGTTGTAACCTCATTGCCCATCTAGCCAACCTTCCATCTGGATCCTTATTCTTGTAAAGCCATTGCAAGGCGCTATGATCAGTTATAACCTTAAAGTGCGTGCCTTCTATGTACGGCCTAAATTGTTCAACCGCGTGAATCTGAAAATCTCTCTTTCGGAAGTAGAGTACTTTGTCTCTCTTTCTGAAAATTTTCGGCTAGAATACGCAACTGGTCTCTCAATACCATCGCGAGTTTGAAATAAAACAGCGCCCGTACCTTTATTTGAGGCATCGCACTGTATAATAAATTCTAAATTGAAGTCAGGACAGCTCAGTACCGGAGTAGAAGTTAATGATGTTTTTAGATCAATGAAAGCACTTTCGGCTTCTGCGTCCCATTTAATTTTCTGACCTTTTTTCAAGCCTTTAATAAGATCGTGTAAGGGAGCAGCAACAATTGCAAAGTTCTCCACAAAACGTCGATACCAACTCGCCAGTCCTAGAAAACGTTTTAACTCTGTATATGTGTTTGGTCTTGGATAGTTCAAAATGGCACTAACTTTTTCTGGGTCTGTTCTTAAACCTTCCTTATCCACAATATAGCCTAAGTACTTTAATGAAGGACGAGCGAACTGGCACTTCTCAAAATTTACTGTGAGACCTGCTGAGAGTAACTGCTCTTTAACCAAAGTCAACGACTTAATGTGATCTTCAAAAGTCTTACTACATACCACAATGTCATCCAAATAGGCAAAGATTTTACCCTCATGCTCTGGTGGAAATAACTTGTCCATTAGCCTCTGTTGCGTTTGACTTGCATTTTTAAGACCGAAAGGCATAACCTTGAATTGAAATAAACCCTTACCTGGCAAACCAAATGCTGTTTTTTCTTTACTCGTAGTTTCTAATGGTATTTGCCAAAATGCCGATTTTAAGTCAAGAGTTGATAGATACTGAGCATTCTTTAAACTGTCCAAAATAGACGTAACTCTTGGCAAGGGATAGGAATCATTCTTTGTTGTCTTGTTTAGTTGTCTACTATCTAAACATAATCTATTAGAGCCTGATGTTTTTTTTACTAAAAGAACCGGTGATCGCCACGAGCTAAACGATGGTTCAATTATGTCTTTTGCCAACATTTCATCTACTTCCTTTTCTAATTCCTGCATGATATGTGGTGAAAAGGGATATTCCCTTTGAGTAACGGGCATGTGTTCTCCTGTATCAATGAGGTGCTCTATTAAGTTCGTTCTTCCTATACCTTCGCCTATAGAATACTTTATATCTTCAACCACTAAGCCTAAGGTTTTCGATTGATCCTCTGTCAACTCATGTCTTGATTTAACCGAATTGCTTATATTTATTATTGCTAATTCACCATTAGATAATTTTTGGATATTTTCATGTTTAATGATATCTTCTGTATATCCAATGGTAAGATTAAAATGATCAAAGAAATTCATACCGAAGAGGAGATCATGTCTTAAATTATCCATAATGTAAAATTTCACCACTTTATACCGTTTCATAAACAGTATTGGCAAATAAATTACTGATTTTATATTGTAGGATGTTCCATCTGCCATGGAAAAACTCAACTGAGGTATTTCATGGATTGAGAATTCCAAAACCATGAATTTACGACTTAAGCCTCTAGAAATCACCGAAGATGTGGCCCCACGTTGGGCGCCATTTGTCATGGGTCTACTCAAGCCCTAGGGGTCGGGGTCCAGGCAAGATAAGAAACAAATGTGCGGTGTTTTTGGTATAAGTTATTTAATTGTAACATAAAAGCCTACAACAACTCAACACTACAAAACAATTAACTAAATAGTTTTAAGCATAAAAAAACTACAAATTATCCTAACTCTAAGATATGTAAGCACTAAAATTTTAACTAATTCTACAGCTACGCATTAACTAGAAAAATAAAATGAAATATAATAAAACATAAAATTTACCACTAGCTCTTTTACTTTAGTAAACAAGACTTATAAATAAAGTATCATTACAAAAAATGCAAACTTAATAAATAATAAAAGAAAAAGCAAAATCATAAAAATAAATTTCAATATTTTTATTCGGAGGTTTGAACCATGAATTTGAAGAACTCGCCCAATGTACTTGGCCGCTATCCCGATAGGCTATGCCTGCCGATGACGTTTGAAATCAAATTAGGATATAGTATCATCTCACTATGTCCTCATGTTTTATGACGAAGTAGATTTTCTAATAATTCTTTGCCAGAGATATAGGAAGGCGTATGATCACAATTAACTTAATGGGCGTTTCCACAGACCCGTTGCACCTCTAAAATTAACGTTCCACGAATAAAATATGTATTTAAATAATACAAAATTAACTGATACACAGCTATAATATGTACGTAAACTTTTGTGCATCAAACTTCCAATGTCTCACAAAAATTCCCACTACTCGCGATCGCGACTGCGGCCCTCCGCTGTCCGTAACCAATTCCTACCCTCCAATATTTTTCCAAGTTGAGAAACATGACCCATCTCAATTATGACGTAAATCGTAACATTATTTTTTTTTATCATCACAATGGCTTCATCATAAAATTGTGGGATTGTAGTCAAGCAGTGAAAAAATTGTAGATATTGGGTACCACAATAAGATTTTGGACTTATATGAAATCATCTTGTTATTATTTTTTCAAGTTTAAGATTTTGTTATCACAACAAAATCCAATTTTCATCGACGACAGGTCAAATGCCTTTTATCTATGAACAGAAGCGTTATTTTTTATTTGATAGGCTTTCACAGACGCTGTCGTTCTAGTGAAATATATTAAGAGCTACAAATAATGTGGACATCCTAATATGATACATTTATTAATAAATATATTTACACAATTTATGAAACCTTGAGACTTCAATCTAATGTACTTTTGCAGGTTGATGTTTTTAAAAAGATACAAAAATATACGTGACTAGTATTTGTAAAAAAATCAGAAACTATTAGATAAATTAGTTAAAACAGTGGTTCTAGTTTGAACTTTTATTAGTAATGTTACAACATTTTAAAAACGGGTGTTTCGGTCTGCCTTTACTATTAATTATTACTATCTTCCCATTTGGTAACGTTTAAGTTTTTTTTTTAAATATTATTGTGAGATAGATCCATTTTAATGAAAACTAAATCAGTTATAGTGTGAAATTGGTTTCGAGATGATACCATAAAGTAATCTCAAAATATGCGAGCGGAAAAAAATGATTTTTTATACTAATGTACAAACGCGTGAAAGTACAAATACAGGCATTATTCCAAGAATTGAAGAATACGGCTCTATGAATCGGTATGTCTGGAGATATTTGGAAATTAAAATTTGAACAATATCTGGCCTATCACAACTTATTCTAAAACTTTGATAACTTTGAACTTATTATTCTATATTCAATTAAGTGCCGTGCTGCAGCTATATTAGTAGTATAGTTGTAGCATGAATGGGTCGGCTCGACCGAGGAAGGACCATACTCTCATAGAATACCAACATAAAATGGCAGCTTAACGCTGCTGTGTTTCGTATGGTGAGTGTAGAGAACCGGAGACCCTTTTTACTGGAAAAGAGGCATTACATCTTAGTCCTCACGGGTGACAACGCATCTGCATTTCGATTCGCAAACGAGGATAAATGTAGATATCTATGGGCCACAGCAACCACTTACCATCAGGTGGACTATGTGCTCGTTTATTACCCTATCCTATAAAAAAAAATTGATCTATTTACTTCAGTGAATTTTAGTTTTAAATAGTAAACTCAAAAAAAGTATCTTCAATTTACTGTGTCTTACTATATGCATTTTACAGGGTAAATAAGGCATTTAAAATATGTTATGTTGCATGTCTTCACAAAACCAACGTTGAGTTTATTTGTCACATTTAGATAGATTGCTCCGATAGACCCATATCAGAAAAACATCAAAAATGCATCAAGCGGAAATGTCCGTCTAGATTGTTGGGAATCAATATTATCTATAGTGAATGGACCTGTATTAATAAGATCTCAAATATTATACCTTTCTAATACTTAATATGGTTAGAGATCATAAAATAATTTCATATTTGGAATTCATTGATGATTGTAATAAAAAAGAATGAATAAAAATTAAAATCGCCATCCGTTGTCCTGGCCGATACAAGGCCTCGGATTTTATCGCATGTATTTTAATCTCTTCTACTTATTTTTTATTCCTGACTTTTCAGATGCTTTACAGCACCCATGGTCAAGGCATGCAATGAGGTGTTTGCCGTCCTACTTGATAGTTAGCCCGGCTACCTTCAGCTATTCAATATTCATTTTTGGTCCAATCTACACAGAATGAGCAAACAGTGTCTTGAAGTCATGTCCACTATATATCACTACGCTTCGATTTGGATTTAATTTTATTAATTATAGGATCTCAAGCAAAAGGTAGCATCCATACATCCTCTCTATTGAAATTTGGTTATTTCTTTAATTTCAAAAATCTTGCCTTGCGAAACATTCTTGGTAGGGATCGGTGTTATTTTAAGAGGATTAGTGGTCTATGAAATCCGATGTAATTTCGGGGACGATCTTGAATACGTTTAAAGGCTGCAGATTTGCCGGAGCGGCGGAGCCTTACGCGAGCTTTACGTTCTTTTACCTGGGTTTTATAGATCTTTTTGTTTGTTCTATGTAAGAGAGACCACATCCACAATCAAGGTTGTGCACCCCTGCATCTTATAGAGGGATATTACACTAGACGAGTTGTAAAAATTTCTTAATCTTCTTCGGCGGTTTGTAGTAAGTTTTAATGGAAGCTTGCTGTAAGATGTAGCCAATCTTGTTTGTGATTCCTCTGGCATATGACATGGTCACTGTGACGTATTTTTTTTTTTACTTTTATTTCTACCCAAAGGGACGTTATTTACCAATCCAATATTTTTTCAAAGACTTTTTGTACGCCCAGAAACGTGCTTCGTAGCAATCTGTGGATGAAAGAACGTTTTGTTCAGCAGTGGTCTGCCGTGGTCCACATATCGTCATAGCCACAAACTGCGGATATAAGCTGAATTCGAATCGTGCAGTTGACGGATATATTAATATAAATACTCGTGTAGCATTGATTAAATATACGTTTTGAAACTTTATTTGAATCTAACCCATTGATATTTAATAGCAACTATAATGCTAAAACAAATTGAAATTTGATTTTCTAAATATGAAGAAAGTTTGACTTACGCTAATAGCACGCCTAAAGAAATTTGTCGGAAGTGAGGAACGTACATTTTGAAAGTTCCGGGTCTTAGATAAAACGCTTCCCGTTCCTGCGTCATGACAATGTGTAGCAGATTCACAAAACGAAGGTACAACTACAAGGTACTTTTCAAATACATAGTCATGATGCTTTTCAGATATCAATTAAAAAAAAATGTTGCAATTTTAGTTGTATTTCAGAGAATGACTAATCCATATTAATACGTAAAAAATAAATATTGTAATGTTTTAAATGCATATTACAATCACGAAAGAGTTTTTTCGTTTGAGTTTACTTACAATACCGTCGCTCTTCCCCCCCCCCCCACCCCAAGCCATACCAAAATTACATCAAAGCGCCGGCCCGGCCAGAGACCATACCAAAACTCATGTGCTCCCGCGACTGCACCTCGGCTGCGATGAAAAGGGAAAAGGATAACCCTTCCGCCACAGACCCTCCAGAGTGGCCTTGGCAAGATCCCACCGCGGACACCTCTTGCCGGTCCCCTTAGGCCAGCTAAGTGGGTTTCTTATACATTGAAAATATATCGCCTAGTATTCAGCACCGATACAGATACAAATATTTTTCCTAGTGAAGAAATAATAATTTATAACAACTTAGCGAGATAGAGACTTTTCTAAAAATAAATTGGGATAGCAAAAGTGTAACAATGAAAGTTGCGACTACAGTTTCTTGCAGGTACAATTTTAAGGAAAAATTATAATATTCTAAATTTTATATTGTTTATAGTACACTGAAGTACACAACATTGATTACATATGAGGTGACACGAAAAAATAAACAGTATCAATTCTGTGATTCAGCGATTGCTTTTATTCTGTCTGCCTTAAATTGAATTTTATGGTTCGTCCGGTCTGCGGTTTGGTTGCTGCATTTTTGCCTGCCTGTGTTCAAACGCAATATTGTTACTATACTATCTTACTTATTTAATGCTTTAGAAAATAATATAGCTTAAGCGCAATAGTCTTTACAGGGCTCATTAATATTAAGCTACTGAATTGTATACAAGTATTTTAAGATGTTTCATAATGACATATCTTTTCGAAAGTCCTCAAGTCATTTTGGTCCGGAAAAATTGCTAATGGCAGCATTCTACAAAGTAGTCGTGTGATGCAGAAACTTCTAGGATAGCACACGTTATTTATCGCAAAGCAGCATCTAATTGGTATATATAGAATTGCGAATTTTGCCGTAGTGTGTGATGATGAGTTTTGACTACTCGACCGAATCCTGCCTACTGGAATAATTCCTTGGAATAATTACCGTGGCAAAGGTGATAACAATGCAAATAGATGCAATGTCTTTTTGCCAGATCAGTAGATAAAACTGATAAAAAGAAGTCCTTCGTCGATGGTTAGAAGCACCCTTCGTTAAATGCAGTCATGTGGAAGGAGCTTGTGCTGGGGAGATTGTGAACAGTGCCTAATTTAATGTTGAAAATGCCCGAAAGCATTCATTTTAACGTATAAACACAAACTTACGTCTTCTGAAGATTGAACTGGAATAGATTTAGTCGCCCTCAAACTGAAACTATTCAACAAAAACTCATGTTCACTCAATTTCAACACAATCTTTTTTCAGCACATGACGGCATGTTCTTAAAAAATATTGTGGCAAACTTGGCGTATTTTCTGATTTTTGCCTTTAATTTATATTCTATTTTTAAATTACATAATATTCACGTTATTTATTATTTTATGCTTACACCATCAATCATGTTATATTATAGAAATAAGACAGAATAAAAGACCAATAATTCAGTATTAGTAAAGATTGATAAAATATAAGATACCTTTAATTACCTGTGGCATGATTGTGCATTATTTAAATTAATACCGCGATATACATTATTCTATATTTTTCAGAATTTTCTACAAAATATTACTTAACATGATTTCTCGACTGATTTCTTCTTTGTTACTTTCATTGGTGCCGGCGGGGATCAAACCCAGATTGCTCTCGTACTGTAAATTTCACAACGAGCGCTTAGTCCCTAAGCCATCACGGCTTTACTTCGTTACATTTATTATAAAATAGCGACCTGACCCGTTTTCGCTTGGATTGGATTTATAAGACCATTTATTTTATCAAAACTTTCGTATTTTCAACAAAAAAAAAACTCCAGGTTTTTCGGATAAATTCTCTCCATTCATTTCTTCAGCCACCAAAGATTAGCCCGAACAGATAGAGACAGACATAATAGAGGCAGACAAACAAAAATTTTAAAAATGAGAAGAATCCAGTTATTTCAATATTACAAACAGATTTTGTTGATATTTATAGAATAAAGTAAGGCAGGCCCATAAAGCCTAGGGCCAAATCCCCACTATAATGGAATCTACGGAGAGCCTTATGTTCAGCATTAGACTTTGGATAGGCTGCTATGATGATGATGATGATGATGAAAATGAATGTACAAACGTAATAATGTATTAAGAAAACTTGACAACCTCATCACGTACATATTTTTAATTTTCGGACAATGTAATTATTTACATCGTTCGAAAATTTTAAAAACTTAAATTAAAACTTAGCGTACCGAATATTTGTTTTTCAAGTTCCGGGGTAAAGATAAACCGCTTCCTTTTCCTGTTGCGTTCCATAACATCGTGAAAAAGACTTAAAATAATAATTATTATATTTTAAATTTCTCTTTCATTGCTGTTGAATAAATGTATCCTAGTAAAATAGGCGACCATGGATTGACTAAACTGTCATTAGGATGGCTGATTTAAGATTTTTTTGAAAGAAAAAAGCTTGTACAACAAAATAATCAGCATTACTCTAGTAATTTAAATGTACTCTCGTTGGTCTAATGGTCGTAAACGTGATTACTGATTATGAGATCTTGGATTCGTATCCCGTGTCGGGCCAAAAAACCAGTCATTGGATTTTTCTGCCGAGAAGTTAGCTCAGTAGCAGCCCGAATTCAAGAAGTAGGCGGTGATTCACCCCGTACCTCTGAAAGTACGTAGAGCCATTGTTCCTGCGCCTGTGGTCTCTTTATGGTCGTGTCAGATACCGTCCCATTGGACAATTGGAGTAAAGGAATAGAAAATGCACCTGTGTGTGCGCACACACTTTTGCACTATATATCCTAAAAGCTTTTAGAAAAATTTACTTCGCAAATATCTGCGTTATAAAATAAAATGATGTGTCTTACCTAGTATGAAGAGCACCTCCCGCCCTCCCTCAATTGCGTGCACTATCCCCGTCACCACTAATCCCAGCACCGCTACTCCCAACACCACTACACTAGGCAAGACACACCACTGACGATAATACGACACGTGTTTCGCCTCTACACGAGGCATCCTCAGGTGATATAGACTTTACGGTGGCTAACCGCTAAGTGAGCGGCGAGCCAAAACAAGTGCCTTTTATACAGACCGATGACGCAACCGCTTTCTACATAAGGAGCGAGCGACTGCGTCATGCGATAAAACATGCGACCAATCACCGCTTGACTTACGCAGCCGTTTGCAAAATTAAAAACAAACCGCCGCGCAACGCCCACCCTCCAACCACGCAACCAATCGCCGATCACCGTGAGGGTGACAAACGACCATATTGCGAGGCTTTCTATTATTAGAGAGCAGGCTTAAAGATATTTAGGAGAGATGAGTTAGTAACATTTGTTTGTTCATTCAGCAATGCAACGATATTATTATTACTTTTTATATCTCTAACTGTTCCAACACACACAGCTGCAGCCCTTTATTACACGTATGTAAGACTTTAAAGGAGTGGTCGTTGGAAAGGTTGTGTCCAGTGTCCAAAAGATGTTTGGCAAAATGGGATTTATCGGGATTGCAAATCCTGTACGCGGCTAAATGCTCTTTATAACGTGTCTCGAAATTGCGACCAGTCTGACCCACGTAAACGGCGTGGCATTCGTCACAAACAACTTTGTAAACACCTGACTTTTGACGAATATCCAACTTATCTTTATTATTACAGATATTTTTAAGAGAATTGTTTGTTTTGAACGCCACATGAACGCCGTTTTGTCGAAGAATATTAGCTACTTTTTCAGATATGGGGCCTAAGTAGGTCAAACTGCTCACATATCGATGAACACTTTGAGATTGAATGGCGTACAGAGAGTTGCGAACAACATGCTTTTGTTTCTTTTTAATTAAATTGTTAATGAGATTTTTTGAAAAACCGTTAGAGACCGCTATTTGATAAATTATATTAAGTTCTTTTAAATAATTGTCTTTACTTAATGGGACAGTGAACAAACGGTTAATGTAACAATAAAAAGCGGCTACTTTATGTTGCTACGGATGACATGATGACGCGGGGATGACCGTGTCGGTGTGAGTTGGCTTTCGATAAACTTGGAAAACATGTGACGATTCTTTTCTTGTTATTGTTAAGTCGAGAAAATTAAGGGAACAATCTTGTTCCAATTCAAGTTTAAATTTAATTTTGTCATGGACTCTATTTATTTTATTGAGGAAAACATCCAGTTGTCTCCTTGTGCCAGTCCAGCAAATAATTATGTCGTCTACATATCGATAGTAATATAAGATATTTTGATTGACAACTATATGTTGTTTTTCGAAATTATCCATGAAAATGTCCGCCATAAGGGGACTTAGAGGGGACCCCATAGCTAACCCTTCTTTTTGTAGATAGAAACGGTTATTAAACCGGAAATAGTTTTGTTTCATACAGAGAGAGGTTAAGTTAAGAGCATTTGTTTCCCCGGGATGTAGACGACGTTTTTCAAAGAGATCTGCGAGTATACGCAAACAGTCAGGGAATGGGACATTTGTGAAAAGACTATCAACGTCTAAAGATAATAATATGGATTTAGGAGGAATACGAATATCTTTAATTTTGGAAATGAGATCTAAGCCATTTTTTAGGCTATAAGTGGGGTTGAATCCAGATTTCTCTCGAAGGAGGAAGTTTAGTTTTTTAGCAAGGAAATAAGCTGGTGCACCAATATATGAGACAACTGGACGAATAGGAACATGTTCTTTATGTATTTTTGGTAACCCATATAAAATGGGTGCTTGAGGATTCATTGGAACAAGATTGCTCCGAGACAAGTTGTGATCTGGAAAAACATATGATGACTGTTGTATACATAACTTAATATCCGAAGTAAACTTTTTGGTTGGGTCCGACTCCAATAGCTCAAAGTCATCACCTTGGATAACATCGTTAACTTTCTGGCTGTACCCACTACTCTCCATAATAACAACAGTATTGCCTTTATCGGATTTAGTAACAATAAGGTCGTTTTCCCTTATTCTCTGCTTTAGGGACTTAAAAACAGGGCACTCAGGATTGAAATGGGAAGACGCGGGCACAGCCCGAATTTCATTAGCTACCAAACTTTTAACGATGTTATCTTTCTTCCCGATTACAACAGCCATCTACGCGTCTACAGCCATAGTCTCTAACGATTTTTGGGAGACCGAAGGTGTTAAATTATTCTTTAGGCCTTTATGTAAAAGGGACAAGTCATCTGTTGGAAACTGGACATCGGAAAGATTTTTAACTCGGGGATAAAATTGGTGATATTCTGTATGTATGTCGTTATTACGATTACGGGATGAAGAGGATACAAGTCGTTGTAATTTACGGGACTGAATTTGATATTTCTCATAAACAGCCATTGAAGCAAGTTCTCTGGCTTTCCCATCCAAAATATCAAATTCAATATTATGTAATTTATATGACAGTTCAGAGTATAATACTTTAAGGTGGATTTTTAAATTATCTCTATTGGAAAACTAATGACGACACTTCTCATAAAGCCAAATGTTCTGAGCTTTAGAAATAGCAATACTGGCCGCTCGACTATTTGTGCCGGAACGTATTTGAATATAATTGGGAATAACATGAAGTTGTTTGCACTGCTGATTGAACCAAACATTTTGGGCAGCAATAAGATGGAGTTTTGTTAATTTGACATAGAGTCTTGCATGGTCGGCCGTGCTAGCCTTTTTAATATAATTAATAGAATCAGGCGTTACTTTGCGGAAATCCATTATATAAAAGCTTTTAGAAAAATTTACTTTTTTTCTCGAAGGAGGAAGTTTAATTTTTTAGCAAGGAAATAAGCTGGTGCACCAATATATGAGACAACTGGACGAATAACATGTTCTTTATGTATTTTTGGTAACCCATATAAAATGGGTGCTTAGTGTGATCGGGAAAAACATATGATGACTGTTGTCATTTCCATGGATAATTTCGAAAAACAACATATAGTTGTCAATCAAAATATCTTATATTACTATCGATATGTAGACGACATAATTATTTGCTGGACTGGCACAAGGAGACAACTGGATGTTTTCCTCAATAAAATAAATAGAGTCCATGACAAAATTAAATTTAAACTTGAATTGGAACAAGATTGTTCCCTTAATTTTCTCGACTTAACAAGGCAAGACACACCACTGACTAGTGTAGTGGTGTTGGGAGTAGCGGTGCTGGGATTAGTGGTGACGGGGTTAGTGCACGCAATTGAGGGAGGGCGGGAGGTGCTTCTTCATACTAGGTAAGACACATCATTTTATTTTATAACGCGGATATTTGCGAAGTAAATTTTTGTAAAAGATTTTATATAATGGATTTCCGCAAAGTAACGCCTGATTCTATTAATTATATCCATGACAAAATTAAATTTAAACTTGAATTGGAACAAGATTGTTCCCTTAATTTTCTCGACTTAACAATAACAAAAAAAGAATCGTCACATGTTTTCCAAGTTTATCGAAAGCCAACTCACACCGACACGGTCATCCCCGCGTCATCATGTCATCCGTGGCATCATAAAGTAGCCGCTTTTTATTGTTACATTAACCGTTTGTTCACTTTCCCATTAAGTAAAGAAAATTATTTAAAAGAACTTAATATAATTTATCAAATAGCGGTCTCTAACGGTTTTTCAAAAAATCTCATTAACAATTTAATTAAAAAGAAACAAAAGCATGATGTTCGCAACTCTCTGTACGCGGTTCAACCTCAAAGTGTTAATCGATATGTGAGAAGTTTGACCTACTTAGGCCCCATATCTGAAAAAGTAGCTAATACTCTTCGACAAAACGGCGTTCATGTGGCGTTCAAAACAAACAATTCTCTTAAAAATATCTGTAATAATAAAGATAAGTTGGATATTCGTCAAAAGTCAGGTGTTTACAAAGTTGTTTGTGACGAATGCCACGCCGTTTACGTGGGTCAGACTGGTCGCAATTTCGAGACACGTTATAAAGAGCATTTAGCCGCGTACAGGAATTGCAATCCCGATAAATCCCATTTTGCCAAACATCTTTTGGACACTGGACACAACCTTTCCAACGACCACTCCTTTAAAGTCTTACATACGTGTAATAAAGGGCTCCAGCTGTGTGTGTTGGAACAGTTAGAGATATAAAAAGTAATAATAATACCGTTGCATTGCTGAATGAACAAACAAATGTTACTAACTCACCTCTCTTAAATATCTTTAAGCCTGCTCTCTAATAATAGAGAGTTAATATGGTCGTTTGTCACCCTCACGGTGATCGGCGATTGGTTGCGTGGTTGGAGGGTGGGCGTTGCGCGGCGGTTTGATTTTAATTTTACAAACGGCTGCGTAAGTCCAGCGGTGATTGGTCGCATGTTTTATCGCATGACGCAGTCGCTCGCTCCTTATGTAGAAAGCGGTTGCGTTATCGGTCTGTATAAAAGGCACTTGTTTTGGCTCGCCGCTCACTTAGCGGTTAGCCACCGTAGAGTCTATATCACCTAAGGATGCCTCGTGTAGAGGCGAAACACGTGTCGTATTATCGTCAGTGGTGTGTCTTGCCTAGTGTAGTGGTGTTGGGAGTAGTGGTGCTGGGATTAGTTGTGACGGGGATAGTGCACGCAATTGAGGGAGAGCGGGAGGTGCTCTTCATACTAGGTAAGACACATCATTTTGTTTTATAACGCGGATATTTGCGAAGTAAATTTTTCTAAAAGCTTGTATATAATGGATTTCCGCAAAGTAACGCCTGATTCTATTAATTATACTATATATCTTGTTCTGCTCAGATGGCTAGTCTCAGTTGAGACTGGCTGTCGTGGTCGAAATTCGGTCTGATGGACATTATTAATGTTGTTGTGGTACCTGATTGATATGATTGTGTTTTTGATTTTGTACAAATTTAATTTAGATGTTGATTTTATTTTAATTTTAAAGCTTATATCAGAATAATTATTAGATATATTTTATAATGATCCTGGTGATGTAAAAATGTTTGTAAGCAAATCAGCACACCTTTGAACGGCTTTATCTATTAAACGCACCAATGAATCATGTTAATTTTTATACTGTACGCAAAGTATCACATCATTATCTTTGAATCAGCCATCCTAATGGTCCTTAGTTTACTGAACCATGACACGTGTTTCAACGGCTATGCCTATTAGACGCATCAAAGTCATGCAGACAGACCCGCTCTATCCCATTCACACTACACGCTATTGATACTATATCCGCAATCCTAACGATAGTTTAATCAATCCGTTGTTGCCTCTGGGAATATCCAGTTATCAGAAAAGAAATGAAAAGTTCGACTTATGCCGGCTACTCACATTCGCATAAATACGCTGTGTTTGTTTATGTGGCATATCAAAGCACACGAAAATCACGAAAACCTTCGCGTATAGTCTCCCGACATATTTGTGCGTCAGTCAAGCACACGGTTAGTTGCGTATATTTAAATGTTTATTTTTTTTTTTCAATTTTTAATTAAAATTTCTGAGAAAAATAACAAAAAGTAGTTATCGCTGAACAATCTACTCATTAAAATACATATTATTCTTCGTGGCTCGTAGCGCTAGTGTGCTTTATGCAGCATATAATATTACCATTACCCACTATCGGTACAGCACATTACAAGTTCACAGTTGAACATAGCCCTACCACAAGGAATGCTACTAAGCATGCAATATAAAATTTACTATGATGACTTTATTGACGCCCATGAATCACAAAATTGCAAGATAGACTGAGATAACCGTAAACAAAAATTCTGCGAATTGCACATTTGCTGACGGCCCTTCACATTTACAAAACATTTAAACAATGTGTGTAACAGGTGCATATAATATGGGAAAAAATGTAGGAAAGACCATCTCAAAACTGGAATGTTAATTACTTGTTTTATTAAATATCCAAACCAATATTAGATAGTGATTTCTATCAATAGCTTCTTTTATTTAAGAAGTTCGTTCTATTAATGTTACAAATGGAAATATCATTAAAGAATTAAATTAAAAACAAATCAAATTGATGGGGATAGATGGGTAAACGCAGCGGTATAACTCATATCGAAAATATCACAGAATCAAATTTTGTAACAGGCAAAATCGAAAAGCAAGCAATATAATCGATTCTCGATTAAATTGAGCATTTTAATATCTATTTTTGATTATTTTTCTGTGTTAACTAGGGAGATAAGAAAAATTACGTACATATCTACAAAATAATAATAAAAAATACAAAATATCCAAATTCCAACAAGTAACTGTTACAACAACAATTCATGTAACCGATCTCAGAACGATATCCCTAATATTCACTTCACTTAATTATTGTTGTGTTAACTTTCGTTAATCGTTTCACTATTTTGTTTCATTATTAACCACAGCTTTTTTGGTGATTTTATACTGATCCTGCTTTTATATCTTTAAGTAATTATAGTGAAAAATAGCCTGTTACAGTGTAATAACAGTGAAAAATCACCTTTTACAGTGTAGGTAATAGATAATCACACTTTTACTTATTCTACAATAACTCAGCTCCTAGATTGACAAATCTTGCCAGATTTTCAGCTATAAATTGTTCATATATACGCTTTCAAATGGTCTTACTTTCATCTTGTTAACACTTGGGCCCAAAAATGTATGGAGACGTCTCCTTCTCCTTTATTTGATTATGTTAAAAGTATGAAAAACTTTGACACGAAAAATGACACGCGAGTAGTGTGATTTTAAAAATCGTTATAACTCGCTTAAATTACGTTTTTGGAAGATTTATCCAGAACAAAATATTCATTATATTGCAAGTTATTCTTGCCTACAGCTTTTTGGATATTTTGAGAATTTGAATTTTTTAGGGGTTGACAACCTTTTTTTAACTTACGTACTCTTTTTACTTAGTGGGTTTTTCGTCGTCGTCGTTCTGACATTGATTTTTGTCGTCATCAACCTCTGTCTCAGGAATATTTTTACGATTTAGATTTAGCTCTAAAAAAATGTAAAATCATTGATATGTTACATACATTCCCATAGAACACGCAGCACAGCTAAACCATATTGAAAAGTTTCCGCGGTAACTTCGGTATCATAGAATAGTGCTCGCCGAATAATATAACAAATAATAAATATATAACATTAAATAATATATAACATTTGTAAATATAATGAATCATAAACCTTATTTTATCCACATTAAGGTTCTTGATTGTTTGATAATATCAAACGTTATTATTAGGTGAAAATTAAATTTAATAAAAACCAGGGTTTTTCAGAGTGAGTTAGCTGTATAAAACAAAAAAATAGTACAAAAGGTTTGCAATCTCTTCATAAAAAAAGCATAAAAAAGAACATTACTTTTACACATGGCTGATGGCACAAAAGGCGTGTCATCAACTTCTGTGGCGCTCGACACGGCAGGCGTGTCACGAAATATTTGATCGCCGCAACAGCTAAAAGTTGTCGAAAATTGGTGCCGCAACGAATCGGTTAAAATGCTGGCAATGCATCTGCAATTCCCTTGGTGTTGCAGTTGTTTATGGGCGGTGACAGTCATTTACCATCAGGTAAGCAGCATGCTCATTTGCCCCCACTGCTATAAAAAAACCCTTGATCTCACTAGGCGGCATTTCCCCATGAAAAAATAGACTACCGCCCTGACGGCGCCTTCGAAAAATTGATACGCATGTATTAGTAAATTATATTATAGATACAATTAAAAAACATTATACTGGTATTTCGCTAAGCGGTCGGGACAAATTTCTGTAAAACTGAATAGCACCCTTGTGCAATCGGCTGAAGAGACAGCGTAATTCACGCCTCGACAGAGGCAACAACGTCTCACTTCAGTTTACTCACTGCATTGATATCAAAAATTTGCATTCGGACATGGAGATTTTTAAAACCTTGCGGGGTCTAGATGTCAGTCAACAATGCTAGTAACATATGACATCCCAAATATACTTCTAAAAAGCTTATCAATTAAAGTGCCGCTTGTACTGACACACTTGCTTTTCCTTTTATTTTGGACTGGAACTGTGCCGAAATCTTGGAAGCTTTCAATGTGCATTCTGTTTCAAATAAGGAAGTCGATTTGGGCCTGCGTCTTATCACGTAGTTTAGGCTACGCGTATTAAGTGAATATAATTGGTAAAACTTTAAAAAATATGTAAAGAATTAAAAAAAAAATTAGTATAACAAACTAATAAAACTGATAAATTAGATAAAGTTTGTAGAGCACTAGATAATATCCCGGGAGAGACCGTGGGTACTACGGATCTTCCGTTTATGGGTCAATGGTCCAGCGAGAAACGGCACCCGTTTCTCGCCGGCCCATTGTGCCTCATGTTTTCAGGAATACGTAGCACCACTAGCAGTTCTGTCCAAAGCTGCAACTTGTAGCTCGAAGGATTGACTATACAGCTCTTTTCTGAAGTCTATATCTTTTTATTTAACTTGAAAATCGTAGAGATTAATAATTATGACCAAATCCAACTTATTGTTTGAAGGTACGATGAATTTTATTAAAGCACTCTATTGGTATCTGAATAGTAATCCATTAAAAAAAGGTAAAAAGTTAAATATTTGTTGGTTTTTAAGATTTCCTCAAACCTTTTTTCATTAAGTAAATTAGGTGTTCTTGTAACGCTACCGCGGTACTTCACGCCGGGTTAGCAGCTAACACTATCTAAGGCGCAAGTCCGATCGCGCATGAAATATTTTTGCCATGAAATGCTGGCTGGTAACAATTGTTTATTGCATATGGTTTAAAAACTAACATTTTTCTTTGAATAGGTAGGTACATTTGGATGTCTAATTTTTGTGTTGTTTTTTTTTATTTCCTAACGCTCATAAACTATGAGTGCCATATAAACTCTGCATGGTCTAAGACTGCCTGTCTTTTAATACAATAGCCTTAGGTTTACTAAGGTGAGAAAAGGTGCAAATAATGAATCTTTAGCCATTAATAAGTCCAGGTGTATCCGTAAATAAGAATGTTTCATTTGATAGCAAATAATTACATAACTTATTGTGACGTGTTGATTAAACTTCTTATTTCTGCGGAGTGACTCAAGGGACGGACTATTTTTCTTAATATTTATTTCTTAATAAGTTATACACGCACACCTCGAGTGTGCACAAAACGCAATCGAGTGTACAATAATCAATATATAAAATATACCTAATTGTGTCCTAAAAACTAATTATGGCTGCATAGACTACTATAGTGGGATACTGAACAAAACAATTCAACACCAAAGTAACTAAAATAACTTATTTAACCTAATTTGAAGACTTAATACGTCTGCAAAATTGAACCGATGATTATAGTATTGTTAGGAATAAGGGTTTTTACCATAAAAGAAAATATGAAGAAATAAGGGTAGAACTGTACTCTCCCATCCGTTGTAGCAGTATAAAGTATCGCGCAGGCGATAGAGTTAAGAGAGACAAGTAGATAATGAAGATCGTGTTGCTGAGAGGATGCCCTGTGTTACATGTTATCATGTATTGGATCCTTCACGTTACACCGGTGTCCGATTGTGACGGGAACATGTTATGGTCAAACTGTATTGCTCTATGCTGAGTGTATGGTGCAGTGCGCTGTTTTGTTGCTGGTAATGATCGGTTGCTTAAGCGGAAGAGTAAGTTGAGCATTCGCTCTCACTATTTTTGCAATTGGTTTCCAGAATGGTTTCTTATAGTAAGGAGGGTTTGTTACAGAGGAGTATTTGATTATTTAAATAGTTTTGAGACTATTTTCTAATATTAGAAGTGGGAGTAAGCTTTTTCTTGTAGATCTACATGATAATTTCTAACAGTATAACAATTTCATGACTGTGACCTTACTATATTATTGCTGTTAATGATTAATTTCCAAAGTATGTTTCTCACTTTATATTGCTTTTAAAATAACTTCTAATACATAATGATTAAAATAAAGACAGTAGTTATTTTAATGCAGTACTATACTTTTCAGTTTACGACGTAAATGACGTAACGTTACGACGTAATATATAGTGAATAATTGGGCATTTAGTGGCATGGCTTGCTTAAAATAAATATATACCACCGAACAGAACACACAACGTATATATATATATTACACATGAACATTAAATATATATGTAAATAATTATTAAATATTTGAAAAACAAATATAAGTTGGTAGCTATTGACCACAAGTTGTAAAGGATATAAGCATCCACGACTAGCGGTGTTCTCCTGCAAATTTTGCTTCCCAGAACATAAATCTTAGAAACTGCCCTCAGCGGTGCTCAACTAACTACCGCCATTTATTTGCAACGTCTCTGA
The DNA here is from genome assembly GCA_963668995.1 of Parnassius mnemosyne. NCBI lineage: Eukaryota > Metazoa > Arthropoda > Insecta > Lepidoptera > Papilionidae > Parnassius > Parnassius mnemosyne. The sequence continues at coordinate 33,439,524 of CAVLGL010000001.1, read as the reverse complement.
TTACATAGTTACAAATATGTATACCAATCTCTTCTTTAGAAACATATGAATTACAAAATTTTATAACGCGATATTTGGAAGCTAATATAATAAATTTAGATATTTAAGCAGTTTTTATTTTAAAGTAGCTTAGACCTACAATTATCTTATTAACTGGATGTTTTTATTATCACTAGTTGTCGATTTTTATATGAAACTCAGAGCAGATATATACGCTATGTTTTACTTGTTATGTTTCAATCTCGTAATATTTTAAGATGTATATAAATTTAAGAATAGGCTTTATTGTGTTCTATACTACATATATACTGTTGCCTGTGGCGGCGTTGATGACAGTATGAAATAGACTGTAATTATAATAAAAGAGTAAGTGTTCCGTTTTAACTATATTTACGTTAATAACAAGTATCATAGTTGTCATCGAGCTGCACTAAAAATATATCTGATACTCATCTCAATTGAAACTTGAAATTGTATAAATATAGTAGTCAATGACGTTATGGTTACATCTAATGAAATAAACATTTTATCCATACATAATATAATGAATCTATAGAAAAGTCGTGTATGTAATTCTAATATTTTCTGGAAAAAGCAAGTCTAGGGGACTAAACAAAGGGCACTGAAGCCAAATTAGTGGTTTTGTCTGTGTATCCACGATTCACGCAAAACTACAGGACTTATTTCCATCAAATGCTGCGTGTGGCTCAGTTTTATACAATTTCGGAACTTAAAAAAGGAGGGATAAGTATGTTCTTTCCTTCATATATTAATTTATATTTTGACTAATTAGTTTTTTTTAATAAATAACATATTTATAAATAAAGACAAAAGTAATTTTTAACCATTGCGTAAGAATATGAAACTACACAGAAAATCTTCGTTTCACTTTCAAAACGGCGCTTTCTATCATAAAATACAAAAATTAGTACAATTTTCTCCAGTTACTAATAAATTAAATAATTTAAATAACTTACATTTGCATGTTTAAGTAATTGAGGTTATAAAATGATATGAAATGGCGATCGTTATTTTTTTAGTCTTTTCTTTATTCCATTTTAATAGCTATAAATAAATGAAATAGTAACTAATTACTACTTAAATGTATAATATTGACATCTATTAAAAATATAAAATAAGAGATGATGCTTAGTTTAATTATTAATCTATGAAAAAAGCTTTTAGTTTTATTTTTTTATTTACAAATAAACTGATTAAAACTCCAATTATAGCAAAACTTACAGTTTAATTAAAAATATTTTATATTTGTCCATAATTCCGTGTAATGGTGGCATTTCATAAATTGTATCAGTGCTTGTTGACCATGTCATGGTACTTTTGATAGAATAAATCTATAAATACATGACTCTACCACGTATAAAATATATACGTGGTAGAGCTATGCTGCAGCTAATTAATTTTATAGTTGTAGCACGACTGGGTCGGCTTGACTGTGAAAGGACCACGCTCTCACAGAATACCAGGGTAAAATAGCAGCTTAATGCTCCTGTGTTTCACATGGTGAGTGTAGAGAACCGGAGACCCTTTTTACTGGAAAAGAGGCTTTCCATGTTAGTCCCCACGGGTGTTAAGGCATCTGCGTTTTGGTTCCCAAAGATGTAGATGTCTATGGGCCACAGCAACCACTTACCATCAGGTGGACTGTGTCGCTTGTCTCCCTTGCCCTATAAAAAAAGATAAAAAATAGACATCGTTTGAGAAGATATTAACAATTAAACACAACATTGCTATTTCATAATACGTTCATATCGTAAAATAATTTCATTACTCACTGCTAGCAGCACTGATAGTATATTTTTGATATAAACAAAATGTAAAATAATAAATAACTGTAAAAATAAAATCGAATTCTACTGAAGACTTCTTGTTGTAGCATCAAAAATTGATAGAATTAAAATATTCAGACCGATGGCCATTATCGGGATGATTTTCCGTAATTGTCACTTTTAGCAAAATGACTACCTAAACTGTGTAGACAAAACTTATCAAGAGAGAATATCTTTAGTGTAATATGTTGTGTGTTTATTGGAATAGCAATAATTTCACCAAATTCTATTGGTATCAAGTCTGATGTAATTACTTGAAAATTAAGTACACTGTGAGATTCTTATCTCAATTTGATAGAATATTTCGTGGCATCGTTGGAGTACTTATTACTAAGTAGATGGGGTCCACAATCGTGCGAAAGCTTCTTTTCTGCTTTTATGAGTTTTACGAGTATGTAAACATATTGAGCCGTGAAGTTCGCCGTAAGATTTCAAGGCACTGACGAGTATCATTCCCATAAGGTCCGATGAAACTAGAAAGGAAATTTTATGTGCTGGTTTTCCACGTCTTCTGTGAGTGGTGAAGAATAACCTAAACGTCTGAGTTGTATAGAAAATATCATGGACATGTAAATAAATACCGCTAATTCGCATAGAATTGACTCTTTCCTGCCCGCAAAACACTATGGGTAATTAGAAGCCCTGTGCACAGTGGTAAGACATTTGTAATCTGTTTTTTTTTTTACTTTTTTTTATTTTTCATGAGATTTGTAAAACAGTTGTCATATATTAAGATATCTTTCATATTTTTAGACATTCCTATTAAGATTTTTGTGATAGTCCCAGTTTCATAGCTCAAATAAGTATATAAACAGGCTATTGCGAATAAGTAGGTAGTATAAATATCAAAGAAAGCAAATTTTACTTAAGCTCGGGTTTATTTTAATTTTAATTTTGAGTAGAACAGCATTGATAGAATTTTGAAAGTCACTTTTCAAAGCCGGTAATCAAACCGATCCAAACGTTAATTTCGTAGTACCTGAGCAACTCAAATTCGATCGACGCCGACACCGCCCATATTTTAATTGCAATTATGAAGTGTCAACTTACACATCGAAGGAAAATATCGCGATGAAACCGGCATATCTGAAAAGTTAAAACATTTCGGAAATTAATTTTTAATATGAAGTCGCTTACCCCGCGTTGGAGTCAGAGCAGCGAACTCTTTGGAATGTATATATGCCGCTACTTTTTTCTTTTAACTAGGCATCATGTCATTCACATTTTTGGAGGTGTTTATTTTTCTTTTCGTTCTACCCAAAATATTAGGGGTAGCAAAGATAATTAAAAGTCATCATGATTATCATTACAGCTTATTAAATATCCAGCGCCGATCATTGGCTTCCTCCATAGTTTGTCGAATAGGCCAGATATTTGCCGTAATTGTCACTCTTGGTAAGAGGGTTGGTAACAGCAGTTTTTACTAGGTTGAGCAACAGCTCAACAATCAGCTGATAACAATCAGGAAGATGTTGCTACCCACTAACTGTATCAGTTTTCTCTGTCGTCTCTTATGACACACATAGGACGATATGAAGTAATGGTTTCTTTTTCGCCGCCACTACATGAAGAATATGTTTCTACTTCCATTTATCAATTCCATGGACGTATACCCCCTCAATAGAATGCTAAATAAGTCGGATATTTGCCGTAGTAGCCGCGCTTAGCAGGCGGGTTAGCAAGGGCATCTTTTTACTATTTTGAGCGTTTATAAATGTAGTTCTTTCCACGATAACCGTGAATAGAACTACATTTATAAAATTTTGAAGTCTACTCGAACGTCAAAAATATCAGCATCTATTTTATGGTGCTTAATGCTATTGGTCTAGTAGTTAATAGCATTTAATGGTCTATTCGATGTGGTAAACGGTTTGATATCACATATAAACATTATGTCATATATGTATAAATAACATCATCAGCCAACGGCTGTCCACTGCTGGACATAGGCCCCCTTATAAGACAGAGCGACGACCTGCATAAGGTGGCTGGTAGAGACACTGGATGTGTGTAGTCGAAGACGGGCGAAGTGGCGCGCCTTGGGAGAGTCCTACGTACATATATTAATAATAGATCGTGAAATGCAACATTATTTTGTCAAAACTATATTAACTTTAATTATAAATAAATGTAAAGAGTAAAATCTAAATAACGCATTTCTGATTCCAGGACTATTTACCTTTCATAAGATATGCCCGATTTAAAATAACCGGCCAATTTCGAGTTAGACTAGCGCATGAAGGGTTACGGAACCCTTCATGCGATAGTAGCCTACGAACCCTTCTAGAAACTTCATGTTTCTAGTAGGGGAGCACCCTTTTAATTTTTAATTTTTGTTATTTATTGTTATAGTGGCAACAGAAATACACATTCTGTGAAAATTTCAACTGTCTACCTATTATGGATCATGAGATACAGCCCGCTGACGAACGGACTGACAGCGGAGGCTTGGTAATAGGATTCCGTTGGTGACGCTTTAATTATGGAATTCTAAAAAGGTGTTACTAGACGTATGATATTAATGCAATTCTAATAAACTCACTATGTGTTCCTGTAGTATATTATATTGACAAATTTCAATCACTTACGTCTAATAGTTTCTGAGAAACAAAAATCCTTTTGTGACATACAAACAGAGACACAAATAACGAGATGACTCTACAAGTGATACAATTTTGCTAATTTCCTTACGGACTAGTATTAATGACTTTCCTATATTGAAAATCACGTAAGCGAAGTCGCGAGTAAAAAGCTAGTTTGTAAAATACGTGAAAGAAAAAAACTTTGTACCCCTTCTTAAGCATATTACGTGCAAAGAAGTGTGTGATTTCACATAGTTTATATTTAAATAGAGAAGAAGTGGAGGAAGTTAAAACTTATATGTATACGTAGGTATACATAATATGTGTTACAAATACATTAAATTAAATAAAACAGGGTGACGTTATATCCCCGAAACTTCGTCGCTGCATTGGACGACATTTACAATAATGCAAATAGTTACTGACAGATTGACTGATTAAGCTGTGATTTTTTGTGACAATTTTTCCTTTTTCTACCGATTTCAAAAAGGAGGAAATACTCAATTCGACTGTATGTTTTTTTATGTGTGTTACCTCATAACTTTTTTCTAGATGAACAGATTTCGATGATTATTTTCTTATGAGAAAGCTGGTGCTTCACATTGCGCGGCATTGGGCTGCTATTTTACGCTAGTATTCTGTGAGGAAGTGGTCCTTCCCCGGTCGAGCCGACCCATTGGTGCTATAACCATAACATAGCTGCAGCATGGCTCTACTACGTAAATTATTATTTTTTGACTTTTATATATATATTGAACGGAAAGAAAGACAAGAAATTGAGTTAATAAAAAACGTGTTCATATAGTTTTATTCAATGATTATAAATTTATAATATAATTTTATAAATTTAAGTAGTGGATGAAAAACAAGGAACAAAATATTTTAATAAATTTCTAATAAAAAGAGAGCTGCGATGACTTTTGCTGTAAGGAATCCGCTACATGTACTCGTAATATATCTTCATGAGTTGGACATATGTTATTTTTTATTCATGTAATATGCAGGTGAAATGTGATACAAGTAGGCCATTTGATGTAAAAAGGTAGCGGAGCGAGATTGCTTACATTCGTTTGATTGATATAATTTTATGTATATAAACGTGTACATTTGAAATTGCTTGTATTTACTATTGTATAATTCTTTTATCTTTATGAAATGATAGAAGAAAATAATCATGGTAACTACTTCACTGAATAAATTTGATATACAATGGTAATGTAATTATTTTTCTCATTCGGTTATCGGTTAACAATTTTAAAATAACCGATAATATGTTAAGACCATTTTTAAAAAACAAGAAGAAAAAAGAAACACGTAGCTATATTTGGTATATAAAGTGTAATAGAAAAGGCAGTCGGGTATATATATACGCTTTATGTATGTATACACACATATACTTTGGTGGAATAAACTTCGTCAAGGAGTATTATTAAAAGTAATAGCGCTACTATGTAGTAATGACGGAATGTATGGATGTGTAATACTATACCGTATACCGTACGATGAGAATACGAATAAGCGAATAAAATATCTGGACTTGGTTTTTGATTTACCCGATATGTGGGATGTAAAGCCCTCCGTCTGGTTGGGTTTTTATTTATTAATTTATTTTACATTTATATTTTTTTAGTACTACTGAGCACTCGAGCACATAAAACAATGGTTATATCAAGTATTTATTACTCCAAAAAACTAAGATCCATGGTATAGTGTATGTCGAGAGGCTTTATTTGGTGGTGTTGATTTGAAATTTTATAAATTTTATCGCACTTTCTTTGATATATTTTAAAACCAATTTACTGGTAAGCTCGTTCTACGAAGATCGGACAAAAAATCGATATTTTTAATCTTAAAGTACTATATCTACTATGATATCAGGTCATCAAGCACCTTAGTACACCTTTGACAGTTGTATGTTGTGGTTGTGATTTACAGCAGCTGAATAAAGCATCGGGAATTGAAAATAAGTAAAATTCAATGCGATAAAATAGCGTGTAATGGCGTAGAATTTACAACCTCATTTAATCCCGTGGTGCCGTAAGAGAAAACATAAGGAAAATTAAACAGGAAATGAAAAAAACTCTGCTATTGCCAACCCACCAGCCAATCCAACTATAGCAATTATCTACCCTTTAGGGCAATGCATGTTCCTATCGACCAATGTTCAGCAGTGGACTTTTCAAGGTCTGTAATGAATGAATAAAAAAAAACATTGTAGTATTATTATTGTACATTAAAAATATTAATTTACATTTTATAAGGCATTCGTGAGAATTCCAATGCAAAAATATACGAGTCGCTGCAGAACGAAGGTACAGTAGGTAGATTACTTTAAATCTTCTGGGAACTAACCACACATCCATTTTAATTAAAATTTTAGCTGCATAAATAAAACTTCAGGTAAATAAAAAAATGTATATTTACTGATACAGATAATGTTATAATCTAATATCCTTATTAACGGAGAATAAATTTGTGATCGCTTAACTTATAAACGACTACACCGAATGAGGTCATAATATTTACACATCTGGGGGTACGGTAGTGCTCGATATGTTTCAAATTTTATTAAATTTGAATTAGTAGTTTTAGAATTATAACTAGTCAAAGTTTCTTAATTTTGTCACTCACTGACTGACCGATCATCAAAACTCTAAGGCACTTCTAGCAGACATAGCAGCTTCAAATTTTAAATACAACTATTGTTTAGTATATAAATCAAGAAAAAATTAAAATATTTTACAATTTCGGTCCAGTTTTCGAGATACACCAACTGCATAAATAATATATAGGAGGAATACAAATAAATATATAGGATTACAAAGTTACAATTACAGTGAATGAATCAGTTTACCTATATATGTGTAATGTAATGGAATAATAGGTGTAGATAGGTACCTAGATATAACTATCTACAAAAAGAAATGAGATGCCACCAAAAACATAACTTGTAAAAAAAACCAAGTCTCGCAACTCAGTTCTTCTACCGTAAAAAGTTGTGAGATCCATATAATTCCAAGTCGGTTAATTTATTCAGTCGATACTTAAGGGTCCTTCTGTCTTAATTTATTACGTAATTAGCTAACCTAACAACATCTTATAGTGACCATATCAATATTAAAAATCTTTTATGTTTTAAATAAATAAATTGACTTGGCAATCGCACTAAACAATCTAATTTAATATAATATGTATTACTTGAGAGGTACATTGCGTTTTCATGCGATGGTCAAGTCAATCTATTTATTTAAAATATAAAAGTATAAGTAAGTATATGTTTAGTGCTAAAATTAAAATCACTAAAACTTTGACCACAAAGATACTGCGATGGAGGTATTAATAAATTTTATACTTACACTGTAAAAGGTCCGGAGTGAAATACATCGCACCACTTACCGGAAAGAGCAGAACAACGTCTACTGGGCCAGCTAGCTGTAACAAAGGTATAGATCATTCTAATGATATTTACTATTGAGAAATTAGTTAACGTTCTTAGTTTTCTAATATCAGATATGAATTTTTCATAGGATTAAATACATCATAAGCAAATTTAAAATTACATTTCTACGGACAAAATCGTTCCATTGTTTTACTTTTATATTCAGTGCGACTATAATTTATTTTGTGGATCTCTTTTATTTGAACATTAAAGAATCAGTTATTCGTTACGTAATTTATGTCCTATATTTGTCAGTATGTCATAGGTTTTTAAATTATTGTAAGTATTCCTTTCTTTCAGTCTAGTTTTTGCCAATGCATTACATCGAAAATGAGTAGGTCAAAGCGATTTTCTTGGTTTTAATTATATTTTGCAGTAAAACGCACAAAGGTTTTGTGCTATTAAAACTTTTTATAGTATAATTTATTTCGCCCTTATAAATTTTTTCAAATTACTTAACTAATAATGAAATGATTCATTGTTAATTTGATTACGTTAGGAGAATGAGAATATAAATTAACACATAATTTTCATAATTCTATTCACAATTTATTGTCAATTTATTATAGTACTCCCTCTTCCTATCTATATTATCGACTTGCTGATTGTAACTTACGTGCACAGTCCATGTTAAGTGTATGGTGTGATATCCATTCCCGATGCAATTCAAAACGCAGGTATTAGTATATTAGTAGTTATCCAATAAAATTACTGTTTACTCTACTCTAGTATTATAAAATGTGACATTGTACTAGGTGGTAGGCCTATTCTTCTGTGTAGTGGTACGTCTGAGAAGGCACCAGCTATTCCTAGGATGCTAGGAGCTGCTGTATTTATATCTAAAGGGTATATGGAGGTAGTATCATTATTAGTTCCACCTATAGTCTAGCATTGTAGCCTACCTTGTTTAAAATTGGCTGCAGGAGTCTACGGACCGCAGCAGCCAATTACCATTAGATGGACTGTATTTTCGTTTGTCAATTCAGGTTTATAACATTAAAGTCAAGGCGACCTATTTGTGCTGCAAACATAACAAAAGCTACAGCGTGTTTCTATTACATAAAACCGTTCGCTCAATCACCCACCAGAAATTAACTGTCCGACATATAAAAGGATTGATCACACGATCTGAGATGTCGATTTTAGTTTTCACTACTATAGAAAACATTATATTTGTTGATTTTCGTTCTATTAACTCATGTTGCACGAACAATTTGACTGCGAATTATGTTCAATAAATCCAGAGTGTAGTTCGATACGCTTCTCCGTTGTGAATTAAAACTTTCTAAACAACGTTTTAATTAGTTTTTCTGGACACAATTTAACGTTAAATTAAAATTTTAATAGCTTTGGAGTTATAGAAGGAAAAAGAAACTACTTAAATTACTTTTTTTACCAAGCGTGGTCGGATTTATTACTGCTCAAAGCAAAGTAGAGATATATTTTAGGAAGACTAAACATTTAAATAGAACTAGTTTTTACGGAGTTTATCGCGTATATTAACTTATTTTATATTCCCGACGTTTCGAGCACTGTACAACACCCATAGACACGGGGGGGACTGAGGTGTTTGACGTCCCAATGTCATAGTTAGCCACAGCTACCTTCAGAATAAAATTTTTTTTTCGATCTACGCAGTTTGAACTTATTGAGGTTGGTATTTAATTTTATCCATTAAATAATCCTAAGCAGATGATAACATTATTATTGATATTAGGATGTTTTTCTTATTTTAATAACCCTGCGAATCATCCTTGAAAGGAGTCGGTGTTCTCTGGCGAGGATTTGTGGTCGATCAAATCTATATAAATATATATCTGTACGTGTTCACAGACTGCAGACTTCCCGGAACGTCGATTTTTCACATCATTCTTTAACGCGGGTATTTATTGATATTTTAGTTTGTCCTATATAAGAGAGACCACATACACAATCAAGCTTGTACGCTCCAGCATCTTGCAGACAGATATTACACTTTATTGATGGTAAATACTGACTAATCATGTTTGGCGGCTTGGTGAATGTTTTACGCACGCTTAAAAATGTAGTCAATCTTGTCAATGACACATCTTGCACATGGCAGTACAGTAGGCACTCGCTCGACCGTGGCCGGCTTCACTTAAGTAATATAAAATAAATTAATATACGCGATAAAATCCGTAAAAACTAGTTTATTTAAGTTTACTGAATACTTTTCTTAAATTATTTCAACTTAGATTTAGTAAAGTAAAAGTAAATACAGCCTATAGTATAAAACATATTGGTAAATCCAATTGGGCATGCCCTAAGCGCATTAAAAAAATAACATGATTATATGGAATTTTTAAAAGTAGTTTAAATACATACATTTCGACAGCACTATCGGCTTCAGCACCCTTGAAAACCATGAAAATGACACCCATGATGAAAAAATTGATACCTATTGCAGTCGCCATCTTAGATTTACATTTCGACAACCCTATCGGCTTCAATACCCTCGAAAACCATGAAAATGACACCCATCACGAAAAAATTGATACTACTTACTTTTAGTACGTACTACTACTATTTATTCTGTGCTTTTAAAATATTGTAATAAAAAATCTTTCATTATTATCAAGTATTTAAAAAATTTGGTTATTTGAATATTGTGTATTTGTACAGCGATCTTTTTGAGCCGCTCCAAGCAAACGTAACATAACAACAAACTCACGACGGCGACTGACGGCGAACTAACTGGACGCAGTCTCTATTTAGTAATAATTTGTTCATACAAGGCTGACGAATACAGCGAATTTTCGCCATTTCGCAGCCAAAAAAAATTATTATAACTAAACTAAACAAAATTAAACTGCCATTTACATTCAATGGCTTCCCACATGATAGATGAAGAGTTTTAAAAGTATATTGAGTTTCAGTCTGAAATACTCAAAGTGTTTAGAAGCCTTGCGGAATTGATAAATCCACACCATAAGCCAACAAAAACCCCTATTTTATTTAAAAATAGTAATTAATCGATTTAAAAAAATATTAATAAGTTCTTTCTTCTTCACTTATATGTACAATATGATTGCTAGATACGATTTCATGCGACAAAACGTTAGAATCTTAATTTTTAGGCCCTAGTAGAACATACCGACGCGCTTAGGCGCTTACGGCATGCAATATTAATCCCACTGCTGGACTAAGGCCTCTATTTTTGAAAAGATTATTGAGCAGTTAGTAATCCTCGCTCCTTAAGTATGTGGTGGACATTTCCTCAAAATATTCTATGCTTTATACATACATACTGGTAACCTCACAGTGTTTATTTCACCGCCGAGTACGTCGTAAATTAACATTTAAAATTGCAACTTACAATTTTATTGGTGCCGGCGGGGATCGAAGCTGGGTTGCTCGCGTACTGTGATATTTACAGCGAGTCTTATGCTCCTGATCTACCACAGCTAACATAGGACAAGATCAATTTGTCCACTAAACATTAAACTTCGTCGCTACAATTATATTCATATCTAAGTGCAATCACAGTGTTCATACAAATTTAAGCAGAACTAATAAAATTAATACTTCAACGACCTCCGCATAGGTTGTTGATGCTATTTTATATTTAATCGTACTTTGATATTAATATGTTTTACGGGCGAATTTTTGAACAATGCGTAGAACAACACAATTATTAAAAGTATGCTTTTGCCGCTAGCAGAAAGGGGCTTTGGCCCATAGGTAGTCCGTAACAAATAAAAATCATGACCAGCCCTGCTTATAACACGTATAAACAAGTGATTTTTTTATTCTTTTTTTATTTTTTTATATACTTCTTGTATTATTGTCATCCGAATTTTAGATAAAATAAAAATTTCAAATTTCCAGCTCATCGGGAAGTTACTTTAAAATCATTTCACCCGGAACGAACAGGGATAGATATAGGTCTCTATAAGCCACATCATCCACTTCACTATCAGTTGAATTGTGTGCTCGTTTTTCACTCTTATCATATAAATAATAATTTGCTGTGTATATCTATCTTTATACATTGCCATTAACTAATTTCGAATAATAAATTGGCTTTCATTCTTCGATATACTACAGTGGGTAGGTGCTCAAAAAGTTAACACACGTTTCTGTGATTGAATTTATTGTATTTAGTGTAAAAAAGTATTTATCTTGCATAATTTCATGTTTAATCTTAATATTATTGTCGATATCATTTCGTATTGTATAGACATAATTTAATGTCAAGGTAATAACAGTGAATATACCTGCCGGCGACTGTGTCAATACCATATTATCTAAAATCAATTTTAAATTACGGTGATCTACTTACATAAAATGACTAACCTTATCGATATTTCTGAAACACAAAAAACAATAGAAGCTACACTTCGAAAAAGAATGGATGACTTTGAGCAGCAACTTGGCACTGCCTCAACCAAACCAGAAAATCTTGTTCAGATTAATAAAGAATTTAATGCTTTTCGCGACAATGTTCAGGAGATCTTCAAGCTAATGCGACAGCAAATTTATGAGGTGAGCCAGTTAGCCGATTCATTGGAAATGAGACACCGAAAGAAATACCTTATCCTTAGTGGAGTACCTGAAAAGGCTGATGAGAATACTGCTGGTATTGTTACCACAATATTAAAAAACAACCTTGGTCTCAACGATATTACACCCTCGTCCTTCAAAGTTGCACACAGACTTGGATCGGCATCTACGGGCCATAGTAGGCCTGTACTTTTTAGACTTACTGATTCATCCCTCCGCTATACTGTTTGGAAGAAAAAGGCTTCACTTAAGGGCACACCCTACGTACTATCTGAATTCCTAACTAAACAACGCCAAGCTGTATTTATAGAAGCACGCACACTTTTCGGTATGCGTAACGTTTGGACACTGGATGGGAACATCACGATTAAACTGCCAGATGGAAACCGGCATAAAGTGCTGACTTCAGAAGATCTTAAAAAGTTTGTTCGTGGTAAGGATTCGGATCCGGTCGTGCAGTTGGTATCAGGTGAAAATGCAGCTCGGGCATCAGGAAAGTCTGAACTGGCTCGTAGCAGACGTGCTGGGAAGATCAAGTAATGTGATTTTTATTTGTGTAATCAATGTGGTGAAATCTCAATCATTATTGTATCACTGGTAATCTTATCGCAATATAAGTTGTTTATATACTCAGGCCATAGGGTCATTCCACCATATTTTTAATTTTATATACTTAGTGTTTAAGTTCTGTTATCTCATTAGCTTAAAATTTCATATTGTACCTTTTTCTTTCAATATACTGTATCCTGTATTTTTATCTTATCTAGTGTAACATAAGAAGACAATTTTTGGTCAATTCAGTGTTTCAGTAAATAGGTAATAAGCACTTGTTTAATTTAAATTACGATCATTAATTTTGTTTACAGTGTCTTGTATTATCTCTTGCACCAGTTTTGGTAGTTATTATTTCTATTCTTAGCCTACAAGTTTTAGTTATATTGATTTCATTGCACATTAGTTAACTAGGATTATGGTCACTATATTGTATATTTTAAAAGTATAGTGGCACATAGAATATAATAATACAACTGGATACCTGCGTTGTTTGATAATTCTGTATACTTTTAATTATCATACTGATTGTGAAATAATATCTTATAATAATTTGTACCTAATTTTTAGTATCAAATATTATTGCTAGTACATATACTTTGAAATGTTTATGTGTGTTGCATAGAAATACATAGGAGTCATATTTTATTGTGCATGTCAGAGGGTAATAATAATATATAAGGAAGGATGTATGTACACATTATAAATTTATACGTTCATGATTATAAATTATAATTTTTATGACTTTATAAACAGAACAGATGTGTCTGCACAGAGTACATTTGGGTGAGAGTAGATAGCGCCATATTCATAGGTTAAATATGAAATGTTTTTCCTTTAATGTCTACGTTCATACATGTATCGGTGCCTACCGGGCTTTTGGCCAAAAAGTAATATTTGAATAAGTTGTGATTTTTTTTTCTCTTTTCTTGTATATTAGCAATTTTTTTTTCTGTGCTGGTTAAATTCAGCATGCTGTTCAGCTTATGTTGAATTTAACTCACGCTACCCATGTAATGATGTTATGACCCTGTATCACGTCATAATTATGAATTTTGTAGACGCCTTATTTGCTTATTGTAAACAGTCGACCGGCGGGTTAGTACCTATATTAACTGCGTGCCGTTATATTTATATATTTTTAATTTATATATTTATATATTTCCTATCTATTTTATATACATTACATTATTTCGTTATACAATACAATGTCTGACGATGGTTCCTTTCACTCAGTTTCTGACTCAGATTTATCATTCAAGTCCACTGAAGATTCGGTAATAGAATCGGTTAGCCTAAACACGTTTATTGCTCAACAAATAACAAATTCCTATAAACATTTTAATGTTTGTCACATCAATGCGCAGAGCCTACCTCAACATTTCTCAGAACTTTTGCATATTTTTACTGATACGATCCACGCTATTCTAATCTCCGAAACCTGGCTCAAACCTTCTTTACTCTCGACTTCATTTATTATGCCCGGGTTCGTGCTATTACGTAATGATAGATTAGGAAATCGAGGTGGTGGAGTGGCGATCTACCTTCGCTGTGGTATCCCTTATAAAGTTATTGCATCTTCTCCCTCTATAGCGTCTGGATCTCTTGAGTATCTCTTTGTAGAAGTTCTCCTAAATGGAAACAAAATTATTCTTGGAGTTGTGTATTCTCCGCCCTCAGTTAACTACTTTCATGACCTTGAGTCCGCTCTCTCGAAAATTGCATCTGAGTACGCACATCACATAATTATGGGCGATTTCAATACGGACCTTTTGCACAGCTCCTCTAGATCGCGAGAACTACGAATGATCATGAATTCAGTAAATTTCTCTATTCTCCCGCTTGGGCCCACGCATTCTAATATTAACACTGCTGATTCATGGTTAGATTTGATAATCGTTTCGTCTACTGAACATGTTGTAAATCATGGGCAGTTTCCGGCTTCTGGCTTCTCGCGGCATGATTTTTTATTTATTACCTATCGAATCAAATCGCCAAAAGTTACCGCGCCTGTTTTGCGCCTGCGTAGCTTTGCGACTATGGATGTGGAGTTATTGAAACGGAAGGCTGCCTCAATTGACTGGTCAGATATTTTTTATACATCTGATGTAAATCATATGGTAGAGACACTGACTAGTAATATCCTTCAGTTATTCGATGCAGTAGCCCCGATACGCAATGTAAAGATCAAGCGCCCTCCAGCACCGTGGATGGACAGTGATATCCGTAAAGCAATGGCAAAACGTGATCGGGCTTTTGTAAGATTTAAAAACAATCGCTGTGATGCCAACTGGAATATATATAAACCTACCAGAAACAAATGCAATCAGATGGTTCGAGCTGCAAAACGCCGACATATTCATAAGAACATTTTAAGCTCTTCGCCAGCCGGCATTTGGAAGTTTCTTAATTCACTTGGGTTAGGTAAACAAAGGAATTGCCCTGATATAGGGGCAATATCTCTCAATGATCTTAATAAGCACTTCTCCTCGGCACCTATAGTCGACAACTCAGCTAAAAATAAAACCATTTCACTCATCTCATCCCTTCCTAAAATCGATGCAAACTGCTTTGCTTTTCCTGCAATAACTGATGAAGATGTTCGTAAAATTATTTTTTCCATTAAATATAAAGCAGCTGGCTATGATGAAATAAGTAGAAATATGATTATTCCCGTAATTGATTACATTCTCCCAATCATTACCCACATCATTAATTTTTCTTTTTCTACTGGGGTTTTTCCATCTTTTTGACGTAAAGCATTTGTTCTTCCTCTCCCCAAGTTAAATAATCCCACTTCTTTAAGCCATTTTAGACCAATTTCTATACTTCCCTTTCTTTCAAAGATTTTAGAATCATCTGCACACAAACAGCTATCCAGCTACATATATAAAAATAAACTTCTTAGTCCCTTACAATCTGGTTTTCGTCCCGGACATAGTACAACCACAGCTCTCCTTAAAGTTCTCGAGGACGTACGAGAGGGTATGGAGGAGTCAATGACATAATTTTGTTTCCATTTAGGAGAACTTCTACAAAGAGATACTCAAGAGATCCAGACGCTATAGAGGGAGAAGATGCAATAATGACAATCACCCTGCGTGGCCTCTATCGTTTCAAGAATTTCCTTCCAACCGAGACTAGGGCTATGTTGGTGCGAACACTCGTTTTACCAGTCATTGATTATGCTGATGTGTGTTACCCCGATGTGAGTCAAATACTTCTGTGCAAATTGGATCGTTTGTTAAATAATTGCATCCGTTTTATTTGTGGCCTTCGTAAATACGATCATGTATCCTTATATCGTTCCAAGCTTAAATGGCTCCCTATCCATAAGCGTAGATGCATCAGAATTCTTCGCACGCTATTTTCAATCCTATATGATCCATGCACTCCTCAATATCTGAAATGCAAGTTTCAGTATTTGGGTTCTTCCCACGATCGTAACCTGAGATCCTCCGAGGGAACTACTTTATGCGTTTTTCCTCGCCGTACTAAATTTATGTCTCAGTCGTTCGCCGCTGAGGCCATAAGGCTATGGAATAAATTACCTCCTCATATCAGGAAACCGACTTCTGTTGCAGCCTTTAAAAGAATGGTGACTGATCACTATCTTTGTTCTTTCAGCAATTGACCTTCTTAATTAAATGTTACTGTATAATGAGTATTATAAATTACTTAAGTTGTTTTTGTATAATATGTTTGTATGTAAGTATGCTTAAAATGTATGTATTATGTATTGTTTAAAATTATGTATGTTTATGTATCATGTATAGAGTACAGTATTTATGTTATTTGTAGTTATATTTATTTATTTTTGTATTTACAAGTATAGTATGTATATGTTTATATTTACATTCACGTATATATTCTCAAGTTTTTATGGCACCTGCTTAAGTTTCTCTGTTTAGCTCGTGGTTGACTGGTAGAGAATGCCTAAAGGCATTAAGTCCGCCAATTGTACATCTTAAGTGCAATAAAGATTTTTAAATAAAAAAATAAAAAATATACTATGGCACTGACTAGAGAACCTATACGTGGAAATAATTTTACTCTTTTTTGCCTTTTCATTTTTTAAAGTGTAATTATTAAAACGGTAAGTTCTTCTAATAATATATTTAGTATTTATTATTATTATGGGGTATTATGGAACGACAGATAGACAGTCCAACAAGAAAGTGACTTAATAAAAACGTGGTAAAATGCTTCTCAACTCGAGTTGTAGTGTAAACACATACTACATGCGCTACATCAGCTACTAAACTACTCTGTCATCAAAAAAATCGTTGATTGCTTTACCTCCTTTAAATGACTGCTGAATTAATCAAACTACGTCCGTACAGGTTTTAAAAATTCAGACCCCATCAGAGCTGGTACGACGAATTCGATTTTGTTTGTATGTGGATCAAAACAACGTCGATTTCTTGTTTGTGTCTGCCCATGTTAATATTATAATTAAATCGGTAATCGGTAAAATTAGGAAAATAGTGTTTCGATAAATTAAAAATTCATATAAATCTCATCGCTCTTTTAAATTTACTTACAAATTACTATTGAATAAAATAAAATATGTAATTAGTAATTATTAAAATAGAAATAATAGTTTAAAATTATACAAAAAGAACAAAATATATAAGAACAAATATTGTTAATAAAAGAGGAATTATAAAATTCTGCCAACATTTTATAAGTTAGCTATTCTAAAATAGATAAGGTTGTTTTGAAATAATAAATCGAGACAGTACATTTATATTTGAACTTTTAATGATCTGCTGGCAGCAAGAATGCATACAATACCTGGGGAAAAGCGTGTGCAGCAGCCAAGTCTTTTCACGGACTTTACTCTTAGAATATAAATCTTGAAATCCGCCCCTGGCTTTAGAGTTACTAACTACGACCAGCTATCGCTTTTTATTTATAAATTTGTTCCATCTATAAATAATCAACTTTCTGCTTGTTGAATTTTATTTTATCAGTGAGTAAAAATGTAACAATAAACTTGCCGTAATTTTTTTTCTGGTTGGTTTCACTAAAAATTCGTCTCACTGTCTGAAATAGGCCTCATTTTTGTGGATAAATTTAAAATCTTATAAGGTAGAACTGTAAAATTCAAAACACTACTTTATTCATACATTCAAAAAATTTAAGCCTATCAAAAGTCCACTGATGGCCTATGTGCCTTTCCCATGCCTCATAGGAAGACACTTGCCATAGTTACCACTTTTTTTCAATTGCAGTAATTTATTATTTTGAGCTATTATCAGGAAGATACTGCTTTTATTTCTACCTGTCGTCTATTACGAGACCGATGAGATGAAATGGGGCAGTAGATTTACTCACGCTGCCACTATATGGCGACTACTTGTTTATTGTTTGGTAAATAGGATTTTACACAAAAGAAATATTAGTATTAAGTCCTTTCCGACGGTGCCTGAAATGAAAACAAAAAACACACGTGAGTGTCATGAAACACTCGGTTCGAACGAAGTTCCTTTTTGTATTATTATTGATAAACGTATTACATATATTATTGATTAACAAATAGAAATAAATGAATAAATGAACTACTAGCGTCTATTAACGCTAGTAGTTTATTTCTTCATTTATAAATGAAGCGTCATTTAAAATAATATTTCTTTCATGACAAGATAAGAAAAAGTGCGAGTGAGATGGATATTATTCCATCTCACTCACTTACATTTTTTTACACCATCTCACAACAAAGGGATGAAGACCCGCCGACCGTCTGGTTGTCCGATGGTGGAAAGGAGAGGGAGGAATCAAGGTGTGTAATTCCTGTGCACAATCACCGAAATGCATCCTATAGAATACCGAGAGACTGGCTACTCTGCGCCTGTGCTCGAGGCTGACAAGATTGGTTTCAACCAAATTAAGGTCACCAATGAGCCTTTTAGCACGTCTCTCCACTGAGTCCAATGCTGCCAGTTGGCATTTTGCAGCACCAGCCCATATGTGACAGCAGTACTCCATGCACAACCGGACTTGCGCTTTATATAAGGTAAGAAGCTGCCCCGGCGTGAAGTACCGCCGCACCCTTGCAAGGACACCAAGTTTCCTTGCGGCTGCTTTGGCTCTAGACTCAATGAACCGCCCATAGTTTAGGTTCGGAGAAAATTCAATCCCTAACAACTGAAGGCGGTCAGTGTACTCCAAGGATACATTCCGGAAAGTAGGAGCCAAGGTGGGTGGGCTCCTTTTAGCGGTAAAAAGACACGCTTGTGTTTTGGAGGCGTTAAATCTCACGAGATTGGCATCGCCCCATTCGGAGACTGCCTGTAGTGTGAGACTCACACGCTCAACCATAGCCTCTCTTTCTGACTGGATTTGATCCCGACTGGCCCGGGCGCTTTGTTGGTATCTCTCTACAACTGTGCTGTCGTCTGTATACCCATAGACACCGTGAATGAGCAGATCATTTATATGTAGCAGGAAGAGAGTTGCGGAGAGAACGGACCCCTGAGGAATACCGGCGTTAGTCGCCACAGTATCGGATGAGCAGCCATCAACGACGACCCGGAGAGACCGTTCACTCAGAAAGTCCTTAACCCAGACAATTAGGCCAGGGGATAAGCCGTACGCTGAAAGCTTGCCCTGTCAAAAGCCTTCGACACATCGAGGGAAACAGCAAGTGCTTCACCACTGATCTCGAGGGCTTCGCCCCATATGTGAGTGGCATACGCTAGAAGGTCCCCAGTTGATCAATTTCGGCGAAACCCGTACTGGTGATCACTGAGGAGATCATTTTGCTCTAGGTATGCCATGAGGTGGGCGTTCAATATACGCTCCATAGTCTTACAGAGTATGGAGGTAATTGAAATTGGCCGATAGTTGGCAGGGTCGGTACGGCTACCTTTTTTAGGCACAGGCTGCACATTGGCCAGCTTCCAAGATTTAGGCCTGAATCAGAGGCGGAACAAGCGTGTCAACACAGGAGACAACTCAGGTTAGTCCTTTACAACTATAGCTGGTATACCATCAGGTCCACTAGCTTTGTTCACGTCTAGACTTCGCAAGGTTTTAAGAACCTCCTTGTTGATGATACGAACCTCAGACTCACTGTACCTACTGTTCAGACGCGAATTGCAAGCTAAAAGAGAAGCAAATAAGTCCGCTTTCTCCTTAGGTGCATGCGCCAGAAAGCCATCTGGTTTTACCAGGTTTTACGGAGGCAGTGTAGACCGATAGAAGTTTGTCTCAACCGCTTTGGCGAAAGACCAAAAAGCTCTGTTGCCAGATGGTTTGACAGAGAGCGATGCGTTTAATGCGGTCGAAACTGGCTTGGCGTAATGCCTTTTTGCACGACTTCGCAGCTTGGTTAAAGGCTAACATCCGGAGCTTTACGGTCTCGATCATAGACCCAGGATAAGTACGCCATATGCTTGTGATTTTCAGCAGGAGCGCACTCGGCGTTAAACCAAGGGCGAGCTTTACCACCAATGGGCACGTCAGCAAAGAGGATGAAATACTCTATCGCTTGACGTATCACATTGGTTATGGTATCTGCGCAGCTCGATGGGTCTTCAGAGGAGAAGCAGACCTGCCGCCAAGGATAAGATGCAAAGAAATGCCGCATCTCATCCCAATCTGCTGACTTGTATCGCCACATTCGTCGCACTCCGTGGAAATCGTAGTTAGGTGGGGAATATAACGACACAGATTTCACCAGACAGTGGTCAGAAGTTCCCAAGGGTGAGGTAACCTAAACATCGTACCTGTCTGGATCGGTAGTCAGCAGAAGGTCGAGGCAGTTGGCTGTGTGCCCATCCACATCAGGTACCCTAGTCGCTTGTTGTACCAGCTGGGAGAGCCCCAGCGACAAGGCAAAATTCCACGCCTCTCCCAGCGTGGTCGGTCTTCTGGTATAGGAACAGCCAGTCCTGATAACAGGCATTAAAGTCCCCCAGAAAAACCAACTGTGCATTAGGGTACCGATTTAGAGCCACATCAGAGGCTTCATTGAGGTGTTGAAACAGCCTAGTTGTCTCCTGGTCGCCGCTGTGTGATCGGTAGACACAAGAATAAATAATTTTATCCTTTCCTGTGTCTATCAATACCCAGATCGTAGAGAAAGTGGGGTCTTCAAGGTGACGGAGACGCTTACAGCAGATGTCGTTGCGGACGTAAACACAGACTCCGGCACGCTGATGGAAACCATGCTCTAATGTGTACCCAGGGTAGCCAAGGTACGCCATATCTAGAGGACATCTGATCTGCGTCTCAGTCAAGAAGAGTAAGTGCGGTTTGTCAGTCTCAAGGTGGTAATGGACTGCATTGAGATTACAGTGCAGGACTCGGATGTTTGTGAGGTGTACTTTAATGGAGAGGGAGTGCAACCGCTGTACAAACTTACTCTTCTTTTTCCTTTTTTTCATTAATGGTGGGAGTGAATAGGTTGAGAGAATGGCAGTTGGACGAGGCGTCACACATATAACCTAGGGACGCAAACAGAGTCATAGCATCGATGGCACCTAGCATGGAGATCGCGGGGATGCCCGAACCCCCCTGGAAATCGCCACCTGGCCTTCTCCTACGGTCGCCAACCGGCATGGTGGAGCCATCCCAGGATTTTTCGTAAGATGGCGTGGCAGCCTTTCATGAGTGGCTGGCTCATTAATTGGGCCCCCAACTATCTACGGTCGGCCAGCGGTGCAACCGTGTTTCGGATCCCGCTAACCTCCATAACCAGGCACCTGACACTAAGAAACGGCCGCGTCGCAACCGGTCCGTATGCGCAACGCAACTGTCCAGACCCATTCTCCCTAACAAATGGGTTTCACCTAACATCATACCAGAACACGATTTGCATCATTTGGTGGTATGTCTTTGCCGAATGGGTGGTAACTAACCCTCGGCCGGGCCTCTCACTAGTAGAGGACCAACCTACCACCAGTATGTAGTACTGCTCGTTTAGCACTACCCAGGGGATACGTGTAGGGAATCAGGATTCAAGTAATTCCTACGGACGTGAGCAGCTACATCCTCCAAGTTGTTCGGTCCATGGGTTCCACGTGCGGTGGAGTTTCTTTAGGAACTCCACCGCACGTGGAACCCATGGACCGATAGTTTCTACAGTAAATGGCACAAATATGTAGTCATCTCTCAGAGACTCATATTTGCGCCACTTATTCAGTTCAGCTGCCTCTGAGGCTCTAAACGAGATACCCCTGAGGTGAGAGGCCGCCAGGTGTCTACGCATGTAGCATCCCATACTAGGGCTTAT
Organism: Parnassius mnemosyne; assembly: GCA_963668995.1. Classification (NCBI taxonomy): domain Eukaryota; kingdom Metazoa; phylum Arthropoda; class Insecta; order Lepidoptera; family Papilionidae; genus Parnassius; species Parnassius mnemosyne. The sequence goes on along the minus strand of CAVLGL010000001.1, from coordinate 33,417,339 downwards.
CTCTCTCCTAAGGGACCAATGGTATACCGTCGGGTCCCCAGCCATCGTCTCTAAATATTCCATAAAGCTCTAAAACCGAGGGAACATTTATAGAGACAAGAGCCCTTCAGATGACATCGTTCAAAGAACCGTGCAATGAAAACCTACCAGCACTTTTCGAGATGAAAGTCCGTATTATTTATTAGTCTTTCTAATGAATGGTATAGTACTATAAAATAATCGTCCTTCTTGGCAGGCGAGCTCGTGTACGTAGGAGTCGTAACGTTGGATAGGTTGCTTCCATTCATTAGATTTTAGTGTTTGTGTTTGGCAATTTCGAATAAGTATGAACTTGAACTCTGTTCGTTAGTTAAGAGGCTGCGCCGCGTGCTGATGGTATTCCCCCTTGAAAAAATGTTTATAAATATATCCCCTCTGGACCTCGTACTGTCCACAAGGCTTAGCTCTACATGAAGGATGATATATATAAATTTAATGTAATAATGTAACACTGAAAATGTTTTATATTTATCAAAGAGAACTGTAACGAATATGTAATTAATTGATAGATGTTCTATAAAGAAGACGTACAACTAGACGAGTAGTAAGCATTAATTTAATTGGCATGACTGCGCTCTTTACAATTCAGACTGACTGCAATAAACCCATTTACTAATTAATAAACGTTTATGAATCTACTTCCAAAATAAGTGCAAAATGAATTATAAGACTTTAAACCTTTCTTTTGGCGACAGGAATCCTTTTCTGCCTAAGTATATAAAAGGAATGAAGAGGGTGATAACCTCCCAGACGTCTGTCCGCCATTCCCTTGCCGAACACTGCCGCTAAACATCAAAGCTTTCATCGCTGTGTTCCACTCTAAAGGGTGCACACAGGAACCACTTACTATCAGGTGGACTGTGTGCTCGCTTGTCACCCTGATCCTATAAAAAAGTATAAAGAGCCAGTATCATTACAGACTGTAAGGCATCTATCGTAGACATCACAGGTGACAACGGTGAAAACCTTTTTTGGTTGAAGTTGGCAGCAGGTGTCCATGGACTGCCGCTAGCCATTTAATATCAGGAGGACCGTAATTTCGTTTGTCACTTCTGTTTTATAAATAACCCTTATATTGAAAATAATATAAGCAAAACTGATTAGTGTTATGTAATTTATATTAAAGATTAAAGTAAATTTATAGCCCAAATAACCCAACGCACCCTGCGTAGGTACAAATATTTACCTGGTGTTGCAGTTGTTCATGGGCGGCGGTAGTCACTTACCATCAGATGAGCCGCATGCTCGTTCGCCTCTTCTCTTATAAAAAAAAACAGGGCTCTTGATTTATTTCACTGTACGCAATTGTAACAGAAATGAATTGGTATGAAGGAGAATTGAGTTTTTTTAAAGTTCGGTTTAATATTACATTACACCATTTTATATTACACCATCATTGATTTATGAAAAATACTAGTCAGTCGCCTAGTGGTGAAAATTTATATGCGTGGTAGAGCCATGCTGCAGCTATATTAGTAGTATAGTTGTAGCACGAATGGTTCGGCTCGACCGGGAAAGGAATGCACTCTCACAGAATACCCGCGTAAAATGGCAGCTTGACACTGCTGCGTTTGGTATGGTGAGTGTAGAGAACCGGAGACCAATTTCTATCTATCCAATAATTAGTACCCACGCAACAGATAAGAGGTTGTCCTAAATAAGCAAGCTCCATCATCTACTATTGGTACTACAGTATACGGACCCTACACCATTAATATTAAAAAAATATTTTGAAACGAAAGAAGCTCTAACATAGATCAACAGGGGCCACCGCCCACTCTATAGAGTAGCGAACGTCGCGGCGGCGTCGAACGGTTCGTGTATTACATTTTTATACTCGTAATAATTTCGAAATTAAATATCCGATTCGAATGAATTAAGAAGTATTTTACTGCTATGTAAATACTCTTGACGATAATACTATTTATTTGAATAAGAATCAATACTACGATACGAATATAAGGAACTTTTGTTTCTACCGGCGATCTAATAAAATTTTAGAACACAAAAGCTACTATTGTGACTTAACTATGATTGTTAGATATATTCCCACGCGCTCTTTTCTGTAGGTAGTAATGAGTTTTTGAATCATGAAGCACATAATGTTTATGTATCATTCATAGCTTACTCAACGCACGCCCAATAATGAATTTTATAGGCAAAATTTTGCTACTTTGAGTCACATTATTGCAACTTTCTTAAGGATCACTAATGTGTTTCAAAAAAAATTGTAGCCTATAAATAAAAAATTACTTCCTAATGATTTAGCTATCTATTAGTGAAAAAATGGTTAAGGTCGGTCCGGTAGTTTCGGAGCTTATTTGGTACAAACAAATAAACAAAAAATCTTTCCTCTTTATAATATTGTAAATGTAAATAATGTACAAAATATAAGATAAACGTTTTTTTTTGCCTTGTAATACATTCCACAGACTATTGAAAAAGGAACATTAATTGAAATCTCACGAAATTCACAGCTTAAACAGTCAATATGTTAATAATTATTTGTCGGCAGCAATTTAATTTTTTTTTGTGACATTCTCTACTCTGTGCGACTGACTACTTCTTACATTTGTCATTGGCCTTTTATTAACACCGATTTTTATAATTTTCACAAATGTTGTTTATTGATAACCACAGAAATTGGTTGTGATAGTAATTTATAGTTTTCAGTTCTGGAACTTGCTTTTTTTTTAGCAGGTCGATAATGACCCTTCGGGCAGATAAGGTCATACACTAGTGTGGAATATGAATAATCAAACAAGATATGAAATACTGTCCCGCTCTGCTGAGCGTATTTCATGCCAGTACACCGCTTGCAACTTTACAAGGCGCAGGTTCAGCCTCACATGGAATACTGCCCCATCTCTGGATAGGGGCTCCCCAGTGCCAGCTCCTTCCACTTGACCGCATCCAGCGCAGAGCGATTCGAATCGTCAACGATCGAGTTCTTTCCGATCTTGACTCACTAGTACTGCGTAGAGATGTTTGCATCTCTTTGCGTATTGTATCGCATCTATCACGGGGAGTGCTCTGAGGAATTGTTCGGACTAATTCCAGCCGCTCAATTTCACCATCGCACATCGCGACAAAACTCGCGATACCATCCATACCATCTGGATAATTGGCGGTCCACTCCTGTGCGATATAGAAGAAGTTTTCTTCCTCCAGCTGAATGTTTTCTAGCAGAAACAGATATTATAGTTGTTTATGTCTTCTTCTGTGGTCCAGGCTGATTTCTGGTGCTTCCATATTTCTGGAGTAAAGAACTCGCAATAGATCGGCAAAATTCCAGCGTGCCTACGTTTGCCCCTAAGGATCTGGCGACTAAAGAATCCTTGTTGACGGCGTGAACTCCGATAGTAGTATCTCATCCAACTACACGATCTATAAATCGGTTGTACTGATATACAAAGTTTGGCTGATCAATGTCAATTTTCTGTTTGGTAACAACTGAATATTGGTGTGCCTTTTAAACGGGTTGTACTCCAAATTTATTTGACAACAGTGTAACTTCGTTGTAGACCACACATCTTTTCGAGGACGCAATCTCGTTTTACCCATTTACGTAGCCTGTGGCGTGTAGCGTGTGGCATTGCTCCATCTTCCACAACTTGAAAAATGGCTCCCAGATTAATTTTTGGCCCTGGTAGACCGACCATTCGAGGAAGACGGTTCATCAGGATTAGCAATGATTATCGGTTTTTCAACTCCTGGAGTTGACAGTTCAACAGTACGAGAATTTCGTGACCTGTATGTGTCGGATTCGCATACCGTAAAAATGGGAGGGGATGTGATAGGAGACTAAAACCTCACCCATAGTGGTATCGTCATCATTGTCTTCTTTGCCTACAAGGCATACTACCTTCTCAACTGGAGTAAGCAACTGATGTCGATTCAAGCGATTTGTATTTCCTCACCTGAGTCGCCATTCGACACCATACGCTCACAAGGCGGATCAATGTATACATCGCTGCCCTCTTCGCAGACATCTTCCACGTAGTCAAATAATTTCAGAGCTTTGACTATTTTATTTGTAAAGAGCAAGTGCTGGGACCTCAAAAAGAAAAAGTATGATTATTAAGCATGGTAGGAACCAACGGGGTCCTTACCGACCCACAAAAATGTTTCGATTGATTGCAACTAGAAAAATGTATTTTTTAAGTAAAATTTATATCTATATCTGTACAACACATATTCAGTTTATTATAAAAACAATTTTGAGAGTAAACAGCATAACACTAACAAAATAGCTTTCTCTGAGACATTGGCAGTATGAAGGTCAACAAACGACATAATATGTCCAATCTATAATTACGTGTTTGATATTATGAGTTTGAAGAATGTATGTATTATTTTATTTATATATTTTTAACTTATCCAGGATTTTTTTTCGGCTGAATAAATTCCATTTTTAATACAACTGATGTTTACTGCAATAGGTAACACATTTCAATGAGAGTCTTTCATTTCCGGAAGCAAATATGCAAGGATAGGCAATCACGTTAATTGATACTACCCTCTGCATACAACATACTCGTAGTGTGCGTATTAGAAGCAGACTTTTACTCATATTAAACTCCGTGGTATGTATCTATGTATGTTATACTCCTCTTTGATATATTTTACAGTAAAAGTGCAAAAGTTGACATGATATGAAGGGTAATTGAGTTGTTCTAAATTTCCGTATAAAGTTACAGGAATTATTGATAAAGGAGATCGAAAATTAAGCATTTATTACATACTTTTGAAGATTTGGCTATATTTATTAGAAACTAAAATTGTTTCTAATCTTGCAATATACAGTTTTAAGGTTTGGCTATTACATCTTGATTTGTATTCTAAATTAATATACTGTTTTTGGTATATATATATATATATATATAAATTAATTAAATATGAAAAGAAGTCGGAGGCACTTCACTTCGATTTAAAAATCCTTATTGGGATGTATTTGGTTCCTAATTCCGAGTGTACAAAATGCAAAGGAAAAAGGTAGGAAAAATAATAGTGCTCATTATTCTACGACCAAAATTATTATAATTTAAAAATATTAATAATTATGCCCGTAGGTATAGACTTGATAAGTTAATTTAATTTTTAATAATGTAATTAATTAATTAACAAGGTGTTGTTGATTTTGATTTTCTTTGACGGCTTCGTGGCGCAGTGGCTTAAGAATGAGTTGCAACACTGGGGGACGTGGGTTCGAATCTCGCATGGGACAAATATTTGTATCATAGAGTACAATAATATATACACAATGGAACGGGGAAATGGGCTGTGCCCGTTTAGCCACTTAAATGTCAATTCACACCTATAAATGTCAACACATCTCTTTTGACGTCACAGTCGTTGCCCAATTTTCGTGTCAAGCGTTGCTGGTTGCAATTTATTTCAAAAATGCCAATTTGTGCAATAATTACGTGTCGGAAAAACAGCCGCATGTGGAACTGGAATAAAAGTGGTATATCCTTTCACCGGTAAGTCGAAACTATTTATATTTTGTGAATGTTAGAATCAAATATAAAGAAATATTGTGTGAAACAACAGCACTGAGGTTGTAACAAAATTTTGCTGACCTCGGTAAATCAGGAAATATTTTTGTTTTTAAAATTGTACTTATTATAATGACAAGCTAAAGAGATGCGATCAAATACGGTGAAAAGTAAAAATTTAATGACCTACGCATCTGCAATTCCCTCCCTGGTGTTGCAGTTGTTCATGGGCGGCGGTAGTCACTTACCATCAGGTGAGCCGCATGCTCGTTTGCCCCCTCTCCTACAAAAAAAAAATTGTTATAAATTTTTTTTATTAAATTTTAATTTTGTTCGCTCTATCGATATCATTAAAATTTGTTTTATCAAATTAACTTTTATTTTGAACACGCGCAACTTACAAATTCTATAATTCAGGTCTATGTAGCCATATGCAACACGATGCATATATCGCATAATTTTTTCAAGTCTGTTGCATCGCATGGCGATGCAAATAAACTCCTTCTTCGAATTTGTTTTCGTCATTTCTTTAATAAAGACATCTGTTAGCAGCAGATGAATAGCCATTCGAAATTTAAATAGCAAATAAATATCGAATTTTATCACACGTGACATGAGAAAAAATATCAAGGACGAAAGAATAAGAGACGGTTGCAAGACAAACAGGATTGGCCTGAAGCAATGCATAGTGCCATGCAGAAGTAGCACTTAAAGAAAAAAGAATATTTAAATGCCTCTTATATTCTGAAATACATCAATAATATCTGAAACTAAAGAATATACCAAATGCTTACATATGCCTTCCGAAGTCGAGTGCCGTATAAATGACCTTGCTAAAAATTAACACGTTATAAATAAAATTAAGTTATCAAAACATAAATTTAATCGAAATATATACTTAACGACGTTAACTCCCTTCACAACAACGGTAATGTAGGTTCCCGCTAAATACAATTTACAAAGCTGTTTGTTAACGATAGGTAAGTCATAAATTGTAACTGTTATAGTAATGGGTTACCTGTACTTAGTATGATTTAAAGCACAAGCTAAGTAGAATTTCCATGATCATTAAAGTTTACTATCATAACTTTAAATACCTAAGGGTTTGTTTTGTTTTTACTTATTACAAGGCAGTGCTTGACCATAATCCCACCTGGCCATAATGGTGATTAAGCGCCTAGATGGCAAATCGCTCTGACTTAGCGTAACAGAAGCCTATTCAGTCTTTGCTTTGAAGACGCCCAAATTGTATTTGGATAGAAAGACAGACGCTGTTAAATTATTCCATTCCTTTGCTGTACACATTACGAAAGAAAAAAAAAGCATTTAGTTCGCAGGCGCGGAATATCGACAACAAAGGGGTGAACTGCCGACCTGAAAAGGGAAGGAGGAGATAGAGCATGCCATTCTTTCGCACACTCTCAGAAATGCATCTTATAGAATACCGAGAGTCTGGCTCCTCTGCGTGTGTGCTCGAGGCTGACAAGATTGGTTTCAAACAAATTAAGGTTGACAATGAGTGTTATAGCATATCTCTCCTCTGAATCCTACGCTGCTAGGTGGCATTTTGTAACACCAGCCCGTATGTGACAGCAGTACTTTAATGTGCAACCAGACTTGCGCTTTGTATAAGGCAAAAAGGTGTCCCGGAGTGTGAAGTACCATCTTACTCTTGCAAGGACCCCTAATTTTCTTGCGGCTGCTTTGGCCATGGACTAAATAAAGCGCTCGTAGTTGAGGTTCGGAGAAATCTAAACCCCTAACAACTGAAGGCGTATAGTGTACCCCAAAGATTCCAGAAAGTAGGAGCCGGGGTGAACGGGTTCCTTCTAACATTGAAACGACACGCTTGCGTTTAGGAGGCATTCAATCTTACAAAATTTGAGGAAGAAGAGGAAAACTTTGCGCCGATGTGTTTATTACAGTCGAATCTGGCTTGTTATAGTGTTTTTTTACAGGACTCCGAGGCATGGTTAAATCTCTTCTCTTATTCTCTCGAGCGTCAATTCAGGATAAAAAGACATGTATTTGTGCTTTTCAGCACGGGCGTAATCAGCATTGAATCATTGGTGATCTTTACCACCATTGGATACGTCAGCGAAAGATATACTGCAGCTATATTATGGTTGTAGCATGAATAGCTAGGATCGACTGGGGTAGTGCCACGCTCTCACAGAATACCAGCATAAAATAGCAGCTTAATGCTGCTGTGTCGTATGGTGAGTGTAGAGAACTGGAGATGTTTTTTACTGGAAACGTGGCATTTCATCTTAGTCCTCAGAAGTAACAACGCATCTGCATTTTGAATCTTAATTGAGTATAAATAGACTTCCCGCTTCGGAAAGTCTGCAATCTGTGAACATGTTTAAAGTTATCCCCGCCATTACATTAGATTTGATAGATCACGAATACCCGCAAAAGAACATTGAAGAACAATGAAAATACATCCTAATTTCAATAGAGAAGATAGATAAGTGCCACCATCTGCTTGGGATACTATAATAATTAATTTAATTAAATCCAAAACCAAGCATACCACTGTAAGACTTCAAGATACTGTAAGGCTTGTTCTGCGTAGATCGAAACAAAATTAATATTCAAAAACTGAACCCCTGTGACCATGGGTGCTGTAAAGCACCTTAAACGTTGGGGATTAAAAAGTTTATTTTAACACGATAAAATCCGTCAAATTAGTTTCATTTTATATATAATGTTCACGTATATAAGGAATCATAACCCAGATTTGATCACAATTTTATTCCATTCGCAATTATAAGTGCTGATTTACCATGTGCTTGGCAGTGAAGAAAGATATAGTGAGAAAACTTGCATATCGAAGAAATAAAATATAAAGAATATTCCTAAGATTTGTCGTGAGCTCCTCCATAAACGAAGCAGGAGGCTATTTAAATTAAACAAAGTCCTAATGTCAATAATGCCGTATAATGGAGTCGTAAAAAAATCCTTCACTCTGCTTCTACTTGTGGGTATCATAGGACTATGGCTAATGCCATGGAGCTTGCGCGCAACCTATTTTTTTAGTCACCAGACACCTGGTACCGCCACTGTCCATCCACCTACCATAATATTACAGTCTATCAAAATTACACTGCTGGTCATAGGCCTGCCTACCTATTTGATTGTCTTTGAGAGGGGGGGGGGGGAGATATTTGCCGTAGTTGTAATGCTGAACAAGTGATTTGGCAGCCGCATAAAATGTCAATTATTGGATAGTAGATGTTCGTTCTACACATTTTTTTTATATTAAACAAGATAATAATACAGATTAATATTATGATTTCTTATATTTACACGAAGACTACACATTAAATGAAACTATTTTTTACGGATTCAATCGCGTTTAATTTAGCTTTTTAATTCCAGACGTTTCGGGTGCTTTATAGTATCCATGGTCACGGGGGGACTGAGATGTTTGACGTCCCGATGTCATAGTTAGCCCGGCTACCTTCAGTTTTTGAATATTAATTTTTGGTCCGAAATACGCAGAATGAGGTAACAATATCTTGAAGTCTTGCAGTGGTATACTTAGGTTTGGATTTAATTTTATTAATTATAGGATCCCAAGCAGACGGCAGCACATATCCATCTTCTCTATTGAAATTAGGATATATTTTTAAAATTTCAATAGCCTCCCGAATCATCTTTGGTAGGAATCGGTGTTCTTTTGCGAGGATTTGTGGTTTATCAAATCTAATGTAATGGCCGGGACAATCTTGAACATGTTCACAAAGTTCAGACTTCCCGGAACGTCGGTGCTTCAAATCAACAATATGTTCTTTTACGCAGGTTTTTATAGACCTTTTTGTTTGTCCTATGTAAGAGACAGTCACAATCCAGTTTATACACTCCTGCATCTTGTAGAGGGATATGACACTTGACGAATGGTAAAAATTTACTAATCATCTTCGGCAGCTTGAAGTATGTTTTAAGAGAAGCTCACTTCAAGATTTAGGCAACCATGTCTGTGACTCCACTGACATAGGGTAGTACAGCAGGCACACGCTTGATTGTGGCCGGCTTCACTTGGTCACTGTGACGTGGGCGCGGGACCCGAAGCTTGTTGCCTTGCAATACTTGCTCGACGTGTTTAAGCTCGGTGGCCAGATGTTTTCTGTCACAAATCCCTCATGCTCTCTGAAACAAAGATTTCCTCACGGTAGCTTAATGTGATGGATGATGGTGCGATTTACCATTTAAATACCGGTTGGTATGGGTATTTTTCCTATACACAAAGTAACCAATAGTGTTATCAGGATTTCGAATGACTAAAACATCTAGGAAAGCTAAAGAATTGTTTGCCTCTAACTCCATTGTGAATTGATTATATGATAGAGTTTATGAAATTGATCTTAAAATGCAGTTACTTTGTCAGATGGTAAAATTGTGAAAGTATCGTCTGCGTATCGCTTGTAGAATTTTGGATTTACAGGAGCAATAAAAAGGGCTTTCTCCTCAAACTCCTCCATGAATATGTTGGCAATTTCGGGAGATACAGGTCAATTCATTGCCACACCGTCTACTTGCTTGTAGAACTCTTCCTTTCACAATAGATAGCCAGATGTGAGGCAGTGTTTGAGTAATACTGCATATTCTGTAGGCATGTTATTATCTTCTAGCTTCCTAGGTACAATTGAGATGCAGTTTTCAATAGATAAGCATGTGAATAGTAACTGACCATCAAAACAGACCATAGTTTCATGGTCAGCAATATGTAGGTCTTTTATCTCACTAACAAAATTGTATGAATCCTTTGTGTGTGCTGTGGTATGTCCTCTCAGTGGTGACAGTATTTTTGCCAAGTGTTGGGCCAACTTATAAGTTGGTGAATCGATCTGACCTACTATGGGACGTAGTGGAGCGATTGGTTTGTGTATTTTCGGTAGCCCATACTACTTTGGTGGTTTGGCATATGATGGTATTGTCGAATTCACGTCGAGATTTAATTTTTCGGAATATTTCTTTATTAAGTCAGTAGCTATTTTATGTGTATTAGTTGTAGGGTCTATTTTGACCTTTTTGTATATTCTTATGTCCGATAAAAATTGTTGTATTTTGAAATTATACTCTGACGTGTCCATTATTACCGTAGCATTTCCGTTATCCGCTCGAAGAATCGTGAGCTCTAGTCTGTTGCGTAGGTTGTACAATGTTATAAACTCATCTTTGGGGAGATTTAGTTTCAGCGCTGAACTTCGTAGTAACAAGGACGAAATGTCTTGACGTATGGCCTCTAAATCATCCTTACCGATATTATTCTTCAACAAACAGTCCTCAACACTACAGAAAATTTTTTCGTACGGGATTCTTTGTGGTGTTATTGCAAAATTCAAGCCCTTCAACAATACTTTTATTGTATGTTCGTCCAGTGTTTGTTTTGACAGATTATAGAGCCTGCGTTGTTTATAGTATGCGTCTATGGTCAACGGTTGCGTTCGTCCTACGTTTACATTGATTTTTGGCATTTGATTTGGTTGCTAATTTTTGGTATTTTTCTATTTGTTATTTTTTCTGCATTCATTATATTTCGATTTTTTTAGCTTGTTTAAAATTTCAATGCAACTATTAAAATCAAATGTCAAATGTCGTTAAAACTGTCTGTAACTCCAGGACAAATTGTCTATGGTATTAATTATGAATTGATAATTTAAATCTGAAGCTGCTACCTCACTCTTACCTACCCGGGTAAAATATGACATCAGGACGTCCAAAGCCTTAGTGACTTTTTGTGATGCATAGCTCTTAAGATATCGGGAATTAAAATTTAGTAATAATAAATGATTATAATAATTTATTATTACTTAACTTTAATAATAATTTAAATAAAATAGTATATTAGTATAATTAAAAAAATAGTAATAATAAAATTAAGTGCCGTGTAGTGGCGGTTAAGAATATCCACTACCCCATATCTTCCCGTGGGTGTCGTAAAAGGCGACAAAGGGAAATAGGAGATGGGCAGCAGCATTTTCCTAATAACAACAAACTTACAATAAAAAACTGCGGTTGCCGACTCGCTCGCCAAGCGTGGCATTTATGGCAAATACCTATATATAAATATGATGAGAGTAACAAGGAAACGGCCCCGATTCCCCGGCGGCCCCGCTAATCCTGGCTACGGTGGCTACCATGGTAACGGGGGGCAGGGGGTGCTAAGAATCTCCGGTGACGGTTCAGTTGCCACCTAAGGCGACTCGACCTGGCAACATACAACGCACGCACCCTGAGGACTGACGAGAAGATCGTGGAGCTGGAAGAAGAGATAGACAAGTTACGCTGGCATATTTTAGGATTATTCGAAGTCCGAAGAGAGGGGGAGGATACGGTAATCCTTGAATCCGGCAACTTGCTATATCACCGGGAGGGCGACCATCTGTCCCAAGGAGTAGTCGGATTTATCGTCCACAAGTCTCTCGTTAACAACGTTGTAAAGATTGAGAGTGTGTCGACGAGGGTTGCGTACCTTATACTCAGAATCACCAAACGGTATTCGCTGAAGGTCATACAGGTTTACGCACCAACCTCGCCACACCCCGATGAGGGTGTGGAGGAAATGTATGAGGATATCTCGAGAGCCATGCATTCCTCCGAAACGCAATATACGGTGTTAATGGGAGACTTCAATGCAAAACTAGGCACTAGAGAGAACGGTGAGCTGAAAGTGGGAAATTTGGAATAGGGCAACGGAACCCAAGGGGCCAGCAGCTGGCCGACTTCATGGAGAAAGAGGGACTCTTTATGATGAACTCTTTCTTCCAGAAGCGGCCCCACAGGAGGTGGACCTGGTCGAGCCCCGACGGTTCCACAAAAAATGAGATTGACTTCATTATGACGACCAGACGATAACTGTTCAGTGAAGTCTCCGTGACCGCGAAGGTGAAAACTGGTAGCGATCACCTAATGGTTAGAGGTACACTGAACCTAAACGTTAAGTTGGAGAGGTCTCGTCTAATGAACTCAACGCTCCATGCCCCTCGTGCTCTGTTCAAAAGTCCTGAAACCTTTCAGCTCGAGTTTTAAAACCGTTCTCAGTGCCTAGAAGACTGCAATGAAGTGGACGATATGAATGACAAGCTCGTGGAAACTGTCCATGCGGTCGGAGCTAAGTTCTTCAAGACCCGACGCAGAAGAACACAAAAACTCTCCGATCACACTCTCAATCTCATAGCTGTTAGATGGGAGATGAAGCTACATTCTTCAACAGATTTGACAGCATACAGGCAAATGAACAGACAGATCTCCAAATGCATGCGGCGGAACTTACGCAACTTCAATACAGCTTGTATTGAAGAAGCGATCAAGCGGATCCAGGGCTCCAAAGTCATTGCCAGAGATCTGTCTGCCAGAAAGAGCCAACTGTCAAATCTGAAGACTGAGTGTGGCAGCATCGTTTCCGGGGCACCTGAGATTTGGAGTGAGATTATGAGGTTCTATGGGCAGCTGTACACGTCATTGTTGTAGCCACACGCAAGTGTGAGTAACGATCTATTCCGGAGATATCCCGGACGTCAGTCTGAGCGAGATTGGAATGGCTCTCCAGCACCTTAAAAACGGCAAGGCCCCAGGCGAGGATGGAATTACAGCGGGTCTTCTGAAAGCGGGTGGAAGACCGGTATTTGAAGTCCTTCAGAAGCTCTTTAATTCCATCCTCCATGGTGGCATTACACCAGAGCCGAGGAGCAGAAGTGCGGTGGTCTTGTTCTTCAAGAAAGGTGACAACGCTCTCTTGAAGAACTACAGACCAATTTCCCTCCTGAGCCGCGTCTACGTGCTGTTTTCGAGAGTCATTACGAATCATCTCGCGCGCAGACTTGACGACTTCCAGCCTCCCGAACAAGCTGGTTTGCGAAAGGGCTATAGCACCATAGACCACATACATGCCCTTCGGAAAATTGTACAGAAGTCCGAGGAGTACAATTTGCCACTATGTCTGGCGTATGTGGACTATGAGAAATCCTTTGATTCCGTCGAAATTTGGGCGGTACTGCAGTCCCTTCAGCGGTGCCAAGTTGACTGTCGGTATATCGAAGTGCTGAAGTGTTTGTATAGTAGAGCTACGATGGCTATCCGAGTACAGAACCAGAGTATGAAACCTATCCAATTGCAGATAGGTGTAAGACAGGGTGATGTTATATCCCCGAAACTCTTCACCGCTGCATTGGAAGACGTTTTCAAGCTTCTGGACTGGAAAGGATACGGTATTTACATCAATGGCGAGTACATTACTCACCTTCGATTTGCCGACGATATAGTCCTTAAGGCAGAATCGCCGGAGGACCAAAGCACCATGCTCAATGACCTCAATAGTGTTTCCCAATGAATAGGTCTTAGGATGAACATGGACAAAACAAAGATCATGTTTAATGTCCATGTCACACCTATGCCGGTAGTTGTTGGGAGCACTAAGCTCGAAGTTGTTGACGAGTATGTTTACCTGGAACAAATAGTCCGACTAGGTAATTCCAACTTCATCCGTCCGAGAGGTCAATCGATGGATTGGGCAGCGTTCGGAAAAGTACGACACATATTCTCGTCAGACATACCTCAAAACCTTAAAACGAAATTGTACAACCAGTGCGTGTTGCCAGTGATGACTTACGGATCTAAGATGTGGTCTTTCACTGCTGGACGTATGAAGAAGCTCAAGGTTGCTCAGCGAGCTATGGAGAGGGCTATGCTCGGGGTTTCTATACGTGATAAACTTAGAAATGAGTATATCCGCAGTAGAACCAGAGTAACCGATATAGCCCAACGGATTAGTAAGCTGAAGTGGCAGTGGGCCGGCCATATAGCTCGAAGAACCGACGACCGATGAGGAAGAAAGGTTCTTGATTTTGTGGCATTCCTTGGGGGATGCCTATGTTCAGCAGTGACTTATATTGCTTTTAAATTTTTCTCAATGTCATTAGGTTTCTTTGCTCATCTGTCGCGTTTAATTTTTAATATAGTAATAAATTATAAATAAATATTAAAACAACACGGAAATAATATATATATTTTTTAAATAAATCGGAAGTTTGTTTTTATTTTGCTCACTTTCTTATTCAAATTATTAATTAGATCTCATGTTATTTATTCTGTGGTAATATATACTCAACATAACATTGCTTCACTTGAATAACCACAAAACGAACGCCTGTCAATTTATTCAATGAAATATAAATGTGCACTGAATCACAAATGCTTTCAGCTAAAGCAAATTGAGTGCCAGATGCCAGTACAATATATAAATTAATTCATCAATAGAAATTGAGTACATCTTGAATTAGTAAAGTAGAAAAATAGTAAAGAATTTTTAAAATTCTAGGCAGTAAAATGTGTTTTTTTTTTGTGAAAATGTGTCGTTGTAGGAACACTTTGCAGCTATATTATGACTGCAGCACTAATAGGTTGGCTTAAACAGAGAAGAATAGTACATCTTACAAATTACTAAGAGAGCCGGAGATTCTTCTTCCTGGTAACGACGCATTTCGTCTTACTCTTCTGAAATAATAATACACCTACACCTCGATACATCGAGGATCGGTGATGCGTATATCTGTGGATCACAAGATCAACTTACCATTAGGCGATCTATAGTATTCATTTTGTTAGAAAAAAATTATTTCAAAATGTTGAAACATAATCCCAAAGAAAAGTAGTAGAGAACAATAAAAACAATGCAATGGTATTAGATATTCACTTAAAAAGTATTCATAACACAAAATTTTACTTATGGATAGTTTTTATTGTTACATTAGTTATTACCCATAAAATTGCTATTTTGTATAGGAAAATATTATGAAATTTTTTTGTTTATTTCATTTACGAGTACTGTGTAATATGGCTGGGCGATATTATAAAGAAGCAATAGCGAAGAGTAGTTCTTTAATCTGAGTTATAGTATCAGCTCCTTCAACATCATTTTTACAATTCTTGACAATTATAGCAGTCGGCGGTAACTGTGGTACTACATGACAAAGAGTTTAGTAAATAATAACAAAAGCAGACTATTGTCCGTTTCGGGTGATATTTGGCTTAGGTACCTGGATCTAACAACTGTAATAAACGCTTACGATTGTATACGATATAGAGTTCATTTCTCATTGCAGGTAAACAATTCAACTCAAAATTCCTCCTTTCTATGCCGATTTCATAATTTGATGCAAGCTTGGATGCCTCACTCTTGCTGTGCCTCACTCAGGTTGTAAGGTACCCAATAGTCAAGCTTCTTTATTTTACCGAATTCCCATAAAATTTTCTAATTTTGTTTTGACACTTGAGACGGGACCGCTTCCACTATTGCCATCTGTTCGTCATGATCAAACATCTTCTCCTGGCGGTCACGGGGTTTATTTGTGAGGTCAGTTTTTTCCACGTCAGAACTCATATTAAAAAATAACACAATTTTTTTTATTTTATGATTATAAATGTAGCTATATTGCCAAAAAAAAACACAAAGAATAAAAAGAATAATTGATTATTTTTTTTAACAATCAAATTTATTGGAATTTAATGTTTCAAGTCAAACCATAACTATTGTAGTTCTAAGTGACCATTTAAAAAAATAGGAAACGATCTAATAAATTCTATTGATTAATTTGGTAGCAATTTAATTCATGATAAAGAATTTACATTAATTTAATGATTAATTACGTCTAAAGAGACAGCAGACTTGTCCGTTCTCTTTGGTTATAATCAACGTGTAGACAGTGGCAACAGCGTTCCACCTCAACTACCTCACTACCTTCTGTCAAAAAAAGGCTTGTGCATTCACGTTGTCGCATGTGCTGATACGCTTGTTACGTAAATTAATTAGGGCTAAAAAAGTGCCCTTTTGCAAGCAGATAGCCAAGGTGCAATGTGCATATACCAAAAAAGTTATCTGTGCCAATTCTGCCAATTATCGCACAATCCCAATTTTCTCCATACTCTGCAAGATTGTGAAGTGTATTTTGGATATCCACCTTATGGCATAAATAGAGCAGAACTACATCCTGAGTGACAGGGGACTTTCACTTATTTATCTATTTGGTTCACCAACAAATGTTATACTTATACGTATGCTTAATTCTAAGACAAAATACAAACTAAGTGCATATGTTATAATAAGTAAACACCGCTTGCTTAGCAAGCTTATCTTTATTAAGTAACTGAAAATATACAATACAAAATATAAAAAGAAATGAATACAAAAAAAGAAATTACTCCAAAAAAATATTAATATTTTGATAAATTTTGTGCCGAAAAACGTTAAAAGAGTCATGGTGAATATTTACTACATTATTATACGTATTTAAAAGTCTGCAAAGTTTGGGTATTGGGGAATTAAATCCTGGTACAGTTCTACGAAGGGGCGGCGAAAGAGTAGAAATGAATGTACGATAATATCTACTTGGGATATGAAAATTAAATTTACGTAGTCACAAAAGACAGTCTAAGTTATTTCTGAATATTTTATATAAAAGTTGCAAATCCATAATATCCTGACGTCATAACAGTGAAACCATTTAAATGTCTTTAATCTGTCTACATACGATATACCTAGTCAGGTCATAAATTTATTCATTATGTAACCATTTATATACCAAAATGAACTCAACAAAACATAGATTCTTATCACATTAAAGTATATTCAAAATGACCTCCGTGATTTTCAATACAGGACTTAATCAAGGATGTCTTGAGAGACTCCAAATTAGGATGAGACTTTGAGCACGCCTTTTCCTCCAAGTGTTGCCATATCTTGTAATCTAACGGATTCAAATATGGACTGGAGGAGGGCCAGTCTTCGTGCCGGATGAAGT
Source organism: Parnassius mnemosyne (assembly GCA_963668995.1). NCBI lineage: Eukaryota > Metazoa > Arthropoda > Insecta > Lepidoptera > Papilionidae > Parnassius > Parnassius mnemosyne. The sequence continues at coordinate 33,399,998 of CAVLGL010000001.1, read as the reverse complement.
CGATTTCACTCGCCGCCAGCCAGTCTTGTGTGCTCTTCGCTCTATGAGCTGGCGCCGAATCTTGTTGGAATACCCAGTGCCTGTTATTGAACATGGTATGAGAAACAGGTTCCACAAGGTTCGTCAGGACTGTATTTTGATACACAACTGCATTCGTTTTTACACCTTTCTCACAAAAATGTACCTCTGTTAAGCCCCGATAAGAAACTCCCAACCATACCATGAGCGAGGATGGAAAATGACCTCGTTGGACACGCGGAATACGGTTGCTCGCTTCTTCACTACTGTGTGCGTACACCTTATCATTTTGTTTGTTGTAGCTCTCTTCTACGGTAAAAATTTTTTCATCTGAAAAAAGAATTACCCGATATTTTTTTACCGCGTACCGCTTCAACAAAACGCGGCATCTCTTCAGTCTCAGTTCCATTAGACGAGCATTCAAACGATGTCCTGTTTTTCTTCGATATGCCCGAAGCCCCAAGTCTTCATTTAACACCCTTTTCACCGTGGTTCTGCTTAACCCCATCTGAAGGGCCAACAGTTTCTGCTTACGTTTGGGATTCTTTGAATTCGCGCCTTCACAGCTTTTATCACTGCTGGAGTCCTAACAGACCGAGGGCGACCACTTCCTGACCTGTCATCTACACTAGAGTCTTCATTGTATCGTTTGATGGTACGATAAACGAATCTTTTGGTTATATTCAAATTTTTCAGTATGTCAAAAATTAGAATTGGCGCGTAACCGCAACGATGCAATGCAATAACTGCAACACGGTCTTCTTTAAGGGGCTACTCCATGCGAACGACCTTGAGCATTTGCCGGCGGCACGCCGCTCGCTTCAATACATTGCTTATTTAAGACGCCACCTATTATGTAGTATTATTTTTTCAACATCAATAAACTAATTTATGGAAATACACACAGCGTACAACGATAAATGTATTTTAATTTTTTTATTCGGTATATTAGTTGCATCATATTAGAATTATATATTTTCATATATTATCTAATTATGAAATTTTATAATTAATTATATATTAAAAATGAAGCATTGAAAATTGTCAGTTTAAAAGATACTTATTCACTATAGGTAAATAAATAGATAGCTCGCCTTTTGTACAAATATTTGGTGCAATAAAGAATAAATAAATAAATAGGATGTTTCGTAGATGTGTTTTTGATTATTGTTAATTTTTACGTGTCACGTATTGAAAAGTAACACATCCTACCTACAAATTTTTGAACTGAGCACCTTGTAACTTAGCCTCCTTATTACTTATGCTGGCAGGCATTATCCTCGCCCCAATGATTGATGAGGATGAAAATCAATTTTATTTCTACATACGTAATTATATTTATTTATACATAAGGGTAAGTTTAATAAAGGTAATACAAAAATCAACAAGAAGTATAAGGGTTCAATCTTTCAATTTCAATTGTAAAAAAACGTTACCCCCACACTGGGATTTTCTCCTGTGTCGTGGAGGCAGTTTACAAACATAAATTGCACAAGGACAAACATCCAGACCCGGAACAATTATTTGTAGGCCATACAAATACTTGTTCCGTGCGAGATTCAAACCCGCGGCCCCCAGCGCAACAACTGATTACTAAGCCACTGCGCCACGGAGCCGTCGCCAGGTTATAGCTAAAGTGACCATACGTCCCGTTTTGAACGGGACTGTCCCTTTTCTCGGTCACCTGTCCCATTGTCCCCAAACAAAGCTCCGGGACACAAAATTGTCCCGTAACTAGTTGGATGGAAATATTCGAAGTCAACAATCTTCAACATAATTTTTTTTAATCGAATATATTTTATGTCTACCTGGTACGAATGCTCCGGTAGAAAGAGTATTTTTTTATTTTGAATAAATTGTGGACGTCTGAAAGAAACACTTACGGTTCCAGAGTTCTAAAGGCGATGTTGTTAACAAAGATAACAATAAAAAAACTTGAGCAGAATTTTATTTTTATTTAAAATCATCACCAACTTTATTAAAGCAAATTTAATCCACTTACAAATGTAATTAATAATTTAAAAAAATATGTTGCATTTAATAATTACCGTCTATACCGAATATAATTTTACAGTGAACACTAATTGTATAAAGTTATAGTTTTTAGAGTATAAATAAACCCATGTCCTGTTTTGAGTTAAAAAATAAATGGACAGTTTAGTCTTTTTTGTTAAATTTAGTTTTAAAAATTTTTAGTTAATAGTAAAAAGTAGGTATATTAGTACCTACTTAGATACTTTTTACCGAATTATAAGTATAGAACACCTTATGTACTCAATTATTTTTTGAAAAAGAAGAAAAAACAAGCAATAAATAATATACTATATTTTAGCAAAAAACTATAACTTAGTAATACTAATTATAACTTAGAACATAAATGAAAAACACATAACTGACTTTTTGGCCCGACCCAGGATTCGAACCCGGGACCTCATGATCTGCAGTCGCACTACTACAACCACTAGACCAACGAGGCAATACTATACTTAATAAGATATTGTGGTTGGGTGATAATATTGAATTAGCCTTTTATAGTGTAAATTATAATATTTGTCGAAATTTTAATTATGGATTCGAACCTTACATGCTAATGGTGCTTCATTTTTTTTATTTGCATTTACTTCAAAGAAAATACACGCAAAAAGTTTCATCGCGCAGTAAAAAACACAACAAATATATGTATAACTAATACGAAAAATTATACCCAAAACAAACAAATAATACTACCTATAAATAACCTAATAAATAATATTGTTATCGACTGATATGACGTGAGTGTATGTGCTGGTCGACGCTCTAACGACACGGGCTTCACGTCGAAGAGCTCAGGGCTCACTGACTTCAGCAAGCCCGTGAGCAGTGAATATGCCCAGATTTTAAAATAAATTCTTAATAAAATCAAATTTTGGTCTTTTGAAAAAAAATTTACTATAGAAATGTTCATTAATAAATTGCCTATCCATTGGTGTAAATCGCAAAATAAAATAATACTTACTTTACGAGGAGATGCATGTTAGCAATAATAATTTCACATTTATGTGGTTTCGTTGTAAGGGGATTATATTAATATTTATTCCTTTAAAAAAATTGGATATAGCTTTTATGGAATCAAGATTATGTAGAAATATAATGTGTTTTTTATTTGTTGATATATCTTTTAAATAAAAAGTAGATAGCTCCTAAAAATAGCACAAATAACGACTAGTGCGACATTTTGCTCAACCTGCGCCTTAAGCGTCCACTCCATATTTAAAAATGAGTAAAATTCTAAAAAGTATACAGTTTTATTTTCATGAACAATTCGAAATTCGAATTCAATAAACTTTTTTGTGGGCAGCATTCTAAAAGAAAAGTTTTTACTGTGTGACAATACTTATGACCTGACTAGGTATTTTTATATGCTTTTCGAGTTGAAGAGGCAAGATGCTATAAAGATCTTTTTTGTATGCGCTCAAGACGAAGTTTATGGGTAGGATAATGAGGAAACCAGACTGTGCTACAATATTCTAATATACTTCTAACAATTGAGCCGTGGTAATAGCTCTTTTTTCTTCTTGAAAATTATGGAATACTTTGCCATTTCTTATAATAAAACCTAATGACTGAGATGATCTTTAGTAACACTTTCTAGTTGTGGTATAAATGTAAGCTTTTTATTATATACTATAACTAGGTACTTCACAGTCTCTACTTCTTGAATAACTACAGCGTTGAGGGTATAAACTGATGGGAAAATATTATTTTTGCGCGTAATTTAATATGTACACATTCTTTTAGATTAAGATTGATTCCGTTAACATCGCACGATTTAGAGAATCCTAATTTCCAAAATAATTTAAAAAAATTAAATAAAATTCTCCTGAATAAGTATCATGTTTGACGATTTATTAACGATTTTACAGAACTTTAAGTCATCGGCATACATAAAACAATTAGAATTTAAAAAACAGGAATATCGTTGCTAAATATGTTAAATAAAACTGGCCCCAAATGTGATCCCTGGGTGATTCCGAATGTGATAGGAAATATGTCTAACTAAAACCATTAACAACGACAAAATAATTTCGAACTTCTAGATACAACCTTAACCACGCGAGAGTTGGGCTAGAAACACTGTACGCATACGCTGTAACATCTACTTGCTGTTGCATGTCTACAACTTTCATCAAGGTTTCAATAAACGTATCTAAGTCGAACGAAATGTAATAAATCCTTGGTAATCATTCGTCAAAAACTGCCTTGCATAATTTTGAATTAAGGGACATACTAATGATTGAAATATTTTGTCATCATCCGCTTTATGTAGAAGAATAACTTTTGACAGCTTCCACATATCTGGAAAGCGTCCTGTTTGTAATGATTTGTTATACATAAAGTAGAAAGGAGTGGATAATTCTATGGCACATTTAACGATGTAATAAGGTGAATTAGAGTCCAGAACAGCTCCTTTTTTTCGGTCTAAGCCCTTTTTTTAACTGATTTTTCATCCAGAACTAAAGAGACAAAATGATAATTATTGTTATCTAAAATATTGGTTATTTGAATTATATTTATTAGGACTGTTAGAAATGTCTACGATGTATACTGTGAAGAAATGAGAGGCAAAATGATTGCATATATCAGTCCTATTTCTTATTATCACGCCATTAGATATTGCCCTAGGATACTTACTATTGCCATCCCGTTTATTTTTTAATGTAAGCCCTAAAAGCTTTAAATGTGTGAAAATATTATCTTCTACACATTTTAAATAAGTGTTGTAGCAGGTCTTAGCTAACTCATCACATCGCTTATACTTATGGAGCGAGACTTTAGACAAGTGTGGGGAAGAAAGCAACTACTTTTTGAGTAAATGGTCTCTCCTAGTCGCTGTCGATGTTTTATTTTCCGAGCCTGTGACAACAAATGTTGGAGTTTCTCAGGAGTCCGCTCTCTCCGAACCTCATATAATATATATATATTAGTACGCAGATAGCAGAAAGATATCAATTGAGTGCTCAGATAAGTTGAGTTCACTAAAACTGGGATTTTATACAAAAATACACAAAACCGTAGTTATTTTAGCTGTAGTTAGCCCGTCGTGAAGGCGGTAACTCCCACATACTTGATGGGAGGTGATCGCAAGTCAGGTGGGTTTAGGCTCTGTTTATGCAGATCTCTTTATTGTGGATTTTTGGGGAGCTTAAGTGGGTAATTTTTTGTCCTAACTTAACCCTCTATTCTCTACGAAGGTGTTAGTAAAATTAAAGCAAAAACTTTGAGGTTGTAATTTTATAAAAAAAATAACTTCAAAACTATATATTTGCTCACGGCGAAGGCTGAAGAGGATAATTTACTGCCCATTTCTTCCCCTCCTCAACTCGCTATGAGGTGTACGACAGTAAAACCTTCATTCTTCCTGCTAAGTAATTTCTTTATTTCTCGTAACAGATATTCAAACTTGTTTTTGGAAACCTTTTTTTACTATTTTAAGCTAGCGATTAGCTACAATTCCACCTGATTGTAAGAAGTGATGTAGCCAAAGATGGTAAAACGCACTGACTTAGCAAAATCCCATTCACGCTTGTCTTGAAGACAGATGCTGGTAACTTATTTCACATCTTTGCTGTACATATGACGAACGATGTAGTAAACAATTTGGTTCGAATGTGAATGGTTAAATTTGCTCAGAGTTGGCGTAATGTAGAAAATGCATACGTAGTTGTTGAGAACGTTGCGCCTAAAAGAATTCCACGGAAGTCAAGACAGAAGCCAACATACATTTACTTGAGTTCTGGAGCACAGATAAAACGTTTCCTTTTCCTGAGTATTTTGCCTGACGCTGCAGTGAGCATATAGGACATTTGAAGTATGCTACGCATTATATTGTTGTGTACAGTGATGATATAGGTAAAACCTTAGGTTTAGTATTAAATAACTGTCTAAAGGAACACCTTACCTTACCTTACTAATTATTGTATGACTGAAGCAACATCTAGCCAAATTATAAATAAAATTATAATAAGTAGCCATAGCCCTAAGAGTATATTGATACTTCTTATTGGGAGAAGAGGCAATGTGAATAAAAACAATTATTGGATTATATTGAAATTCTAAATAATTTAAATGTTCAAATGATTGTTTCGTTTACATTACCTTACTCATGGGGTCTGCTACAAAAAAATAAATTAAGACATGACTTAAATATCCAAATGAATAATTTAATATGCAATAATAATGTAAAACTGACAAATAATTATAATAATTACAAATTTCATTTAATTGACTTAAATAATTTAACAAAGAAGTTTTTGACAAGAGATAGGTATTACCTATCCAAGCATAGTTTAAGACTGGTAGCAAATCTTAATATTCATATTTTAACTCGGCCAATTATTTAGCTACCTTGACAGCTGCTTCTTTTGAGCAACAAAATAATTTTACATTTGATTTGGAACCAGTTCTAAATAATTTAAATGAGATAATAAGACAATAAAGGTAATCTCTATCAAAGGTAATTTAAATAACTTAGAATTCAACTTTCCAATACATAATTGTGTAATTTCACAAAATAGCAATAATAAAAACTGTATCAATCTGGTGCATCAAAATATACAATTCCTTCATTAAAATGGTAAAATATTCTGATAGAACACGACAAAATAATAAAAGATCTGTAGCAAAAATAAAATTAAATAACTTTTATGGAGACAGGATAACTGTTAATATTAGCTTCTATTCTAAACGATCTTCCAGAAAAGCTTAAGAACAAATTTACAGAAAAAAACTTAAAATATAAAATTAAGCATTATGTACTAGGAAACCTGAATTAAGTGTTCCTTAATAAATTCTCAAATAATATTTATTTTTAATGGTGCTGAATAGTAACTATGCACTATTGTAATATGTTTTATATATCATTAAATAAATAAAAAAATAAAGAATTAGAAATTGAATTATTTTTAAAAAGTAACAATATACATATTTTATGTATTACTGAACATTGGTTGAAAGATTACAGTTCCATATTTAATTTCAGTTATCACCAGGTGGTCGGTTCTTTTGATAGAGATACTAAATTACGTGGTGTACTCTCTGTTGAGCGTACTGTAGAAATGGCATGTGTTGAGCTTGAGCACCTTATTGTTACAGACCCCATGTTCAAGTTATGATACCTTTAAAAAAATATGGAAGATGTTTTAGTTAATAAACAAAATAAATCTCTTGTAGTGTGTTGAGACTTTAATATGAATCTACTAGAAAATTCTTTCATCAGTATTAAATTTTGTTCTTTTTTAAAGGCGTAAACGAGCACAGTTCATCTGGTGCTAAGTTTAATACTAAAAGTGTTTTATTATATTTAAATTACATTTCTAAAATAAAAATGGAGAACTCAGATGGTAATACAAGTCATATTGATGTATTATTTGTTTTATATCAATTTGAAAACTGCTTCAAATGCGTCTAAATCTAGTTAATCGCGAATTAATTGTAATTTTATGCACTTATTTAATTGTTTCATAAAAATGCAAAAGTAGTGATTACGCTGGCTGGAAAATGGATATATATAGGTACAAGAAAAGTTCCAGAAATCAGTTTAAAGTAAATAAAGGGAAAGCTAGTTTACAAACAACAAAAAAATTATAAGCAGCGTACATTAACGTCAGGCTTTTTTTATCAAAAATTTAAATTGACAAAATTACAATTAAGCAAAGAGACAAAAACAGGCATATATTTTTTTTAATAGGAGAAGGGGCAAACGAGCATGCGGCTCACCTGATGGTAAGTAGGCAGGGCATCCGCTGGGCAGGCATTAATCGCTAGGCAGGTGGGTTTATGAAACTAATTTTATCCAATAATAACGCCACTTATTTAATCTATAGCACAATAAGTTTTTACATTCACTCCGAAATAGCATTGATAATCAAGTAAAAAAGGTTATAAGAGCCTAATCAAAATTAGTACACCGGAGATTTAATAGATCTTGATGTTAAGAGCAGTCTCATTAATATTTCGCTTAATTTAGATCGTTATTTCTAGTGTTATTAATGAAAGCGCTGAGTTTTTATCTTTGCGTAGACCTTTTGAAGGAGCACACTTTTGTAGTGAAGAGGCTTCCTCAGCAAAATTTCGGAATCAAAGCCATTTTGAAGATGAATAAATTATTCTTTACTTGTATAGTATAGTGTTGGAAGTAAAAAAAGTAATTTAACAACTCACCTTTTTTATTTTGCGACATCAGTTCTTGCTTAAATAATGCGGTCACGGCAGCCCGTCTCAACGGAGAATCATCTGGGCAGGACGGGATTAAAGTGGACTCGGAACTCGGGGTTCATGTGATACGGTGTCTCACAGGTGTACTTTCTATTCCCCCACTAACAAAGTTCTATGAACGTCATTCTGACAGGACAGAAAAGAGATCAGGCACAGGAATAATAGCGTGAACTATTGTTCTTCACAGGTTGTAGTCGAGATAAATGGCTTGCGAATATGTCATTACTCTGGTTCTACTGCGTCATCGGTACGGATTTTATATTTTTTAGAATAGGGGTGACAAACAAGCATACAGCCCACGTGATGGTAAATGGCTGGTGTGGCACATCTACATTTATCCTAAATTAAAAACAAAATGCAGATGCGTTGTCACCCCTGAGGACTAAGATGGTATGCAAAAAGGAAAAAACCGGCAAAGTGCGAGTTAGACTCGCGCACCGTGGATTCCGAACAAATCTGTAGGTATATAAGTTTAAAATTACTAAAAATATTTTTATTATATGATTTAACTAAAAATGTATGCTTTTCGCAATGTTTCCTCTATCTGTGCTATAAAACGTTGCTTCGTACCAAATTTAAAGATTCTGAGTTCACGGGAAGTACCCTGTAGGTTTTGATTCCCTTGCGAATGTCGAAAATTCACGGCATAAACGGCTGTATCTTTTGATTGTGTTGGCTTAGAAGTTTGATTTTTTTACAGCTCTAAGTGATAGTAGACTTGATTATTTGATATGAATTTCAGCTTGACACCTCCACATGTTCCTGAGAAAAAGGCTCTTGACAGACAGACAGACAGACGACAACAAAGTGATCCTATAAGGGTTCCGTTTTTTCCTTTTGAGGTACGGAACCCTAAAAAAGGGTCTGCGGTTCTTTACACTCACTAACCGAAACATAGCAGTATTAAGCTGCTATGTTAGCGTGGTCTTACCCAAGTCGAGCCGTATCAATTGTACTACAACCATAATATAGCTGCAGCGTGACTCTACCAAATATTAAACTTATAATCTCTTTCTGTGCCCTGAACTCTATCATACGGCCAGCAATTATTGATAACGTCTCAGTTCCCCATACGTCATTACTGGCAACTACTAATCTCTCGAAGGCTGCCCAGTTGAGACTATAATGACAAAGAATGCCTTGATATCAGTTAAAAGAGTATTCGGTTATCGTCATTTACCATATTATGAAACAGAGCAACATTCTGCTGCTATTTCATGCTCTTATTCTATGCGAGCGTTGTTCAGTTTACATCGTAGCGTGGCTCTACCACGTATAAAACTTACTATAATACGCATACTCATTGCGTAGTTCATTTTAAAAGAAACCTATATTTCTTGTCATTTTAAAGGGATAAATTGAATAATATAAAATTTCATCGCTTCAGTAGACAATCCCGGCTACGTGCCGACGTATAATCACAAGGATAACGGAGACATACTGATCGCTTTCTCAATCAGTTTGTTTATTTTTGTCTTTAAATTTTTTTATGAAAAATTTAATAATGTAATATATTATTATTAATCAATAAAGTAAGAGTAAAAAATCTATCCAAGTAATATAAGAAGTTTTTTTAGGCAGTTAGTACTGTACAGAATAATAAATGGTGAAAATGTTATTCTATGATCTCTGAATTACAATTCGTATTAGAATCCTCATTAATGTGTTTATTTAGACGTAACCCAACTAGCTATAGTATATGAAAAAAGAAATAGTGACAAAGGAGAATGCCAGATCGTGTACCCCACCTTGTACAAAAAAGGTAAAAATATGAAAAATAATCTTATGAATTTCGAAGCTTTTTGTGATAAATCGTTATTTTGTACAACTTGCGCTAAAATATTATTTAAAAAAAGGGAATTCAACGATAACTGTTTACATTTTCAGTCTTTTCTAATAACATCGTAACGTTTCTTTGTACGAATAAGTACATACGTATGCATAAAGTATCAAACAATACACATTTCTATTAAAATGTATTATAAATCAATATAAGTAAATGTTACTTATCAGTTTTTATTTTCAATTATTACTATAAGTCGATAATAATCATGAATTGCATTAGATAATTACTGGATAACAATCATTGATTTTCGTGCATTTTGTGAAATGATACACACATGTCATTGTGTCAATATCGTAAGTACGTATGTCAAATTAGTGTTAAATATTTTCAAACATTACCTAACTAATTTGTGCTTGTGAAATATATTGATTATAATTTATCACATGTTTGCTTGTGCTGATTCCCGCTTTCTTTACCGTTGCACTTTTTCCTGCTTATGCTTTTATTAATATACGGACTGGATCACGCCAACTTATTTGACTTACTGCTAATTACTACGGACATTCTGATAATAGCATCCACGATGTTAAGGTGCACTAATTGTTATCTTTGCGTCGATAGGATGCAGAGGTATTTTGTATCCTCATTTCGATTTACAATCTTAACTCTTCTTTCAACATGGGATCTTTGCAACAAATATATTTACTTTTATAGCTTTTTTATATTTTTAATAATTTATGGTCCTGCCGTTGTCGTAAAATTAGTTACTAATCTGTAAATATTTACACCTTCTTCAGACACATGTCATAATAATATAGATCTTCAAAAATAATTTTGTAAATAATGTTACTCGTTTACATGACTAGGACTTCGATTTTATGAATAACAGATGGCGCTAGTCTTGTATTGTGTAAGGAAATTTTAGATCCTATACAAGAGGACCCTTTTTTCAATGTTACTGATCATTATATTATTATGCTCCTTAAATTCTTATTTATATATATTATTAGCGCCTGACTGTTTATATTCTAAAATTACAATAAACTGCAACCAATGCTGTTCTAAAAGATAAGGTAAATGTAATTATTAAAGTCCAGTTTAAAATAAAATCTTCAAATTATATAATTTGGGTAAAGTAATAAAGTAGAAAAAAATGTTGCATACGGCATTCGTGTACACCACACCTTTAGATGAGGCAAAGTTCTATAGATAATCTGGCATTCACCTTTCAAATTTTAACTAATTAAGTTTTCAGATAGACGATCTAAAACTGACTTTGTCGCCTTGCCGTTTCTTTATATTTGAAAACAAAAAGAGGTGTAAATATACCTTGTCAGGTCATAAATTCTGTCACATGTTTAATATTAAATAATTGAAACAAGTTTATTCATTATGTAACCATTTATATACCAAAATGAACTTAATAAAACATAGATTCTTATGACACTAAAGTTTATTCAAAATGACCTCCGTGATTTTGAATACAGGCCTTCAATCTGCGCGGCCAGTCATCTATCGCAGCACGAACGAGGTCCATGTCAATATCGGCGGCTGCCTTAATCAAGGATGTCTTGAGTGACTCCAAATTGGGATGAGGCTTTGAGCACGCCTTTTCCTCCAAGTGTTGCCATATCTTGTAATCTAACGGATTCAAATCTGGAATGGTCTTCGTGCCGGATGAAGTCGATTTCACGCGCCGCCAGTCAGTCTTGTGTGCTCTTCGCTCTATGAGCTGGCGCCGTATCTTGTTGGAATACCCAGTGCCTGTTATTGAACATGGTATGAGAAACAGGTTCCCCAAGGTTCGTCAGGACTGTATTTTGATACACAACTGCATTCGTTTTTACACCTTTCTCACAAAAATGTACTCGTACCTCTGTTAAGCCCCAATAAGAAACTCCCAACCATACCATGAGCGAGGATGGAAAATGACCTCGTTGGACACGCGGAATACGGTTGCTCGCTTCTTCACTACTGTGTGCGTACACCTTATCATTTTGTTTGTTGTAGCTCTCTTCTACGGTAAAAATTTTTTCATCCGAAAAAAGAATTTCCCGATATTTTTTTACCGCTTACCGCTTCAACAAAGCGCGGCATCTCTTCTACCTACTTTGCGCTATACCTCACCATACGACATACTAAAACATCACACAAACATTTTGGTTATAGGCTAATTTCTCTCTGGCTCTAAACTAATTGAAGCAATATACTGATAACCAATTTAGCTCAGGGAAATCAGTCTATTCATTCAGCGTTTGGAAATGTTTCCTAATCACATATCAAATTATGTTAAAATTAGTTAGCTAAGATTGGCTTAAAACTTAAAAATAATGAAAGTCGCAGTTCTGTTACGAACTGTACCGTACCGTTTTTAGTGAAAACGTCGGTTGCGCCAATTTTTCATTATCTTTTTGACGTTGCCGTTACTCCCGCAAATGCTCGGTACTAAACTTTTTAGACTTTTTGGATTCCACACGACGCGCGCTTTTCTACTATTTACGTTTCGAGACATATAAGACGGCATCTGTAATTATATTTGTAATTTTCAATTTATTGTTGGTTTTTTTTTAGGTACAGATAACGTACGTAAGTAACGAGCGAATTGACGTTTTCATTTCACGTGGTCGTTTTCTCATTTGATTGCGTTCATTATCACCGTCGTAATCCCAACACCTCTACACTAGGGAAGACACACTTACTAGTATCTAAACGAAGCATCGTTGGAGAAATATACTCTGCGATGGCCAACCGTTAAAAAGTCTGTAAAGTAGCGCCTGTTTCTTTAATAATTGTAAATCATTTATGAACTACACAAGACTACAACCAATAGTATTACAGTTGACGGCGAGGATTAAACTCGGATTACAAAATTTTAAAGCAGGTGCTTATAGCGCTACGGTGCTATAAGCGCCTGCTTTTCTAAAACTACTACTATCACGGTTCTCATTGAAAGGTTGAAGTAAAAATATAAAATTATATCTTGATAATAAAATTTATAATATTTACACACACACTACACTTGTGCTTAATATAGGTACGTTCTTTTTAATGGTCAAGTATCCTTATACTACTATATAGTAGTATAAGGATATTGATAGTAAACAAGAATAAAACCAGAGGCAGTCATAAGAACTGCCGACAGAAGTGAAAACTCTATTATATATGCGTATATATGTACTTAGGCCGCTATACTTCGCGTCGCTATGTCACGTGCACGTCGAGGTCATCGGTGACGCGAACCCATTAGTTTTTCCCCTACCAAAAATCGCTCAACGCGGCTAACGAAGTTTTCACGGTTGTTTATTTTAAAAATAAGGGTGACAGATGGCACACAGTCCACTTGATGATAAGTGGATGCTGTGGCCCATAGACATCTACATTAATCCTCGAATAAGGATCAATGATGTGAAATGTCTAAGATGTTAATATACACTTATCATAAAACTTTCGTGGCTGGTCTTTACCTCGGTTTGGTCTTTTACCTAAATAGATCGTACTCGTTTTATAATATCACTAGCTGACCGGCAAACGTTGTTATGCCATATACATTAAAAATCGCGATTAAAAAACGGATTGATTGTAGAAAAGTGAAAATTTGAAGTTTTATGTATTTTTCAATGCTAAATCAAAATAAGATAAAATATAAAATTTTTAGCAAAAGTATAAAAAAAATATTTAGAGGTGGGTCACCCTTAACATTTAGGGGTTTGAAAAATAGATGTTAGCCGATTCTCAGACATACTCGATATGCACACAAAATTTCATACAAATCGGTTGAGCCGTTTCGGAGGAGTTTGGTAACAAACACGGCGACACGAGAATTTTATATATTAAGATTACATTATTTAATAATTTTACTAATACCGCCTTTATAAGAATGTCATGACGAACAATTGTACAAATCAGCTTTTTCATTCAAATCGTTTTTATATTCAATAATGGTCTACACGTCGTGTCTGTAATAATTCTAAAAAATATGTTTTGGAAAAAGCAAGACTAGTTCCCTTGCAAAGGGTACTAAAGCAAAATTAGTGATTTTAAAAAAAATTGTCAGTCTGTCTGTCTGTCTGGCTGTCTTTCTGTCTCTGTTTGTCTGTCTATTTGTCTTTATGTGTGTGTATTCACAATTCACGCAAAACTACTGGACGGATTTCCATCATACTTTGTGCATAGATAGTTGGAGACTATGGCAACCTATAGGCTACTTTTTATCCGACTACGCAACTTCGAAAACAGAGGGTTACGTACTTTCCTTCCCTTAGATGTTAATTTCTGTTAAATATGATTAGGTTAATTATAAGCGGGATATTATAGTGTTTTTTTGCCTTCGAATTCATGTTTCATAATTAATGAATAAATTCAAAATTAGTTTTAATTTAAAATTATTTCGACGATCTACGTTTCACATTTTCGAAAAATGCCATCCATCATAAGTTACGAAGAGTAGTATATTGTTCCTTCAGTTACTTACTACTTAATAATGAATTTATAAAATTATTTGAAAATTCTAATGATCACATCATAAAAGCGTAAAACTTAAATAGGTAATAGTAAAATCCATCCAAAAAATCTGAAATCTGAGATGGATTTTAGTTTAATTACTGATCTATAAATGCACTCATTAAAACTGGTCTGCCTGCGGCTATCGCGAAATCCATCTATTTTAATTAAAGATAATTTTTTACTAAAATTTCACGAACGCACATCGCGGCAGAACTCCCGATACCATCCACACCATCTGGATGATTAGCGATTTTTCCGGACCGATACGACTTAGGGACCTTCAAGAAAAGAGCCTACTCCTTTTTAAAAGGCCGGCAACGCATCTGCAATTCCCCTGGTGTTGCGGTTGTTCATGGGCGGCGGTAGTCACTTACCATCAGGTGAGCCGCATGCTCGTTTGCCCCCTCTCCTATAAAAAAAAATTTTGAAAGTCATTTGCCAAAGCCAGTAATCGAACTGAACATAAACATAATTTGATAGTACATAAGCGACCCAAATTTGAAGTGTCGATATACTACGTTTCGGCGGTAAAGAAAAACATTGCGAGGAAACCTGCATATCTCAAAAGTTAAAAAATATTTCGAAAAATTATTTTTGTATGTGAATTCACTCATCCCGCATTGGGGATCAGCGCAGCGAATTCTTTTTCGTCCCAAAACTTGCTTCGGCCCGTGCCCAGAAATGGGATGCATGTAGGCTGTTACTTTTTTCTTCTTTTAGTGGGGCTATTATACAATTTTTATTACATTCATTTTTTCGGAGATGTTTCATTTTTATTTTCATTCTGCTGTAAATATTAATGGTGGCAAAGATGAGTAGAACTCATTGTGGTCATCATTACAGCCTATCAGAAGTCTACTGTTGAACATAGGCCTCCCCAATAGATTGCCTAATAGGCCGGATATTTAGGCTTGGCAAGCGATTGCAGCTTATTTTATTATTTAGAGCTGTTATCTGGAAGATACTGCTACCCATCTCCTATTTCATTGTTCTCACGTTCACCGTGATACTTATGAAATTTTTAAGTCTACTCGAACGTACAAAAAAATATCTGCATCTATTTTATGTTGACAATCAATATTCAATGGAGCCAACCATTGAGACGAATCAAATATGTTCATATTACGTTTATATGATTTAAAAGAAATTATTACCGTAAATATAATTTGATCAAAAATACGAGTAAATAATAATAAACGATAATAATAAAAAATATTTTCATTTGTTTTATTCCAAACCTTTTTGAATTGTTATTTTTATTTTATGTAGTGACGCAACTATTCTCATTAAGTGGAGAGAGGGTTAATGACATAACTGCAGGGAGTAGATTTAGAGTTAGATTCTATTGGGAGCTTTTTTTTTATAGGATAAGGTGACAAACGAACACACAGTCCACCTGATGGTAAGTGGTTACTTTGACCCATAGACATCTACATCTATCCTCAATAAAGACTCAAGATGTAGATGCTTTGTCACCCGTGAGGACTAAGATGGAATGCCTCTTTGCCAGTAAAAGGGGTCTCCGGTTCTCTACACTCACTATACGAAACACAGCAGTGTTAAGCTGCTATTTTACGCTGGTTTTCTGTGAGAGCGTGGTCCTTCCCTGGTCGAGCCGACCCATTCGTGCTACAACTATACTACTAATATAGCTGCAGCATGGCTCTACCACGTAAAAAAAGGAAAAGGTTAATTAATCAATCGATTCTTGAATTTATGTAATTATATTTCTATATTACCTTTGAGTCGTCGAATATAAAATAAAGGTTGTAAGGGTATAATAGCTACATCCTATAGGATCTCTATATATCACTTTTTTATATTGAGCATGTATTCCGACGTGTCCTTAAGAAGAGTAAATTGTCTTTTGAGTAATCAGAAATGCGCTATTATATTTTACTCTTTATATATTATGTTCGTATTTAAAGTTAATTTAGTTTTGACAAAATAATTTTGAATTTCATGGCCTTCTATTAATATACGGCATGATGTATATGTCACTAACTGTAATAAATAATTTTCTAAACATAGACACCCAAAATTATGATATATCTACGCCAAATTTCAATCATCTACGATAACGTAGAAATACAAAAACTTTTTAAAAAAATCCTTTGGCAAACAGACATTTAGGCTACCCTGCAAGTACTAATTTTGTTTTGCTAATTTTAGCACGGAGTAGTGTTAATGACGTTCGTAAATTGAAGCCTACGCGAGCGATTTTGCGGATAAAAAGCTAGTAATAAAACATGCACATTGATTGATATAAGAAATCTCATCAGTATTTTAGTTTCTCAAAAATGCTATTTAAGAAACCTTAACAAAGTACATTTAATTTTTAATTTAGCATTTTTCTAACTTAAACAATTTAAAATTCCCTTGACCACTAAAATTCAAATGATACTTTCATTCTTTATTCCTCATCGGAGCGCAGACGATGTAGAGCTATTCTGTACGAATGAAACCCCGGGGCATAAATTTAATCTTAGTATTCAGAGCAACAGATCCATAAAAATGGTCGTCGTAGGTATTTTTTGCATTCCTTGTTTGCTTAACAATTTGAATTTCTTAACAAAATGGGTTACAATTTTTTTTATTTTAATTTTCGTTTATTTACCTCTGTTCGAGGATAAAAATTATAAATATTTATTTCAAAAATCATTTATTGTGTTACCTTCTTTTTTAAGGCAAATGAAGTATTGATACTTAAAAAATCTGGACAGGATCTGGATACAGGCAACCTAAACGGAAGTAAGATTCTCGAGTGACAGTCTCGTACCGGTAAGCAAACTATACCGCAGCCTCCACGAGATGGAGTGACGGCCCGGTAAGTCAGGGAAGAATGCGATGGATGCAGATAACCCAAGAACGCATTTTATGGCATTCATTGGGGGAAGTCTATGTTCAGCAGTGGACTTATATTGGACTGTAATGATGGTGACAATGATAAACATAGTAGATAAATATTAAATATAAGATTAGGGCAAATTACTCGTACAGAAATAATTATAAAAAAAATGATTTGGAAGATTGGAGAAGTCCACTTTTTTACTGCTGCCTTAAATTTGCAAAAGAGTTACAGCCTGCTATCACTTCTTTCATTATCTTATCATCTTCTTCGTTTCAATACAAAAATTAATATCAAAATATTTGAAATACGCCGCTTTTCAAAATATGTATCCTATTATCATATTTTTTTAAAAACATTACAAATAAAACAGAATTTTTCACAGAGTTACGCTCTCAGCCATGGGAAGAGAAATCATTTCCGGCATGTCAGTCACACGTCGTGCCTGTCTGACTGGACGTACTTTTGCTAATGAGTGAGAGAGAACGGTTTAAGCTGCAACTCATCCTAATTAATGTCCTTTACAATATACCATATGTATATTACTTTTAGTTGCTTAGCTTAAAGTAAATTATTTTAGCATATTGAAGTTAAAATGTGGTCATTAAAAAGTATATTGGGCTGACTGTGAATAATTGGATGAGAAATTGTGTGATAAAAAAATGTGTAGTTTGCAAGATTTAATAAAGAAAGAGTGACAAAATAAAATTATGCTATTGGCAATGGACGTCCTAGGCGGAAGTTTATCGACCAAATTGGCGATATATTAAAGATGGGCCAAATTAAGAAGTAATTGTAACAATTATAATTAATTAAATTGAGATGCATCTTGAGATGATAATGTTGTTTTTGGTCAAAGAGAACAGTTAAAAGTGAACGTGTGTGGGTGCAAAGGACGTCAGTTTTCACTGTCAGTTAAAACTGGTCAGTCAAAACTGACAGTCAAAAGTGATCGTGTGTAGCCCCTATAAGGGATTCATTACAATTTCAGTTATAAATCGCCCGTACGGCTTTCTTTTGCAAAACAAATATGGCTGCGATGTCAGGCGCATTACCCGATAGCAAAGTTCCTATTACACATATAATTATGAGTATATTGAGTGTAAAGGGGAAATCAATGGGATAACAATATAGATATTAGTAC
The DNA here is from genome assembly GCA_963668995.1 of Parnassius mnemosyne. Lineage (NCBI taxonomy): Eukaryota > Metazoa > Arthropoda > Insecta > Lepidoptera > Papilionidae > Parnassius > Parnassius mnemosyne. The sequence continues at coordinate 33,381,446 of CAVLGL010000001.1, read as the reverse complement.
GAAACAATTGCAAAATTAAAGTGTAATATTCATAATGATTTCTTATATTTACGTGAACACTACACATTTTTAAATAAAACTAATTTTAGGGATTTTATCGCGTATCATCATCATCATCATCATCATTACAGCCCTTCACAAGTCCACTGCTGAACATAGGCCTCCCCCAAAGAATGCCACAGAGCACGGTCCTGAGCCACCTGCATCCATCGACTTCCTGCATGTCTTACCAGGTCGTCACTCCATCTCGTGGGGGGACGCCCTACACTTCGCCTACCGGTACGAGGCTGCCACTCGAGAACCTTTCTTCCCCATCGGTTGTCGGTTCTTCGAGCTATATGGCCGGCCCACTGCCACTTCAGCTTACTAATCCGTTATCGCGTATATTAACTTATTTTTATTTTCCCGACGTTTCGGTTGCTTTCCAGCACCCGTGGTCACGGGGGACTGAGGTGTTTGACGTCCTGCTGTCATAGTTAGCCCGGCTACCTTCAGTTTTTTAATATTAATTTTTGGTTCGATTTACGCAGAATGAGCTTACAGTATCTTGAAGTCTAGCAGTGGTATACTTGGGTTTGGATTTGATTTTATTAATTATGGGATCCCAAGCAGATGGCAGCACCCATCCATCTTCTCTATTGAAATTAGGATGTTTTTTAATTTCAATAGCCTCGCGAATCATCCTTGGGAGGAATCGGTGTTCTTTTGCGAGGATTTGTGGTCTATCAAATCTAATGTAATGGCGGGGACGATCTTGAACATGTTCACAAACTGCAGACTTCCCGATACGTCGGTGCTTCACGTCAGCTATATGTTCTTTAACGCGGGTTTTAGTAGATCTTTTTGTTTGTCCTATGTACGAGAGACCACATTCACAATCCAGCTTGTACACTCCTGCATCTTTGTGCCATGTAGAGGGATATGACACTTGACGGATGGTAAAAATTGACCAATCTTCTTCAGCGGCTTGAAGTATGTTTTAATGGAAGCTCGCTTCAAGATGTAGCCAACCTTGTCTGTGACTCCTCTGACATAGGGTAGTACAGCAGGCACACGCTCGACTGTGGCTGGCTTCACTCGGTCAGTGTGACGTAGGCGCGGGACCCGAAGCTTGTTGTCTTGCAGTACTTGCTCGACGTGCTGAAGCTTGGCGGCCAGATGTTTTCTGTCACAGATCCCTCGTGCTCTCTGAAACAAAGATTTTCCCACGGTAGCTAACTGTGAAGAACGATGGTGAGATTCACCATTTAAATATCGGTTGCTATGGGTATTTTTTCTGTACACAGTATGACCAATAGTGTTATCAGGATTTCGGATGACTAAAACATCTAGGAAAGCTAAAGTATTGTTTGCCTCTAACTCTACTGTGATTTGTATTTTAGGGTTTATGGAATTAAGGTGGTTTAAAAATGCAGTTACTTTGTCAGATGGTAAAATTGTGAAAGTATCGTCTACGTACCGCTTGTAGAATCTTGGACTTACAGCAGTAAGAAGGGCTTTCTCCTCAAAATCCTCCATGAATATGTCGGCGACTATGGGAGATACAGGTGAGCCCATTGCCACTCCGTCTACTTGCATGTAGAACTCTTCTTTCCACAATAAATAGCCATTTCGGCCTCGTACCGGCAGACGAAGTGTAGGGCGTCCCCCCACTAGATGGAGTGACGACTTGGTAAGACATGCAGGAAGTCGATGGATGCAGGTGGCTCAGGACCGTGCTTTGTGGCATTCCTTGGGGGAGGCCTTTGTTCAGCAGTGGACTTGTGAAGGGCTGTAATGATGATGATGATGATGATTTATATTTAAACTTTACTTCATGTGTTGAGGAGTTGCTTAAAAACATGATACCTATACTATACCAAGATATTGATGCCGAGTGATGACACCAAGTCACACATATTGAGTGCTGAATAAGTATCTCAATGAACACATTTTTGAATTTCTTTAGACGTTTTATTTGAATATAATACTTTTATATAATTACGCGTTTGCCTTATGCCTATACTACATAAGGATATAAGACAGCCAAGCAAACAGAATTTTACTACATATTTTGCAAGGGTAATAAACTAATGTTAACAAGTAAGCAACACAAACCGCAAGATCATGAAAATTTACCTCAATCGCTCTTGGCTTGAATAACTTCGATGTTTGGCCTCCATACATTATTACTATATCAAATATTTGTGTAAGTTGACTAAGGGTAAAGGATATTTATCTTTGTTCACACACATTGTGTTACATGTTTATATTTTAGTTACTTTAAAGTACAAATATTTTTTACGATTACAAAAAACTTTACACTATTACCTCATGACTTACACTTTCTCTAGTCATCTTAGGATGAACTATCTGACCGTATATAACGTCCTGTCATAGGTTTCATATAAACTGATACATTTTAATGAATGTAACATTATTAACCACTTTATGGACCTTGTCTTAAATAAAGTTTATTATTAGAATAGAATAGAATAGAATGGAATATAATGGCATAGAACAGAACAGAATAGAACAGAATATATCATAATAGAACATAACAGAACAGAAAACAACAGAATAGAATATAATAGTTTAGATCAGAACAGAATGGAATAGAATATTTTAATTCAATAAAGATCACATGTATGTAATTCTTATTGAAAGTAACTTTTTACTTTACCACTGATTCGGAAAAATCCTCTGTTCTGGGAAGAACCAGCAAGAAACCTGCCAGGACTTAAGTAAATTTTACGTTATTTTAAGTTGAACAAACTGTTTACAAAATTTATTTTAGAAACAGCTTGGAAGCGACCACCTCATTCCCAGGGGTTATTATCAACCATGTATTCCTTTATATTATAATGACCCCTTTTATACAGTGTCAGTTTAGTAAAATATTTAAACTCGGTAATAGAGAGAGACCTTGTATATTTTCTGGGACTTTGTTCTAATAGCGAGTACATTGCCCCAAAAATGAATTACTGACTCTGTGGAGTCGAAAAACTAGTATCACTAGCTTGTGTTTGTTCCTAGTGTTTACAGAATGTATATCACTTTTTTTAAATATATTGAGAGGCGGAGAGAAAGTTAATATATTTATGTCTTGAAATTTTTCTTTATGGGACTCTCGTGGTTTTAGATTGTAAATAGATCTAATGGCCCTCTTCTGCAAAACAAAAAGTTTCTAAATCAGCCGCATTTTCCCATCGCATAATCCCATAAGACATTATGCTATGGAAATTACTGCAATAAACTAATCTAGCTGTCTCACAGCGATTAGTGAGACCTCTGATTTCAGAGGGATTCTCTGCGTGATAAACTTAGAAATGAGGATATCTGCAGTAGAACCAGAGTAACCTACATAGCCCAACGGATTAGTAAGCTGAAGTGGCAGTGGGCCGGCCATATAGCTCGAAGAACCGACAACAGATGGGGAAGAAAGGTTCTCGAGTGACAGCCTCATACCGGTAGGCGAAGTGTAGGGCGACCCCCCACTAAATGGAGTGACAACCTGGCTCAGGACCGTGCTTTGTCGCATTCCTTAGGGGAGGCCTATGTTCAGCAGTGGACTTATGAAGGGCTGTAATGATGATGATGATGAAGTTAACATGCCGATCTGTCAACCTCACAAGTGCCATTACGATAACGGCGTTGACGAGTTTGGGCTCCAGACTTTCATGTAAAAAAGTTCTGGTAGGTAGTCCCGTCACGGTTCTCTGAACGGTGTTATCCAAGGGGCTCTTGTCTCTATAAAGGTTTTAGAGCGTTGTGAATTACTTAGAAACGATAGCATGAGACCCGACAATATGACTTCGATCCCTTGGGAGAGAGTTCAGCCCACTATTATGAGATGCTGCTTGTGTAAGACACTTTTGTGTCCTCTCATCTCAGGATACAACGGAGTACTCGTTTCGAGCCGGGGTAGTACCAGTGGCTAGCTGAATATATAAAACAATTTCGTGTTATTTGCTGTAGACACTATCCGTTTACCCCACATATGATAAAGTTCCTAAAGGCATTGTATCCGCAACGCCTAGCAACTGGTAGTAAGTGGGCTGGTTCTTTTCTTGCTCTAAGGCTTAGTAAAAGCGTTTTTGACACTATACGGCGGGGATTAGGACAGTATGATAATGTAAGCTTTAACTTTTATTATTTTAAATATTTTTAGATATTTTTATATTTTTGTGTCATGTAAATAAATAATATTGAATTTTAAAAAATGTTAGTAATCTCCCTTACCTACGTATGCTTTTTTTTAACGTAGCTAAATTTTCAATTTAGTTTCAGTTTACAGATATGTTTGATATCATGCCAACGAAATCGGAAAATTTTACATGTGGACGTGATTTTGTTTTCATTTTACTTGAAGCTATTTTTAATTAAATTCAATAACATTCAAAATTAAAAAAACATGTATTTAAATTAAGAAATTAAAACTTGAGTAACGCTGATTTTTAAATTGTTTGTGTTACCTTACTTCTCTTTTTTTAACATATTTTTTTCTTATATTTTACATATTTTTAGATGGGATAGTTTTTAATTTAGAATAATTACTTACAAATTTATCTCAGCATATAAATAGTTTTAAAATAAATTGAAGATATACTCGCACACGTGTAACTGACGTAACCCTAGTAACAAACACGATGAGAAATGATCTCATGCCTCATATGCTCACAAATTAACTGTTGTGTTTAATTAATATATTTAGATAACCGTCTTCAAATCTCTAAGACGTTTAATTCTGGTTTCGCTGACATACTGCTATACTTTATTCACCATCAGATAATGCAAAATATAAGATTTTATGGAATTATTATAATAAATTGAAAAATATCATGAATAATCTGGGAACTTTTTTTAGGATAAGGGTGACAAACGAGCACACAGTCCACCTGATGGCAAGTGGTTGCTGTGGCACATAGACATCTACATCTATCCTCGATTACGTATCAAAATGCAGATGCGTTGTCACCCGTGAGGACAACGATGGAATGCCTCGTTTCAAATAAAAAGGGTCTCCGGTTCTCTACACTCACGATGCCATTCACTCCACACAATTCTAATCACAGCATAATTCATAGCACTAAACGTAGTTCACATACACCTGGAGACATTCATCGGATGTCTCCAGGTGTACGTGACAAAATCTAGTTATTCTCAAAATCCATACTAATTTAAATAAATAAAAATTCAATATAATTGTCGTTTCTAGATACTGCTCTTTGATCATTTCTAGGGAACTTCTGGCCTGAATTAATAATTCAAAATGTCCAATTCTATGGTTGATTGTAAGAACTTAAAATTCTGAATTAGCAGGGATTTCTTTTCTGTAACAAAATTTAGGCACTTGTGACCTAAAACAGTTTCAACGTTGACCCGTACAAATGTGTGCGAATTCCTAAGTAAATCAGTTAAAACAAATGTAGAACATCAATCAGCGGGTACTTGGGTTACGTCGGCCGTCGTTAGCGGTCGAGACCAACTACGATAAATCACTGAACCACCTTGAATACAGCATCCATGGAATATTTTACCCGAACGTAATTAAATATTAAAAAATATATATTAAATTGTATTATTACGACGTGCGTAATATTTTATTATCAAGCATTGAAATACAAGAAGTTAATATTATTTTAAAGTTACTTTTTAATCATCATCATCCTCATAAAAATCCATCACAAGTCCACCGAACATGCGCCTTTCCATAAATTGCGATAAAGCACAGTACTGACTGCAGTACAGTACAGTTTACCGTGTAGTGACGGTGTAAGAATATCCACTACCCCTTGGCATCAAGTAGGTAGGTGTTTAAAGAGAAGATATAGGAAAATTTAACAGAAGATGAGCAGCAGCGTGTTCCTAATAACAACTAAAAACTAAAAAAGCTGCAGCTATATTATAGTTGTAGCACGAATGAGTCAGCTCGACCGGTAAGACTACGCTCTCAAAGAATACCAGCGTGAAATAACAGCTTAATGCTGCTGTGTTTCATATGTTGAGTTAGGGAACCGGAGACCCTATTTATTGGAACCGAGGCATTCCATTTTAGTACTTAGTGGGGACAACGCATCTGCATTTTGATTCATAATTGAAGATAAATGTAGATTTTTATGGGCCACAACATCCACTTACCATCAAGTGGAGTGTGAGCTCGTTTGTCACCGAATTTCTATAAAAAAACTGATTTTGCCAACCCACCTGCCAAGTGTAGCAACTATGGCAGATATATCCCCTATTAGGCCATCTATGGAAGGTCCATGTTCAGTAGTAGACTTTTGATAGCGTGTATCAGAACTGAGATGTTTGTATTCATCGGCACTTTGTTATCCAAGATCTCTGCATGCCTCATAAAATCGTCTATCTACCTAGTAGAGCATCCCCTACACCACGTTTACCTGTAAGACGTATTCTAAAACTCGAACTTTCTGACCCATCTGACGTTGAAATTCTTTAAACTACATTGGCAGGATATTGCTATTTCGGTAATACAACTTACTGATTCATTGAACTATGACAAATTTGCTAGAAAATGACAAATTAAATATTGAATTCAAAAAACATTAAAATCTTTAAATTCATAATTGGGAGAAAATGTTTCTTTGTACTTAGGTTGTATAAAATTGAAGAAAAATCTCTTTGGTTATATACTGTTTGGATATGTATTGATATTAAAACCAGCCAGATCCAAACTATATTAAGATCAAGAAAAATAAGAAGTAAACCATAGACTTAGAATATACTGTACGCCAGTATATTCTAAGTCTATGGAAGTAAAAAACACTTTCCCGCCATTTTTCAATTGTTTTTTTCTGTTCGCCAAAATGAGTGAATCTAACGAAGTTATTCGTTAGATTCACTCATTATAGTTAGATATATTCTGAAGTTTTATTACAACAAAGAGAAAAATGCAACTCAAGCCGTGAAAAAAAATGTGTCATTTATGGACCTAATGCAGAGTCAGTAAGATTAGCACGAAGTTGATTCAAGCGTTTTCAATCCGGGAATTTTGATCTCAAAGATGCAGTTCGCTTTGATCGCCCTCATACGTATAAAGTCGATGCCATTTTTGAAAAAAGGTCGGCATATTAGTACTTACAATATAGCCGAAGAATTGAGAATTAACTACAAAACAGTTTTGACGCAATTGAAAAAGTTTGGCTATTCAAAAAAGCTCGATATTTGGGTACCAGACAAGCTCACTAAAGGAAACCTAATGAATCGTGTACTCATTTCAAATTCTCTATTGTAAGGTAATGAAACCGAACCATTTTTGAAAAGATTTTTCTCTGGTGATTGGATCACCTACGATAAGAACGTGCGAAAAAAATCAAGGTCAAAGGGTAGTCAAGTTCCACATACTGTAGCGAAACCCGGATTAACACGCAATATGGTGATGCTTTGTGTATGGCGGAACCGGACGGACATCGTACATTATGAGCTTTTACAGCCAGGCAAAACCATTGATTTGGATCTCTACTGCCAACAATTAATGAGACTCAAGCAATAAATTGAGAAAAAAATGGCTGGAATTGATCTACAGAAAAGGAGTGGTAACTACATCTTTGAGTTTCATCATGATAACGCCACGCCATATACATATTTGGTTTAAAAGCAAAAATTGAGACGGCTTGGTTGGGAAGAGTTAATGCATCTACCGTATAGTCCTGACCTGGCACACCTACTCGGATTTTCACCTGTTTCGGTCTCTGCCGAATTCTTTGGGTAGTATTAGGGTATTAGGGTAGTATTATATAAGAGAGACTCAAGAGAGGACTGTCAAATCTACTTGTCGCAATTTTTATCAAAAATCGCAAGATTTCTACAGCAACGGTATTATATCATTACCTACAAGATGGCAAAAAGTTATCGTATAAAATGGCACATACTCGTATTACAATTAAATTTAATTAAATTTTGAATAAAAAAAAATGTTTTGAATTTATATATAAAATACGAAGTAACTTTTCCCCCGACCTTATATGTAGATATTATATAGTTATAGATATAGTACTTAAATTTTCTTATTATTATTACATTTTAAATATATAAAAAATATTTATACTTCAATTTTATATACATATGTTAAATGTGCCTTAACTCAAAAAAGGTAAAATTATTTCTTTTTAGTATTTGCTCGACTCTCTGATTTCTCTAAGGATGCTGCGTTTTGCGTTTGGGTTTAACAATTAGTGACAATTATAAATATTCTAACTTTTTAATATACTTAGTTAATTTACAATGTAACTTATGTACTATTTCATGTATCTGATATTTAATATGTTCAGGTTGTTTAAGTCTTGCAGTTATTTTTATTTATAACTGGATTAATAAACAAATAAAAAACGCACGACAGTTATCATCTGGTTCTGATTCGGCCTTGGTTAAAATTGTATAACCATTAATATGACCAGTAAGAAAGTATACATACAATATATTACTAATGGTAAACAAAAAAACATTTGATCGCGAAGATATTTTATTGCATTCGTTAAAATACGTTCAATTGCACCCTATGCACAATTAGTGTCACAAATGACATGTACAATGTTTTTTATAGAAAGACAATGAACCGATTCCACATATTTTATATTTTATATTCTTATTTAATATTCTTAGCTTTAAAAAATGTACTTACCTTAAATTAGGTAACGCTAACATGAAATAACTTCATATCTTTATCAGGTTAACCTAAACTAAAATTAAACTAAATTTCCTGCCCTAATGGCAGGACCAGCAGTCACCATGCAAACCACTGAAAATAAGTGGAATTAGACACGTTAAAATCCATAAAATCTGTTATATTTATTCTGCAATTCCCGCGTTAACTAGAAAAACTGGCATATAATCGAAAAATTGCCAATAGGAACTCATTCAAATCGAAAATTCCAAAACTAGTCGCTATCACGATTCAACGTGTATTGATACAGCTTGGAACATTCATATGTTCGCGTTTGCATCGACATAAAACAAGTCTGAACTTTGTCAGACACGCGTCTAACATTTTATGCTGTAAATAATTAGTGGTCTATTTAGGTATATTATAACGTTTCAAATGAAATTATTATAGGAAGAGCTGTAACGAGCATAACGCTTAAAATTATACAATATGCGAACAACCTTAGTTTTATCTCGATGCTAGCACTAACAAAATGTGTTGATTTATTATGTTATCTACAGAAAAGGAAAAGTATAGGAAGAACATCGTTTGTGAAGATACTTAAAATTGCTAGTTAACAAGTTATTATTAGAGATTTATTGTTATACACATAATAATTAGTAAAATAAATCAAATAAAAATTTCAAACTTGAAGTAATGAGTACAGTTAAATTTTCTTTAGTGTATTTAAAATAATCGTAATATGAGAATTCGTAATATTGTATTTATCTTAAAAAAATATCATCAGTCAATGCTCAACAGTATATTTTAATAAATACATATAATGAAATCTATTATGCGCCTTCCTAATAACAACTAAAAATTAAAAAACATACGTGAGTGTCTTGGAACACTCGGTTGGAACGAAGTTCCTTTCGTTGTATCTAGGGGCACGGTAGTGCCCCCGCCAAGTCGAGCGAATAAGGGGCACGGCAGTACCATCATTTTCTCGAAGCAGTTCAGGCCATTTTCGACCCCCTATAACTTCGTTGTGGGTAAAAGTAGAAACCTGAGTTTTCAGTAACCAAGCATGAATTGTATAAACACGGTATATTATAAATTTCATTTAATTTGAACCAGTAGTTTAAGAATTATAACTAGTCAAAGTTTCTTAATTTTGTCACTCACTGACTGATTGATCATCAAAACTCTAAGGCACTTCTAGCAGACGTAGAAGCTTCAAATTTAGAGAACAATTAGTGTTTAGTGTATAAATCAAGGAAAAATTAAAATATTTTGTAATTTCGGTCCAGTTTTCTGAGAACGCCAACTGCATAAATAACTTTGTAATTTTATATAAATATATAGGATTACAAAGTTACATTTGCAGTGAATGAATCAGTTTACCTGTATATGGAATAATAGATGTAGATAGGTACCTAGATATAATTACGTTCAAAGGTAACTTGTAAAGTGGTCAACGGCATGAAAAAGCAGAGTAGGACATGTCTTATGAAGTTGTACCAAAATCCCGCAAAGTATTAAGTAGACTAAATTGCCCGAAAATCTCTAGTTGGTATTCAAGAAGTAAATGGTACCGGAAAGAAAAAAATTAGGACTATCTACGAAAAGAAATGAGAAGCCATCAAAAACATAACTTGTAAAGAAAACCAAGTTTCGCAACTCAGTTCTTCTACCGTAAAAAGTTGTGAGATCCATGTAATACCAAGTCGGTTAAAATATTCAGTCCCTTCTTAAGGGTCCTTCTGTCTCAAGTTATTACGTAATTAGTTAACCTAACAACATCTTATAGTGACCATATCAATATTAAAAATCTTTTACGTTTTAAAAAAATAGATTGACTTGGCCATCGCACTAAACAATCTAATTTAATATAATATGTATTACTTGTGAGATACATTCTCTTTTCATGCGATAAAGTAACCGACTTGGTATTACATGGATCTCACAACTTTTTACGGTAGAAGAACTGAGTTGCGAGACTTGGTTTTTTTTAACAAGTTATGTTTTTGATGGCATATTTCTGACATGTTAAGATAAGAAAAAGAGCGAGGTAGATGGATATTATTCCATATCGTTCGCACTATAAAAATATTTACTTGATAGAGCCATGCTGCAGCTATATTAATAGTATAGTTGTAGCACGAATGGGTTGGCTCAACCGGGGAAGGACCACGCTCTCACAGAATACCAGCGTAAAATAACGTGGTAGAGCCATGCTGCAGCTATATTAGTAGTATAGTTGTAGCACGAATGGGTCGGCTCGACCGGGGAAGGACCACGCTCTCACAGAAAACCATCGTAAAATGGCAGTTTAATGCTGCTGTGTTTCGTATGGTGAGTGTAGAGAACCGGAGACCCTTTTTACTGGCAAAGAGGCATTCCATCTTAGTCCTCACGGGTGACAACGCATCTGCATTTTGAGTCTTTATTGAGGATAGATGTAGATGTCTATGGGTCACAGTAACCACTTACCATCAGGTGGACTGTGTGCTCGTTTGTCACCCAATTCTATAAAAAAAAAATAGCAGCTTAAAGAGGCATTCGATCTTAGTCCTCACGGCTGACAACGCATCTGCATTTTAATTCGCAAACGAATATAGATGTCGATGTCTATGGGCCACAGCAACCGCTTACCATCAGGTGGACTGTGTGCTCGTTTGTCACCCATGTTCTATAAAAAAAAAATGGTTCGTGATGGAAAATTCTTACACTTTTTCTCGCCTAGCCCCCATCCGCCAAATTCGTACCGTCCATTAAGGAACTTCGTTCCAATAAAACTGCGTTTGTCAACCCGCCTGCCAAGAGTGGCAACTATGGCAAATATCCCCTCTATTAGGTAATCTATTGGGGACACCTATGTTCAGCGACTTTTGATAGACTCTAACGGTAATATGAGTAGACATAGTTACATGTGCAAGGTTGTACCTTAAAGTTTTAATTCATCCATTATTAACGAAACCTTATGAATTAAGTTCCTGTTACAGCCTGGAAATTAGGTTGAGTTGTAATTTGAACTGTACTCTCTCACTCATTATTTGAAGTACGTCAACCGGACAGACCAGACGTTCGATTGACGTACCGGAAATGATTTCTCCCGCCTACACCGCCAGCGTTATCACTGTAAAAGATGCTCTTTGTGGTCCACTAACACCGTGCTCGTATATAAATAGAAACGCAATCACATATCGTAAAATATAGATATATTTAGTACCTAAGGTGTAACTTTGATGAGTATGGGAAAATCTACGAAACTACAATAGACTTTAAAAAATTGACAATAAAGACGACTGGTACATAAAATCATCTCATTCCAACAAAAACGCATCCTAATAAAGATCTAATATTTTTATAATGTTTTATAAGTAATTCACATAATATTTACTGAATAGTAAAATGTTTATATTAGCTAAAGCTAAAACTTCACAGTATTAGCAAATCACTTCAGTGTAAATCAAGCGATAATTCCTAAAATTATTGGAAGTAAAGACTAGAAATGAGTTGGCGGGTGACTCGAACTTTAGGCCTAGTAATGAATAGCCTATCATGTAGAGGATGCCATGGGGGTCATGGTTGAATAGTGACAAAAAGTTCTCATTACACTCCTAGGCGGTCAAAATGGCGAAAACCACAAATATGCGGGGGGGGGGCACTAATTTTAGGCATAGTTAGTTTGAATAGCCTATCATGTAGAGGATGTCATAGGGGTCATGCAGGAATAGGGGCAAAAAGTTCTCATTACACTCCTAGGGGGTCAAAATGACCAAAAACCAAAGAATTAAAAATTCTTATTTCGGCTGTAACTCCGCCTCCTTCGGAGGTTCTTACACAGTCTTTACTTCCTGCATCCCACTTGATATGGAATAACAAAAAACCAGGATTATAAAAATCGAAACTGTGTTTTCCTTCACCGATGAGCACGTGGATAATTTTTTATAATTTAGTTAATTAAATATATCACATGAAAATATTTCAAACAAATATTAGAATAAATTTTGTGTGCGCAAATGGGAACGCAAATTCACCTGCTAGATTTGTTTGAAGTTATAATTTATTGTTTCTTTATTATTATTTGATTTTTTTTAAGGTGCTACCCACTACAACGTTCCGTATCATGACCGTTTCGGTAGATGCAAAGAACTATTCTTTGTATAATTTAATTACATAGTCTCTTATCTTTAATATAATGTAATTTTGTAACCACCGTATATATATATATATATATATATATATATATATATATATATTAATACTTTTTTACAACAACACCACTCATCTTTATTACATTATGAAACTTCTCCTGACATATCCTTCTGAACAAAAACAGCATCAAAGAAATTAGCAATAATAATACACATATTGTACGGCGATGATACGGTCATTAAACGTATAAGAGTATGGTACATTGTTGATACATTCTAGTGGGCGCAGTAGTGACATTTTTGTGTTTTGTTATGCCTGTTAATTTTTTTTATATATGTAGAAATTGGGTGACAAACGAGCACACAGTCCATCTGATGGTAAGTGATTGCTGAGGCCCATATACATCTACATATATCCTCGTTTGCGAATCAAAATGCAGATGCGTTGTCAGCCGTGAGGATTAAGATGGATACCTCTTAAGTCTCTCCTCTCCAGTAAAAAGGGTACTCCGGCACTCTACACTCACCATATGAAACACAGAAGCGTCAAGCTGCTATTTTACGCTAGTGATAAAATCTACCAAAACTACAAGGGAGGTGAGTAAACTTTTAAATTAGACGATCTCTCAGTTCTGTTCAGTTTTGTTCATTAGTTTTTCCTCTATTAATGTGTCTTTCTTCACGTACTAGTGTGGTTTAAAAATAATATACCGATTTTAATAAGAGCGTGACCATGTCAAGTCGATAGTTCGAGGTGTGCAAAATATTTAGCAAATCTAAAAAGTACTGAACATTGAACCATATTTATCGGAATTGAGAAATACTCATGCAATATAAAAGCTTAAAATTATAACCAAAAGAGCCACAAAATATGTTGTTGAATAAGCGAATGAAAGGTTTTATTTTGCCTTCATTTGTCCAGTGCAAAATGTAGAGTCCAATTTGTCAGCCGTACAGGGAGATTAAGCGGTTACAGAGAAATGAATACAGGAGGGATTACTTCCTACTACTGGAAATTCCTGTTACCAGAGTACATTCAACTAATTACAAAAACCTTTCATAACGTCAGTCATCACTTTTAATATTTATAGTAATTTATTAAGTTCAATATTATTCTCTCGGTTATAGAGCCTTGTGGAATATTTAGAGACGATGGCAGGAGACCCGACGGTATAACATTGGTCACTTGGGAGAGAGGTAAAGCCCTAGTTTGGGATACTACCTGCGTAGACACTCTGGCGGCCTCTCACCTCAGGGGTATCTCGTTTAGAGCCGAGATGGCATCAGAGGCAGCTGAACTGAGTAAGTGGCGCAAATATGAGTCTATGAGAGGTGACTACATATTTGTGCTATTTGCTGTAGAGACTATTGGTCCGTGGGATCCACGTGCGGTGAAGTTCCTAAAGAAACTCCATCCGCGGCTGGTCGTTGCTGCTGGTGATAAGAGGGCTGGCTCTTTTCTCGCTCAAAGGCTAAGTATAGCCATTCAGCGGGGAAGCGCAGCCAGCGTTCTTGGCACGATACCGCGGGGAGTAGGACTGTATGATAATTTAGTTAATAGTTTTAGTTTTTCTTATTATAGTTTTTAATATTGTATATAAAAAAATTATCTATACAAATAAATAAAACTGCTGTTCAATATAACCAGATATAAGTAATCTTAAGCATTTTATAGTTTAATTCAGGACTATTAGGTGAGACTGAAGTGTTCAACGTCCTGATGTCAGAGTGAACCCGGGCTACCCTCATTTTGACTTTTAATATATTTATTTATGGTCCGATCTACGCAAAATGAACTTTTATTTTTATGATAAGTAATAGAATGAGACTTTACTTCATACTTACCCAACCTTTTTTTATTTTTATGTGCATAATCTTTATTTTGTGTTATATTTATCGTAACATATGTTATTGCATATTATCCTAAATTTAATGTAAATAAAATAGTTAATCTCAATGTCCCGTACACTTAAACATATGGTTCCTAGAAAATCACGAAATTATTGTATTTTTACACTAAAAGTGGTGCATATAAATTATTATTCTTAATAATATATAGCTAATATGTTTGCTCTCTTTACTGCACTTTGCGATAGTAATTAGTAGGCAGATGCGGGCACTAGCAGAGTGATGCCGGTCAAGCTCGTTTACGGTTCCATATTAATTAAGTATGGTACTTTGATCAGTACATAGTATACGGAATTTCGTAGATCTTAGTGCTGCATTATTGGATGACTACTTATCATTTATAATCTTAATGTTACTATACATAAATCACATAATGTTATATTGGAATGGATGATGGTTGATAGATAGTTTTAAAAATGTCTTTCGAACGTGTCTGCGAATCTCTGCTCTTATTCCATATGCATTTTCTACCACAACTACCGAAAAATTCCACTATCATACAGCATACTCACTTTCATAGATAATACTTTTAGCGTATACCTATGCTTTAAAAATGGACGATAAGAAAACTTCTTGAAATATATAAAATTTATGTTAAAAAACCGCACACTGAAAACTATGTCTAGACGCCACAAAATAATACAATAGATTCCATAAAGATATCGGACAATACTGCAAAGTGATATTGGAAAATTTAGTTCACGCCGAATCACATTTTTCTAACAAAATATCATTCACATTTTTGTCACATCTATCATATGAATGACAGTAATAGGTTTCTGATATATGGATTCTACATTTCTCCATTCGCGGTTCCACAAAACGATTTCTTTAAATATGTTATTAAGAGAAAATTTCAATTTCGTTTTTAAATAAATTATTGTATAAATACACAGGGACCAAATGGTACAAAAATTAAGAAAAAGGCTTGCCACTTCCTTAAGCACAAGGCTTCTCAAAATTTTTAGGAGGTTTTAAGGCAGGATGATTCCGCCCCGCTGCGTGATTAATTTATTTGATTATTTATTAAATAGCAGTAATAGTTCACAAAGCGACCTCAAATACCCTACTACTAAAAATCCTAAGTAATAGTTAGGATTTATTAGTCTCTACTTAATGTCACTACTATGAGTCATTACATATCAATGGTACAGAACTAGACTAGACTGCAGATAATATATCTATATCTAGACAGATATATATCGAATTATCGCGTTCAGGTATATTTGACTAGTCAAATAATGTACTAACCTTGGCATAACTAAATAGTGTTTCAATTTAATAAGGTTTGTTTTTCTTTTTTTTATTACAAATTTGTAATTCGTTTATTAATTATGCAAGAACATTCGATAGATTTGTCGTTTCAATCATCAGATCAAAAATATTTATAGGATAAAGTATCTACCACATAAATCACAGTTGTATGAACAAAATAGTTCAATTGTTTTACTTTTATATTCAGTCAGTTTATAATTTATGTGATAGATAACTTTTATCTGACTATTAATAATAATCAGCACTAAATAAGAGAAGGCGTATGTTTAGCAACGATACATATACATGATCTATAGTCGATAAACTGTATTTTATTAAAATTAGTATTAAGAAATTTCTTTCATTACATTCATTCTTTCTGTCACTTTGCACAAATCAAAATGACTAGCTGGATTTTCTTGAAAATTGGTAGGTATGTAAATAGTTAAGGGTATTAGGTAATTTATAGGCTATATTTTAATAATCTACAATAATGCAAATTAATTTTCTATAGAAGTTTATCTTTGCAGATAATTCATAATGGAGATAACTTAAACCTTTTGTAAATGCATACTTAATAAATATTTTTTTAAATATAAAATAAGTTTTTATCTTCATCATCTCATCAATCAACTTTTAATAGCTATTAAAATAGGTGGTTATGTTATATCTGCAGTAATTTCTGTATTTATCACTAGCAACACAATCAGAAATCGGTACTGAACAGAAGAACGGAACCAAAGACTACCAAGGGAAGAACCACGCTCTCACAGCAGAATACCAGCGTAAAATAGCATCTTAATGCTGCAAGTTTCATATAGTAAGTGTAGAGAATTGGAGACCCCTTTTACCGGATACGAGGCATTGCATCTTAGTCCTCACGACTGACAACACATCTGCATTATGTTTCATAGTCGTGGATAGATTTAGATGTCTATGTGTCACAGTTACTACTTACCATCAGGTGGACTGTGTGCTCGTTTGTCACCCTTTTCGTGTAAAAAAAAGTTCTTGATCTCTTCGATCAATAGTCTTCAATGACATCAATGGAGTTGGGATGGGTTTTTTCTTGATGCCTCAATAATTATTTTGATAAAGAGAGTTTTTGTAATATACAACTTTCTCTCATACAAGTGATTAGCAAAAAATAAAGTTCGATAAATTACACCATGACCAGTTGTCGCTACTGCATACAGTATATGAATGCACAAGGCATAAAGAATATCACATGTATTATGAATTTTATTTAGATATTGTTGTTATTTTCAGATAGATAGATTTCAGACAGATACAGTTTTTACTATAAGGTTTATATTCCATGTTCATCAGCGTAACACATTTCACTGTCAATTCATTTTTAGACAATTTTCGACGGTATATTTTACAAAAATAATTGAATCATCAATTTTTCAAACGGATTTGTTGACCCAAGCACTGCCACAAACAAAATTTATGAAAACACACACGTGGGTAATTTAGAAAGCTTGCATTGCCATCATTACTTGAAAATTAACTGGAACTTGTGTATATCAATAGAGTATTTACCCTGTATTTATTTCAAGATGAAGTAATAAAGTGCATTTATCTAAACTACGTCACAACAGTACATTTTGAACCGTTTGAAAAAGGCGTAAAATGTAAAGACATGCAAAAAAAGATAATTATGTAATAGGCATCCAACATCCAGAATTACGAAATATGCTTGGAAATATATAAAAACATGTTAGGTATAAGTTACAACATTCAGCAGCTGTACGAGTAGTAGGTATTGTGAACATGAATGCGATTTCACTAGATTCAAATGAACACTAACGCTGCGGTATTTCCAGCCCGTTAAATTTAGAGTTACTGCACGCAGTGCGCATCAATTGTTTGCAAGTTTTACAATTCGATTTCACTGTGGATTATTGATATGGCTTAATACTTAATAAACTAATATACCATTACAGCCTATCAAAACTAAACCTTTGACATGTGCTCACCCCATAAATTACCACAAAGGGGAATTTTGGAATCGTTGCCACGCTTGGTAAGCGATTTGGCAACCGCAGTTTTATATAATAATACAGATGTTATCAGAAAGATGCTGCTGCCATATTCTGTTTTTTTTTTCCTTTTATGGGCTCTTACGACACCTATAGAATGATATGGGGTAGTGGATATTGTAACACCGCCACTACATCATTTTTTTAAACATGCCCATTCACTTAATTCAAAAACATACACACACAAACACACACCTTTAAATATTTATTCGACATAAACACAGCCGGTTCCTTAACTAATTATAAGATGGGCATTTCCTAAAGAAAATGTTACTTTAATGGTTTATTATTCAAAATAAAGTTGTAAAATATTAGTTTTTACTACTAGAAAATATGTAGTTCTTAAAATAACTAGTAATTACATTCACATTTCAAAGATAGATATAATACCGCCGCTGAACTATACGATGTGTCAATACAGTTAAAGTAAACGGTTTTTAGTTTTAAATAAGTGTAACACTGCTGTTCAAAAGATTTAACGGAGCAAAAAAGAATTAATTATAATTTAAAATCAAATAAGTTTATCATATCCTTGCACCAGTTCATATTTTTTTATCTAGAATAAGGTTTACAAACAAGCATACAGTCCACCTGATGGTAACCGTACGGCCCATAGACATTAACAACAATCCTCGATCACAAAGAACACACAAGACATCTGAGGATTAAGATGGAACGCCTCATTTCCAATAAAAGGGTCTGCAGTTCTCTACACTCACCATGTGAAACACAGTAGCATTAAGCTGCTATTTTACGATGGTATTCTGTAAGAGCATGGTCTTTCCCTGATCGAGCCGACCCATTCATGCTACAACCTTATCATAGTTGCAGAATGACTCTTCTACGTCCACTATAATAAAACTGACTTATCTAACTGCTTTCCGTTATTATTGCTATGGAAAAGACTCATGTCCAGCATTTGATTATGTGCCAAATATAGTGGTGATTTATCAATTCAACGTAATATTTGAGGACGACTATCCTGAGATTCACACACAATCACGTTGTTAAAATCACAAGCACAAAAGTAACGTACTACCAGTAAAAAAACTCTAGAGAGTGTAATCCGTACACTGAACGTAATAAAGACTGAAAACAATTTATTTATATGATACGTCTGGGAAAACTTATCCGTAGATCCATTCAGTGAACAAGATGAAATCAGCTTGATATGTGCTACGGGCGAAATGAGAAAATGGTGTGTCTTCCTATAAATACATTTTTTTTTGTTTTATGTTGTATACGCAACTTTTCAGAAGACAAGAGCAATTTACTAACTCTCAGTTTGTGTGGTCGTGTCAGGTGATAGTGCTTTTGAACCTTTATCAGTAAAATGATCAACCATGTCAGTCTTTGGTTTTAATCACTCGGGTTACCAATTGCACTAGGTATTTATTATATGTATAAGAACAGTGTATACTATCAGTGAATCTTACCAAGCCTGGATGTATAAACCACGTAAAAATTTAAGCAAAGCGGGGTAATGACTCAACACTTTATGTAGATTTTTATAGACTGATTTTAACGAAATTTAAATTTGAATTACAACTGTATCTACTGAATGTGAATTATATATACTGTGTAATAATAATTCTCGATACTTTTCCTATAAACAGTGTAATCATTCGAAAATTTAAAACAACATATAATTCCACTAGATATTATATATTTAACTAGTAATATTGTATTATTTATTTTAATGTAGGTACATAGGTACATAATTTTAACATTTAAAAAATATTTTTAAATTAGAGTATTACTGGCTTGCTTGCTACGACGTGATCTTCTTATACTGTAAAAGTTCTAAAAAAAATCTTAAACAATAAACATGCTCAACATATTGCGTTGAGTGAACTTAATTTTTTATTTATCACACTTAATTTTACGTGGTCCTTAGTTCATACTGTCGAATTTGCATTACACTATGCCAGGGCCACCTCCGTCAAATAGTTTAAAGTTAACTCAAGAATAATTAATTACATTGAATTTGAAATTTGTTTGACCTTCCGTCAACGTCACTGGTTCTATTTTTTTTTTCCTTCTTTTCGTCAGAAGTTCTAGAAGAATTACAAATAGAAAAAAAACACAAATGAACATAACTTTTCAGAGTACCACACTTAAAAATTATTTAAGAAATTTTATTTAAGAGTCTTCACGTAAGACGGAAGGAGATAATATCTTGAATTTAAAACAAGGAAAAGTAGCAAATAATATATAATTAGAAATGCTAAGGTCTAGAGAGGGTTTGACGCCTTCTGTAAACTTTCTGTAATTTTGATGGAATCTTAAACGAGTACCAGAAGACGTGGTAGAAAACCATTATAGTCCCATTGTATAAGAGAAAATGGTCACAACAGGCTTGCAAAAATTACCGTGGAATTAGCATTGTTGAACTGTATTCTAAGGCGCGTAACTAAAAGTTAAATATAGAACAATATAATATAGAACTACCAGATTTAAAACGATATTTTAAAAAATATATAAAAAATAACTGTGCGCACAAATCAATACTTTGTTAAAATCAAATTGACCTGAGAAAACTTTAATTGCCGGCCATTTTGACCAGTATGCGGTGAAGTTTCTCGAAGACCGGAAAATGCCTGACGGCTTAACACGTCTTTGCACTAGAACCACTGATGGGAATTGGAGTTGAATTTTAATACCATAAAAAGTTTTCAAGTTTGATTTCTTGCTGATTTCAATTCACTTTTAAGAAGTACCTTTTTGCGATTATGACTTCTTAACTTATATTATGAAGTAAAGTATATTATTATGATCAGATTCACATCCCTTATAGCCTTTAGTAATATATTAATATCTGAGATTATAACGTTATTGTTGAGGTTTATGATTGTGCAGAGTTAAAATGCAGCGAATTTTTATATATTATATATTAAAAATAAAAATTTAATCATCTATCCTTTCCTTTTTTGTTAATAAAGTAAACAAAAGCATATAGAATCGATCTATACTTTAGGGTATTTAGTTTGGGTTTTCTAATTTTATTTTAAATTGTCTGCCCTTTTTGATGACGAGATATAATGTTTCATTCATCTGTAATATAAAAATTTTATTACAGTCAATTTTACGTCGAACTACTGGGAACTTCTATTGTTTTATAATGGGTGCTGCTGCGGTTCTACAATGCGTGGTGGTGGACTTTTACATACATCTTTATAATGTTTTTAATCCTAAGACATCCCGGTTTCCTTTACCGTCGGCCACTGAAGCAGGTTCAGTAAATTAGCACTTTAAATTACATCTAATAGTTTCATTGGCCTAATGGCAGGATGCGGACCGCGAATTCAAAATGTCGTGGGTTCGAATCCACCATTCCACTACTGTCGTGAATCAGTCCTAATACAAGCATTTTCAGCTTACCAGGAGTGCTTAAAGGGAGTATTAGTAGTGTTAATAACATTAAAGTTAAAGTTACAGCCTATATACGTCTCACTGCTGGGCACAGGCCTCCCCTCATTTCTAAGAGGGCTTTGGGGCAAATAAATGTCCGCCACGCTGCCCCACTGCGTGTTGGCGAACTTCACATGTCTTCGAATTTGTTTCTTATTTCTCAGACATGCAGGCTTCCTCACGAAGTTTTCCTTCACCGCCGAGCACGCGGTAACTCAGCACTTAAAATTGCAATTAACGGTGCTGACGGGGATCGAACCCGGGTTGTTCGCGTACTGTGAAATTTACAGCGAGCGCTACCCATTTAAGCTACCACGGCTCTCAGGTTAACAACATTGCTAGTAGGTATTTAAAAAGCATTTCTTTCCTTTTTACATATATTAATACCAAGTTATTAAGATTTTTTTTTAATTTTGATAATTTATAGCTTTTTTCTACATATAAAAATAGATTAAAAAGTTTTAAAATCTTAGTATTATAATTTCAAAGTGAGAAATATTTTATAAGCTTGTTAGCAAGCTTAATACAGAAAAGGATGCAAATTAATTCTATTACGATGAACGTTGTTTGTGCTAAGATAATTACAAAACATAGCATTCATTTCAAGCTTGTTGAGAGTCTCATAAAAATATAATTTACATCAGATAAAAAATAATTATACAGAAAGTTCATTAAAGTAAGTTGGAAATGTACAAATAAATCTATTTAAAACATGGGCATGTGTAAGCTATTTTGAATTAGAATTATTAATGATATTCATGATGATTTATTTTAATTTCGCGATTACTTTACATTGAATAAAACTAATTTAACGGCTTTATCGCGTTCAATTTAACTTTTTTTTTCTTTTTTAAATCCCGAAGTTGCGGGTACTTTACAGCATGGTCTTGTACTGAGATGTTTGAAGTCATTGATGTCTTAGTTAACCCGGATTTCCATCAGCTTTTGAATATAAATATTTATCCTATGTACACAGGACGAGCTTACAAAGTCTTGTAGTCTTACAGTGGTATATTTAAATTTGGATTTGATTTAATTTTTTATAGGATTTCACTTAGTGAGAGCACTCAGTCATCTTTTCTACAGTAGGCTTGAAGTAGGTTTTTATAAAAGCTCCCTTCAAACACAATAAGTAAACACAATAAACAAAAAAGATATTATGTTTTCTCACACATATTAACGTTAATCCATCCATACAGTCTTAGAAAAAAAAAGTAAAAATGCGTGAGTATCGTGAAACACTCGGTTGGAACGAAGTTCCTTAGTAAATTTTTTTTTATAGATTTATTTTAAATACGAGTAATGCTATTAAATATTACTAATATTCCCTTAAACCACTTCTGGTAAGCTTAAAATGCTTGTGTTAAAAGTGGTTCATGACAGTAGTTTAATGGCGGATTCGAACCCACGACCTTTCGAGTTCGCGGTTCGCACCCTGAGAGGCTACTGACGCTTCTAATATATTTTTATTGATAAACGTATTATATTATTGATTAACAAATGCAAACAGATGAATAACTAGCGTTTATTAAAATGAAGCGTTATTTAAAATAAAATTATAGTTCTTTCATGGTAAGATAAGAAGATTGGATATTATTTCATCTCGCTCCCTTATAGCCGCCAAGGTCGTCTGCAATACGTCACAAGAGGTCGTGACGGAAAAATCTTACACTTTTTCTCGCCTAGCCGCCAAATTCTTACCGTCCAATAAAGAACTTCGTTCAGATAATAGCTAAGCAGTGTCATCGATAGATGGTGTTGTGCAAATGTAATGCAAAAAGGCGGGCTCTGTTTTTCCTTTTCGTAGATGTGCCTTCATAATTGCTGCTGATCTTTATATCACTCACAGGTAGCATAACTCATATACAGGTGTGATTGTTCACTTCTAATAAATATACTTCAAATCTTAAAAATGATAGCTCAAATGAGCCTTCTCAAAAAAACCTTCTAATCACAGATACTGACTGCCATAGATTTATTAATTAACTAACGTTAGAATAGATCGGCAATGCAAAAGAGAAAGAGCATAATTTACGCGTATGTTAGAGCGAGAGAGATAGACTAGACCATTCTCGTACACGCTATCGGGTTATATAGGCCTGGCGTCATTCATGAACAAAACAAATCCCGCTTGTATTTGCAAAATCTTAGATTTTAATGTGAAAATTAGTGTTTAATAGACTTCATTAATTATTACTAGCTGGGAAATAACTCACCTCAGAAAAAAAAAGCCACATTATTATACATTTAACTCGTAGGTACGATTGAAATGTTTAGCTGTCTAAATGCTGTGTTTTAGAGCAGGTACATACAAACAATTTATACTACCATGGATAGAAAATATTATCACATTTTATATCAAAAATCATCTGAATGCAAATCAATTTAATTTAAAATAATTAAAAATACGTGAAATTCTGCTAATTTAACCACACTTTTGTAGAGATTGCATAATCGATAAAAACTTATCGAAATATTCTTAACAAACAAAGGTATATACTTACTCAGGTCATAAGTTCTGCCAAAAACTTCTTATAAAATTAATGATAAACTTTTTGATAATTATATATGAAATTAAAGGTAATTTAATTTAGAATATAATTTTATTTACATTATTCTAAATGCCCTATTTTGAATACTTGCATACATCTAAATCGACGCGGCCAATCATCAATCGCAGCACGCACCACACACTGCCGCTGCTTTAGCCAAAGATGCTCGGAGAGATTCCAAATTCTGATGAGGTTTAGCGCAGACTTTCTCCTCCAAATGTTGCCATATCTTATTATCCAGTGGGCTTAAATATGGACTAGAGGAGGACCAGTGTTCATATCCGATAAAGTCAATTCCATGGGCGGTCCACCAGTTTTGCGTGCTTCGTGCCCTATGATCTGGTGCAGAGCCCTGTTGGAATATACAATGTCTGTTTTTGAACATTGTTTGAAAAAAAGGTTCCACTATGTTTGTTAAGGCGGTATTTTGGTACACCTCGGCAATGGTTTTTACACCTTTTTTACAGAAAAACACCTCAGTTAAGCCTGAATATGAGACTCCAAGGCAAACCATGAGTGATGAAGGATAATGTGCTTGTTGAACCATCTGAATACGCATGTTGTCATTTTGTTTATTATAACTTTCATCGATGTCAAAATATTTTTCAACCGAAAACAAAATTTCGCGGTATTTTTTCCCGCGTACCGCCATAACAAAGCGCGAGATTTATCCAGCCTATTTTTTTTCAAACACTTACTCAAAAAATGTTCGGTCTTCTTACGATAAGCTCGTAGTCCTAGGTCTTCATTGATCACACTTTTGACCGTGGTTCTGCTTAGGCCTGTCTGAAGAGCTAAGATTTTTTGTTTACGAACAGGATTTCGTTGGATTCACGCCTTCACTACTTTGATGATCGCGGGTGTCCTAACTGGACGAGGTCGGCCGGTCCTCCTACGATCTTAGAAGCTTGAATCTTCAGTGAATCGTTTGATATTGCAATAAACAAATCGTAGGGTTCTCTTCGGCGCCCTGCGGACTCTCCGTCCGCATACCGGCCCGTGGTGCTGCTCGACGAGGTGGGCAAGCTCTTTGAAAGAGTAATTGCAAACCGCCTCGCCGAGCACCTTGCGGGGACGGGGCCGGATCTTGCGGAACACCAGTTTGGTTTCCGCAAGAGGCGCTCTACGGTGGACGCCATCATGCGCGTGAGAGCCCTCACGACGGGGGATGCAGTGGCCAGGGGGGGGGTTGTCTTGGCGGTGTCTCTCGACATCGCCAACGCCTTCAACTCCATGCCCTAGAGCTGCATTAGGGAGGCACTCCGGTATCACCGGGTGCCGACCTATCTCCGTCGTATAGTCGGGGACTATCTGACGGACAGGGCCGTCATCTACCCCGGTCGAAACGGAGAGTGGAACCGGCGAGAGATGTCGTGCGGTGTCCCACAAGGTTCGGTTCTGGGGCCGCCCCTGTGGAACATCGGTTACGACTGGGTGCTGCGCGCCGACCTCCCTACCGGCGTCAGCGTAGTTTGCTACGCTGACGACACGCTGGTACTGGCACAAGGGGGGTCGTACGAGGCGGCGGCGGAAACTATGACACGCGGGGTTGCGATAGTCGTTGAGAGGATCCGGCAACTGGGTCTCGAGGTGGCTCTGCACAAGTCCGAGGCCATGCACTTCCATGGTCCTCGGAACAGGCCACCACCGGGATCCTCAGTGATGGTAGGAGGGGTATCCATCGGCGTTGAGTCGACGTTGAAGTACCTAGGACTCGTCCTCGACGGCCGATGGAACTTCGTTGAGCACTTCCGACGTTTGGCTCCCAAACTGGAACGGACCGGGGCTGCCTTCAGGCGGCTCCTGCCGAACCTGGGGGGGCCAAACGCCTCCTGCCGGAGGCTCTACGCGGGGATCGTGAGGTCCATGGCCCTTTACGGGGCCCCGGTGTGGGCGCGTGGTTTGGCGCGGCTTGCCGTCCACCACCTAAACGCGCCCCAAAGGGTGGTTGCCGTAAAGATGGTTCGCGGCTACCGCACGATCTCCCGCGAGGCGGCGAGCCTCCTTGCCGGATTGCCGCCATGGGATCTGGAGGCGATAGTCCTCGCGCGCCTGCACGAATGGCGCGCGGCAGCACTATGCCGGGGGGAAACCCCGCTGCCGCGGCAAGTTGTCGCGCAGCGGACAGACTTCCGGCATGATCTCATGGCGACATGGAGAGAGCGACTGTCGCAACCCCGTGCTGGGCACGCCACTATAGCGGCGATAAGACCCCTCTTTGAGAAGTGGCTTGAGAGACGCCACGGCGTCCTCACCTTCCGCCTGACGCAGGTCCTCACCGGACACGGTGTGTTCGGGAGGTTCCTGCACCGAATCGGGCGGGAGGAAACGCCCGGGTGCTCCCACTGCGAGGATCGACCGGAGGACACGGTGGAGCACACCGTGGAGGTGTGCTCTGCTTGGGCGGAGCACCGCCGTGTCCTCGTAGCGGCGATAGGCGGCGGCGACCTCTCGCGTCCGGCTCTGGTCGAAGCCATGGTCCGGAGCGAGACGGAATGGGATGCCGTCACCACCTTCTGCGAAGCAGTGATGCTAGCGAAGGAGGTGGCGGAGCGGGAGAAGGAAAGAGCAACAGCTTTCCTTCCCGGCCGCCGCGGGAGACGCCCCGGGCGTCGGGGGCTACGCCGTGGCCCCCGACCACCGTAGGCGCGGGCCTGTGGACGGCGAGCAATGGGTAGCTCGCCGTCCGTCCGTCTAACGACGACAGGCCGTGTCGACGGCGCGTTTTGTTCCACGCGCGCCTCAAAGAGCTGTCAGCAGCGTGAAGGGGCCCGCAAGGGCCGACGCCTGCCGGGGCTGCGGGCTGTTCGAAAGAGATACCGCGGCTCCGGAACGTAAGGGCACTGAAGGAACACGGATGGTTTTTAGTCAGTAAAAGTCTGACACTCCCTTCCGCTCCACCCACAGCGAAAGGCGTCATTAGATGATTTTCCATCCGCAAAAAAAAAAAAAAAAAAGGGTTCTCTTCGGAAAATCTCTTTTGGCGCATTACCACAGCGATGCAACGCGATAACCGCTACTCTATCATTTTTGCGACCACTCCATATTTGAAAATGAATAAAAATTAATTTCTTTTTTATTTTCGGCAAGCGCAAAAGTTATATTTTAAAAATTGGTGCAATTCATCTAGCCATTATTCATAAATTTTAAATAAGGTTTTGACAGAACTTATGACCCGACTAAGTACTTGCATGAAGACTTATTCTACTTAGTAGTAT
This sequence comes from Parnassius mnemosyne, assembly GCA_963668995.1. Lineage (NCBI taxonomy): Eukaryota > Metazoa > Arthropoda > Insecta > Lepidoptera > Papilionidae > Parnassius > Parnassius mnemosyne. The sequence continues at coordinate 33,354,311 of CAVLGL010000001.1, read as the reverse complement.
AGTTTTATTTTATTTTTAGGTTACCGTAGTTAAATATTCTTCTGATTGTATGAAAAAAAATATTTTAATAGAATTAGGGTGACAAACGAGCACACGGCTCACCTGGTGGTAAGTGGATGGTAGATTTTCCCAAAATATTGATATTCGACAAAATGGTTGATAATAATAAATATAGAAGAATTGGTTCCCAAAAGAAAATAGTCGACCATATTATGCCGCAAGTACTTTGCAGGAAAATGTTTTTCTCATAGAAGCGCCCACTGTGTAGTGGCGGTGTAAGAATATCCACTACCCCACATCATCACGTGGGTGTCGTAAGAGGCGACAGAGGGAAACAAATCAGGAGATAAACAGCAGTGGCTTCCTAATATCCACTAAAAATAAAAATAAAACTGCGGTTGCCAACCCGCTTTGTCAAGCGTGGTAACAATGGCAAATAAGCCCCCTATGAGGCAATCTAGGGAGAGGCCTATAACATAAGGGAAAAACTACAACTCATCCAACCAACTTATTAATAAAACTACGTATTTAAACTTTTTTATAAATAGAATATTATAATTTATTTGTTATAGGTACCTGAATGGCAATATGTACTGAATATGTTTCGCAATATTCTAAAAATTGACATTGTAGTCTAGTTTAATACCTTTTTAGTATACATTTCCTATAGCAGTTTGGTTTTAGTTACTAAGTTTTAATTTTTATAAATATCGAAACACGCATATTATCATTTTCAATAACAGCATTTCTTTCAGAGAATTTATATTATAGTCTTTGCGCTGTAGCATGGTGCGTATGACAGCTCACGCCTATGAAGTTTCATATTTTTTAGATAAACTGTCATACAGATATTGTTGTACTTCATGGATGGGTAACGCCCACTTACAATAGTGATGTTGTACACTAAACTAATCCAAGCATAACGGGCAACCACAGACTATCAAAAATCGGTTTTGAAATAAATCGATTTTATAAAAATCACGTAAATATGTATTGTAATTGGAACTAATCGTTTAACAAATTCTGATTTACGGAAAAAAACGCACATAGACGAATATGCAGTGTTTAGGATACATGGAAGATAAATTATTCGTTGGTCAGCTCAGGCAAAAAAAAATAATTATAAAGTAAATTGCGCATTGTGTCAAAAATACTTAATTATAACTCATGGCGGCCATAATTGCTACAAAAACCTATTTTTTTATTTCTATTTCATTAGATTTGTAAACCGAATTCTCGATTTTTTTTACTTTCCATCCCGATATTTGGCCCATTGGAACTGGCAACACTAATAGACATATAACGAGAGGCGCTAGCACTCGTACCTTGAAAATCTGCCGGTGCAGTCAACGCCGTACTGAAAATTACAGATGCTCGCAGCCATTTTATTTGTTTAAATGTCAATATGAATGTTGCAATCAACATGAAATAAAAGATGATTTTTATTTTCAAATTAATACATAGTATAGTCTATACATTGAAGTGACTGTTTGTAATATTAAAAACAGCCTTTTACTAAATACATATGAAATTATATACGATATTTATAACAAAAAGACAAAACAATTTTTAAAATGTTTGTCTGTATCTCTGTTTGTTCCGGCTTACAGCTGGCACTGGCAGATAGCTGATGTTATAAGGAGTAACACAGGCTAATTTTATTATAGAAAAAGAATTAGAATTCCGCGCAAAAAAAATGAAAACCCATGAAATCCAATCGTAATAAATACCAAGCGGGCAAGGTCCGGGAACAGCTATTATATTACAATTATGACATAATTTGTATTAAACTTAAACTTAATTTTACATGTAGTTTATAAAGAATTTTATGCTTCGTTTTTAATTTTTATATCGATAGCTAATCGATAATTTTTGCTTTGCTTTGTGTATCGTTAATCGCCTTTTTTAAATCGATTTAACATTGTTCCATCTCTAGATACGCCAAAAGTGTAAGTTTTCACCCGCACCATGCTATAACGCAAAGATATAACAATGTTTGAAGTTCATCTATGAACTAAGTGGTAGGACCCCATTTCTGTCTGGGAAGTCATCTGGGGAGTTATTACCCTCTTACGTATACCGGTATAAATACAGGCTGTATAGAATTCTATCTCAGTTCGTAAAGGTGACAATAACCTTCTTAGTTTGGAGTTAGCTGCAAGTGTTCATAGGCTGCAGTAGTCACTTACCATCGTCAGGTGGACTGTAAGTTCATTGGATACTTCAGTTTTATAACTATATTTTAACAACTAAATCCTAATATATATAATTGTTTTATTTTACATGTATTTTCTGAATGTCGAGAATATTCTGAATTACACCTTTTAGATATGATATCTCAATATTTATTTAATTAGTACCTGTAGCAATTCAGCGAGGAAACGCAGCCAGCGTTCTTGGCAGAATACCACAGGGAGTAGGACTGTATGATAATTTAAGTTTTAGTTTTAGTTTTTCTTATATATAGTTTCATAAAATATTAAAAAAATTCATATGTACAACAGTGTTTATTTTAATGTTTCATTATATCAACAATAAGCCGCTTCGTTAGTTTTTATGTGACTTCATGCAGCTTAAAACCCGCGAAAGGGCAAAATGCTTTTAAAGATATCTAATTTATCAAAATACGATGAATAGTTTACAAGGATATGAGGGAACAGACGAACATACATACATACATACACGGTTTTCTATAATTGTAACCATCCTTTTGGCTTCGCCGTAGTTTGGTGAAAATATTCATTTACATCATGAGCGTCAAATCCGAAGACACGAATACTGCAACCAGTATCGATAATTATAGTTGAGGCAGGCAATGCATGGTGCAGCACTATTTGTCACCCACACATGCACAATACACGCACACTGGTGTATTTTGGTCTCGAATCACTCCATTGCCAATCTAAACGGTTACAATGTTAAGCGGGTATTTTGTTTCACGAATGCGTATAATACAAAAGACCTAAGAATACCCAATACCCTTATATCTTCTCGTCAGTGTCGTAAAAGGCGACAGAGGGAAACTGAAACAGGAGATGGGCAGAAGCATATTTCTGATAACAACTCAAAATTATTAAAAACTGCAGTTGCCAACCTGCCTGCCAAATGTGGCAAATATGGAAAAACCTTACTTATGAAACAAATTACAAGGAAGTAGATATCCAGCAATAGACTTTTATAGTCTATAATAGATTGTTGTCCATGCAAAGTTGTAGGAGACACTTACAACTTTGCATGGACAACAAATAACGCGATTTGCAGGAGCGGATTTATAGTTTGGCGGAGTAAAAGATTGAGGACTTTTATCGCATTACTTTATCACCTAAAAATGTCAAAAGAGTTATCTATTTTTCTTCTTGATCATCATCAGCCTGTTAAAGCCTGCTGCAAGACCAATGTAGCGGTGATTTGCCATAATCGTCATGGTCGGTAGGCAGATTGACGATCGTAATACAAGACTCCCTGGACGTTGCTGCTCGTAGTCAGTCTGGGTATTTTATGTCTGCTCTGACGTAAGCGGTATGTTTATGCCGCCAAATATCAACAGTGATTTGATTTTTCTAACGTTTATCATTGTCATATCTTACTACATCCCCAGGACGAAACGTGTAATAGATTCATTTACGCCGCCACTACACGGCAAACGAATTATCGTTGCCTTTTTATCATTAACTTTTTAGTCCAGTAACTTTATACATCACAGCATGCGTCAAATGTGGTAGTTCTGATTTTTTACAGCCTTGCTTATGATGTTGGCCCAATGAATAATCCAAGTTTGTGACCTCAAGCGCCGAACGCAACTTTGTCAAAAATCGAAAAAACTGAAAAAAAATCGTTTTTTTTTTCAAATTTTGGCGATTATAACCCTAAAGGACTAGTTTTTGAAAAAAACTTTCTTTGGACGTTTTTAAAGTAAGCTAAATGATAGGATGATATTAAAACTGTCTCTGTAGACCCAATAGTTTTCGAGATTAAGCCTTTCAAAGCTTATAATTTTTTTAGAATTTCGCAATTTTTTGCAATTTTGTCGTTCTGAATGAATTTTGATCCTGATTATACTATCGAAGCCCTGTACTTTTATGATGGGATGATAAAAAAGAAAATGAGAAGTGTGAACGATTATGTTTAAGCTAAGCAACGAATAATGAAGTGAAAAAGATAAGTACAGCAAAAGTTAATAAATTTATTTGTTAGGAAATATAAGTAATATTCAAAATCAAAAAATTAAATTAATTTCGCCCTTTTGGAAGGTCCTGGTTGAGTATCTGGATCGACGTATTGGCATGACATATCCCCATCGTGCTAGATGGTGATGAATCGTCGACGTCTTGTGCCCACAAGTCATCCTCCATTTCGACATTGAACAGATCGTCGCCTTCTGGGATATCTACTACTGCAACATCAGGTTTATTGTCATAAGAGGCCCCGCTGCAGTGCCAGCAGACTGATAAGCATTTTAATCCTGCTTTCCTGCAGCTGCATGCGTTCTAACAACCTTACGTGCAGCCGCATGAATACATTCACAAGAGGTGTTGTGGGGCTGCATCTCTGGTCATCATTTTGAGGTTGAGCCCATGTGGCGTGGATATCCAATTCCAAGAGAGAGGGTTCAGTGTGACTCCCAACCACGCCTGTACCTGTAAGAAGATTGTACATAAGAATAGAAAATGATGAATATAAAATAATATGTAATGTGTTATTGGTGCAATGACAAATTTTTACCTCATGTTATGTCCGCAAGGAGTGAAATCGAGCAGAGTCTCGTGTAGGAGGGAACCTGGCTAGATTGAAGCTGGTTTTCATCGCAAATAGTAAGTACCGCATCTCGTCAAGGTTATGAATGTTAGGGTTGCCTCCGTATAGCGCAATTATGACTCGCTCTCCTGCTGCTGCTATCTCGTCATGTGTAGAGTTGGTGTCGAGAAAAATCGCAGCTTGCTTTTCAACGTCCCGATTTTTTTTGACTATGGACATCATTTGCTTCTTCCCTAATCCAAAGAAGCAGGATGTCGAGTCACAACTAATAAAGGCGTGGATGAAGAGGAAAAACTATGGTTTCAAAGATAATTTTGAAGAAAAGAATCTGGAATACATAACATCTGATGCTTTGCCTCTTCCACATTTATTGTAAAAAATTTCACGTAGGTTTGAGATCGCAGTAAGGGTAATCAGCAAGTCAGCAAATCCTCACGAACGACTACCACTATATCATAGGTAGACGCAGCAGTTACAGCTGTAGTGATGATGAGCCTATCAGAACCTTCCTCTGCTTGGAGTACTTGAATGTTGTGATTTCCCATTTTTGGTTCCTTTAAGGTTACAGGTTGAAATAGTGAATACAAGGTGGATTTTGTGCTCTTTCCCATTCCTTCTTCAGAGAACAATGACATTAAGATTGGTGACAGTTCGTAAGTGAAGAACTTTCGCAATTCTTCATCCAATTCTTTTGAGACACACAACCTGTGAGACAGTGTTAGAGGATCAACAGTTACCTGATTATTGCCAACAGTAATAGTTCGTACAGTTGAAAAAAGAGACACCACATTCTAACGTCTAAAATATTGCAAAAAATTGCGAAGTTCGAAAAAAATTATTAACTTTGAAAGGAATCAACTACTAAAAATCGGAAACTATTGGGTCTACAGAGACAGTTCTAGTATCATATTGTAGCAAATTTCGTCTACTATAAAAAGATCTTAAGAAAGTTTTTTGAAAAACTAGTCTTTTACAGTTATAATTGCCAAATTTGAAAAAAAAAACAATTTTCGCGGTTTTCTCGATTTTTGATGAAGTTGCGTTTAGCGCTCGAGGTTACAAATTTATTATTATAAGATTATTCATAAGCGACATCATAAAGAAATCTGCAAAAAATCAGAACTATCGGATTTGACGACTACTACCTCATACTTTCAGGCGAAAAAGTTACTGGATTATTTACAATGCACACTGACACAATAGGCTGAAAATAATAAAGTTACAACTATTGAGTTGTATACTTATTAAAGTTAAAAAAAACATGAATTAAAGCTAAAACATAAATTTTATTCCTAGAAAGAAATTAAAGAACTTTAAATGTAAATACATCCTTTTAAATTACATGATCTTCATCGACGCTGCATCGTTTAAAAGTTTTAATCACTTTATAGCCGTGATAAGCAAATTTTAATTGAGTTTAATCTCACCGCGTAATTACTAAGGCAATTCGCCGCCAAATATTTTCATGAATATTAAAGAGAGTGCTAATCGTAATTTATACCAGATTTGAATAATTTAAAAACGTTTACTGATAACATAAACAGGAAAAACAGCCACACTAAATAATTTAAAAATCGCAAATACTAACAATTTGCTTTGTGGCATTCCTTGGTGGAGGGCATATGTTCATCAATGGGCTTGTGAATGCAATGATGATGGTGGTGGTAGAACAATTTGTTTCATAACGAAGGAAAAGGTAACCATATAATCACATCTCGTTTATTGAATATCATTAGTTTCGACTAATGAGAATAGTGATCGTAACCCGCGATTTTCCAAGGGAAATACCGTAGTATGTGTTTTTCCTCACCGTACCAAATTTTTGTCTCAGTCTTTTGCCGCTGACGCCATAAGGCTTTGGAATAAATTACTTTCACATATTAGGAAATCGACTTTTGCTGCTGCCTTTAAGAGAATGTTATCTGATCATTGCCTTTCTTCTCCCAATAGCTAACTTTCTTAAATGTTTCTGCTTATATATGGGTTGATATTATAAATTATTGGAACGAAGTTCCTTATCGGACGGTACGGTTTTGGCAGATGGGAGCTAGGCAACAAAAAGTGTAAGATTTTTTCGTCACTAGCCCTTGTGTCATAGTGTAGACGGCCTTGGCGGCGAAATAAAGAAGTGAGATGGAATAATATCCATCTACCTCGCACTTTTTCTTATCTTGCCATGAAAGAAATATTATTTTATTTCAAATGACGCTTCATTTTAATAGACGCTAGTAATTCATTTATTTGTATTTGTTAATCAATAATATAATACTTTTGTTCATCAATAATAAAATACTACGCAAGGAACTTCGTTACCAACCGAGTGTTCCACGACACTACCGCATTTTTTACGTTGATTTGGTATTTGTTTGTATGTAAATATGCTTAAAAGTATATATTATGTATTATTTGAAAATTGCGTATGCTATGTATCAGGTATAGAGCATATTTATACATATTTTCATATTTTATAGCACTAATATGCTTAAGTTTCACTGCTTAGGTGGTGGTAGATTGGTAGCAAAAGCATGAAGGCGTTAGGTCCGCTATTTGTACACTTTATCTGCAATAAAGATTTTAAATACACATATAATAGTATATCAATGTAACCGAAAAACAATGTGTTTTTTTTGAAAAACAAATGTATCAAGGGTGGTAGAGCATCTGACAGTAGGAAACCCCTGTAATATTTTTCGGTTCAAAAATCATTAAAAATTTGATAAATTTGACCGACGCTCCAAGAAGTCTACAGTATTTCAGCCAATGACTTCAGGGTGGTCCCAAGGATTACATAAGATTTGATAGATTACAAATCTATTGAAATTAAAAAAAAAACATCCTAATTTCAAAAGAGAATATAACTGGTTGCTACTATCTGCTTTATTTATTTATTTATTCTTTATTGCATTCCTTAAAAAAATACACAGGCCGGACTTAATGTCTTGAAGTATTCTCTACAATTCAACCAATGAAGTGGTGAAAATTTGACGTATATAGAATAAGAAACAAAATAAATATGATACTTAACTACGTAGTATACACATTTAATTAATAAATTAACTATACAAATGTATATACACACACACACATATATATATATATATATATATATATACATATATATATATTTACACATATACATATTTCTATACATATATAATTAGTACATACAAATAACTAGGAATAAATACACCCGTATGATTTTTATGATTATCATCATTACAGCACTTCACAAGTCCACTTCTGAACGTAGGCCTCCCCCAAGGAATGCCATAACGCACGATCCTGAGCCGGATCGTACGGAACTGAACGTTAGCTTTCCGCTAATTGTACAAACTTATATTACGAATATCATTTTATTTGCAAAATACAAACGCGACAAACAGTAAATAATATCAACGAATCAAGTTAAAATATATAAAAAAATTACATAGATACTTAAAAGGCACAAATATGCTACCGATGTGATAGTATAGTTGTGTTCCGAACAACTACCTATGAGGTATTTATATTTTTTTTTGTTTTGATGTATTCATGTGCACTTTCAAAGAAACCACCACGCACAATACTTTGCAATTGCATGCTATGCAATGGACACGAAGTGTGTCTTAATTCGATCTCTATAACCAATTATACAATAGGTGATTGTGCTCTCTCACTGCACGATATTTTTATTAATATAATTATAATTAGTGGAAATGCACAACATAATTATACTTTATATTATCTGTTGATGTCTCTAGAAAAAGAGAGACACTAAAGTTACGTCCTTCTTATACTTTTTTATTTGAATACTTTTTAGTAAAAATAGTAAAATGTTTATTTTGCTATGAACAAAGTCCAAATTGTAGCTATAATTACCAGCTAATCAATTTAAAGTTCGTAATATCCGAATAAAACCCAAAAAGTATACCTAAAATGTGCCAATCTCGCTAAAAATACTGAAAGATTTTCCTCAACCACACATCGGCCCAAAATTTCTAAATTAGGGCAGGATACCACATACGACGAATTTATTAAAAACAATTTTTAAAATTTATTAATCGCATGCTAAACATCGTAAGGAAGCCTATATTTTTGAAAATAAAAACTAATGAAATAAAATTAAACTGCTCTGCCCTGAGAGAATTGTTAAAATTCCTACGCCCAGCTGGAGCACGTATATGGGCTGTTAATTTACCTTCAACAGAAAAATGCATTAAAGAATGTTCTACTTAAATCTTCGGCCAGCATCAAGGGCTACATGACAACATTTTTGAAATACACATATAAAAGTTTAAATTGTGCCTCTTAATACAAGTTACTTTGCCTATCAGTTATATAAAGTTCAGCAGCGATTACGGAAAGACTTACATAAAGAAAAGAAAACACAACCCGCCTTTTGAATCGCTGTAGTCACATTTTGTTGAAAGCTCTACCTTAATTTCTCTAGAGATTTATACGTTATAGTATTATGTTTCCAGATAATTAGGCCTACTGTTCCAGTTCCTATTATAGATTTATTTTTGTTCCTATTATACATTATAGTAAAAGTACAATCCAAATCAATTTCCATATTTTTGCGAGTTACGTGTTTAGACAGACTTACAGATTTACAACGTTTCCAAGAAATTGTTTTGTAAGCATCCATAAAATAGTATACTCTAATCAAAATTCCGAAAAAATGTTAAGTGTACAGAAATCGACCTCTAAGTATAATAGAGTAAAAGCAAATAATTAATATAGTACAATAAAAATAGATTATCTCCACAATCGCAGCACCGTTCTCGAATTGCCACGTCACAGCAAGTGCAATTGCGTGTCAATATGTGCGACGATTTCCGGCCTTCTGATAAGTTCACTTTTGTTCGAGCTTTTAAACTGTGACCGTGTACAGTTTAAAAGTTAAATTGAAGTTTAAAGATTTTCTTGCAATCTACTTTGTAATCGATGTAAATAAAGTAATTTAGAAATTACTCGATACTTCGGTTCAAAATAGTTTTTTTTTTCATAAAATTATTTTTAAAGGAGTATCGAAATAGAAAGGAAGTTTGAATCGAAAACGAAAACAGTTTTTGAATGGCCCACAAATGGTTGTTCTTTGTGTTTGATGCTTGCCCATTTGCAATTTACGAATGTAAAATGTCTCTATGATACAAGAAAAATTCTAGTGCGAATGGTAAAATCTATGTAAATTTCCCCAATGAAATAAAGTGCAAATGGACTAACTTTTCCTTATTATTTCATGACTACCAATTTCGCACTATCGTGGGAATTTCCTTAATTCGATTTAGTCTACAGTTTATAATATGGCGTTTTGTGGTGAGGAGTGTAAATGATTCAGTAAGCCCATTTCCACTCGTGAGTATTCTAGTCGACTAAGTGACATTACAATAAAATCTGGTATGATCCGACAAATTACAGAGTAATCATATTAGATTATAGAAGATTGTGAACCCACTGGTGAAATTGAGAACTCTTAATGTAATAAATATTTACTTGTCACTCCCATGACTGACTCGACACTGGAAAAATTCTATCAAGAGAAGCCATAATTTAAAAGAAAAAGAAGAATTATATTATAAGTAAATAATACTAGTATTAACTGATCATATAGTTTACTAGTATTATACCAGTACTATTTATTATTAGGATAAATCATTCCAACTTTGACGTGAAAATTACACAGCCTGAAATATTGTTGTCTCCCTTACACTTCAGATTGCGTCTTCTTCTTTTTCTTCTTCATCATAATTAACCCGTAAATTCTACTGCTGAACTTAGGCCCCTACTTGGTTTTGGCCTAATCGCTACACTTTACCATGGTGTTCAGGACAATATATTGTGACATTCATTGAAGGAGATCTATGTTCTACAGTGGTCTTATGAAGAGCTCTTCCGTTACCCTTGTCCTCACCCATAGATAGACTCATAGAGGACATATTTTCCATAATTTCAACGCTTGAATAGAGTGCGCCATTTCTTATTTTTTAATCGTTACAAAGAAGATGCTTCTGCCAATACCCTAGTGCGTTTCCCTCTGTCGCCTGTTACAACACTCACTGGACGATATTGTGTCGAGGATATTCTTACACCGCTACTGAACGGCAGATGAAGGGCTATAATGACTATGATATTATTGGAAATTTATATAAACGTTATATTTAGCAGCAGACGTGCAGCTTTCGATACACAACCTTTCATATTTATTATGCTTTCTATTGTATAAGTTTCCAGTCATTTCAATTAAACCAACATGTTGGTTATTAATCGCTTGGATCTCTTCTTTATTCGCGGTTCGATTACCGCTATTGAAATGCAGTTGCAATCTCGCTTATGTTTACAAAAGGCGTCTAGCGTTCATGTAGATTAAAAAAGGAAATTGAAGCGATTCTGTGGTCATTAGTTAAAGGAAGCTCTATATAAATATCAAAAAAGAAAAATTACGTTTCAACTACATAGCATTTCACTACTATAGAATATTCTATTTCACTGCCATAGTACATCTCGACGATGATTACGAAAATATAATCAATACTAGCTTTTAACCGCGTCTTCGCCCGTGTGGAGGTCTAATTAAAAAAATCACAGACTACGTTTACCTTTAAGCTTTTATCCGCGTAGAAGTCGGAAATTATATCTCTTTTGCTACAACCCAAAATAAAATGTTGTAATTTCAAGAAGTTTCTTTCTACGATTTCTTTAGCATTGAGTCAAAATTGCTTACGACATGACACTTGTTAATGTAATATACACGGTACATTAATAACTAAAGTAACTTGATTATTTATTACTAACTCATTAACGAAGCGCCTTACTTTAAAATTTGAAGTTAAAATATCAATTCACAAGTGACTGCACAAAATGCTGATGTGGCCAATATTATACCTAAAATGGCTGATTTTATTCGTAAAATGACTGCGCAATTTGAAGTTTTTCACACTACAGTAATTTCAAGTCAAAAATTCAAAGTAAAATTGATCTGTGAACTACTCTGTACAAACTATTACTTTCTGCCATCACGATATCCATATCGAACCATATGAACGCTCGATACTCTCGAACAGCTTGCATTACTTGATCTCTCTGGTAAGAAAAAGATTGTAAAAAACTTGTATTTTATATGCGTTATTGTAGGTATAAACTATTTATTTGTGACTTTGGAAGAATCTAAAAATATTGCCTGAAGATCGACAGTAAATCTAATTTTTTCTACTTTTTCAACCGCCTTCAAAAAGGAGGAGGTACTCTTTTCTTTATAGAATTAGGGTGACAAACGAGCACATATTCCACCTGATGGTAAGCGGTTGCTGGGGCCCATAGATATCGACACCTATATTCGATTACGTATCAAAATATAGATGGCGTGACACCCCTGAGGACTAAGATGGAATGCCTCGTTTCCAGTAAAAAGTTTCTCCGGTTCTCTACACATACCATACGAAACACAGCAGTGTTAAGCTGCTACTTTACGCTGGTATTCTGTGAGAGCGTGTTCCTTCGCCGGTCGAGCGGACCCTTTCGTGCTACAACTATATCATTAATATAGCTACTGCATGGCTCTACTACAATTCAACTGTACATTTTTATGTATTTTTTATGTGTGATACCTCATAACTATTTTCTCGGTGAACCGATTTCGATGATTCTTTTTTATTTGAAAGCTTGTGCTTCTCATGTGGTCTCGTATAAATTTGATCAAGGTTTGTAGTAATTTTTGAGTTACCCTTAATAATTTATATTGAAGACGGTTGTACAAAATTCTTAATTTTACTACTTGTTCTTCTAAAGCTTTGTCTTTCTTTCCTTGGAGTAATACATATTTATTCAGAGGTAGAAGTGAGATGGCATGAAACTTTTTTTGCGTAGTGAGACTTTACAGAGAGTAAAGAGTCTACAAGTAGGAAAATTAAAAATTTTCTACAACCGACTTCAATATAAATAAAATGCATCATCAATATAGTCGAGGTCAATTAAATACGCATTCGATAGGATAGGATAACTCTATCTCTCTCTCTCTCTCTCTCTCTCTCTCTCTCTCTCTCTCTCTCTAAGATCAGATCTTGATCAAATTTATATAGAGTCACATGAGAAGCACCAGCTTTCGAATAAATAAAAAAGAATCATCAAAATCAAAATCAGTTCACCTAGATAAAAGTTCTGAGGTAACACACATAAAAATATACAGTCTGATTGAGAACTTCCTTCTTTTTTTGAAGTCGGTTGAAAAAGGAATCAAGATACTTTCTGTTTTGCTTTTTTGCTTTTTTCTTTACTTGTTGTTTTGAGAACCTTTTGACTTATTACTGGATCAAACATCTTTATTTAGCCAATGAAAGACAATTTTCATTAAAAATATTTAACTAAATATCACTGACCTCTACGTAGGTCACTCAATAAGTTTTGAGATATACAAAAAGTATTCTAGATACTATTTATATTTATTTTACATCTTTTCAAAATATTCTCCATCATGCTCTATACAAAGTTCCATTCACCACAAACCAACTCTGAAAACACTTTTGCCAGTCTTGATCTGACAGGTCGGAAATCGCTTCTTCGTAGGCAGACACGGCTTCTTCGGCGCTGAAAAAAACTTGCCTTTTATTTTTTCCCCGAATTTGAACCCCGAATTTTCTCCCGAAGATTCTTCGAAGCCCGGTCTTTGGTTTTCTTTCCCGCACAGCTTAAAAAGCTTTGGGTAATGCAACTGTAGTATACCATTCAGAGTTGACTGACCTACAATTTTCCAGCATTGGCGTTGACAAATGTCCGCTCCACGAAAAAAAAACTAACCACCATTTTTTTGCCGACGTTGCGAGGTCTTTGCAGTTTTGTCGGTAACTGTCCTTTTGAGTAGACACATACCGATATTGATAGATCCATGTCTCGTCACCAGTAACGATTCCTGAAACACACCTTCCTGAATCCACACGAATCTGTTGTTCGCTTTCAGAGAGCAAACGAGGGATCCATCGTCAACAAAGCTTCCTCACTCCAAGATGTTGATGAAGGATGGTATGAATGTTCCCCGAACTAATGCATACAATCTTTTTGATGTCCGTATATGTGATTCGCGGGTCTTCTCGAACCAACATTCCAGTAGTCCATACATTTACTGTCGTTACTGCTGTTTGCGGGGCCCCGGTTCTTTGGTATTCTTTAAGATTAATTTTACCGCTTTTGAATTCAGTAAACCACCTAAAAATTGTTTCGCATGATGGAACTGAGTCCCTTTATGCTGATTGTAACCGTTGTAAACTTAATTTTTTGGTTAAATCAAATTTAAAATCATTATATATCATAGCGCGCAAATGTTCATGGTTAAGATCCATCGTTTTAAACGAAAAGCGCGAGAAGCGTTGCAGGAAAATATGTTTTTTCTTTTAATACTGAGCAATCGGCTTATGGAGTTCTTCTATTTATAAATAAATTTGCTTTTTAGAAACATAACATGGGTGCGTTCCGTTTTTAAATATCGAGCATTTCAAAACTTATTGAGTTACCTAGGTACTATATATATATATATATATATATATATATATATATATATATATATATATATATATATATATATATATACATACATATATGGAGGTCAGTGTTCTGTATACTAACATTTCATTGTTCTATAGAAATATTTAATACAGTAATGAAATGATTTTCATGCACGCGTCTAAGACGCCCATTACACGGTAGGTTTTGCTGTCGGTTTTACAACAATCACGGTTGTGATTGACGAATAACCAATTGTGTAATGCGGTGATTGACGGTTGCGTGAAATTGATTGACAAATATCTGGATATTTTGATTTTTACGTCAATCAACTATCAGTCACGAATTTTGATTGAACGTGTAATGACATTTCATCAATCACGCGTCAGTCAACGCTCAGACAGCAATGGAGGCGGACGCAGAATATATTGAAGAGGCGGCTTCCACGCGCTCGCGCACGCCCGCCAAACGTGCTTCAGCCAGAAAAATATTTTATTTTAAATTTTGAGGCTCTCCCAGAGTTTTAGGACACGAAAAACCCCGGGTAGGGTGGATGCCTCTAATACCAGCCACGCACCTAATTCCAGCCTTTCCGCCTTTTTACATAGTAAATAACATTTTTAGTAGTCTTAACTACAAATTTTGTCGGCTAAAATTCTTCGTAACTAGAGGAAAATATGTTTCAAATATTACCTCACAGTTTTAAACCTAACAGTGTTAAATTAAAAAATCAAAACACGTACGCAACGAAAAACGCTCATTTTCCTAATTTTTTGACAAGTTATGGTCCGGATACAATTAAGCATATTTTAAATTAGCTCATCTTTAGGCTTCTTGATTTGTATGAATGTGACTATAGACATAGTAATGCAGCTCTGCGTCCGCCTCCATTGCTGTCTGAGCGTTGACTGACGCGTCATTGACGAAATGCCATTCATTACACGTTCAATCAAAATTCGTGACTGATAGTTGATTGACGTAAAAATCAAAATAACCAGATATTTGTCAATCAATTTCACGCAACCGTCAATCACCGCATTACACGATTGGTTATTCGTCAATCACAACCGTGATTGTTGTAAAACTGACAACAAAACCTACCGTGTAATGGGCGTCTATGGCAACATTATCGACTAAATTGTGTTCGTAACTAGGTTAAACTAATTTTAAAGATAATTAATTTAGCTTCATTAAAAATATTTAAAATTGTTAACTGTAAGAAAAAGAGAAATTTCTACAAATTGTGTTTTATAATTTAAGATTAAAAATAATTTATCAAATCAATGTTGTATGTGAAACTAAATTAATTGATTCATGAGTATTTTTTACCTAGTTATGTCATAAATGACGATGAAATATAAAACAATTTAAAAGTAATTATTTGGCAAACTCGTACAAACCCCTAACCGATGATAGATGTAGTTGTATATGGATCACAGCATCCACTTACCATCAGGTGCACTGTATGCTCGTTTGTCACTCTTATCGATATAAAAAGCAAGTTAGTTAAAAATGACGGAATTACTGGGATGTATTGGAATTTTAATTGTGCTTTGTTTTATTTATTTATATTAAAACTAAGCATGTTTATGTGAATTTGGTCGTATTAGTTGACTTTGTATGCGACTGTAATACAATTGCCATAACAACTTAAAATTTCTTTTTCCATAGAATGCGCTTTCTCATTCTTTTCTCAAAAAAACCAAAATAATATATGACACAAAAATGGACTTAGCGCCTTTACTTTTTAGCTGACGATATATTACATGTTCGGTCAACGAAAGGTACAATTTTATTCCTTTACGACAGATTCCTTTAGGAATCTTTTTGCCAATAGGCAATTTCCTAGTGATGATCCCGTTGGGTCAAGTAAACGAGATCGAAATGTGAGAAAATCATAAAAGCTATTCTTGAACATTGAATGTACACAAAGCAATATAATAAAAACAATGATATTTATGGAGTAAAAAGCGATTTCAAACCTAAGAATTATAAAGAATTTATTTATTTCTTATTTCCAACGTTGCGGATGCTTTAGAGCACATATGGTCACGGGGGGAGGGGAGACTGAGGTATTTGACGTCCCGATATTATAGTTAGCACGGCTATCTTCAGGTTGTGAATATTAAGTTTTGGTCCGATCTACGCAGAAAGAGCTTACAGTATCTCGACACAGTTCTTTGAACGAAGTCATCCGAAGGGCTCTTGTCTCTATAAATTCACGACACAGTTCTTTGTACGATGTCATCCGAAGGGCTCTTGTCTCTATAAATGTTCCTTCGGTTTTAGAGCCTTGTGGAATATTTATAGATGATGGCAGGAGATCCGACGGTATGACATTGGTCCCTTGAGAGAGAAGTAAAGTCCAAGTGTGGGATGCTACTTGCGTCGACACTCTGGCGGCCTCTCATCTCAGAGGTACCTCGTTTAGAGCCGGGGCGGTATCAGAGGCCAGCTGAACTGAGTAAGTGGCGCAAATATGAGTCTCTGAGAGATGACTACATATTTGTGCCATTTGCTGTAAAGACTATCGGTCCGTGGGGTCTACGTGCGGTGAAGTTCCTGAAGGAACTCCATCCGCGGCTGGTCGTTGCTGCTGGTGATAAGAGGGCTGGTTCTTTTCTCGCTCAAAGGCTAAGTATAGCAATTCAGCGGGGAAACGCAGCTGGCAGTTTTGGCACTATACCGCGGGGAGTAGGACTATATGATTAAGTTTCTAGTTTTAGTTTTTTTTAATATTATTTTATTTTTTAATATTGTATATAATAAAATATTATATATTTAAAAGTGCTATAAAAATATAAAGATATTTTTATTGAATATATTTATATATGATACCAAAAAGTATGAAATAGTTCTGTTTACTGATGATGCCTCATTGTTATTAAATATTAAAAGTACCCAAATACTGGACAATATTTCCGAAATTGTTTACAGCAAACCACTTGCTTTTAAACGTAGTAAAAAAAATGTTTACTATTTAAACCGCAAGATGCTGTCATTAATTTTCGGATTTCTATTGATACTGTGGCACATATTGATAAAATAGCTTCAAAAATAAGTTCCGCCATTTTCACTATTAGAGAGACTGGAAAGCTGTCTGACGACGCAACAGCTAAATTAAGTTATAAATGAAACAGTAGATGGGCAGCAGCAGCATATTCCTGATAACAACTCGAAATAATCAAAAAAATGCAATTGTCAACCCTCTTGCCAAGCACGTCAATTATTTTAAATATAAACCTTCCTATGAGGCAATCTATGCAGGCTTATGTTCGGCAGTGGACTTTTCATAGGTTGTTATAGGAAATAGTAGGGATATTGAGGACAATGAAGTGTGAATATATATATATAAATATTATACGTGGTAGAGCCATGCTGCATCTATATTATGGTTGTAGCACGAATGGGTCGGCTCGACCGGGGAAGGACCACGCTCTCACAGAATACCAGCGTAAAATAGCAGCTTAACGCTGCTGTGTTTCGTATGGTGAGTGTAGAGAACCGGAGACCCTTTTTACTGGAAACGAGGCATTCCATCTTAGTCCTCACGGGTGACAACGCATCTGCATTTTGACTCTTAATCGAAGATAGATGTAGATGTCTATGGGCCACAGCGACCACTTACCATCAGGTGGACTGTGTGCTCGTTTGTCACCCTTATCCTATAAAAAAAAATATATATAATTAAAACGGGTTTGTCCAACTAGTTCTACTATTCTTTCTAAGAGAATAATACGGACAGTTTTTCTCATATTAGTTCTGCCGCTCGGTGTGACATAATTTATTTCAATATTTTAATGATTGATTTACATGCATTTAGTTCTACTGTGTGATAAACAAATTGTATTCAAAACTAAACAAGAAATTCATGTATTCCAATAAACATAAGTTTCTGGCCACTAAAAGTAACTAAGTAATAAATGTTAGTTATCTTTTATATAACAACAACTTATGTAGGTTATTTCATACCCATTATATTTGTAAATAATTCTTGTATTAAAAACGGATAATTTTCTCACAAATTTCCAAAACCAGTTTCTAAGAGAAGAGAATAGAACAGCGCTGTTTTCTCGACCAGAGGTTAAGATAGTCTTTCAGTGAGGAAACGCTGCCAACATTTTTGATACTTTAATACTTACTTATTATAAGCAGTGCTTGAACACAACCCTAGTTTTTGGTAAGTGGTGATGAAGCCCGAGATGGTAAATTGCACTACCTTAGCGCATCAAAATTCTATTATCTCTTGCCTTGAAGATATCAAAATTATATTCGGAGGGAAGTATAGACACCGGCATGTTATTCCATTCCATTACTGTAGGCATCACGTTGAATATCGACAACAGAGTGGTGAAGTTACTAGCTAGTTGTCCTATGGTAGAAAGAAGAGGGATGAATTAAAACATGTAATTTCTGCGCACACTCTCCGAAATGTATCCTATAGAATGCCCCGGGACTGGGTACTCTGCGCCTGTGCTTGAGACTGACAAGATTGGTTTTAACTGTCAACTCTCTCTTCACTAAGTTCAATTCTGTTATGTGGAATTTTGAAGCACCAACCCATATATGACAGCAATTATCCATGCGCGATCGGACTTACTTGCCTTTTATACAAGGACAAAAGCTTTCCTGGTGTGAAGTACCGCTGTATGCTTACCAGGATACCTAATTTCATTGCGGCTTCTTTGGTTCTGGACTCAATAAACCACCGATAGTTGAGATTATTAACAGTGGTAGAGCCACGCGGCAGCTTTTGCTGTCGCACGAATGGGCCGGCTCGAACCGGGGTGGCACCACGACCTCACAGAAAACCAGCGTGAAGTAGAGGTTTACCTCTGCGTTTCGCTCGGTGAGTGCAGGTGGCCGGAGGCCCTTTTTACTGGAAATGAGGCATTCCATCTTAGTCCTCACGGGTGACAACGCATCTACATTTTGATTTGTAATAGAGGATAGATGTAGATGTCTATGGGCCGCAGCAACCACTTACCATCAGGTGGACTGTGTGCTCGTTTGTCACCCTTATCCTATAAAAAAAAAGATTCGGGGCAATCTTTAACAGCTGAAGGTGATCAGTGTACTCCAAAAATATATTCCAGAAAGTAGAAGCCAAGGTGAGTAGGCGTTCCTTTTTGCGGTGAAAAGACATGCTTGTATTTTGCAAGCGTTGCTTCTCATAAGATTATCATCGCCCCATTTGGAGACTGCCCGCAGTGAGCTTCGCACACTCAATCATAGCTTCTCTTTCGAACTGGAATTGATCCCGACTGGTCCGAGCGTTCACCAGGTACTTCTCCACAACTGTGCTGTCGTCTACTTATCGAGCATAAGCAGATCATTAATATGTTAGTTTTTTTTTTTAAATATAAAATCTTTATGTGTAACTCATAACTGGGAACAGTTATGAGTTATCTGAATGGTTACATTTAAATCAATCTCGTGTGGCACTTACTAGCACCGTAGCTGTAACCGATACGAAAAACGAAATGGCCGCAATTAATTTTTATAAAATGTTTCTAAAACTGAATGAAACTTTGATATCGCTTATATTAATTTAAAGAAAATAAAGTAAGTTAAAAAGAAACATTATGCGTACGAATTTAGCCGTCAACAATTAAATTGGTTTCAAGTGTCACATCTAAAATGTTGACAAAATTATGGATCTGTCACCAAACAATACCAAAACTTCAAACTTTAAAACAGAGCCGATTTTAACTGACATATGCTAGAACTATAAGGAAAGAGTGACAAAGAAAATGTATGTTGCAGAAATGAGTGACAGAGTCAGTTTCGGGCGATGGCTTAGGCATTCCCCCTTAGTCTTTAAGAGTCACAAAGCATCTACAGTTTGACTCTTAATTGAGGATAAATAGATGTATATAGGCCACAACATCCATTTACCACCACGGGGACTGTGTTTGTTTGTCACTCTTATTCTATAAAAAAAACTAAATTGGTAATATTTTGAAGATGGACCAAATAAGAGTACCCTTAATCGACGATCATGTATGTGTAAGTATATGGACGTGAAAGAGGCAAGGGAGGTGTATCAGGATCGTGTCAAAAGACAGTCCGTAGTGTCTACCTACCCCACAGGTGTGAGTGTTTACGTATGTATGTTCGAATTTTTATCTGTTTTGTGAGGAAACACTATATCCTTGTCCTTAGGTGTGACAATTCATATGCATATTGATTATTAATCGAGAATATATGTAGGTTTCTATTGGTCAAGACAGCAATACTTACTTTCAAATAAACATTTTACTCGTCTTTCAAAAGTTGTATACGTATATACTGGAACAGGTTTTTAAAATAAGTTTTATGCTAAACACGTAAATACTTCGTCCATGCTTATAGCACTTACTCGCGTCTCGATCTTTTCTGCCGACTTCAAAAAGGAGACAGTACTCAATTCGACTATACGTTTTTTTATGTGTGTTACCTCATAACTTTTTTCTGGGTGAACCGATTTCGATGATTCTTCTTTTCATTTGAAAGCTGGTACTTCTCATGTGGTCCCATATATTTAATCAAGGTCTGACTTTTTTACTAGTTTTTGAGTTATTCTAAATAATTTAAATTGAAATCGATTATGCAAAATTTTAAATTTTAAATTATAAGATCATAGCGTCTGAGAAACAGTATGCCAATATAGAGTGATTGCTTAATATTTAGTAGCCAGTAACACTTTAGACTTGGGTGCCTCCAAGGCAAAAGTGGCTAGGCTCTTGCTACACTTAGACAGTCACTAGGACATTATCAGAATCATTTACGACTTCATCACCGCTTACCACCAGGTAAGATTTTCATAAAACCCAAGCTTTATAAAAGTAAAAAAAAAAACCTTTCATTTAATACTTCATGATTATTTATGTATTTATCATTAGCGCTTATTTAAACTCTGCTGCTGAACATAGGCCTCCCCTATAGATTTACTCATTGATCCCCCCTATAAGGTAATCTATGCAAATCTATCTTATATCAAATATTTGCCATAGTTGCCAGTCTTGGCCACCCCAGTTTCATCTTTTATTTCATTTCCCTCCGTCACCTCTTGCGATAGCCACGGGATGAAATTGATGTTATAATTTTTACAATATGATATATTTAAGCAGATTTCGTAATTTAAAGAATCGGAGATCTGAGACAAGGCATTTCATCTTAGTTCTCTGGGTCGAAAACGCATAGATAGATGTCTATGGGCCAAAGCATCCACTTACCATTAGGTGAACTGTGTGCTCGTTTATCTCCCTTATTCTATAAAGTAAAATTAATAAACAAACGTCACTAAAATACCTTAAATACGATATTTATAAGACTAACGGTAAATACTTTAGTAAAATTTATTGGTATATACTTTACTAAAATCATATGAAGTACCTACTTGAATACATTACGGAATTTCTCATACAAATATTAGCAAAGCTTAAATAATCGAAAATAATAATTAAATGATTATTAAAATATGTAATTATAGTATATGTGGAAAGAAAAATCAATTTTATTTTAATTATGCCTATAATATAGCTTGAAAACAAATAACCGAACTCATTAATGTTACTTAACTGTAAGCTTTTAAAAGCAATGTCTTATTGGGTCATTTTGTTCCTCGTTTTTATAGCAGGTATTACAAATAAAGCTTTAAATAATTGATATTTTTCGTATGCGTGTAAAAGTATTTTTAAAATAAGATAAAAACATAAAATTACGTTTACATGATTTTCCAGTTTAATTAAAACTGTTTTTATTATCAGTCACGACAAGATATTGCTATTGCGCAATTGGTATTTGATTTTAAAAATCCCTAAGTTATAAGAAATGACTATTCTTAGTTATTTCAAAAACAGCGGATCACCTAATTTGTTTTTTCAATAAAAGTATAAAATTTATCTTGATAAGTTTGATTCAAAGAACAAATTTTTCATTTTCAATAAAAATGGGAAATGCTTTGCCTCCATTCTATTTTAATCAACATGACCACCAGAGTCTTTTGTAAATATAAGAGAGATTGCAACGGGGCTTGAATGGAACTAACCGAACCGCGAATGAAATTGAAAACCGAGCAAACAATAACTTACATGTCAGTCTGTATGAAATATTTTTGTATTTGTCATAACATGATATAACTGATCTCAGTAATTATATTCTGATAATATAAAAAATGATAATATATAACTTTCTATTTGGATGTTGCTGAATTTCATATATTTTTTTATTTATTAATTTACTTCAGGCAACATATGGATACTATTATAACTTACTAAATAATGTAAATGAAATGATATCGAAGTTCTACGAAATCCTGCATATAGACAATAATAATAATAGACAGATTCGTCCCCAAATCATGCAAATCTTCAAAATCTTATCCTGTCTGGTTCACACTCGCTCTAATTAAACTCATTAAACGGAAACACAAATGTCATAATAAAATTAAACTGTATAATAATCCATTAGATATAATTGAATTATCTTACCTAAGGAAGGATTGCGATAAGCTAATAAAACAATGTTATTATAATTATATTGAACACATCGAGGAAGCTATTAGCAATAATTCGAGGTGTTTTTGGACACATATGAAAAACATGCGTTGTAAAGGCTCAGACTATCCTAAAAAAATGTCTCTGAATGATCGTGATGCAAATAGTAGGCAAGAGATATGTGATTTGTTTGCTAGTCGCTTCTCATCGGTTTTTATTAAGGATGATATTAATAAAAATTTTGATAAACAACCAGTCTCCAAAACAAAAAAAAATATATAGGCAATATTTACGTATCTAAACGAGAAATTGAGAAAAGGCTGAAAAGGTTAGATACATCAAAAAGTGCTGGTCCAGACGGTATTCCGCCTATATTTATATATAGGTGTTCAAATTCTTTGGCTGCTCCGTTAACTATTATATTCAATACCTCTTTGAGCTCTGGCATTTTCCCCGAAAAGTGGAAAGAAGCGCGGATTCTACCAATGTTTAAAAGTGAAAATCCTACGAGTGTTTCTAATTATAGACCTATATCCATATTATCTACAATTTCAAAGGTCTTTAAGAGCTTAGTCTATGAGTCATTTTTCAAGAATCTAGGACGAAGTATGAACTGGCAGCAACATGGTTTTTTGTCTGGTAGATCTACTGTCACAAATCTGTTCTTATATGTCACCGATTTAATTGAAAACGTTGATAATAAACTACAAGTGGATACTATATACACAGACTTCTCCAAGACCTTTGACAAAGTAAATCACGCACTACTTGTCAATAAACTGAGAGCTTTTGGTATTAATGGGACATTATTAAACTGGTGTGCATCATACCTTCAAAGTAGACTCACTTAAGATTACTTATCCGCTGGGCTATGACGGTTACTCTGGTTCCACTGCGGATATCCTCGTTTGTCAGTCTATTACGCAGAGATACCCCGAGCATAGCCCTCTCCATAGCTCGTTTAGCGACCTTAAGCTTGCTCATACGGCCAGCAGTAAACGTCCACCACGTCTCAGATCCGCGGCCGAGTTAAATCCTCTTTTTGAGCATAGTGTTTAGATCCTCCAGCGATGCTGCCACATGGACTAAAAACACACATGAAAAAAAACTTAAGGTAAGTGATGTACTCGCCGTTGATGTAATACCGTATACTTTCCAGTCCAGAAGCTTTAAAACGTCTTATAATGCAGCAGCGAATAGTTTCGGTTATATTACGTCACCCTAACTTACACCTCTCCGCAGTTGGATAGGTTTCGTACTCTGGTTCTGTATTCGGAAATCATCGTAGCCTTACTATACAAATACTTCAGCATTTCGATATATCGAGAGTCAGCTTAGCACAGCTGAAGGGCACTGCAGCACCGCCTAAATTTCAATTGAATCAAAGGCTTTTTCATAGTCTATATGCGCAAGACAAAGTTAAAGATTGTACTCTTCGGTCTTCTGTACAATTTTCCGAAAGGTATGTATGTGGTCTTTTCGGAAACCGGCTTGTTCGAGAAGCTGGAAGTCGTCGAGTCTACGTGCGAGATGATTCGTAATGACTCTCGAAAACAGCACGTAGACGCGGCTCATAAGGGAAATCGGCCTGCAATTCTTCGAGAGAGCATTGTCGCCTTTCTTGAAAAACAAGAGCATTACACTTCTGCCCACGCTTCCGGAGTAGTGCCAACATGGAGGACGGAGTTAAAGAGGTTCTGAAGGACTTCGAGTACCGGTTATCCACTCGCTTTCAGAAGCTCTGCTGTAAGCCTATTCTCGCCCGGGGACTTGCCAATTTAAGGTTCTGGAGAGCCATTCTAATCTCGCTCAGACTGACGTCCGGGATATCATCGGAATAGTACAGGATAAGACTTGCTCTTGGATCGTTACTTGCATATATACATAAATATTTACACTTGCGTGTGGCTCCAACGATGTCGTGTACAGCTGCCGATAGAACCTCTCAATCTCACTCAAAATCTCAGGTATCCCGGAAACAATGCTGCCACACTCTGTCTTTAGCTTCGACAATTCGCTCATTCTGGCGGACAGAGCTCTGGTAAAACTTTGTAGCCCTGGATCCGCTCGATCGCTTCTTTAATACGAGCTGTATTAAAGTTGCGTAAGTACCGCCGCATGCATTTGGAAATAAATATGTCTGTTCAGTTGCCTGTATGCTGTCAAATCTGCTGAAGACTGCAGCTTCATTTCCCGTCTAACAGAACCAAAATCTTGCAGTACTTAGCTCCGACAGCATTGACAGTTTTCACAAACTTGTCGTTCATATCGTCCACTTCTTTGCAGTCTTCTAGGCACTGAAAACGATTTTGTAACCCGAGCTGAAAGTTTTCGAGGCTTTGAAATATATAGCACAATGGGGACGGAGCGTTGATTTCATTAGACGTAACCTCTCCAACTTAACTTGTAAGTTCAGTGTGCCTCTTACCATTCGGCGTTCGCTGCCAGTTTCCACCCTCGCGATCACTAAACAGTTGTCGTCTGGACGTCATAATGAAGTCAATCTAATTTTTTGCTGAACCGTCGGGGCTCGAACAGGTCCACTTTCTGAGGGGCCACTACATAAAGAAAGAGTTCATCATAAAGAGTCCCTCTTTATCCTTGGGTTCCGTTGTCCTATCCTGAATTTCCCTACGTTCAGCTAACCGTTCTCTCTTGTGCCTAGTTTTGCGTTGAATTCTCCCATTGACACCGTATAGTGGGGTTTGTAGGAATGCATGGCTCTAAATAAATCCTCATACACTTCTTCCACCTCCTCATTGGGATGTGCCGAGATTGGTGCGTAAACCTGTATGACCAGCGAATACCGTTTGATGATTCTGAGTACAAGAATCTCTCTCTCTATCTTTACAATTTTGTTAACAAGAGACTTGTGGACGATAAATACGACACCACCTTGGGACAGATATTCACCCTCCCGGTGATAGAACAAGTTGCCGGATTCGAGGATTACCGTGTCCTCCCCCTATCTTCAGACCTCAGATAATCCTATAATATCCCAATGCAAGTTGTCTATCTCTCCTTCTTGCTCCAGGATCTTCTAGTCATTCCTCAAATTGACTAGTAGTGTATTTTGACAGGTTTAGTCGTCTTAAGTGGCAACCGAATCTTCACCAGAGATTCTTAGCACCCCCTTACTCTCCGTTACCATGGTCGCCACCGCAGCCAGGAATAGCGGGGCCACCGGGGACTGGGGGCCGTTTTTTGTAATTCTTGTTATGATATGGCAATACACCCCATATTTTTTTAGCAATAAAACGAAGGCGACCCCTTTCCCGCTATCCGTGAATTTTTGCAATATCAGGGGACTTCATTCCAACCTTAACGCTGTCCATTACCATCTAGAGACGGCGAAGCCGACCTTGCTCTTTTTAACCGAAACTCAGGTGTCCTCTCCGGCTGATACTTTATATCTCTTCTACCTGGGGTACAAATTTGAACACTCCTTTCTGCCCCGGGCTGGAGTTTGCGTATACGTCAGAGGGGACATCTGTTTTCGGGGACACCTGTCCATCCGATGGATAGCAGGAGACAGAGTATGGTCAGCATCCTATGGCTGTGCGTAGACAGCGACGACCATCCCCGCGTCTACGGGTACCTCTATAGATCCCATAGCGGTAATGCCGACACAGACCGACTCATTGACCACGTCCAAATGGCTGCAGACTCCGTGCTACAACAGGTCCCATCCGCAGAGATCGTGATACTCAGTGATTTTAACGCCCACGACGCTCAATTGCTTGGTTCTCGTTTAACCGATCATGCGGGTAGATCTGTTTATAACTTTGCCTTGGCATATGGTTTAACATAACTGGTTACTTCGCCTACGCGGATCCCAGATGTGGAGGATCATGTACCTTCCCTGTTGGACCTACTACTGACCTCTCATCCAGACGGATATCAGGTCTCCGTCGATGCCCCTCTGGGCTCTTCGGACCATTTTCTGATCCGGAGTACAGTGCCACTCACGCTCCTATCGCAGTTGCGATCTGCAGCTTACCGCCGTGTTTGGCACTATAAGTCAGCCGATTATGACGGGATGCGGTCTTTTTTTGCATCCTACCCTTGGGGGCGGGTTTGCTTCTCGCCGGAAGATCCCAGCGTTGTTGCCGATTCTGTTGCTGATGTGGTACTTCAGGGTATGGAACTTTTTATTTCATCCTCTGTGGTGCCCATTGGAGGAAAATCCCAGCAATGGTTTGGTCGCTCCTGTAAAATAGCATCACGCTACAAGCAGGAGCGCTACCAGGCCTGGGCTGACGCATCAACGTCCCAGGATGTAAACACCAGCGCTCTTAAAAAGAAGTATAATTCCGCCTCCAGGTCCTTCAAAAGTGTCATTGCCAAGGCAAAGTTAGAGCACATCGGCAGAATTGGCGAGAAACTAGTTCGCCTCCCTTCCGGAACACGTGCATTCTGGTCTCTTGCTAAGGCTGTCCAAGGGAATTTCTGTCAGCCATCTCTACCATCACTTTTTGTTGAAGCATCTTCTTTAAAACTATGGCATCTGTATACAGAGACTTTCAAACGTGAATTTATGTTAAAATTAGGAATTCTAAAATCTAACCTATTAAAATAATTTCCTACTGGAAAGTTAAAAAATGTTTAAAATCAAGCGATGTCACGTCCTTTTCCGACAACGAAAATGAGTGTTAAAATGCAACATTTTGTTGTAAATTGTTTTTCCAGTGGTTTCAGCTTCTTTATTATAACACGAAAACATAGTTATTACATCATAATATTTCGTAAACCACGGAATATTTTTAGTATTTGACTGTTCACAATTCTCTGACATCAAAACCTCGCGTCATCACTAAAATATACTCATTAAAATTCTAAGATAAACTGTAACAGAATGTAATTTTAAAATAAAATTTACAAATAATATTATGAAAAGTCCAGGAACATAAGAGGAAAGAAACGAAAATCTGACTGTGACAAATAATATTCTCCAACATTGTTTAACGACGTAGTTATTGTTTACCAGACTCTCGTCTTCTATTTGATTGGCTCTATTCGAGTGCCATTGTACTCGCTATTATGTTTGCAAAAGGCTCTAGCGTTCACATTCCGCTTATAGAAAAATAAAAAATTATTTACCACAAGCCAAAAATATTTATCTGCTAAAACTATAACTATAGGTATCCATATACTTCAATTTACATTTATTATATGTATAGATAGATGTGAATCAGTGTTCACATGTGTGTATTTGAGTAATACTGTATGTTTAGTAGACATAACGTGGTAGAGCCATACTGCAGCTATATTAGTAGTATAGTTGTAGCACGTATGGGTTGGCTCGACCGGGGAAGGACCATGCTCTCACAGAATACCAGCTTAAAATAGCAGCTTAATGCTGCTGCGTTGGGTATGGTGAGTGTAGAGAACCGGATACCCTTTTTACTGGAAAAGAGGCATTCCATCTTAGTCCTCATGGGTGACAACGCATCTACATTTTGATTCGCAAACGAGGTGTATCCTCTGTGTAGATGTCTATGAGCCACAGCAACCACTTACCATCAGATGAACTGTGTGCTCCTTTGTCACCCTATCCTGTAAAAAAATAATCTGAGAGCATATTGCTTTCTTCTAGTTCGTTACAATTGAGATGCAGTCTTTTAAAAAAATCATCAGGACGTCAAACACCTCAGTCCCCATCAATAAAATTAGTTCTACCCGTACAAAAAAATTAATAGTTTTATTGCATAGATAAGAAAAAAACCGATTAATATGTTGTACAATCAAATATGAAAACATTTAGAAATAGCATAGTAACGATCACTTAATTCCTAGAGGTTATTTCTTATCAATCACAACTTAAGAAATATGTAAAAATTAATAGATACATAAGAAAAACTCAAAATTTGATTAAAAGACAAAAATGTATGCATAAAAAAGTAAAATATATTAATGAGAGAAGGCAATTAGGTGATGAACTTGATATGTATTCTTTAATAATTGAAAATAACATATCTGAGTACAATAGTAACATATTAATGTTAGAAACGGAGATCAATAATTTAAAGAACTCGCTAGACATAATGACCAACAAATATTGTAATGTTAAAAGTGAGTATCAGGAATACATTCTGGCCATGAAGGATCTGATGAGAACAAATTCTATATTGGCATCAAAAGACAATTTACTCAGTCCTCAGCCAGTTTGTAAGTCCTCGCTAACTTCACACAAAAGTCCTTCACATGAGCCAAATAAGAAACCCAGTAGCTCCTTCACCGAACAAACTAATAAACAAAATAATGTACAATCTCAAATAGTGATGTTTTGTGATGAATTGGGGGAATCAATGGGCCAGCTATTAAGTTCATATTTAGAACACAAAGTAATTAACTATTGTATGCCGGGCTTAAGTTACTGTACCATTATTGAAAAAATTAAGAATCATAGTTTAAACAGCAGCGGTACACTTTTAATTTTAGTGGGAGACAGGGGAAATGCAGACAGAAATGCTCTTATGAATTGTTTTGAATCATTGAGCTTATTAAATGTTAAAAATATAATTTTATTCACACTTCCATATAGCCGTAGTTTGTCACAGGCAGAAAACAATATTAGATATAAGCTCAATCAAACATTACATACATTGACATTTCATAATTCAAATAAATTTCATTTAATTGACATAAACTTATATTTAGAAAATAAATTATTATTGACAAAAGATAAATTCTATTTGAATAGATATTTTAAGAGACAGATAGCATCTTCGCTATCATATTATATTAAATACTCAGCCAAGAATTTGGCTAACCAACCTGCTTTTATTGAGCAGATAAATGACAATGTTTGTCTTGCGACCTTGGAATCTGTTCCAAATAAGAGTGACAGTCATTTAAATTTAATTCTAGGACAATAGAGGAAATCTCTAGCAATTTAATTTTAGGGACAAAGGAAAAGTCTATGTTCATGAATATTATTCATCAAAATATTGAGGGCTTTTCTGGCAAAGAGTTAGAACTAGAATTATTTTTAAATATAATGCATATTCATGTATTTTGTGTAACTAAACACTGGTTAAAAAAACATGAACTATTAATTAATATTGACAATTATAAAATCATTAGTTCGTTTACTAGAGATACCGCTATAAGAGGTGGGTCACTCATTTTAATTAATGACAAATTAAAATCTAAAGAAAGAAAAGATATTGTAGCACTCTCAAGTGAGCGAAATATTGAAATATCATGTGCAGAGCTTGATCAATATATTATTATTAGCGTCTATCGGCCTCCTTCCGGAGATTGCCACCTATTTGAATCTATTATGGAAGAAACCCTAAAAAAGGCATGTAAATGTAAGAAGAGGGTAGTTGTATGTGGCGATTTTAATGTTGATATCTTAGAAAACTCCCAGAATGCGTTAAGGTTCCTCAATCTTTTTAAATCTTTTAACTTGCAAAATCTTTTTTGTGAACCAACTCGCACCACATCCACAACAGCTACCTGCTTGGATAATATTTTTACTGACAGCGATGTAAACGACAAATCTATAATAAAGTTCATAAAATCAGATCATGTAGGTCAGTTAGCTAGATTTGAGCACCAACATGTTCCATTGCCTAAAAATATTGTATGTAGACCAATCACAACATATCGTTTAGAAAAATTTAAAGAAAATATTAACAATAAGGTACCTCTTTTGGAGCCAAATACTGCTGATAAACCGAATGATCTATACGGAGATTTGTTCGGAGTAATCAAATACGAATTTAATAACATTTTCACAAAAAAAAAACAATTAATACTAATCAACTCAAAATTAAATTTAGTGATTGGGCTACACCTGGAATTTATAAGAGTAGAAAGAAATTGTACGAATTATACGAGACAAAGGCATGTACAAATGATCCACAAATCATTGAACATACTAAAAAGTACTCAAAAATGTTTAAGAAAGTCTGTTCAATGGCCAAATCTAATTATATCCGGGCCAAAATACAAAAATCTGATAACAAAATTAAGGCAACATGGAATGTTAATCAACAAAGAAACCTGTAAAACAAGGTCACGTGATCGATCCTTCGAATTAGAAATAGATGATAAACACATCAATACTGATGCTGAAGTGGCCATTGCATTTGAATCTTTTTTCACAAATGCTCCAATTACCACTACTAGTAAACTAAAATCTTCAAAAACCGAAGCTGCTTCTCTTCTTGAATCTTGCGTTGATAAATGTAGTGTTAACTTTGATTTTCAGTATATTGACACCGCAACCGTACTTAAAACTTTTAAGCAACTAAATATAAAAAGGACTGAGGATCTTTGGGGCATTTCAACCAATATAATAAAATCAGTAATGCCCGCTATTGCCCCTTATCTTGCATTCATATTTAACCAATGTATCGATGATAAACAATTTCCCACACTCATGAAGTACAGTAAAATCATTCCATTATTCAAAGCAGGGGACAAAAGTGATCCATCAAATTTTCGGCCCATCTCTATACTCCCAGCACTTAGCAAAATTTTTGAAAAAATTATATTTAATCAACTGCTTTCACATTTCACTTATAATAAGTTACTTCATGAGAAACAGTTCGGTTTCACTAAAGGCAGAAACACGACGGATGCAGGAGTTGAACTCGTTAAACATATATTTGATGCATGGGACAAGAAGCGGGATGCCATCGGTATTTTGTGATCTATCAAAAGCTTTTGATTGTGTTGATCATGAGACTTTGTTATTAAAATTAGGTTATTACGGTGTTTCTAACAGCTCACTTAGCTTACTTAAATCTTACCTCACTGGTAGAGTACAAAAAGTCAATATTAATGACACTAACTCATCTGGCGCCCCATTAGTCATGGGAGTACCCCAGGGCTCGATATTAGGACCCCTTTTATTCTTGATATATGTAAATGATCTTCCTCACTTCACTAAAAATCTTTGTGAAATAGTGTTATTTGCTGATGACACATCATTAATTTTTAAAACTGATAGACATAAAGAATTACTTGACGATGTGAATAACACCCTTTCTAAAATAGTGCATTGGTTCACAAGTAACAACTTGCTGCTCAATGCGAAGAAAACGAAATGTGTAAAGTTTACTATGCCTAATGTAAGACAGATAGATACTCATATTACAATGAACGATGAATCTGTTCAAATTGTCGATACCACAGTTTTTCTTGGAATGACTCTAGATAGTAAACTGCAATGGGGTTCTCATATCTCAGCCTTGGCAGGAAGACTTAGCTCAGCTGCCTATGCGGTTAGAAAAATAAGGTCACTGACTGATGAGAAAACGGCACGATTAGTTTATTTTAGCTACTTTCATAGCGTTATGTCGTATGGTCTGATGCTGTGGGGCTCAGCTGCCGATATTGAGACTATTTTCATATTACAGAAACGAGCGATACGAGCTATATATAGCCTCAGACCCCGCGACTCGCTGAGAGAACTATTTAAAGAAATTAATATTTTAACAGTTGCTTGCCAATACATTTACGATAATGTCTTATATGTACGCAAGAACCTAGATCTCTTCAAAAAAAACTCTGACGTACACAATTATAATACGAGAAATAAAAATAAACTTGTAGTGCCAAAACTCAGACTTCATAAGGTTGGTAATTCGTTTGTAGGTAACAGTATAAAAATGTTTAATAAAATTCCTCAGGACCTGGTTGACATGCCACTAAATAAGTTTAAAATAGAAGTAAAAAAGTGTTTAATGAAAAAAGAATATTATAAAGTAGACGAATACCTCAAAGATAAAAATCCATGGTCTTCCTAATCTTTTTGCTTGCTCGCACAATATAAATCAGTTAAAAAAAAACACATTGTTTAAAAAAAGAAAGAAACGATATATAAAACTGTTCACTGAGTTTATTTAATAGTAATTTTAAACCAACTTACCGAACCAGCGAAAGAATCATTTTCAAATGATTTATTTACTTTATTTAATATTATATTAATTGTTTCTTGACATGATTGTAAAATTTTGACGTTCATATGTGCTCTTTATGTGCCTAAACTGAATAAACGAAATTGATTGATTGATTGATTGATCCTACTTATAAGTAGTTTAATAAACCGTTACCGTTACAGCCTTTCAAGAGTCCACTGCTAAACACAATCTTCCCCATAGATTGCCCCCAAAGGGGGATATTTACCTTGTTTGCCATGCTCACCAGGCGGGTTAGCAATCTTTTTTTTTTATATTCAGTTGTTTTTGAAAATACGCTGCTACGCATTTCCTATTTCAGTTTACCTCTGTTGCCCCTCACGACATCCGATGGGATGACATGGTCTAGTAGATTTTCTTACACCGCCACTCCTCGGTAAATAACCCTTATTCAACAAATTCTGCACAGTAAAAAAATATTCGCTAGATAGGTTCCCTATATTTTCTGTTGAAGAACGTTAACCCATCCGTTTTATTTCCCATGAAGGAACTATTTTCTCTTTGGGTTCGATGTAAAAATTAATTTGTAAAACAAAATCATGTGTCTTACCTAGTTTGAACACCATCTCTCGCCTTCACTGAATTGTGTGCACTAACCCCGTCACTGGTAATTCCAACTCCACTACTACATAGTGCAGTTAGGCGTAAATAGTTGTTTAGCTTTTGGAGATGTTTTAGTCTTCTGAAATTCTAGTAACACAATTATTCATACTGTGTATAGGAAAAAGACCCATACTATCCTATATTTAAAGTAGTGTAAGAAATAACCGAATGTATTTTTGTATAATAAATAATAATAATAATAAATTGTGAATCTCATCATCGTCCATTGCAGTTAATGAAAATTCTTTTTTTTTCAGGGAGTACAAAGGATCTGTAAATACCTGGCCCCCTAGATCAAACACGTCAAGCAAGTATTACTGCCAAAGGAGTCATAGATAAGATTGGCGTTATCTTGAAGCGAATTTCCAATAAAACATAATACGAGCCGCCGAAAACGATTAGTAAATTTTTAACATCCGTCAAGTGATAAATGTGGTCTCTCTTCCTTAGGACAAACAAAAAGATCGATAGAAAACCGCGTAAAAGAACATAATGTAACTAACGTGAACCACTGACGATCCGGGAAATCTGCAGACTGTGAACATGTTCGTAACGACACATGTTCAAGACCGTCCCATCTGCTTGAAACTCTGTCTATACCTAAAAATATAATTGAAATGTCTGTCTGTTATATTGAAATAACTAGCATCTATTAAGCTCAGGGCATTATTTGCATGCTGTCAACACATAAATAATCATTTTTAGATTTTGTCTGTCTGTGTGTCTGTCCAGGCTAATCTTCAGAATGGCTGAACCGAATGTGATGAAACTTTACGAGCAGATAGATAGAAATGTGAGGAGGGTAAAAAAACAAAATTTTGTTAAAATAAAAGGTATTTGATAAGCTTAAATCTAAATAACGGCACATTAATCGATCCATGTAGAAAGGCATGCTGGTAATAAATATAATTAAATCCAACCTCAAGCATACCACTGCGAGACTACAGGCTACTGTAAACTCGTTTTGCGTAGATTGGACCAAAAATTAATATTCAAAATGTCTGGTTTACCCGGGTTAATTTTTTACATGAGTACTTCAAACATCTCCATGAATTGACCATGGATCCTGTAAACTAGCCAATACGTCTGGAATTAAAAATAAGTAAATATAAGTCAAAGTTAACGCGATAAAATCCGAAAATTATATTTTATCCGATGTGTAGTATTAATGTGTAAATAAATATATTATATATAACATATAAGTATATGAATTATTAGTACATATTCAATTACATTATTTTGTTCTTCTCTTTTATTATCTTATTTATAGTCTGCTGGCAAATTGCGTCTCCCAGGTTAAGAGAAGCAATCACAGTACCAGACTGCACAGCACGAGCGTGTGCTTGTGGGCCTGTGTGCTACACGATACCTCTCTCTTTTGGAGATCGTTAATTACTCGTTTTCCTTGTCAAGAATTATTATTAATATTGTTCAAAACTCATTCCTTCTTGTAATATCAGAAGTGTAATATTGTTGAGATTATTTTTTATTCTTCCTACAGGAAGAGAGGCTCTCTTACTCTAGGGAGCATTGGCTGTAATCGCCACGGTGAGAAAAAGTCGTGGATGCCGTCATTAATTGATGACAGAGACTGATTAAACCGATCCAATAGAGGTTCCGGTATACATTAGTATTGAATCGCCCCTTTTTGTCGCTAAGCAGCTACAGCATTGTAACACACTATGAGACATTTTGTCTTGGTCCTTAAACCTAAAGGATATATGTAATTTTTTGTTTAGATAAGAGTGGGCCGTAAGCATCTATAAATTCAATGGTGGTTTGCTGTTGGGTAAATTGCAACTTGTTTGTTATTCTAATATTATAAGCGAGCTACACGTCATTTGTACATAATCTATAGGCTCATCATCTATAAGTAACAAAAAAAAATCACTTAAACACCGTTGGAAGAGTATCATAATTAAAAATTTGTTTTATATTATATTCTAAAACTGTTCATTCTTCACATTCCCAAAATGTCAAAACAGTTTCAACAAAGTGATATGAGACGCTTAATGGTTTCAACCCTAAAATGTCAGCGTACTGAAATCTTAATTCCTAGTAATTTCGTGAACAATTAGACGTATTTGTAGAATGTTTCACAAGAATAGCATTTAACTATTGTACTTTATTTTGACGAAGGTTGGTTCAAGATTACTGTCCAATTGTTTGTTTATTTATTTGAAAATTAATGTTTTTTTATTTGTAATTTTTTTATTCACCTAACGAGATACATCTCGCAGCTTCGCATATGTTGACTTTTATTTGGCAATATTATTTTTGACCCCAATACTAATGCGGCAGTGCGGCAAAATGTTTGGCCGTAGGGAGAGAGAAATATCAGTATTACGATGCCGTTCTTCTAAACTTTCGCGGCCGAAACGTAACGTAGGAGGTTACTAGTTAGGGAGCCATCGCTTCTCCGCCTACTACTCTACGATTCGCTTTCGCCGCAGGGATAAGAAAGCCTAGAGTTTCCAAATGTTTTTTTTTTGCCTGGCTCAATGGACTCCGCGGCACGGACGAGGGATCTATTGTGCAGGTTGAGTTTTTTTTTCTTTATAGGAGTGGGTGACAAACGAGCACACGGTCCACCTGATGGTAAGTGGTTGCTGTGACCCATAAACATCTACATTTATCCTCAATAAAGAATCAAAATGCAGATGCGTTATCACCCGTGAGCACTAATATGGAATGCCTCATTTCCAGTAAAACGGGTCGCCGGTTCTCTACACTCACTATACGAAACACAGCAGTGTTAAGCTGCTATTTTACGCTGGTATTCTGTGAGAGCGTGGATCTTCCCCGGTCGTAATATAGCTTCAGCATGGCTCTACCACATAGTTGGAGGTCGTGTAGGAGGGAGCACCTTGTATACTGGTATGCTTTACCTGAGAAGAAAAATAATGAAGAGTTGTCCTCTTCAGGAGAGATATTGTACCGAATAAGACAATGAAAAAGATATCATAGTGTTCCACCTTCGTCGCACATCGCCGCCAACGGGAACACTCTTTGAAATAGCCGCAGCACTACCAGCGTTGGCTCTAGAGAGGTCAACTCTTCCAACTCTTTTGACCAGAGGGCCAGTATAGGTGCATGCTAAATTTTCTCTGTATGCTAACCTCACCTGCACATCATGTGTCCTACTGTTTGATAAACGAGGATCTGGCGACCAACTGACGGTCGAAAATCCAGCCCAAAACGTTGAACACAAATTTCATAAACTGTTGGTGGGGAGCAAAGTTACCTATGCGAAATTTTAGGTTGAGTTATCCGTCTGTCCAGTAAGGTGAAACTGTCGAAATAATACTTGCCAGCTGACGGGTCTTGTAGCTAGATAATAAACTGATAAATAAAGGATACCATGATTTTCTTAAAGCTATGAATTTTCTATTTGTTATTTAGCTATTTAATGAAATTCAAAAATATTAACAATTCAAAGTGGTGACCGTAAAATACTGGTAATGCGATTTGATTTATGTAAACTTTACTTCTTGTTTAAATACATATAATATCTTCTCTTGCAACATAACTTTGTTAACAGTAGTCCGCGTGTAGTAATAGTGTTCTAAAACAGTTTAATCATAAAGTTTCTGTTATCGATAGACAAACTAACCTAACTAAGCTATTATTCTGTACATATATACATGTTTGTATTTGGCTTAGAACTATACGTGTATAGGAATAAAGTCTTATAAAACATAAGAAAATTTTAATCTAAACTAAAAACTATTCTTGTAGATCTATGTTAATAAAAACTCTGTAAATAATCGTTCTTATACAAGCTTTTTACATGCACTTAATTAATTTGATTTTCTTTTGCAAACGACAGATCGTGGTAAGTTTTTTTTTTTAAGTCACAACATAATATCTTTGTATTTTCTTTTTTTATCTTTTTTTTATTTAAAAAGGATTTTATTCTACAAGGATACGTCAGCCTTATCTTTCTATACCTTGTTCTGTTACACATATAATCATGAGTATTTCTAAAGGGTAATCTATGTGATAGAGATATAGATGCTAATTTTATTGCCACCGCTGAATTCCGCAAATTTCCCAAGTATACTTAAAATCCAACCTATTTCACCAAAATTAATATTCAGTTTTTTCACCAGATTTTCCCTTTCCCTTTGATATTTGACACATTCTGCTAGCATATGTTGGATATTTGCTAGATATCCAATATAAGCGATATTTGTCATATCTATAATGTAACGAATACGAAATACCTTCTTGCAGCAACTGTCTTAGGGCAAAGTTGGATCGGGCAGACCACAACGCATTTGACAATGAATGTCCGGTACGTAAGAGGTGGGACGCTATGGCAAGATCTAGTGTGGCATACTGTTAAAGTTGTGGTCAAGAACAGAGGCAATAAACAAACAAGACGAATAAGTGCTGAAAACAAACCCATCTTCTTTGTGCAAGCAAATCTTCAAAGAAAAGAGCTTGCAACAAACGAATTGATGATCGAGGCTAGTAAGAGTGGAATAAGCATCGCCCTAATACAGGAACCATATGTGGGGGGAGTGGGGTACATGAAGGACTACCGAGGTGCGCGAATATATCAATACGCCCAAAGACCATCCGGAGTGGTGAAGACGGCAATTGCCGTCTTCAACAACAATATCAGCGTCACACAGTATCCTAATCTCACCACAAACAATCTCACGGTGGTTAAAATTGGAATGGGTGTCTGGGAGGTGGGAGTAATATCCCTGTATCTCGAACCGGACATACCCATTGACCCATACATGGATCATCTAAGACATGTACTTACAAAAATTGGAAAAATTGAAGTACTCATAGGAGGGGACGTAAACGCGTGGAGCCCTTGGTGGGGAAGTGTGAGAGAAGATGGACGAGGGGAAGTGATAGCGGGTACTCTGAACGAGCTGAGCCTCCACATATTAAATGAAGGAGACATTCCAACATTTGATACGGTAAGAGGAGGAAAAATATATAGGAGTCACGTCGACATAACGGCATGCTCCGAAAATTTGTTGAAGGTGGTGGAGGACTGGAAAGTGGATACCGGCATGACAAGTTCAGATCACAATACCATTAAATTCAAAATTAACTCAATAGAAACATTAGGTGTAACGATACAAAGGACAACGAGAATATATAATAGTAAAAAAGCAAATTGGAGTCAATTTCGTAAGAAATTGACTCAATTTCTGGTAGATAAAAATAAATATACTGTAGAAATTCAAAAAATAAATAACACATTGAACTTAGAAGATCAAATAGAAAATTATTTAGAAATAATTAAAGAAACCTGTGAAAATACAATCCCGAAAAAGAAAAATATAAGTAAATTAAATTTACCATAGTGGAGTGATGAACTTGTCAGGCTTAAGAAGGTCTACATCACCAAAAAACGACGCATAAGGTGTGCAGCCCCAGTGCGAAGAGAGGTTGTCGTCGCGGAGTACCTACAAGCAAAAGAAACATATGAATATGAAGCTAAACAGGCTCAGATAAAAAGCTAGAAAGAGTTCTGTGGTAGACAAGATAGAGAGGGGTTGTGGGAAGGTATTTACAGAGTTATCGGCAGAACTGCTAAACGGCACGAAGACCTGCCACTTACAAAAGATGGAGTAGCCCTAGATAATGTCGAATCGGCGAGATATTTGGCCGAGACATTCTACCCGAAGGATGAGGTTGAAGCTGATAACGCAGAACACCGGCGTATAAGAGAACTAGCTAATAAGTTGAATGCAGGGTCGCAAGATGGTTCTTGTGACCCACCATTTACTCTTGCGGAGCTAAGGCATGCTACAAGCAGCTTCAACCCAAAAAAGGCACCCGGTGGGGATGGTTTTACGGCCGATATCTGCCGAGAAGCCATCTTTCACAGCCCGGAGATTTATCTGAGCCTGGCTAACAAATGCCTGGAGTTAGGACACTTCCCCACCAAATGGAAGGAGGCAG
This sequence comes from Parnassius mnemosyne, assembly GCA_963668995.1. Taxonomy (NCBI): domain Eukaryota; kingdom Metazoa; phylum Arthropoda; class Insecta; order Lepidoptera; family Papilionidae; genus Parnassius; species Parnassius mnemosyne. The sequence continues at coordinate 33,315,133 of CAVLGL010000001.1, read as the reverse complement.
TGGTGGTTGTTCTGCGGAAACCTGGGAAAGATGATTATACGCACCCCAAAGCCTACAGACCAATAGGCTTACTACCTGTGTTTGGAAAAATCCTGGAGAAAATGATCATCAAACGGATCAGATACCATATTCAACCCGGTAGTAGTACTCGCCAATACGGTTTTACCCCACAAAGGAGCACCGAGGACTCCCTCTATGATATGATGGAATATATAAAGTTACAGTTGCGCAAAAAAAAGATTGTTACTATAATATCTCTTGACATAGAGGGAGCCCCTTCGATAGCGCCTGGTGGCCAGCTATAAGATGCCGATTGGCTGAGGAAAAGTGCCCCATTAACATAAGAAGTTTGATTGATAGCTATCTCCAGGATAGGAAAGTGAGAGTAAGGTACGCAGGTGTGGAACAAACACAGGAAACCACAAAGGGGTGCGTACAAGGATCAATAGGAGGACCGCTCCTATGGAATCTGCTTCTCGACCCTCTGCTAAGAGAAATGGAAGGGAGAAGCGACAGATGTCAAGCGTTCGCCGATGACATCGTTCTACTGTTTGCGGGGGACACGGCTCTTGATGTCCAAAGACGTGCGAATGCTGCCCTGGAACATGTTATGAGGTGGGGAATTTGTAATAAACTTAAATTTGCGCCACATAAGACCCAGGCAATGGTAATAACCAATAAATTAAAATACGATTCCCCACGTCTGAGCATGGGCGGTATGGGAATTCGCATGTCGGAGGAGATCAAGGTGCTTGGTCTCACCGTAGACAGAAAACTTACGTATAACACACACGTGAGGAATGTGTGCAAGAAGGCCACATCTCTCTATTTACAGTTATCTAGAGCGGCAAAAATCAGTTGGGGCCTTCAACCAGAAATAATTAGAGCGATGTACACGGCGGTCGTTGAGCCTGTGGTTTTGTATGCGGCAAGCGTGTGGGCGCCAGCAGCTAAAAAGTTGGGAGTCAGAAAGCAACTGAATACTGTGCGGAGAGGATTCGCTCAAAAAATCATTAAAGCTTACCGGACTGTATCCCTACACTCGGCACTGGCATTGTCTGGTTTGCTTCCTCTGGACTTGAGGGTCCAAGAAGCAGCATCCCTTTTTGAGGCAAGAAGAGGAAACCTCCAGTCAGTGTTGGTAGACCGAGTGGTGGAAACAAAGGCGAGTTTCACGGATCTGCCTCACCCAGCATCCTATATGGACCTGCAATTCATATGCCTGGTAAACGAGGACGAAACGAGACTCAACAACACCCAGAGTCTCCGAATATTTACCGACGGGAGTAAAATAGAGGGAAAGGTTGGAGCGGCACTATCCTTTTGGAATAGTGCTACCGAGACCCGAACTCTAAAGCTCAAACTGTCGGACCACTGCACCGTTTACCAGGCGGAATTGCTGGCTATATACATGGCAACTGAGCGGATCCTTTCTAGCGCGGAGACAACTTTCGGGGTTTACAGTGACTCTAGGTCGGTTCTTGAGACCATTGTAAACCAAGACTCCCAACATCCTTTAGCAGTCAAGACCCGCAAAAATATTCAGAACATCATAGGGCAACAAAAAACAATCCAACTTTTTTGGATAAAAGCCCATGCGGGTCTTGCAGAAAATGAAAGAGCTGACGAGCTGGCGAAACACGCTGCGCTGCGAATTAAAAGAAGCCCAGACTATGACCTTTGTCCGATCTCTTTTGTAAAGCGTCTCATTAGATCTGAAACGCTAATAGAATGGAACTGGAGATATACAGAGGGAGAGACCGCCAGAACAACAAAAGCCTTCCTGCCGGACGCAGAGTCAGCCCACAAAGTGGTTAAGGAAATAGCGCTGTCTCCGACGATGATTCAGGCAATGACCGGACATGGTGGGTTCTCTGAGTACCTGTACCGGTTTCGATGCAAAGATAACCCATCATGTGTCTGTGAGCCCGAAATCGAGGAGACAGTGATGCACACACTTCTGCAGTGTCCTCGGTTCGCAAAAGCAAGGTATAACTTTGAATCCGAAACAAATATAAAAGTTACGAAAGAAAACTTACATAAGCTATTGATTGAGAAAAGTACGCGAAACAGGTTTATAAAATTTTGTGAGGGTATAGTCCAGCAAGTTGTAAAAAATAACCAAAAATGATAAATTAAGTGATATAGTTTTAGAATTTTTTAACATTTTAGTATGGAGAAATATTTTCAATGTGATCGCTATTATTATCGAATATTATTAATTATTGTTATTGTTATTATTGATTATCTATACATATAATAAAACTGTAAATAGCAGATGTCTGTACATTTTATATTTTTGTAATAAAAGTGATTGAGGGGTACTAAAAATAAGTAATTAAATACATTTCTACCATTTTTAGAATTTTCTGTCTGTCTGTCTGTCTGTCTGTCTGTCTGTTTGTTTGTTAACGTATCACGTATAAAGTACTAATTTATATCATAAGAATTGTTAAGGGAATTATAAAGTGTATCTTCGGGTTACATTTAGTCTTTATTTCATTAAAATCAGTTCATTCCATCAAAAGTTATGATAAATATTCTGAAGTATGGGTAGGGAAGTATAGGTACGAATTAGCTCAACGGTGGCTTTGTTTGAGTCATCAAGTGCATTTTAAACTAATATCATATCATAAATCATAGTTAAATTATGTAAAATAATGATATAATTATGTATATCTAAAACGCAGTAAACAAAAGTATTAAAGAACGTATTAAATATATTATACAAAAATATATTAACCTTATTAACTAAATCTGAAGCACAATAGTTTTCCCATTTCTTCGATAGATGGTGGTGTTGTGAATGATTGCAATGTGGTTTTTTCCTGTAGATGAGTTTTCATATTTACTGCTAATCTTTATTATATTACTCACTGCCCTACTGCGTGTTGACAAACTCAATTTATTCTTTACCGCCGAGTACTCTATGTGGTAAATCAAATTTTAAAAGAGCTATTAACAAATCGTTGGTTTTGGCGAGAGTCAAACTTTATTTTTTGCTTACTGTGCAGGCACTGATTTATAAGTTCTCTTGCGTTTTATATAATGTATCAATCGCGTCAATTAATCTCTTTTATTTTTAGAATTGATGTTAGCAGCGCCATCTCTCTTTAAATATATACATATAATAAAAATGATGATAACATGTTGTGTCTCTTTCTGTACATAGTATAGGTATATATTTTGGTGGCTAAAATCATTATGGGGAACTGAAAATAATTAAATAAGAACATTTTATAATTTTTAGAATTGTCTGTATGTCTATTTGTCTGTTATTATATGAACGCATCACGTCTAAAGTAAACATCTTTTATTTTCAAAGAAATCGTTAAGAAAATCATACTTAAAGCGTATCTTCGAGTTACATTTAATCTTTGTTTTATTAAAATTGGTTAATTCTATCGAAAGTAATGATTATTATTTTGAAATGTAGGTTCGAATTTGTTCAATGGCGCCATAAAATCTCAGAAATAGTAATAAAAAGATTTGTGTGTAAAAAAAAAACGTTCCATAATAATTAATATATTTATACTTAAAACACAAAAAGAGATTTAAAAAGGATGTTTTCTCACACAAAGGACGTAATTGATGGAGTTGTACAAATTACAAACTTTTCTGAATTGCTGTGTTGAAATTTTTCGCCGATGAATCCTATTGAGACTTACTGAAGAAATTTGTATCCATCGAAGCCATACAACGGAATCCGATCAAAAATAAAAATTTTGCAACGAAATGTCGTGATATTGTATTTATAATATACGCAAAATCAGTACTGCCATTTTAGCGCTTTGGGAACTAGATTTAGCGCTTTTTTGGAATGTATAGCGCGCATTTCGAAATTTTAGCACCTAGCTTAATCCAGCGCTTTTTGGTGTATTTAGCACACATTTCAATATTTTAGCGACTAGCGGGTTATTAACTCTTTTATAATAGCACTGTTAGTCCACATTACCGATAATAATAATAATGACCTTTATTATTTTTTCCCACAAATAGTACATTGCAGTTTATCTTTTTCAAACATATTTTTTCCACAAAACAAAGAGCATGGGAGACGAGTCCAAACTAGGATACCCTGTGCTATGGATCTCCTGGCTTCCCCTTTAGGATGATAAACTTGATTTTTTTACCGACGACTATAAGCGGGGAAATCCCCTTTATTAAAGTTTTTGTTCATGGTTTTGGCAACGCTTTTATTTTGCTTTATTCAGTTTCAGTCAGTTGCTTAGAGCACAGCTAAGTTAAAAGTTACTTAGAAGTTATAACACAAAGAAACTGTGTAGCAAACGCTATCAGATGCTGACATCTGAAACTAAGTTGCGAAATACATTGCACTTTAAAACAATTAATGACATTTTTATTGTTCGTACAGTACTAACTACTGTTGACAGCAATTGCCATAATTATAAGTCGATGTCCTGCGAAGTATTGATACATCAAAAAAATATTGCCAGAAAAAAAAACTTAATGTTGTTTTCTTTATTATGATTATATAAAAAAACACAAACTTTGTTTGTAGTTAATTTAGCGCGAAATCTAGGGCTATTTTAAAGCGCTGTTTTCATGAAATCTAGCGCTTTTTGTGTTGTCCTAGAGCTGAATTAGTTTTTTTTTATCTGGCAGCACTGCCCAAAAACCCACTATTAAGAAGTAACTTTCCTTTCAGTTTTAAGCGCGTTCAGTTCCCAGTTACAGTGAGCGTGTGTTATGCGATGACCGTAAATAAAGCGCAAGGTCAAACTTTACGCGTTGTAGGAGTGTACCTCAGTACTGACTGTTTTGCACATGGCCAACTCTATGTTGCTTTTTCCCGCGTTAGTAGCCCCCGTAACCTTTTAGTGTACACCCCGGCTAAGCCTACTTCTCACGTCGTTTACACAGAAGCTCTATCATAAACGACTTAGAACTTTGATGATAATGATTTATTTAGTTACCACTTATTGATACAGTAATGAAATAAATCGTTTAATATTCTCTTACCTAAACGACAAATTGTTTATGTAAAACCTGTATACGCGAGCTACGCCGCGGGCACAGCTAGTTTATTAATATAGTAATTATAATTTTAGGACTTAATATTAAATTTAGAAATACAATCGGCGCTTCCTTGTGTTTATACTTATATATACAGAGAGAATGCACTGAATCCAAATTCAAAATTTATAGTTATAAACAAATTGTATGTTTTAAATATAGAGGTATATATATGTAAGAGACAAATGTTGTTACATGCTTTAGATTAAGAGTAGTAGGACTCCCGAACGAAAACCCGGAGTCCTCTACACCCTCTATAAAAATTAAGGACAAAGCAAATAAAAACACGAATTCAAAGTCCATGTCAAAGCTGACAATGTCTCTGACCTCCATGTCAGAGGGAAACAGCAAAACATACAAAAAAAATGTAACGAATATCGCAATTGGGCGAGTGTGCTTATTTCATTTAAAAAAAAAACATATTTTTATTGGGGCAGTGCCCAGAACGATGTATAATTTATGAATAGTAATTATATAGTTTCTATTAATTTCAATATTTGAAACAAATTAAAAACATAGGAAAACCGTCACCTAAGCCCCACGCTCGTTTGCACCCTTAGATATTTATAAAAAAGACCTCCCTTTTCTGAAAGTTATAATTTTTAGGTGTATATTAATATAAAATATGAACTATTCTAAGTAATATAAATTGATTGTAATAAGGATATAAGAGTGTTTTAATTTTTCTGATGCTCATTAGCTCATAATTTAGTATCAGGTATTAGCAATGAGTGTCATTCTTTATTTGATCGGAAAGTTATCGAGGAATTTGGCCTCACTTCTCACTAATTTCTCATCCTAGTTAGTCAATCACACCTGTTAAGTTTAAATATTAGAATGAGGGCTAATAATTTTCCGCTCACCAGATGTCGCTAGTTGACACTGAGGTAAAGTTTTTTGCTACACAATGTAATTTAATTGAGAAGTTGCTTTTAAGAAAAGTTTATCAGTTTCTAGAGTATTATATTAATACAGAAAATAATGCGTCAGTGGTTTGATTTTTAATGTTATGCACATTTTTTACTTTTTTGTAATGTTTCTACTTTTATGAATATCTGTGGTTTAGTTTATTTATTTTTAATGTTATTAATTTAAAATATAGCTAATAGTACAGAAAGAAACAATGACTTTTACATTTTCCGACCAAATTAACCTCCATGCTATGAAATCTGTCAAATATTATTCCTCACTTTCTAGTGGCCCCGGTGGCACAAAAAGTCGTGGATGCCCTCATTGGCTAAACACAAACTAAAAAAGTATTAAATTTATTAATTAAAAGATCATTACAAATATAGCCAAACTTATTTTTATGTGCTCTTCTAAGATTTTTAAAGTATGCAACCCACGTTCATTTCTTTATGTACCGATATAATACGTGCTCGATGGTGAAGAATTATATCGCGAGGAAACCTTTATGTCTCAGAAATTTCAAGACACGTGAATTCCGCTAATATAAAGTTGAGGAACGAAGTGAACTGACTGCTCCATTTACTTATAAAATACATCTTATAAACTTTGAGAGGAAGCCTGTGTCCGACGGTAAATTCTATTTAAAAATCCTATCCCTTTTTTAATATATACAAAGTATACGTCACAAAAAATTGCCATTAAAACTGTCATTTGTGCAAGAATGACTGTGCGAAACGTTCTCAGTTTGGGTAGTTGCAAAATCATCAAAGCTACGGCTTTGAACGTAAAAGCAATACTACGGATTCGTGTGTGCTCGTGTTAATTAAAATTCAGTTAAACGTCAGTTATTCCGCGCGTATTTATCAAGGGGCAAAAGGAAGTTTAAAGTAAGGTTACTTGTTAAAAAATAATAAATCCCACGACCCAACGATTTCGATAAAAAATTTAATGGAAGAAAGTAATTATTAAATTTTGTGGTTAATACTTTTATAAATTTCAAAATACTCACTAAAAGTCATTCAAAGACATCATACGTGCTTGTATACATCCTATAGGTAACGTTATCAATTTGATTCAATGTGTATGCACTAGCTATTAACATCATATGAACTTATTTATAATTCTAAGAGCATAATAGAATATCAAAATATTTTTTTAATAAAAGTAAAATCAACTTCTTAAAACTAAAAAGAGTAAAATAATGTTCATATAGTAGTTTCTAAAAACTTGCCGGATCGCCGCACATTACTCTTAAAATTTACATAGGACACCTCTGAATTATTGTCAAAATCAGTTGAAAATTGACTAATATATCGATTAACATACATAAAAAAGAAAAAAAAATCATTCAGTGGAATTGCGAAACCCGTGCTATTGCGAAGTCGGTTAAAACAGAGACTATCTCACCATTTATTTATTATGATGTCTATCTGATGTACCCAGGTATAGATAAGTGCAACATTACGTAACCCTAAAGTTATATCTCGAAACCTGTTCACCTGTGAACAGGAAAATTTCTTAGCTACTGGACTGGAAAGCATATCAAAATCGATGACGAATGTAATTCAATTTACCGACAATATTTACATGATGGCTGAATCGCTGGAAGATTATCACTATGCTCTACTTCGCCCGGTGCGCCTCAAAAATTAAAACAAAAGCTTACAATCACTGTGAGATGTAAGTGATAACTAATGAAATTATGACGTATTCATTTTTTTATAGCAGAGGGGGCAATTGAGCATGGGGCTCACCTAATAGTAAGTGATTACAGCCGCCCATAAACAAATGCAATGGGAATTGCAGATGCGTTGCCGGCCTTTTAAAAAAGAGTAGGCTCTTTTTTTGAAGGTCTATAAGTCGTGTCGATCCAGAAAAATCTCTGGTGGAAGTCGATTCCACAAGGAAGCTGTGCGAGGAAGCCGATCGAAAAGAGCTCGGTCGTCGACGATTCGAGCTGCTCTGCGCTGGATGCGGTCAAGTGGAAGCAGCTGGAATTGTGGTGCCACTGTCCAGAGCAAGGGGTACGCCGGCATGAAATACTGTCCCACTCTGCTAAGCACGCCAAGCTTTTTAGAGGCCAATTAGGCCTTTTCTTCCAAGTGACCACGAAACTGCACACCACTCGATGTGTCGACGATGAGGATTGCGATACTGGCTGAGGCAACTAGGGGAGTGCTTTGAAACTGAGGAGATACGACAAAAGGGTTCTTTTTAGCGGTAAACGCGCATACTTGTTTCTTCTGGGGATTGAACTGGACTAGATTTAGTCGCCCCTACTTCGACTTCAGACACAAGTTTGTACCGGTACTCGGCAACTTTTTCTCGAGAAATATTGGCACGGCCGGTGTATAAAGTATCACCAGTTTTGTAGTCTGCATAACAATGAATGTTACCGGTATGCAACATATAATTGATATGCAGAAGAAACATCGTTGGTGATAGCACACAGCCTTGTGGAACACCAGCATTGATAGTATAATGAAGTGCAGTTATAAGCTTATCTATACATAATGCATTTTTTATTAATTTTCAGTATCAGAAATGGCCAAATAAATAACTCTTTCTTTCTTTCTTCAAATTTCCAGGGATTTCAAAGTATTAACTAAAGGGTGTTATTTAAAGGGTTAGCATAGTATCCATGTTTTTGTCAGCAGATAAATGTAATCTAGCAGCAGAAATAGATAATTGGTTAGCAAACCATGGCTAGCAAACATTATTAAATCAATCGGCAATATTTGACATTCTGGACGGCTGTAAACTTTTTAGTACATCATATTAATAATTATATAAGCTGCAATGAGTGACTCGTGTTTACAAAATTTTGATAAGCACTGGGTAAGCAACTAATCAAAAATGTACGCGGTAGCCGCATCTTTGCCTACTGTCGCTGATATTACTTGATACATATTTCCGTATTTTTACAAATTTACGTCTCTGTTTATAGATATATTTTCTTTGCTAACCAATCGTGAATCTTGCTGATCAATTAAGTATTTTGCGGATTGACTATTTATTGGGCAAACTCGTATTATTGTAAGCTACCTATTTATGATTAAATTACTGAACATTATCAAGAATATTTGCAAAAAAATAATTGTCGAATGTTTTTTATTATTGCAAACAGAATCCTTAAATGCTAAGAAAATGATTTAAATTTAGTTTTTTGTGGCTAACTAAATTTTATTATGGCTTAACATTTAATACTACATCTCATAACTATGACATACATACATTATATTACATACATAATTAACATTGGTACTCATAACTATACAACGAATAAACTTTAGCTTGAAGAGATTTTGAGTTACATTTAAAGAGACAGAAATGGACCAAAAAAGGATTACATGATAGAGATTCTACGAAATACTAATTTCATAAAGTTATAGACGCTGGAAATCCCTCGCGCAACTTTGTTTTACGCGTGATATCTTCCGTCATGGTAATTCCACTACGCAAGTACAGAACCTGCGTAGTGGGATTACCATTAATTAAAATAATTTATTTTCAGTGTGTGTGTATGTATGTAAATAAAAATTTGTCGTACAATATCTTTAGAACGAATTAACCGATCGAGAGAGGCGACAATGGGTGGTATTCGAAAGTGTTTATTGAGACTTCGACCTCGAGCTGATTAGATTAGATTGCAAAAAACAAAAAAATAACAAAAATTAGAGTAGAGCCATGTTGCAGCTATATTAGTAGTATAGTTGTAGCATGAATGGGTCGGCTCGTTCCGCTCTCACAGAATACCAGCGTTAAATAGCAGCTTAACACGGCTGTGTTTCGTATGGCGAGCGTAGAGAACCGGACGCCCTTTGTACTGGAAACGAGGCATTTCATCTTAGTCCTCACGGGTGGCAACGCATCTGCATTTTGATTCGCAAACAAGGATAAATGTAGATGTCTTTGGGCCACAGCAACCATTTACCATTAGGTGGACTGTGTGCTCGTTTGTCACCCTATACTAAAAAAAAGACTTTCGAGCGTTATCTACGCTCAAAAATAAGCGGTAAGTTCCAGGGATAACCTGCAAGGACCACCGTTTTTCAGATTTTTAAGTACTGATTTGAATGGTTATATTATAATATCACCTGAATATCTAAGAATTAAAATAAATATTTAGAGGACAAATGTAGTAACGTTTCATACATTAGGGTAGTGCAACGAACTCTTCCCTGTTGGAAGAACCTTCTTAGACAAGGAGACTAAAGTAACGTGTTTTATTTCGGACGGAGCGGGACGTGAAATTTTGGAAATATAATTTCATAGAAAACGTACGTGAAAATGCATACGTTACGGATGCACGGACGGGACGGGGACGTGGCATGAACGGGACGAGAAAAATACCGTCGGCAACTGTCCGTCCCGAAAAACACTGTCCCGCCCCGTGTCGCCACGTCGCGTCAGTGGTTCCGCTGCGTATGCTCAGTCGCCGAACCGAACAAAATGGACGACGAAACTCTAATTGAATGTGTACAATCATATCCATGTTTGTATAATTTTGCACACCCGAAGTATTTGGACACAAAATATAAAAAAATTCTGTGGCGGAACTCACTGCAAATGCTTAGTATAAATTTTATTTTTCATTTATTGTTTTCATAAGTTTGCAATAGATATTAATATGTAACAATGACAGTTGAACATTTTTATGCTCAGATCAAAAGATAGGTACGTAAATAAAGAAGACTCATGTTTTACAATGTCAAAATTTATTACAACAGTAGAATTAAATACATCAGAAATTAAGTAGGTACATAACCAACTTTTTGACAGAGTATTTGGTTATAATGTGTTTGTAGTGCGTTTATGGGTAAGGGTGAACTATCACCCTTACCCATGAATCGATCATATCCATGAATACTATGCTAAAATGTCGACAGGAGAGTTGAAAAAAGCTTTGAATTTTTCTCATTCACGAAATGCTTGACTTGACTTGACGTAAATTATTAAGGCTCGAATCCTCTAAACTTTCTAAGTTACATTGATTAACTTCATTTTCACTATTTTTTTTTATAAAGTTGTGTAATACACATGTACACGCCCCTAGCTGTCCCGACAAAGATCGACTATACAGGGGCCCATACAGCTGTAGACTCGACGGACAACTAAGGACGGGGCCCAAATGGCCTATGGACAATTGACCTACACGATAGAGATAAGGCGAGGTAAATAAATGGTACGTACCTGTTCAGAGGACAAGACTGGACACAAGGCTCGGTCAGGCGGTAGGTGTAATGTATGTAAGTGGTGTTTAGTGGTGTGTTTATATGTGTGGCCTGACCCAGCTGAGGTGATCGGGCAGCGGCCTGGTCCGATGCTGCCCCACAATGTAATTCACTCCAGCGGATGTCACTAATTGGCAATTTCTTTCTTCAATTCACTATGTCAGTCTATCAACTTTATTGTACATTTAACTAACTTCAAACCCAACTAAATCCCCGTTAATTATCATCAAAATCGTAACACACGGCACGACTAATGAACGGTGGGTCAAAGTTCATTTCCGTTTCACTCAGCAACAAATTATTTCTAGAACCGAACGCGACCTTCTAAGGCACTTAACGCGACGGTACAATTAAACATTAACTTCTAAACAATTAATCGTCTAATTTTCTAGACTCCACAACTCCTCGTCGTTGCATAAATTTGCTAACAAAGCCGACACAATTAGAGGTTATTATGTACGTGACCACGCGGTCCAAGTAGATTCACTGCAATACTATACAATTGACGCAATTACTTTCAAACGAAATTACTTTAATCAGTCAAATACAATACAAGCCTCTTGTCACGAACTTACAACTTAGACAAACTAATCCGAAGCGATCTTCACGAAACCACAAATTAAGTAGCGAAGTAACGCGCACAAATACTAAAAATCTAGACCATAAAACCAAAACTGGTCGCACGAAATCGCTGCCGCGGTCACCACAAAATACGTTACCCGACGGCGCCGCTGCACTCAAGCTACTGGCTTAGCCGCAGGTCTGCAACAGCGACGCGATACGCAGCGGCCCAGCATGGCCATAAAGGCTTCAGTGCCAAGGGCAATTATAAGTTCCACATGAACGGCGTCTGTGGAGAGGCAAACGAAACGCACAGATAGTCTTTAGTACGATTTTTTCAAGCAAGTAAGCATAAACAAGCCATCTACCATATAATCATTTACTCAATTGTGCGGCAGCTGATTTCAATCTGATAATCTCCCAACTAGCTAGCCCTTTTAGACAAGTAGTCCTATGCTCATACTTCAACCAAATTTCAAAAGCATCAATGTTCAACTACTGAATTAATTCAAACAAATTAATTTACCGATGCGCATAGATCAAACAGACAAATTAAACAAAACGATAAACGTAAGAGCCAGCCCTATTTCTCTTTCCAAATAGTATCTTCGACAGTGCCAACAAAAATGTGAAAACAAAGATTCTTATTCCTTTCGGCACAAATAGGGTTATTCAATTTCAATTTTCTTTTCAACAATGCGAACACAATGATCAAATACATTTACAAAAACATATGCACACGTATTTAAAGAGCACATCATTCAATTTTAATTTTTAATCGCAACCGCCACAAATATGAAACATTTCGCGGAAAACCCAAAAACATTTTAATTTAAATTAAAGCACCATTAATTAAGTGCTCGACCAAACCTAAATCTAACTCAAGGGAGCCCTAGTCTTCACAACAACCAAGTGGAGGCCACACCGTGTTGTGAACCCGAATCCAATAGAGCGCGAACCGTTAAACAATCTACACTCGGGTTGTACACCCTCACTGAGGCCGTCGGCAATAGAACAGTTCAACAAATGGGCTGTTGACGGCTCAAGGTATTAGTGGAGGCGGCCGTGGTGGTAGCTAGGGAGGCAGCTACCTAGCTGGGGCTGCCTGCATCAAAGGGGGAACGGTGGTACCCCAGCCGCGGCCACTCAGCTGACGGGGGTGAGAAGGGTCTAACTGACCGCTGAGTGGCTGTGAAGTCCCTCTCAATACATTGAGGGGGCGACGACCCCCCGCCCCTGGGGGAATGACCCCCGACTGATTCGGGGAGGGACCCCTTTCAAACCCAGGGGCACGGTGGCCGGCAGGCGAGCGCCGAGCGTCGTCCGACAGGGGGCGTGGCTGAGCGCCCCCGCCCGTGGGAGTCGAGGGCCCGGAAGAGCCCTGAGAGGAAACGCCATTCGCATCCAGACACAAAACGGCATGGTGATTGCCCTGGCAATGCGGACAGGGCCGCTGGTGCGGGCAGTCTCTCTGGAGGTGCCTTTCCAAACAAGAGTAGCACCAGCGGCGCTCCTCGGCGATAATTCGCCTCGCCGGAGCGGACTTACTTAATAATTTAGGGCACGACGTCACCCGGTGATCGGATGCTCGACAATAGGAGCAGGGGGGCGCCTCCCTGGACGCTAGGCCACTGTAAAATGGTAGAGAGCGACGCCCTCCCGCGGTAGCTCCGGTCGGCCTCGGGGGGGTTGACGACGACTTGCCCGGCGGATTCCGCCTCTCACTGGGCACGACTCGTAAGTCGTCAACGGTGCCCACCGCGTTCTCAATCTGCCGGCACTGCTCCGCCAAGTACCACAGCAGATCACTAAAGGGCGGAATATAGGAGGCGCCGTTCCCGCCATACCTCTCCTCAAAATGTATCCTAAGGTCGAGAGGCAGGCGGGACAGCACGATGTGGAGCAACAAGAAGGACCTTTCATCCACCGTTAAATCCAGCCGCCTCAACACATTACAGGCCACCAAGACTGGATTCACGATGTCCGGGCGTAGCCTGGCCCGGTCTCTATACAGTGGGAGGCTTAGAAGCTGCCTGACGTATTCGTCCGCAATTCGCCTGACGTTGGCGTATCTTCCGGCGAGGAGATCCCGAGCAGTCTGGTAGGCGTCGTCCGACAATCTCAAATGGCCGAAGACGCCCAGGGCCTCCCCCTCCAGTGAGGCTAGGAGGTACGCCATCTTCTGGATTGGTGTCAAATCCCTCCGGGCGTCCACTAGGCTATCAAAAAGCCCTACAAAAGTCATCCAGTCGGAGAGGACCCCGGAGAACCTTGGCAGGTCCAGAGTTGGGAGTCGTCCCAACAGCTCTTGCTGAATAGGCCGCTTCCGAGGGGAATCGAGTAGGCCACTCATCAGAGCTTCATTAGCATACTTGTCCCTAGTCTCGATCAAGTCGTCCGTGAGCGAAAAGAACTGCTCGTAGTCCGCGAGGCAGGATCCCAGGACTTCCTTTTCCACATCCGAGTCCTCGAGCTCCGCGTAAGCCTCCTCCACTACTTTATTCGAGCATCGAACTGCTCGAGCCGCGTCTCCAAAATATAGACCCTATCCGGTCGACCTATCAAAGCATGGGCGCTAGCGGCCCAGCGCAGCTCCGCCTTCAAGCGACGAATCGGTAGCTTGTGCGATGGCATCACTACTAAACACAAATTACTAGGCGGCTCAAATACAAATCAATTAACAAATAACAAATACAGTTTCTACCAAATCAAGTTAAATACAAATTACACAAATACAAATTACTATTTATTAAATCAAATACAATTACACTACAAATAAAGGTACACACCACAGTCGATCAGCAAAAATGCCTCGCTCTGACAACCGACCAATCGACAATTAATCTACTATAATTATACAACAACGATAATTATCCGATTAGGTGATAACACTATCTACCTACTCAAAATACCTGACGCGTACCTAGCCCTAAGCTACAATCCTGCTTGCGCAACCTAACGGGCGTGGTTCCTAAGTCTACCCGCTAACAAACAAAAAAAAATATTTAATTTTTATAACGTACTATTTTTATAATAGATGCGATCATATACAGTGAAAAATAGTAATTTAATGACTTACGAATAAATTGTCATAATGTTTTTTAAATTGTAATTTTGTTCTCTCTTTTCCTTCTTCCTCTTTTCAATGATATAAGTAAAATTTTCAATGATACCTACTTAAAATTTATGGGAATATTTTTTGAGGATCGTGAACATCGATCAAAAGATTAAATTGTGCAAATTTGCTCAATCTGTCAACACAGTTATTCGGGCTGTAAAGATTCGTTGTGAATCTGTTGTTATTGCCTTGGAATAAAGTTTGATTTTATTTATTTATTTTAATTTATTTAAAAATGGTACATATGGCGGACTTAATGTCGTAGCGCATTCTCCCCCAGTCAACCATTATGCTAAACAGAGACAGACATACAAGACGCGGTGCAACAGTCATCAAAGTAGAAAGGTTTAATATATACCTAGCCAGGTCATAAGTATTGTCACACAGTAAAAACTTTTCTTTTAGAATTCTGGCCACAAAAAAGTTTATTGAATTCGAATTTCGAATTGTTCATGAAAATAAAACTGTATACTTTTTAGAATTTTACTCATTTTTAAATATGGAGTGGACGCTTAAAGAAGACCGTGTTGCAGTTATTGCGTTGCATCGTTGCGGTTACGCGCCAATTCAAATTTTTGACAAACTGAAAAATTTGAATATAACCAAAAGATTCGTTTATCGTACCATCAAACGATACAATGAAGACTCTAGTGTAGATGACAGGTCAAGAAGTGGTCGCCCTCGGTCTGTTAGGACTCCAGCAGTGATAAAAGCTGTGAAGGCGCGAATTCAAAAAAATCCCAAACGTAAGCAGAAACTGTTAGCCCTTCAGATGGGGTTAAGCAGAACCACGGTGAAAAGGGTGTTAAATGAAGACTTAGGGCTTCGGTCATATCGAAGAAAAACAGGACATCGTTTGAATGCTCGTCTAATGGACCTGAGACTGAAGAGATGCCGCGCTTTGTTGAAGCGGTACGCGGGAAAAATTATGGGGAAATTCTTTTTTCGGATGAAAAAATTTTTACCGTAGAAGAGAGCTACAACAAATAAAATGATAAGGTGTACGCACACAGTAGTGAAGAAGCGAGCAACCGTATTCCGCGTGTCCAACGAGGTCATTTTCTATCCTCGCTCATGGTATGGTTCGGAGTTTCTTATTGGGGCTTGACAGAGGTACATTTTTGTGAGAAAGGTATAAAAACGAATGCAGTTGTGTATCAAAATACAGTCCTGACGAACCTTGTGGAACCTGTTTCTCATACCATGTTCAATAACAGGCACTGGGTATTCCAACAAGATTCGGCGCCAGCTCATAGAGTGAAGAGCACACAAGACTGGCTGGCGGCGCGTGAAATCGACTTCATCCGGCACGAAGACTGGCCCTTCTCCAGTCCAGATTTGGTCATTTTGAATAAACTTTACGTGTTATAAGAATCTATGTTTTGTTAAGTTCATTTTGGTATATAAATGGTTACATAATGAATAAACTTGTTTCAATTATTTTATATTAAACATGTGACAGAATTTTTGACCTGACTAAGTATATATACACAATGTGTACATATTGTAACGAACCCCCCCCCCCATCATTTTTTTCTTTTTTACTATATATCCACTTATACTTGTATTTCTTTAGAATCTATATCTGTAAGATATATAAATATATCTTATTTACGTGACCAGTATAACTTGATCTTTCTAAAGGTTTAAATATAGGCCGTTTAATAAATTTATGGCGTGATCGTCTTAGTTAGGACCCTTTTTTACGTTGTGTTTGTATAGTAACTTAGTTCTTTTAGGTGTATCTTGGAAGAATGAATATTCACGAGAGCAATCGAAAGCTGTTGGTAGAGTCTTATAAGCTAAAGAAGCCGTTCACGAAGACAGAGCTCAAAAAGGTTAAGAACAATAAATTGTCCCTATTCCACTTGTATCTGGTTCACAACAGTCAATTCCTTATTAATTAATCCCTTCCCGCTTGGAAAAGGCTCACAATATTTATATCAAATACCAGTTACAAGGGCTTCGCTCTCCCACATTTTAAAAAAAATGTGGAGGAGGTACACAGCCCCACACACGCCGCGCACGGTGAGCGCCAACCATTTTAATGCGCTCCCCCCGAAGGGTACGCAAAGTTGGGAACTGGACCGTAGTCCACAGCAAAATAACTGGCGAACCAGTAAAAGAGGACTTGGCCCCTTGATAGTGCGTAAGCACAAACATCGACCGAAGTCGCGCATGTCAATGTGTGTAAACGCCATACAGAATACGATCAAATCCAGCCACAGTGAAATGTACGTCACACGGGTTAGGCAACAATCGGCACACTGACCATAAAAAGCCCTCCGTGAGCGCCACCATCTGCCAGATCGCCGTTTCTGCAGACGTGATGTAAGTGTAAGGCATCACCACCAATTGCATGGTCAGCACGGCCAATTGGCCGCAGAGCGTGTCATGAGTCTACCGCTCACCTCAAGGGAATGGGGTCCCACGTTGCGCAGCTTTCGGCCGCAGCCTTGAGAGCCTCCTCAGATTCTCCCTCCAGTTACCACCCGCATGAGGTCGACACATATGCTCCACCAACCAATACAATGGCAGATATAGCCAATAGGCAGTTATAAGATAATATTAATAATTCGCCATCAGAAAGGGTTTGTGTCACTGACGTTGAGTATATGCATTTTTCGATCATGTTTGTCTCACCCACCAACAAGTTGCCTTCAATCTCTCAAAGGTGGGAACTTTATAGAGATATATTATTAAGTTGTTATATAAAACATCATGGAGGGCAGATAGTCTGCAGCCCCGCAATGAAGGGACCCGACTTGGGCAAAGCTACTTAGGTTGTGAGTCAAACCAAGACGCAGAGAGCGCCATTGAGAATAGCGACCCGCCAAACAACCATCGTAGAGACGCAATGCTACAGAATGCAACAAGCATCAATACGACTATCGTCGGGCTTACACCATCCCAAGGTCCCTCATACAGTCCCAGCAGACATCACCACCCGCATACCTCCATCGACGAGAACCACAAGATGCATCGAATCAGGTGCAGCACACCCGCAGATCCATCACAAGACACAATACTGCAAGTAGCAGTAAGCATCAATGCAACTATCATACGGATGGCGCCCCCTCACAACACACCCACATGATCCCTATCGACTTTGGTAACAAAATTTGATAATGTTGTTAACTAAAAATACCACCAACGTATCATAGTAGCACGGTACTAAGACGTCAGTAGCCAATACTCCACGTATCATAGCGCTATTGCACTAAGACATGAAGTTGAGTATGCTTGCTGCACTTAAAAGTACTACCAAACACACTCACCCTAATCCGAAAGATAGCCGACGTATCATAACGCTATGCGCTAAGACGCCGCCCACAAACGGTAGGGTGTTCGATGTCCACGGGCAAGTCGTATTGCTACAACAAACCCGCTTACCACCGGCACTAAGATGATATGTCTAGGACACATCGGTTAGTAAGTCCAAGTTTACCTCGGTCTCAGAGGCTGCGAAGCAACCTACACACCACTATAATAATCCTTTTCAAGTCCCATTTCTTTCAATATAATGCTTTTACATATTTGAGACCTTCCACATATTTGCTTTATTTCATAGACCATACTACTGTATGTCTTATTCATATGGGACTTCAAGTCATAACTCTGCTATGCATCATAGAGACCTTCTATATTAATGCTTTGGTTCGTCAGACCTTACTATGTTAAGTCCCTAATATAGGACTAGTCATTGTGCAACCTTAGTACTAGCAGTCGGTCAGCCGACCACCCCATATATATGTACAACCTTGGGTATGTGTCTCCGACAACGCCCCAATATAAGGGAACATTACAAGAACACGTTCATTAACTTAGAAATTTTCCAATTATTACACGAACACCTTCATCAACTTAGAAAATTTTAATTCATTTTTTTTCTATTATATTACAAATGTTATTTATCTTTGTTATTGCAATATAATCGCCTTGTATTTATATGATTTGATACATTTTTAACATTTTAAGCAGGTTTTTAATAAATTTAGAGATTTTTAGAGACATTTTATGCGTTTACTAATATATATAATATTCAATATTCCAAATGGATATTTTTGAACTCTATGCTTATTATTTGCATTTTATTGTTTAAATTATAATTTCTATGACATTTTTAAATGTCTGTATAATGAATTTAATTATTATTTATTAATAATAATTATGAGGCGTCACAATCCACCCCCAAATTTTATGTTAATGATCCACATAGTGGAGTCGTTAATATAAAATTTTAGTATTTTGAGAGCATATACACTACACTCAAATAATTGTTTATATATCTGTTCTTTCCTCTTTTAATCTGTTACAATACGGCATATGTTATCAAATCCCCCTGCCCCAGAGAATGGCCGCCACCAACACCCCTTCAACCACAATTATCACATTGTGATAACACCATAATTCAAGTTATTGTATATTGTGTTGTTAATAAAGTTTGCAGTCAATTGTCGATTTCTTATTTTATTAATTTATCTTTAAATTTTTGAAACATTATTTCGATAGTGTCACACTTTATGTGCATACAATCCAGTTGGATATTTGTTGAGGTCAGTTCGATACCACATAGGATAAATGTGATTGAGCCATTCACCCTGACCCAACTCCCATATTTATTCAATAAAAATGATTACAAAATTATCTTACGATCTATATTTACAACTCTTCATTATTTATTAATAACGTTCTTCTATCATATAACAAATCTCTTGCTCATAACTTTAATAATTTTAGACCTTTAACTTAAACAATTATTTCCATGGGCCACCCACAAAACCCTTTTATGTTACAATATTTATTTAATTACTCTAATTTATACAAAAAGAAATTATTATTTAAAATATTTTAATAAGTGAATAGCATTAAAAATTCCTCTAATTTTGGTTTGTCTCTGGATTTGCTAAGGTATATACATTGTCAAATGGTACGGCTGCTATTACATAAGGTCCTTCATATGCCAAATTGAACTTACTCATAACTTTATTATCAGCGTCTGATCTACTAGATCTTGAAATTTTTACTAAGTCACCAATATTATATTTTATTAATCTATTTCGCTTATCAAATTTTGTGTTTCTTATTCGACTTGCCTCTTTTAAATTTTAACGCACTTGTTGTCTAATTTGTTCGACATTATGTTTGTCTTTACTTTTGGAAATTACTTTGTCAAAAGACATCTCATTAGACTCACCATAAAGAATCTCACAAGGCGTGAAGCCTGTACTATTGTGATAAGAATTATTATACAATTCTTCTAATTTCGGCAATATTAACGCCCAATCTTTGTGGTTAGTATGACAAAGTGTCCTAAATAATCTGCTCAACTTTTTAGTTACTCGCTCTGTTGTATTTGGTCTAGGATTTCTAACTGTGGTATATATTGGCTTTATATTTAATTCACTCATTGATTGTTTCCAGTGATTACTTACGAACTGTTTTCCATTATCTGTCATTATTGCCTTGGGCTTTATAATCTCAACAAAATGCTTTACTTTTGTTACAACAGACTTTGCTGTTGACTGTTTTAAAGGATATAATTTGATAAATTTACTGAATGAATCTTGAATGACAAATATGAAAGTGTACCCAAAGGTACCTGATACAAGTGGTCCATATAAGTCTGCCATGACTATATCGCCAATGTTTTCTGTTATTATAGATTTGCAGGGACCCACATATGTTATATTGCTTTTCTTAGATAACTGACATAAATGACAAGCCCTTAATTGGTTTTTAATATCTTTTGTTAAACCTTTCCAAAAGAATCTGTCTCTCACATATTTAATTACCTTATATTGTCCTTGATGACCCATTTCGACATGCACTTGATTTATAATATCTTGTCTCAATGCTTTAGGTAAATATATTACTTCTTGTAAATTCGTTTTGTAATATAATACATCATTTTTCAAACTATACCTTTTAAATTTATTGTTTTATTTTATTATGGAAGTATTTAATGTCTTTAACTTTTCAATAATAGCCAACGACTCTGAATCTTGTAATTGATATACTGATAAGGATTTTAATTTTTCTATCAACTCAATATTCGGTTCGCTCTCTGTGTAAGCAATTTCTAAACTATTATTTTTATCCTCTTGTATTAAATCGCCATCAGGAGGATAACGTGATAGCACATCTGCAACAATATTACGTCTACCCGATATATGCTGTACTTCATAATTAAATTGTTCTATATACAAAATCCATCGGGTTACTCTACCATTGAATAACTTCATATTATTAATAAACAATAATGCTTTATGATCAGTTAGTATTATTACTTTACTGTCCCTCAAATATGTTTCAAATTTCTTTAGGCAGCTTATTACAGCATAAAACTCTTGTTCAGTAACAGACCAATTTAATTCGGGGCCTTTTAAGGCTTTACTATGATAGTCTAAAATTCTCATTTCATTATTATCATCTATCTGATATAGTACTCCGGCCATACCCACACCGGAACAATCTGTTTGTAAATGATACGGCTTATTAAAGTCTGGATGATGCAATTGTATTGTATTAATAAATTGTTGTTTTATAAAATCAAATGCCTTCTGTTCTTTACCGCTCCATTGGAACTTTCGTCCCTTTTTAAGTAATTCACAGAGCGGTATTATGCTCTCGCTGTAATTTGGTATAAACCTTCTATAAAAATTGCATAGGCCTAAAAAGGCCCTTAATTGTTTAATCTTTTTAGGTGCTGGAAACTCTTGGATCGCTCGAATCTTATCGGGATCTGTCTTTATGCCTTCTGTTGAAATTATAAAACCCAGCATTTTAATTTCTTTACAAATAAATTCACATTTCTGCAAGTTACACGTTAAGCCAGCTTTGTTCAATTTACTTAAAACAATATCAATGTGCTCCAAATGTTTATCTAACGTTCCTGTTGTAATAATGGCTAGATCATCTAAATAGATCACACAAAATACTTGGACTTCTGGTCCTAATATTAAATTCATGGCTCTGCTAAAGCTTCCTACTGATGTTTTTAAACCTTGCGGCAAAACATTATATACATATGACTTTCCATTGAATGTGAATCCAGTATATTTTCTACCATCTTTATTTATCGGAATTTGAAAATATGCATTATTTAAGTCAATGGTAGTGATATAATTCGCTCCGTGAAATGAATTCAAAACATCTTATTGTATAGGTGGTTTCTCTGTTTCTGCAACCATTTTCTTATTTATGCTTCTGGCATCAAGCAGAACTCTAATTGAGCCGTCTTTTTTAAGAGTGAATGTCAATGGACTACTGTAAGGCGTTGATGTCCATGTGATGATACCAGCTTGTTCCATTTCCTTTAAATTTTCTTCCATTTTCGCTCTATATGCATATGGAATGGGATAGGACCTAGTAATTATAGGTTCATCATCGATCATTTCAATTTTATGCTCATGCAATTGGCTCTTCCCAATTTGCTCGAAAACATATTCTTATGCTTTTCCAAAACCTTTCTAAGTTTTGCCCTTTCAGAGACCTCCAATGTAGATCCTATTTTTATATTTATTAAGGGATCATCGGTACATTGTTTGATGCAGTTATTATGTAATACAGATTTATTATTATATTTGAAAGGTATAAAGTAGTCTTTGTTTTTCACTTTAAATTCTATTCCAACAGTAGTATTTCTCAAATCAATCAATATTTTATTTCTTTTGAGCCAGTCAAAGCCTAATATTAAAGGTCTTATTAAATTACCTACAATTAAAGTTTGTGTTTCAAAGACTACTTCATCTATCTTTATAGGCAATATGATCATCTGTTGTATTTTTGTGCTGCGCTGCCCAACAGCACCTTTTATTTGCATTGCTTTAACTGGCATTATTGATATTTTACAATTATTATCTTTAATTTGTAAATATAAACTTTCTGAAATGCATGTAACATCGCTCCCAGTGTCGAGGAGCGCGTCTATTTCTTTGTCAAATATTGAAACTTTAATTTCAGATCTCATATTCCCTATAAATTCCCTTTGATATTTATCTTCGTCTTCCTCGAAGACGGTTTGCACGAATAACTCCGTTATGGGCAAGTCCGACCTGGCTTTTAAGGTGTTTAATATGCTATTTACATTGTCGTTATAACCAAGGCCTTCTCTGTTAAAATTTGCTTTTAAAGTAATAGGTTTTCGCAACCCTCTATTGTTTTTACCCAATGTTTGACCAGGTCGCCAACCCAGTTTTAATAACATGTTTAATGCTTTAAAATCATCAAAAGTTGTCCAACGCACATTATTAATGCGAGCCCAATACTTGGCTTCACCTACTAAGCACTATTGTGCAATCGAAATTTCGAGACCATTAGATGGAACTTTCTTTAAATAATTGGTGAGATCTTCCAAAAATGATACTGGATGAGTATTTCCATTTCCAAATTTCGGCTTTTCTATTGTTACATTATGTACATTATATACAATATTTTGTCTAGGATCATTTACATGAGAGGTGCTCGCCCCGGACACCTCTCCTTGATTTATTTTAATTTGGTAATCTTTCGTTTGGTTAATAAATTTTTCCTCAAGATCCTTTGTTTTAACCTCAAAGGTTTTCACTGCATACTTAATTAATTTCTGAAGCATTTTCATCTCATCTTTAGACTTAGCCTTAATTGAGGTTGATTTTTTCTTATTTTTAGCCATTTTTAATTTTTATTACCACTTGTTTTTTTTTTGTTTTTTTTACACTTTTTGTGTCCTTCACTTACTTTAATTGAGTTGAGAATAATTTTTAATACCAGAAGTGTAAAAGTTTCTTACAGTATATTTAAGCAATAATTTTTAAAATTTATTATTTTAGTAGATTTTTCAAGAACATTTATCATTATTGTAATAAGCGCCCTCTATTATCCAGTAACGTCACTACTTATTTACCAAATTAGTTAGTGATTGACAACGTTTAACGCCATCGAGTAAGCCAGAAATTTTAGAAGCCAATTTAGCTTTTTTCTTCCAAGTGACCACCATAACACTGCAGGTCATTCGATATTTCGACGCCGAAGATTGTAATACTCGCTGCGGAATTAAGGGAAGTGCCCCGAAATTGAGAACTTGTATTATACAAAGCCTTTGTAACAAAGGGGTTCTTTTTAGCGATAAACGCGCAAACTTGTGAATGATTTGTATAGTGATTTATCGTAAAACGACTTTTAAGTTCAGTGCTTTCCTAAAATATGTTAGATTTAAAGTGTTTATTTGTAAAAAGAATGAATTTTAAAAACATGGAGGCGCTCTCTTATTAGATTTGTCGTTTCTCGAAGTGCCTTCGATGCCGACCAACCAATCATATGCTATTATTATAACGTTTAATGGACCGAGTGACGTTATTCAAGATGTCACCAATGTGACTGCTGTTTGAATTTAATCTTAGTTATTGGTACGGTTAATTAAGTATTCTATTTCATGACACCAAAATTACGTAAAATGTTAATGAGTTTTTCATTGATGGGAGTCATAATAAATAGATTTATAGAACAAAACAAGCATGCATATTCCTTATTATTATATCTATCGGCGCAAGAACAATAGTTCGTCAATTATAATGATTAATTACTCTGTTTAATACTTTTATTGTGTTAAAAATAGTTCATAAGCCATTTAATACTCACTTTTTGATGTAAAAATCTTGTGATTCACTCAATTCAATACTTGACCTAAAATTCATGTACACGTGCTTGCCACGCTATAAAAATGACCGCGCAGAGCGTTCTAGGTCAGTCTGGCTCGAGCAGTCGAACAGTACAGACCTCTCTAAATACATTGTTACGCTGTCAGTATAGTTGTGGTGTTTTCTTTGGAAGATTTAAGATGAGTGATCTCCATGAAATGTGTTACGAGTGGATTTGAAATCATCGACACCTATTTAATAAATTATTAAACATAAATGATTATTAAATATAGATATGTTTCAGATTTAATAAATTATAAAACCATAGAGTAACATAGGTAAAAATAATAAGATTAGTGGGTAGTTGTAACAGCGCTGTACACTATAAATTAAATTGCCAGAGGTATCTTGGTTCAGTTCAGTTCACTTCGGTCGTGTGCAAGCAAGTCGCTCTGCTAGTAGTTGTTATCATCTACATTAAGTATAATATAGTTATTGTGATTCGTTTATAAGGTGAATAAAAAGTGCTACAAGGTAATCTGTTTTACTTCATAGTTACTTATTTAAAACTTCAGAAGTGGGATCGTACTAACTATGTCCGGACCGTATATTGGAGGACTAGGAGAATGTAAGCGAAGATACGGCCACACTACAACCTCAGAAGAAGATGAGGATGACGAAATTTTTATTCAAAAAAAAAAGAACTTCAATGCTCACCAAAAGACGTCGTGTGTCTCCGATAGACGCGGAAGTTATACCCAAATTCTGCCCAGACGACCAAACCAGTAACGTTACTGGATGGCTTCATAAAATTGACCAGTTGGGTGACATATACGGATGGAATTGCAAGGATCGCCAATTTATAATGCAGTTACGCCTTGCTGGATCTGCTCGGGAGTGGTATGATGACCTTGACGATTATGCTCTTACTTGGGACGGGTGGAAGGAAGCACTTCAAACTGCGTTTCCTCGATCTACCGACTACGCAGACAGACTAGAAACAATGCTGGCAAGGTCAAAAAGTGACTATGAGACTATGACTAAATATTATCATGAAAAGTTATCACTTCTCAAAAAATGCAACATTAATGGTGAACATGTAATCTCCTGCATTATTCGAGGTTTACCACATGAATTGAGAGCTAATGCTAAAGCCTACAATTGTGAAACGCCAGAACAACTTTACTTCGGTTATCTGTCATCGCTTGAAAACTTTAAACGCTCGGAGACGTCCGCGTTTACACCACGCAATTCTATCTGGAGGAAAAATACACAAATTACTTCGGGTCGCCGTCAACTTGTTCCCAAGATCTGCTATGTGTGTCGACGACCAGGACATGAAAGGAAGGACTGCCAGCAGCGCTGTGATGTGTGTCAGCGTCTAGGGCATGCAACTGCTGCATGCTGGTATGCTACTGGAACTGCAGCCAACTCTGGAGTTGGTCCCATGCAACAACAGGCTTATAAGATTAGTGACGTATTACACGTTACGCTTAATAAATACCCACATATTTATAAAAAAAGAGTCATCGTTAATGGTATCAAATTGATGGCCTATATAGATACTGGAAGTAAGCTTAGCATACTTACTATTACACAAGCCCAAAAAATGAAACTTAAAACTCGGCCCTCAGTTATTGTAATGAAGGGTTTTGGAGGAGCCTGTTCATATTCGCTAGGTACTTGCCAAATTATTGTAAATGTTGATGATTTATTTTTGGTAGGAGATGTAGAGTTAACCGATTGCAAGCTACCAGATATAGACTTAATAATCGGACAATCAATGATAAATCAAGAAAATGTGAGCTTAGTTACGACGTCGAATCTCGTAAAATTTGTTCCAACCTTCACTTTAGGAGATGTCTTGACAAAAAACAGTTTTAACATAATTGAATATGTTTCAAAATTTCCAGTCTTTACAAAACTAGACGTCACTATACCTAGCCGAACCTATGCATACATTAGCGTAAGTGTCGACTATGACAGTAATACTGACAAAAACGAGCACGCATTCCTAACACATGCAGTATGTATTCAGCTAGGTGGGTTATCGTATTATATTCCAGAAGCCATTATTAATTCCAGTATGTCATATTTAAAGGTCCTAAATGTTGGGAATGAAACTATATCATGGCCTGCTAATAAACTCGTAGCTAGAGCAGAGATTTTAAAACAAAAAAATAATAGCTTTGAAACCAATACTCTTATTATAGACCAAATCACCATTAAGTCCGAAATTAAATTGTCCGATATCGATGTGGGTGAGTTAAATCATAGGGAAATAAATGTATTGCTACAATTATTGAATAGGTATGCTCATTCATTTGCCAGAGATACGAAAGATTTAGGATGTACTAACTTAATTAAGTTACACATAAAAACTATTTCTAACCAACCTGTGTATCGTAAACCGTACAGAGTTTCGCATAAGGAAAATGAAATATTGAACGGCAAAATAAATGAACTCTTGGAAGCAGGAATTATAAGAAAATCCACATCGGAGTATGCTAGTCCTGTTGTCCTAGTCAAGAAAAAAGGAGAGGATTATAGGCTTTGTGTCGATTATAGGGCGTTGAATGCTAATACTATTAAGGATCGATATCCCCTACCTCACATTGAAGACCAAGTTACCCATCTATCGGGTAAATCCTATTTTACAACACTAGACCTCGCTCAGGGATACTACCAAGTACCAATTGATGATGAGTCCATAAGAAAAACCGCGTTTATCACCCAATCAGGCCTTTATGAGTTTTTAAAAATGCCTTTTGGATTATCCAATGCACCAGCTGTATTTGCGCGACTAATCCAAGTAACTTTAGGGGAAGTATCTCACGAAATAGCTCTATATTTAGATGATGTTATGATTCCAACTATTTCAGTAAAAAGGGGATTAGAACTTTTGGAAGAAGTCTTGGGGTTACTTGAAAAAGCCAATCTAAAATTGAATTTAAAAAAGTGTTCATTTCTTAAAAATACCACTAATTATTTGGGCCATGAAATCTCTGCCGGTACAATACAGCCAGGTCGAGCTAAAATTAACTGCGTAGCTGAATATCGTCGGCCCCGAAATGTACACGAAGTCAGGCAGTTTATTGGATTAACGTCTTATTTTAGAAAATTTAAAATAAACTTTGCACAAATAGCACAACCCTTAACTGAACTCACTAAAAAGGATATAGAGTGGCATTGGGATTCCCAGCAGGAACAAGCATTTCGTACACTAAAGCAACGATTAATAGAAAGACCAGTTTTAGGCATATACGACAAGGATGCTAAAACAGAACTCCATACCGATGCAAGTAAACTCGGCTTAGGCGGGGTGCTCATCCAACACCAAAGAGATGGTAACTTAAAACCAATCGCATTTTTAGTAGAGTCACGACGAATGAAGAAAGATGTTATCATAGCTATGAATTGGAGACTCTAGCTGTTGTAGAATCCCTTAAACGTTTTCGTATATACCTTACAGGCATACCCGTAAATATAGTTACGGATTGTGCGGCTCTGCGCACTACGTTAGTTAAAAAGGATTTGATTCCGCGTATAGCCCGATGGTGGCTAACTATCCAAGATTTTGACCTAGAAATAGAGTACCGGCCAGGCGAACGTATGAAGCATGTTGATGCCCTGAGTAGGAACCCATCCTCGAATTTTGTTCTCATGATAGATAACGATGATTAGTTAAGAACACTGCAAATGCAAGATGAAGGTATTCAAAATATTCTCGCACAATTCCGCGAACAAAGCATTAATCCAGACTTAATAGCTAACTATGTAGTTAAAGATAACCTGCTATTTAGAAAAACTATTGGTGGAGAGAGATTTGTTATTCCTAAATTGGCCAAATATGGGTTGTTGCAAAAACTTCACGATCAGATAGGGTTTCGAAAAATGCGAGAAGACCATCAAAGCACAATTTTGGTTTCCGGGCATGACACGGTTCATACGTAAGTACATCAACGCTTGCTTACAATGCGCCTTCGGTAAGGGCAACCATGGCAAACTAGAGGGTGAACTACACCCGATAGACAAAGCAGCTTGTCCCATGCATACCATACACGCAGATCATCTGGGTCCTTTCATAAAAACTCGTAAAGGTAATACTTATATTCTTGTCGTTATTGATGCATTTACCAAGTTTGTTTTCGCAAGGGCAGCTAAGAACTGCAGCTCCATAGAGACCATAAGGCTGCTGAAAGACATACTATCCCAATTCGGTAATCCAAAAAGAATTATTACAGACAGAGGCAAGGCATTTACTAGCCGCTATTTTAAACTTTTCTCCATTGAGTTACAATTTAAACACATTTTAAATGCTATAGCATGCCCTCGTTCCAATGGTCAAGTGGAGCGTGTAAACCGTACTTTACTAAATGGCTTAAATACAATTTCTGACAGTGAATGTACATGGGATAACAAATTGTCAGATGTAGTCTGGGAAATTAATAATACCCCTAATTCTACTACGGGACATACACCTTTTAGTTTAATGTTTGGCCACGACAATTCACGTTTCCCATGTTTTCCTAAAGAATTTCCCCAAGATTATGATTCTCAACAACAAAACTTACAAACTAGAAGAAAAGATGCTAAATTTCGTATTGACAGGAATATGACCTTAATGAAAAGTAGATTTGATCGTAAGCACAAAAAATGCCGAAAGTATAAAATAGGAGATTTGGTTTTATGGAAAGGGGGTGTGTCTAGAGATACAACTGCTAAAGTCACCAAAAAGCTTAATAGTTCATACACAGGTCCATATAAAGTTTGTAGGGCCGAGCAATCACTCGATCTCGTTATAAAATAAGTAGTATTATGGGTATGAAGGGTTATAGAAGGTTCAGTGCCGTAGTCAGCGGTGAGAGTCTACGACCATATAAATCAACACTATCAGATGATGACAGTTCATCTAGCGACCGTGAAGTAGACAGGGATGATCTGATAGACCTCTTAGAAAGTTAAGCATGTCTACTGCCTTTGTTGGAAATGCGTGTATCTAATTAATTTCTAGAATAATATTAAAAGAAACCATTTATTATTTCTTAATTATTTTTGCCTTATTATTTAAAATTGAGTTGTTATAAATTGTTTTGTTATAAAGTTGTCAACTAAAATGTTGTTTTAAATAAAACATATTGTTTAAGTCTGTTGGTTTAATTTGATATAATAACTCTAAATAAATATTTACAAAGCAGCTAAAGTACAGATATAGCTAAGTCTAACAATAATTAAAATAATAGGACAGCTATGTGAACAAGTCCATAACAAATAGAAGAAGGGACAGCTAGGTGAACAAGTCCATAATAGTTAAAAGTGTAGGACAGCTATGTGAACAAGTCCATAACAATTAAAAGAGGGACAGCTAGGTGAACAAGTCTATAATAGTTAAGTGAGGGACAGCTATGTGAACAAGTCCGTAACAATTAAAACAAGGGATAGCTAAGTGAACAAATCCATAATAGTTAAAAGTGAGGGACAGCTATGTGAACAAGTCCATAACAATTAAAATAAGGGATAGCTAAGTGAACAAGTCCATAATAGTTAAAACAAGGGGACAGCTAAGTGACCAAGACCATAATAGAGTTTTAGGTCCCGGACAGCTAAGTGACCAAGTCCATAATAGGTATAATACAAGGACAGCTAAATGAATAAATCCAGAATTGTTGAAACACTAGGATGGCTAAGTTAACCAGCCCCAGATGGCCAATGTACAAGAACTATTAGGTAAACAACTAGGTATATTAATAGTATAAACCTTTATTAATGACTTGTAATAAAACAAAATAAATCTCATCTACATGATTTCTTTTGGAAATGGCACAATTTACTGCTCAATTTTCTTTTCTCCTTTCAGAGGCAAAATAGTGAATATAATGAGCGCCGCGGGACGCGTACGACTCAGGATGGCCGAATGTTACGAGTGGATTTGAAATCATCGACACCTATTTAATAAATTATTAAACATAAATGATTATTAAATATAGATATGTTTCAGATTTAATAAATTATAAAACCATAGAGTAACATAGGTAAAAATAATAAGATTAGTGGGTAGTTGTAACAGCGCTGTACACTATAAATTAAATTGCCAGAGGTATCTTGGTTCAGTTCAGTTCACTTCGGTCGTGTGCAAGCAAGTCGCTCTGCTAGTAGTTGTTATCATCTACATTAAGTATAATATAGTTATTGTGATTCGTTTATAAGGTGAATAAAAAGTGCTACAAGATAATCTGTTTTACTTCATAGTTACTTATTTAAAAAATGTTATTTTCAGCTGTGCTGA
The DNA here is from genome assembly GCA_963668995.1 of Parnassius mnemosyne. NCBI lineage: Eukaryota > Metazoa > Arthropoda > Insecta > Lepidoptera > Papilionidae > Parnassius > Parnassius mnemosyne. Next base: position 33,284,368 of record CAVLGL010000001.1, on the reverse strand, counting down.
CGTCACACTTTTTAAAAACAACAAGGAGCTCGTTCCTCCGTCATCAGAAGTGGGATATCAAGGGATCCCTTCGCAAGCCACTTCCTCGTCAGCTCGTTTACCACCTGAGCAACTGGAACCAAGCAACAAACAGCATGAAGAGCCTGTGCTGGTTACCAATACGCCAATACCAATAAGCCATACTACCATCAAGACCACATACCTACCCGGATCAAGGAATGCGGATAAATGGAATACCACCTCAATTCCTTATGCAAATGATGAAGACGATGCAGAAAATGTCAGAACGTTTGTGCGCTCCACCCACTGAATCAAAAATAAGGATCAAAGACGTTTACTTGCCATCATTTGACCCGGATACCCACATCGGATTACGAGAATGGTGTCAGCATATAGACCAAGCCATTGAAGCTTATAAGCTGAGTGACTTTGACGTTCGTATGAAAGTCTGCAGCCAATTGAAGGGACGTGCAAAATTGTGGATCGATGATTGGATGGTGACCACTAGTACATGGGAACAGTTGTGGAAGAACATCATCACTACATTTGAACCTGAGAACAGATACTCCAGAGACATCGTTATGTTCAGATTCGTCATAGATTCGTCAAAGGATATTGCAGAGTACTTATCACGGTTATGGATCCTATGGAGGAGGATCACCAAGGACAAGATGGGAGATGAGCACGCTGTGGAGGCAGTGATTGGATGTGTTAATGACGAGCGTTTGCGCATCGAATTACTGAACGCTAGAGCAACCACTGTGCCGGAATTGATTTCAGTGGCTACATCTATACGGAAGAAGCGTTCTCATGTAAACGCAAGTTCTACAATACCTAACAAACGTTCACGATTTGCGGACAATCAACAATCAACATCAAGCTGCCGTATATGTAAGAAGACAAACCACTCAACAAATGATTGCAGATTTAAACCTTCGGAGTCTAAACCCGAAGATGGAAACAAGGATGCTAAAGCACAAACTCTACCTACCTGTACCTATTGCAAGAAACCAGGCCACACTTATGAAAGCTGCTTCAAACGGGAACGCTCGTTGACTTCAAACGTTAACTAAGTAGCAAGCAATAAGCTAGCTCATATCTTCATCAAAATAGGAAAAAAAAATACTGCCGGCTGTGTCTGATAGAATGTTCAATCATGCGAAAATCGGTTGCTATAGTTCTACAATTTCCAGCACTATCTTTAACTAAGCTTACAACCATTTGTGTTATAGATACCATCAGTATTGAGCTGGAGTTTTATGTGCTACTATTATGACTATGAAATGTCAACAGATATCCTAGTGGGTATGAACCTCATTTAAGATACCAATCTGAATAGAGCTCTGATGTCATTGCTAGGAGCAGCTGCACAGGTCTATGCGGATGATGTACTGAGTAAATGCGCAAACTTTTCAGAAGAAATATCACACCTGGAGCGGATTCTCATAGCACTACAAAATGCTGGATTTTTATCAACGTCGAGAAGTGCAGTTCTTCATAGTCTCTTCTTCCAGTTGCTCAGGTGGTAAACGAGCTGACGAGGAAGTGGCTTGCGAAGGGATCCCTTGATATCCCACTTCTGATGACGGAGGACCGAGCTCCTTGTTGTTTTTAAAAAGTTTTTAAAAACAACAAGGAGCTCGGTCCCCCATCATATCCTAAAGCATTTCAAACTTAGTGACCTTCAACAACATTATGTATACTTTGGTGTCGAAACAGTAACATTCCTAAAACGGGATTTTACATTATATTTAATAGCGCCACCTACTGAGAAATAGCTGAAATGTTTACCTAATATATAGTCAGCGTAGTTTTGCTATGTTTCATTAGAGGGCGTCACACACGCGCAAGCTTAAAGTTTTTGTATGCAAAAGTTCTCAATGCCCGCTTTATAGCATATATAGGTATATTTAAATCTCTTTAGAGATAAGTAACCAGTATGGTGTAAAGGAGTGAGCCACTTAAGATTAGTCAAGGAACGGAAAGAATAATTTTGAGAATTTTCCAATTGTTGAAATTTGGATTTCAGATATTCGGAAGCACATGGATTCTTCAGAACTTTGAAAAGGGTGCAGAATATTCTAACATATCTGCGCTGACAGATAGACAGGAAATTTAGTTGAGTACGAAAAGAAGATACATGGTCGTATTTACGAAGGCCATAAATGCAGTAGTTAAACAGACGATCCAATACATTAAAATGATGTGGAGACAGGTTTGTGCAACATACATGGACGTAATCAATGATTGGTAAATGACTGGACAAATAAAATTTTTGTATTGGTGGGAAGAAAGTTTATGTAATATAAAATGCGTTTGTAACATTTATTTTTTGAAATTTGTATGACCAATGAGCGAATTGGGTTTCTAGTAGTGATAATATGACGTAACCGTTTGTATGTGTGCTCCCGGCGACATCGGTTCTCGTACAAAATAAGGTTTGTAGTCATTCTATTGTGTATTATATTATATGCCGAATACTATAGAAACTGGGTTTCACAACATTTTGTTTTAAGAAATGTATAGTTTTATTACAAATGAATACTTTCCGCAAAAACATACCTGTGACAAAAGCATGGAAAATATTTTATGAAAGAATCAAAAAGACTAGACCAAAACAATACGTTAGTAACGAAAAAGACTGTAAAGAAATATTCAAGGAGAACTAAACAATAAATAATAGCAACCGTAAAGAAATATGAAATGAAATGACGAGATAAAGTAGTATCACTGTAAAAAAATATTGATGTTTACAAAGGTAAAAACTAAACCTTTCTTAGTGATAATGAATTAAGAATCAACTGCTTAATTATTTACAACTGCGGATTAAATATTACCCTTGTACTCCCATGTTTTTTTTTTGTTTTGATGTGACTAAATTGTAAGTGCCTATCAACATATGTAATAAAAAACGGCGTACACTTAGATACTAATGGTTTACTCTCGCTACGGAGTGAGAATAAAGGGAAAAAATAAGTAAGAATAATCAGGATAATATTCACAATATCAATCCTGTAGATTAAACCATATACATATAATAATTTACTTAATTGAGTTTTGAGTTCCTTAGTGCATGAAATAACGTTTTAATTTTTTTCATTACATCATTACAACCTTTCACAAGTCCACTGCTGAACATAGGCTTCCCCCAAAAAATTCCACAAAGCACGGTCCTGAGTCACCTGCATCCATCGATTTCCTGCATGTCTTACCAGGTCGTCACTCCAACTAGTGGGAGGTTGCCCTACACTTCGCCTACCGTTAAAAGACTCGAGACTGCCCCTCAAAAACCTTTTTTCCTCATCGGTTGTATATGACTGGCTCATTGCCACTTCAGCTTACTAATCTGTTGGGCTATGTCAGTCACTCTGGTTCTACAGCGGATAACCTCATTTCTAACATTATCACTCATAGAAACTCCGCGCATAGCTCTCTCCATAACTCGCTGAGCAATCTTGAGCTTCATCATACGGCCAGCAGTGAAGGACTACGTCTCAGATCCATAAGTTATCACTGGCAACACGCACTGATTATACACTCTCGTCTTCAAGTTTTAAGGTACACCTGACGTGAAGACGTAATTTCTCGAACGCTGTCCAGCCGAGTTGAATCCGTTGATTAACCTCTCGGTCGAAGTTGGATTTACCTAGTTGGACTACTTGTCCCAGGTAAACATACTCGTCAACAACTTCGATCTTAGCGCTCCCAACTACTACCGGTATGGGTGTGATATGGACATTACGCGTGATTTTTGTTTTGTCCATGTTCATCTTAAAACCTATCCGTTGAGCGGCACTGTTGAGGTCATTGAAGATAGCGCTTAGGTCCTCCAGCGATTTTTCCGTAAGGACTATATCGTCAGCAAATCAAAGGTGAGTGATGTATTCGCCATTGATATTAATACCGTTTCCTTTCCAGTTCAGTAGCTTGAAAACTTCTTCGAATGCAGCGGTGAAGAATTTTGGGGATATTACGTCACCTTGTCTTACACCTTCCAGCCGTTGGATAGGTTTTATACTCTGATTCTATACTCGGATAACCATCGTAGCCCTACTGTACAAACAGTACAGCACCTCGATATACCAACAGTCAACTTGGCTCCGCTGAAGGGACTGCAGCACCTCCCAAATTTCGACGGAATCAAAGGCTTTTTCAAAGTCCATATCCGCAAGACATAGTGGCAGATTGTACTCCTATGTCTTCTGTACAATTTGCCTAAGGATATGCATGTGGTCTATAGTGCTTAAGCCATTTCGGAAACTGGTTTATTCGGGAGGCTGGTAGTCGTCGAATCTGCGTCCGAGACAATTCGTGATAACTCTTGAAAATAGCACGTAGACGCGTCTCAAAAGGAAAGTCGGTGTTTAGTTTTTCAAGAGAGCGTTGCCGCCTTTCTTGAAGAACAAGAGCACCACACTTCTGATCCACACTTCCAAAGAAGTGCCAACATGAAGGACGGAATTAAGGACCTTCTAAAGGACTTTAAATTCCGGTTTTCCACCCTCTTTCTGAAGTTCTGATATAATTCTATAGTCACCCGGGGACTTGCCGTTTTAAGGTGCTGGAGAGCCATTCTGATCTCGCTCAGACTGACGTCCGAGGTTTCATCGGAATAGTGAAGGATAAAACTTGTTTTTGGATCGTTACTCACACTTCCGTGTGGCTCCAACGATGACGTGTACAGCTGCCGGTATAATATTTCAATCTCACTCAAAATCTCAGGTATCCCGGAAATAATGTTGTCTGTATACTCGGTCTTTAGCTTCGACAGATGGCTCTTTCTGGCAGAGAAATCTCTGGCAAAGACTTTCAATAGGAACTGTATTAAAGTGGCGTAAGTCCCGCCACATGCATTTGGAGATTTGTCTGTTTAGTTGCCTGTATGCTGTCAAATCTGCTGAAAACTGCAGCTTTATCCCCCATCTAACAGCCATGAGATTAAGAGTGTGATCGGAGAGATTTTGTGTTTTTCTGCGGCGGATCTTGTAGAACTTCCGTAAACAGCTCTGACCGTACGAACTGTTTCCACGAGCATGTCCTTCATATCATCTAGGCATTGTGAATGGATTTTGTAACTCAAGCTGAAAATTTTCGGGACTTTAGAGCACGATGGGGGCGGAGCGTTGACTTCATTAGATGTAACCTCTCAAACTTAACTTTTAGAATCATTGTGCCTCTTACCATTCGGTGATCGCTGCCAGTTTTCACCCTCGTGATCACTAATACATCACTGAACAGTTGTCGTCTGGTCGTCATAATGAAGTCAATCTCATTTTTTTTCGAATCGTCGGGGCTCGACCAGGTCCACTTCCTGTGGGGCCGCTTCTGGAAGAAAGAGTTCATCATAAAGAGTCCCTCTTTCTCCATGAAGTCGGCTGACTGTTGTCCCCTTGAGTTCCGTTGCCCTATTCAAAATTTGCCTACCTTCAGCTCACTGTTCTCTCTTGTGCCTTTAGTTTTGCGTTGAAGTCTCCAATTAACAACATTCAACAAAGAGTTTTGGACGAATGCATGGCTCTAAAAATATCCTCAAACATTTCCTCCACCTCGTCGGAATGTGCCGAGGTATACCTGTATGACCTTGAGCGAATACCTGTTGGTGTTTCTTAGTATAAGGTACGCCACCATCGTCGACACACTTACAATCTTTACAACGTTATTAACGAGAGAGTTGTGCTAAATCTGACATCTCCTTGGGGCAGATGGTTTCCCTCCCCCCGAACGGGTACTTGCCTTGCCTTGTCGTGGCGGGGGGGCTTAGTAGCCGTGGCTTGGTCAACCGCGGTGAACATAGAGGAACCCTTTGGCTGGCCCGAGGTGTAGGGCGGCCCGAGGTGGCCACTTCGAGTGGGCTTGACGAGCCCACTTCGGATGTGTGTTGGTGGGCTGCGGTGAGAGGGGTGTCCGCTCCCTCTACCGCTGCAGCCGAGGTGGAGTCACGGAGGAAGAGGAGTGCTGGTATGGCGATGCGCTACTCGCCCTATCCTACGCGACTCAGACGGGGCCGCACCGTTTATGCGGTGGTGGTGGGGCCGCGGTGGGAGAGGAGTGTCTGTATTGCGAGGCGCCACTCAACCTACCTTCCGCGGCTGAAACTTGGTAGGCGGCGGAACCCGAGACTAGATCCGCCGCTGGAGTCGGGAAAGCGGGTACTATTAAGCGCTCGATTTTCCTGGCCCCATGGCCTCCGCGTATCGGACTCGGGGGGTCCAATACGCAGGTGGAGTTGGAGGCTGTGGAGGGGGGTAGCTGAACACCTCGCTTTCCCTTGCAGGAGACGAGGCCCGGAAAGACCGGGTCAGCACTAGTATGGGGCTGCGGAAGAATTTGGATTCCCACGGCCCCGCGCGCACGTGAGAGGAGACACCGTGGGGTTTTAGTCGGTAGGAGTCCGGCATAACTATCCGGTTGCCCCCGCAGCCGGAGGTATCCATGAGGATTTCCCCACGAAAAAAAAAAGATGGTTTCCCTCCCGGTGAAAAAACTTGCTGGATTTGGGGATTGCCACGCTTGACGAGCTGGTTGTCAACAGCAGTTTTTTTATTGTTATTTTGCTGTTATCAGAAAAATGTTGCTGCTCATCATCTGTCTCAGTTTGTCTCTATCGTCTTTTACGACACCCACGGGAAGATATGGGGTAAGTGGTATTCTTGCCTGCCATTACACTTGTAGTAACGTTATACATATTTACAAAATTGTTGTGCACGTTTTAATATTTCATAACCAATATTTACAATGTTTCTTTCGAGATCAAAATATTCGCGAAAGTTTTGCACAAGCATGTCATACATTCATTTCAGGTGCATACTCACATTGGCTGGAACTTGAACAAGCACCGTCATTTGTCGGAAATATGAGTGATAATTTTATAGTCCTTTTTAAAAAAACTTAATACATGATATTTCGAAGCGATCTCTTCAGATTTTATATTGTTGATTTTTTTTTAATAATAAAAAAGCTTTTAAAGGAGATTGTAGGGGACTGCAGTGGACTGTATTTGCATTTAATTGTGATTTTAACTATTGACTATGTGAGGTGAACTATGCTAAAGACGTTGGAAGAAAAGATGGTACTCTTGACGATTATATATTGCAACTATTTACAACCGGCAGTAATAATTATTTACAGGAGGGAATCTTCTATGGAGTCTCGATTCTTGCTTTTCTCTCTTGATGTTATCTCTTGAAGTGGCGCTGCCGAAGTGAACAATTCGCAGCCCAAAACGTCCTTCTTATATTATTATATTCCCAAAAAGGGTGTCTTGGCATGAACGTTTTGTTATGAGGTGTGCCGCGCGCTGATTGGTCAGCGGCATCACGTGATGTTCGGGCGGTGTGTGGGATGCGCGGGGCGTAACGGGGCATGGAGGGGCGACCGGGCGGCGGCTCCCCTCGCTGTCCGTAACCTTCTCCCCCCGGCGTAGCAAACGAGCCTAATCTTCTTTCGGGAGAACGGCGATCTTCCTCACCGGTCGTCGCAGTACTCCGCTTCTGGTCCGGATCTCCACAATGCGCACCACGCCGTCAGGTCGACCGATACATGGGTCAACGGTTGAGAGTTGACTGTGTTTTCCGCTTCCGTTAAGAGAGTTGCTAGATTCTCCTCCCTTGGGCTCTTCTGATGGAGAGTGGCTTCCAACGCTGTCTTCACCGAACGCACGAGACGCTCCCATGCGCCTCCCTGGTTGGGCGCACCCGATGCGATCAACTTCCACTCCGTGCGTCGAGTCAGCGCGAAGTCCTTCAGCTGCGGCGCCCACTCTTCCATCGCCCGTCGTAACTCTGCATCTGCCCCATGAAAATTAGTTCAGTTATCTGAATATATGACCCGTGGCTACCCGCGCCTAGCCGCCATGTGCCGCAATGCCGATATCGCAGAGTCTGTTGTTAGGGAGTAAACTAACATTAGATGAACCGCACGCGTCGTTAAACATGTAAATAATGCTACCCACCGCTTTTCGTGCCGTTGTCCTATCGTAACTGACAAAGGCCCGAAATAATCGACTCGATAAACGGTCGCGCAAACGCCCCTAACCGATCGGGTGGTAAGTCTCCTATAACCGCTGGCCGTGGTGTTGCCTTGCGTACTCTACATCGCAAACATCTCTGCTTCACTTCTCGTACGGTCGGTCGTAGTCGAAGGATATGATACCTGGTGCGCAAGTCGTTGACCACCCTCTCCCTATTGGCTCGGCTTGCCTCTTGATGCGCCTTCTCTATAAGCAGCTTCACAAATCGGTGGCGTCCATTCAATATGACAGGTCGCTTTATCCGGTTGTCCACGTAGGCTGCGTCGATTCTTCGCCTGCCCGTAGTATCCCGTCTTCAAGTATGGGGTCGAGCTTCCTCAGAGCGCTGCCGATGGCCAGATTCTTCCCCTAATGAAGTCGGCTGATGTCTTTAGCGAAGCTGTCGAGTTGACTGCGTTCTACCCACATCCGCTCTGCCCTCTGGATGTGCTATAACGTTAACCCTTGTGCCCTTCCTCGTATGGCATCGATGAACTGCAGTATTCGTGCTGTGGCCCTGATCAATCTCTCGTAAGAAGAGAAGCGTTCTATCTCTGGCAGGTGTGGAGCGTCCTTGGTGTCGCTCTGATGCGCCACGATTTCCTCCAACTCTTCATCCTCCCCTGCCTTCTCTTCTTTCCGGTGAGGCAATCTGTCCTCTTTTTCGTAGAGAAATGACGTTCCTGTGAACCATTGGTCGCTTTCTCCTTTGCTCACGAAGTTCATGCGCGTCGCCTGATCTGCTATGTTCTGCGCATTCGGTATCCATCTCCATTGATCGGGTGATGTCTTCTCGGCTATCTCCCCTAATCGATGAGCTACGTATGGAGTGTAACGCGCCGTATCGTTTTGTATCCAGTGGAGGGCCGTAGTAGAGTCCGTCCAATATATGACCCTATCTGCTCTCACTCTGTATTCGTCTTGTACGAATTCCGCGAGTCGCGCGCCTATCAGATTTGCCTGCAACTCTAGTCGCGGTATACTTTGCTCCTTAATCGGGGCGACTTTCGCCTTGGCCGTTACGAACGTAGAAATATCCATACCGTCGCGATGAGTACGTCCCCTATCATCGTGCGGTCGGTTCCCTATTACTCCCCCCGTGGGAGCGTAGCATCTCGGCAGTCGCAGTCGTGAAATCTCCTTGACCGGAAGTTATATTTGCAGTGAATGAATCAGTGTACCTATGTATGTATAATATAATGGAATAATAGGTTTGGATAGGTACCTAGATATAACTATCTACAAAATGAAATGAGATGCCATCAAAAACATAACCTGTAAACAAACCAAGTCTCGCAAATCAGTTCTTCTACCGTAAAGAGTTGTGAGATACATATAATACTAAGTCGGTTAATTTAGTCAGTCCCTACTTAAGGGTCCTTCTGTCTTAAGTTATTACGTAATTAGCTAACCTAACAACATCTTATATTTAATCTTTTATGTTTTAAATAAATAAATTGACTTGGCAATCGCACTAAACAATCTAATTTAATATAATATGTATTACTTGAGAGATACATTGTGTTTTCATGCGATGGCCAAGTCAATCTATTTATTTAAAATATAAAAGATTTTTAGTATTGATGTGGTCACTATAAGATGTTGTTAGGTTAGCTAATTACGTAATAACTTAGGACAGAAGGACCCTTAAGTAGGGACTGAATAAATGTAAATGTAAATGTAAATGTATCTCATAACTTTTTACGGTAGAAGAACTGAGTTGCGAGACTTGGTTTTTTTACAGGTTATGTTTTTGATGGCATATCATTTGTCTCCAGAAAACATGGCTTGTGCCCCATGACATTAAGTATTTAGGTATTGTTGATGGTGGCTTTGCCTATACAGGAAAATCGGCAATAGACACATCCACAGGAATTTTACGAGAAAGAACCTATGGATTGTCTGATGAAAAAGTTTATTTCAGTTAATTTCGGTAATCCAGTGCAAAAATGTGCGTCTGTCAGCTATTAAAGTATATATATATATATATATATATATATATATATATATATATATATATATATATACACATATGTGTGTAGGGGAGACTGGGGATGGTTGACCAAATTTCAGTGAAGACTCTTGTATTTCCTTTTTTTTATGTATATTATTGTAAAAATCAAAGCATCTGATACGTAAACTACATTATTAATAAATAATATATAATATAATAATAAATACAGTATTAATTTTCTGAAAAAAATAACAAAAAGCGCGCAATTAATTATGAATGAATGAATGAATGAATATACTTTTCTTGTACACCACGAACAAATATACAAATGACATGATTATATTATGTACAATTTGGCGGCCTTATCGCTACATAGCGATCTCTTCCAGGCTACCAAAGGTGTTAAAAAATAAAACAATGAATAGGTAGGGGGTAGGTGGTGCAATATAAATATACAACATATAATATCAATACATGGGATTTATTAATAATAAATGCAAAAAATAACATATAAATAACTAATACATGAAATAATATAAATTACTAACACATAATAAAAGATAAAGTAAAACATATAATATATACATATACATACATATTTATTAAATTTTATATTTAAACAAACTTACATATATCTACCCAAAAATACTTTTATATAAAGCTGATACATGCAATAAGTACATAGTCACACAATTTATCCTAACGGTGTCCGAACGATTGAGACAAGTAATGCTCTTTAAGTAGTCGCTTAAAGATAACAATAGTTTGTGCTTCACGTATATGCAAAGGTAGGGCATTCCAGAGCTTAATAGACTGGATAGTAAAAGATTTATTAAAAAAAATGATGTATTGTGAGTTGGAAGACTTAAAATTAATTTTCTTGAAGAGCGTAAAAGTTCCCCGGAAGCCCCACAAAATTAAACTTCTCATTTAGATAGGGAGGAGTAGAAGGAGAAAATAATACACAGTACAGAATAGAAAGTATATGCATGTTCCGGCGAAGTCGTATAGGAAACCACTTCAGACGTGAGCGAAATTGGGAAATATGGTCAAATTTGCGCAATCCAAATATGAACCGAATACTAGTATTTTGAAGTCTCTCAAGCTTATTTAGCTGGTCCTCAGTTATGAGAATTGGATGGAGAAGAGACTGTGCGAGCATAATTTTTGTAGGAATGGGAAGACATGATCGAAGGCGACGCAGTGAAGGAAGAGCGCCAAAAGTTTTCTTATTTACGTCATTCAGTTGGGGTGTCCAATTTAAGGAATTATCAATATTTATACCAAGATTTTTGACATTGTCAAAGTAAGGGATTACAACTCCATCGAATAGATAGGCGGTACAGAGAACCAGTCAATTCTTGAGATAAAGCTCTGGCTACCAATAATGATAGCCTGAGACTTTTTAGGATTGACATTTAGGCCATATGATTTACTCCACTCGTGAATAAAATTTAGATCCTTATTCAATGTAGCGATTGCATTTGGCAAATTCTCAAGAGTTGACTGGGTGTAAATCTGGACATCATCCGCATACATGTGGTAGAGAGAATATATTTTATGAGTGATTGAATTAATGAAAATGGAAAAGAGTAAAGGTGACAATACGCCGTCCTGCGGCACGCCTGCAGTTATATCACACCAAGATGAGTGAGTTTCATCGACACGAATATACTGCCGACGGCCACAGAGATTACTTTGAAACCAGTTAATTACTACTGGAGATATGTTAAGGGAACACAACAGACTTAACAGTATATCGAATTCAACAGTATTGAACGCATTACTAAAATCCAGCAAGGTCATGACTGTGAGTTGTTTATTATCCATACCCCACCGTATGTCATCAGTAACTGATTAGGGCAGTAGCCATACTATGACCAGGATGGAAACCGGATTGTAAGGAATTCAATAAATTGTGCTTATTAAGGAAAAGGGTCAGCTGTTGGCAAATAAGTTTTTCAAGGACTTTAGAAAAGAAAGACAAGATCGAGATGGGACGGAAATCAGAGAGGTTGACGGGATTAAATCTCTTCGGAAGGGGTATAATATGAGCACTCTTCCAAACTTGAGGGAATTTAGAGGAAGAGACACATGCATTAAGTAAATAAGTGATAATAGGAGTAATAACATCAAGGAGAGGAAAAATCATATTACGGCTAATGTTGTCGTTACCGACAGCATTATGATATAGTGCACAAGCTTAATTTTGTACAACACGAAATATGAGTCAACCTACCCCATGCCCGGGGCTGGTTGACCTATCAAATAATTAGGACACATTATAGGAATAAATATGATAAAAATTATAAGAAGTATTTGTAATTTTATTAGAATTATATTATTTATCCTGACAATTTAATTTCAGACAATCATAAATTATTATAAATTAGAATAAACAATCATACATTTAAAAATTTGTCAATTAAACACTGAAAACATAAAACTTTTAGTATCTAAAACTAGAAAACTTTTATTAACTTAATAATATACAAAAGTAAAAAACAGTCTTGACAAATTCAACTAATATAATTATATACTTTTAATCAAATTAGATCACATTTTTGGAATTATCTAATCACTCTTCTAAATCAGAGGTGCAATTTTTGCATTAATGGAACAAAATATTACCATTTGCACAGTGTTGTGCATGGGCCCTTAACTTGCACATAGTGCACTGAGAAATACTCAAAATGTATGATTCAGTGCACTCTAAACAAAATGTATATTAATAATGGCGTTGGATGTTTTAAACAGTATATAATTCTTTTGCTGTAGAATTAATACTTATTTTTATCAAAATAACTTGTTGACATACTCTATTGAAGACATCTTTGGGTGTACTTCCTCGATCAGTCTTTATTTTATACGTTCGCATGGTTCCGCAACAACAAGCATTTGATATATTAAAAAGAAAATTAAGATTATTCCATGTAAAGTATCAATACCCAGAACTCTATGGGGTAGGTTGACTAAGTGGTCAACCAGCCTCAAAATAAATTAGTCTACCAACCCCGGATCACTTTTCAATATTTAACCACATGGTATAGCCTCAAAACTGTGTCGAAATAAGAAATAATGATACGTAATAAAAAGATTATCAATCAAACTTTACTTTAAATTACTTGATAGTAAATAATAACGAGTATATAGGCGTTACTAGAAAATATATTAGGAGGTAAGCAATTACTTACATGGTTTGTTTTTGGATATTAAGCTCCTTCTCCCAAACGACGTGCGTAGACGATACCGCTCTTTCGGTACTTGAGCGGGGGTAGAAAACGGTTTTTTTCGCCTAGTTGGATGACGCAACACTTTTGAGTAGGTCGAATTTTTGACAGCAAGTCAACCTGCCCCTATAGTTAACCATCCCCGATCTCCCTTATATGAAGTGTAAATATGTATAAAGTAGCATATTTATATTATATTATATTATTGAATAATATGTTAAAATAAGTTCGTTTTTTTTCCTCTGTTGCGGCTCTACCCATAGCTCTCACCACACTACCAAAGGTTAGCTGGCGGAGAGTGCCTAAGTTCGCCTTTGTACCAAATGTTTGTTTGTTTGAGTGCAATAAAGAATTTTCTATCTACCTATCTATCTAAAATATTGCTTACAGATCGTTCCTTTTTCACAGATTCACTACTGGCCGTATGAGAAAGCTCAATATCGCTCACCGAGCTATGGAGAGGGCTATGCTTAGGATTTCTCTTAAAGTTAAATATGGTTAAACTTAAAAATGAGGATATCCGCAGTAGAACCAGAGTAACCGACATACCTCAACAGATTAGTAAGCTCAAATAACAATGGATCGCCCATGTAGCTTGAAAAACTTACAATCGATTGAAAAAGAAGATTCTCCCCTCTAGATAGAGTGACGACCTGGTAAGACGTACTGAAAGTCGATGGATCCATGTGGCTCAGGACCGTGCTTTATGGCATTCCTTTGGGAAGGCCTATTTTCAGCAGTGGACTTATGAAGGGCTGTAATGATGATGCAGATTGTTTATTATTAGTATTCTCGATATACATGCCAACTAATTCGGTTGCTAACCTACTTGGCTTTGCGGAGTTTCTGGGTGAAAACAATGCAATACTACAGGGCACTAGTGTGGAATCTTCACTTATACTTGGACATTTTAACGCACACCCAAGTGATCCAGTAACGTGTTGCAAAGTTTTTATTGAGATCCGTGTTGACCGATTTTGAAAATCGAGTTTGTCAGGCTTAACGACACACCAGAAACACATACATACCTAAGTGATATCTATGGTTCGCGAAGTTGGCTATAAGTGTTCTGAAGAAGCTATGCGCTCAGTAAAGAGTGTATCTGTTTGTGATATCATATCGTGGTCTCATCAGTTTCCATTACAAATTAGATTTAACTTAACCTTAAAACATAGTAAGTAGTTTTAAACGAAATAGAGTTATATAGGTGAGAGAAACCTACACCAAATTTCAAATTACACTAACTTTTGTCAAATAAAATTAGTATACACTTCCCGATAGAATTTAGTAACAATGAAATGTACTTTAGATAATATGTATAAAAATATTGTTACAATATTGGCAGAAACCACAGCAGAGATTATATATGTTACATTATGAAAAAAAATCACAGGATCGAACAAATATTATGTTGACAGTGCTCACAGGGAAGTCAGGATTGCGTTTCTATGTAATGCTAAGTTATGGCCCAATTTTTAATGAAATACTCGAGGAAAGAAAAATTTTAAAACAAAACTGAGGTGGTGTTAGGACAATAAAAAGTAAATTAAGATTTACATTATTGCTTCTCACCACTCTTCAAAGAAAAAGTCCAATAATTTAAGTTCAAGATCTACTGGTAAGCGCCTTTTTTAATGATACAGCGCACATTTCTAAATTATTCAAATATATATATATATATATATATATATATATATATATATATATATATAAAACATTAATATCACAACAAAATATAAGCTCTAAATAAATCTGGACAGGAGTATCATGTACGTTTCACTGCTATAGAGGTAGCGTCAGTCATAAAAGGCATGACCCGGGGAAAGTCACCTGGTCATAACTCGCTCAGCAAAGAGCACTTACAACATGTGGGTGTACAATTGCCTCAAGTTATAGCTTTATTCCTCTCGTTAAAATATATTCATAAAATATTATATCAATATATTAAATTTTATTATATATATCGTTGGTAAATTATGACATTATTATTTTACTAAAGTTGGCATACTCCTCAGGGCGAGTCATTTATTATTATTTAATCAGTAATAATAAAAACAAAATAAACAAAAAGCAAACGCAGGCATTTGAAAGCCTTTTCTGTAACAAACCTATGTTAAAACAATACGACTTACCCATGGACATCGCGCACTCCTAATGATTGTGGGCGGCACGACGTCATAGCGCATAGCATGATGATAGTTTGCGTAAACGCACAGATGTTCAGCAACTTTTTATTTACAATAAGGAAATAACTAATGCTTACCACCAATGTATATGCAATTAGGTTGCACACTATTAACAAATAAATATGTATTAAAATTTAAACTAAATTTATTTTAGGATCGTGAACATTGATCAAAAGTCTAAAATGTGCAAATTCGCTGTCTGTTAACACAGTTATTCCTTCCTTTTCTTTTCAAAAAGACACGGTCTGTAAAGATTCCTTGTGAATGCGTTGTTTATTGCCTTGGAATAAAGTCTGATTTTATAAAATATTAAAATGCTTTTGTATCATTTATATATTTAAAGGACAATGTCCAAAATCGCCCTGTGTAATAAAATCATCGGACGTACACGATAATTAATTGTCTATTTTATTATATTAGTTGCAAATATTTTTATAACACGGACTAGCTGCGTGCAAAAATTAACATTAAAAAGTATTCAACTCGACTAATAACATTAATCGCCGCCATCTTCGCCAAACATTATGTGGTGTCAACAAATGATTAGGGATGCCCAATCGACTGTAATCGATTTTTTAATATTTAGCGAATAAAATTGCAAAAATAAACTACAATAAAAATATTAAATTACCATTTCTTTATATTTTTTTTTATATTATTCCCTAAAAGTATAATTTAAAAAACTATACCTAATGAATGAGGTCATGTTCGATTTTGAATAGGTAGTTAGAATAATGCTAAAGAAAAATATCTATACATATAATAAAACTGTAAATAGCAGATGTCTGTACATTTTATATTTTTGTAATAAAAGTGATTGAGGGGTACTAAAAATAAGTAATTAAATACATTTCTACCATTTTTAGAATTTTCTGTCTGTCTGTCTATCTGTCTGTCTGTCTGTTTGTTTGTTAACGTATCACGTATAAAGTACTAATTTATATCATAAGAATTGTTAAGGAAATTATAAAGTGTATCTTCGGGTTACATTTAGTCTTTATTTCATTAAAATCAGTTCATTCCATCATAAGTTATGATAAATATTCTGAAGTATGGGTAGGGAAGTATAGGTACGAATTTGCTCAACGGTGGCTTTGTTTGAGTCATCAAGTGCATTTTAAACTAATATCATATCATAAATCATAGTTAAATTATGTAAAATAATGATATAATTATGTATATCTAAAATGCAGTAAACAAAAGTATTAAAGAACGTATTAAATATATTATACAAAAATATATTAACCTTATTAACTAAATCTGAAGCACAATAGTTAACCCATTTCTTCGATAGATGGTGGTGTTGTGAAAATGTAATGCAATTGCAATGTGGTTTTTGCCTGTAGATGAGTTTTCATATTTACTGCTAATCTTTATTATATTACTCGCTGCCCTACTGCGTGTTGACAAACTCAATTTATTCTTTACCGCCGAGTACTCTATGTGGTAAATCAAATTTTAAAAGAGCTATTAACAATTGCGTTGGTTTTGGCGAGAGTCAAACTTTATTGTTTGCTTACTGTGCAGGCACTGATTTATAAGTTCTCTTACGTTTTATTTAATGTATCAATCGCGTCAATTAATCTCTTTTATTTTTAGAATTGATGTTAGCAGCGCCATCTCTCTTTAAATATATACATATAATAAAAATGATGATAACATGTTGTGTCTCTTTCTGTACATTGTATATATATTTTGGTGGCTAAAATCATTATGGGGAACTGAAAATAATTAAATAAGAACATTTTATAATTTTTAGAATTGTCTGTCTGTCTATTTGTCTGTTATTATATGAACGCATCACGTCTAAAGTAAACATCTTTTATTTTCAAAGAAATCGTTAAGAAAATCATAAAGCGTATCTTCGAGTTACATTTAATCTTTGTTTTATTAAAATTGGTTAATTCTATCGAAAGTAATGATTATTATTTTGAAATGTGGGTTCGGATTTGTTCAATGGCGCCATAAAATCTCAGAAATAGTAATAAAAAGATTTGTGTGTAAAAAAACGTTCCATAATAATTAATATATTTATACTTAAAACACAAAAAGAGATTTAAAAAGGATGTTTTCTCACACAAAGGACGTAATGGATGGAGTTGTACAAATTACAAACTTTTCTGAATTGCTGTGTTGAGATTTTTCGCCGATGAAACGTATTAAGACTTACTGAAGAAATTTGTATCCATCGAAGCCATACAACGGAACCCGACCAAAAATAAAAATTTTGCAACGAAATGTCGTGATATTGTATTTATAATATACGCAAAACCAGTACTGTTATTTTAGCGCTTTGGGAACTAGATTTAGCGCTTTTTTGGAATGTATAGCGCGCATTTCGAAATTTTAGCACCTAGCGCTTAATCCAGCGCTTTTTGGTGTATTTAGCACACATTTCAAAATTGTAGCGACTAGCGGTCTATCTAACTCTTTTAATAGCAGCTCTGTTAGTCCACATTACCGATAATAATAATAATGACCTTTATTATTTTTCCCACAAATAGTACATTGCAGTTTATCTTTTTCAAACATATTTTTTCCACAAAACAAAGAGCGTGGGAGACGAGTCCAAACTAGGATACCCTGTGCTATGTATCTCCTGGCTTCCCCTTTAGGATCATCAACTTGATTTTTTTTACCGACGACTATAAGCGGGGAAATCTCCTTTATTAAAGTTTTCGTTCATGGTTTTGGCAACGCATTTATTTTGCTTTATTCAGTTTCAGTCAGTTGCTTAGAGCACAGCTAAGTTAAAAGTTACTTTTTTTTTATAGGAGAGGGGGCAAACGAGCATGCGGCTCACCTGATGGTAAGTGACTACCGCCGCCCATGAACAACTGCAACACCAGGGGAATCGCAGATGCGTTGCCGGCCTTTTAAAAAGGAGTACGCTCTTTTCTTGAAGGTCCCTAAGTCGTATCGGTCCGGAAAATTCGCTGATGGTAATCGATTCCACAAGGAGGTCGTGCGAGGAAGAAAACATCTTCTAAATCGCACAGTGGTGGACCGCCAATCATCCAGATGGTGTGGATGGTATCGAGAGTTCTGCCGCGATGTGCGTTCGTGAAATTTGGCGGCTGGGATTAATCCGAACAATTCCTCAGAGCACTCCCCATGGTAGATGCGAAAGAAAATGCAAAGGGATGCAACATCTCCTCGCAGTGCCAATGAATCGAGCCGATCGGAAAGGGCTCGGTCGTCGACGATTCGCGCAGCTCTGCGTTGGATGCGGTCAAGTGGAAGGAGCTGGCACTGGGGAGCCCCTGCCCAGAGATGGGGAAGATATAGAAGTTATAACACAAAGAAACTGTGTAGCAATCGCAATCAGATGCTGATATCTGAAACTAAGTTGCGAAATACATTGCACTTTAAAACAATTAATGACATTTTTATTGTTCGTACAGTACTAACTACTGTTGACAGCAATTGCCATAAATATAAGTCGATGTCCTGCGAAGTATTGATACATCAAAAAAATATTGCCAGAAAAAAAACTTAATGTTGTTTTCTTTATTATGAATATATTAAAAAAACACAAACTTTGTTTGTAGTTAATTTAGCGCTAAATCTAGGGCTTTTTGTGTTGTCCTAGAGCTGAATGAGTTTTTTTTTATCTGGCAGCACTGCCCAAAACCCTCTATTAAGAAGTAACTTTCCTTTCAGTTTTAAGCGCGTTCAGTTCCCAGTTACAGTGAGCGTGTGTTATGCGATGACCGTAAATAAAGCGCAAGGTCAAACTTTACGCGTTGTAGGATTGTACCTCAGTACTGACTGTTTTGCACATGGCCAACTCTATGTTGCTTTTTCCCGCGTTAGTAGCCCCCGTAATCTTTTTGTGTACACCCTTACTGACTTACTGACTTAGAACTTTGATGATAATGATTCATTTAGTTACCACTTATTGATACAGTAATGAAATAAATCGTTTTATAATCTCTTACCTAAACGACAAATTCTTTATGTAAAACCTGTATACGCGAGCTACGCCGCGGGCACAGCTGGTTCGTAAATATAATTATTAATGATTTTCTAATGATCGTTTAGAAAGGAGTGTATTTTACGTCTTACTAAACGATAGCTTACGAGTTTACGACAATTAATATTAAAAAAAAACTTATCGATACTGCATTAATTATAAATGTGTTCTTTAAAAAGAGCAATATTGCAAACTAGATATAGATGTTATTATTAATATTGTTACAAGTATGGAAGAAGTAGAGACGTACGTGTTATTATAAGTAAAGTAGAATATTGTCATATTTGGTAATATTATCGTATGACAAAAGATGATGTATGTAATACTGTTTGTAACGTATGGCTATAATAAATATTATTGTATATTCATAAATCGTATTTTATTTGGCGCTCATATTTTTTATGTTACTAAATAATCACTTGTCAGTCTCGCATGAAAAAAATACGATCTCCAAATCGATTCAAATCGAACATACTAGAATCGATTCTCGATTAAATCAAGCATTAACAGATCTATTTTCAATCAATCGCGACATTTTCAAACATGCCTAATATAGACACAGAACATTATTGAAGATAATTTACCGTAAATATAAGTTATTGTATAGAAACATAATTAAATTAATAAATATAACATTACGCTTCTATTTACCAGAAAGAGTAGGTAGGGGTGTGTAGTACTATTATGTTATACTCCCATGTAATAGAGGGTGCGCGTATTGCCAAACACTGGGCACAAATCCAGACTCCGTGCTACTACTGGGAACTTCAAGTTATAAAAACCCAATAATAATTTGCCCTACCCTGGGATCGAATCTAGAACAGAATAAGGTACACAAGAAACAGTGTTTCTGTCTGTCCCAAGGAACAGATGTTCCAACTATGCAAAATTATTTCTTGAATTGTTTGTAGTATAGCTAGATCTTGATTAAATCCGATTCGAGAGGTTTTGGATCGATTCATTTAATCGATGGAGTGTTCTAAGTCGATATCAGGACATCGGACAAGGATTTTTCAGATCTATATATAAATATCTAAATCTATATATAGAAAATCGATTATTTTACTATAAACAATCGATTAAACGATTTCAAATCGTCATACCTACTTTGTACTGTCACTGTCATCTCTCACTCTGTCAAAATTACGTTGGTTGGCGTCGTTTACTCTTTACAATTGTATCGGTGTTTTGGGTACTTTCGGGACTATATATTGAAAATTATGACTTGGCTATTTTAACGGACTCTGATTGCTTTCAAGAACGACTTGTTGTGATTTTCGGAACTGTATACCGCTCAAACGATAACCTAGCAATTCATAAACGGACTTACGCATACGCTATGGAAAGTGTATTTTGTGTAAATTGCGACTCTGTTGGTGGTTCAATGTTGTTGAAAGATGAATAAAGAAGAAATCGTGCAATATTGCTGTACGCAGAACCATCGGTTGCTGCTCCCATATTATGTCCGTTATGTGGTACTTGAGCTTTACGAGACATCAAAATAATATAGACATCCCTGCACAATTTTTAGACAATATTTTAATTTCCAATTTAGAAGATGAACAATAAACATGTAATTAATCTGTGTTTTATTTCTAATTCAAATATAATAAGTTAATGTAGGTGTAAAAACAACTTATACTACCAATTAGGTACTGAGTTGGTAAGGCTGGTTTCATAGTCACACGTTTGAACAGCGCTGTCCAGACGCACACGCTTGCAAATGCACTAGATAGTAGTCGATAATATTCACGCTGTTCAAGCGCGTGCTGTTGAAACTTGGTTGAAACCGTGGTTGGCTCGCTGTACGACGGCATGTCTAGCGGTGTGACTAAAACCAGCCTAAGTCCTTATACATTTAGGTACTAGATTTCTTACCGTACCATATATGCTAATGACAACATCAAATGCCAACAGCCATTATATATATACAAACATTTTTAAATTTACATTAATTCACAAACATTATCTCTCATTTCAAAACCAACGTTAAGAAAGCAGGTTTGTTAACTAGATGCATTTATACGTTGCACTTACATACACTTAAGCTTTAGAACAAAAACTGCATACCTAATTATCTAGGTAGGCACTAAAAATAACTAAATGTTTTAGGGCATCGTTTTTCACTTTGTTTAAAATCACTCGGAGCTATGAAATACCGTAAAATTCGTAGTTCGATTATGACCTTGAAATCTGATACTTTTTTTGAAATATATCTATTATGCAGCTAGTCCGCTATAAAAATAAGATCATAAAGGAATTTACTAATGATCGACAATAAAATACATAATTTTCCGATGCTCTTGGTTCCAGGGCGAACAATGTATGGGCGCAGAGCAATGTCCTTTGTATGGCGAATGAGCGGATTGAGTTTGCGTTTTGGTTTATCCACTTTTGTGTATTGGTGTAACCACTTGTAATTATAGTTGTTTAGGCCCAAAAAAGGTAATTTGTACGACATCCAATCACGTTCGACTTCGTGAATCGCCCGATGGTACCAGGTGTCACGCGCATCGCGGGGAGGGGGCAGCGGTAGGCAGCTTTCCAGCGTGTGACGCTCGTGGGCGAGAGATAGTAGCTCGACGGCTGGAATTGGTGTATTTCGATGCCCGCCGCTGAGGTTTCGCGAGACCGGTTTTTTTGGATTAAGGCCTAGAATTTTGGAAATTGTGTGCGTGACTTCGCTACGTAATTGTGTTTCGTGAAAACCGCCTCGTTTTAGGTTGTCTAGGGTTTAAGTTCTTGTATTGTGTTTAACTGATTAAAGTAACTTCTTTGAAGGTAATTGTGCCGTCGCGTTAAGTGCCCTTTTTTGTGTGTTGACTGTTTTGTTAGTTTTTCGTGTCAACGAGGCGTATTTTGAATTCTTATCGCAGCGTAGTATTTGATATCGAACGAAGGAATTTAGTTGTATTTGTAACGCTGAACCGTGTGACTTACCAAGAGATCGCGTTAGTTCACTATTCCTCATTTGATGATAAATGAATCCGGGACATTGAATGTTGAAGTTTGAACTATTGTCCGTTACTGTGTCGAGTATCACGTGTTAGATTCTACGACGAATGTGGAATTAGGCAGTTTTAAGTTAGTTAAATGTACTATGAAGTTAATAGACTGAAATAGTGACATGAAGAAAGAAATGGTCCAGCGGGCAAGCCTGCTGGAGTGATGCAGCATTGTGGGGCAGCCTGGAAATTGGCCGCTACCGGTCACCTCAGGTCTCAGACACATACACATCACTAAACACTACTTTCCATGCACCTTACACCCTCCTACGGCCTGACCGAGCCTTGGGGCAGCCTTAGATTCGGATACAGGTATGTACTATATTTTTCTAGCCTTCTCCCTACAGTTTAGTATGATAGGAC
The DNA here is from genome assembly GCA_963668995.1 of Parnassius mnemosyne. NCBI lineage: Eukaryota > Metazoa > Arthropoda > Insecta > Lepidoptera > Papilionidae > Parnassius > Parnassius mnemosyne. Next base: position 33,261,646 of record CAVLGL010000001.1, on the reverse strand, counting down.
ATTCTTCCATATGGCCATTTGCGCCCGACCCGCGTCTGCCCGTCGAGCAGGCTGCTATGGACCCCAGCCAAGACGACCTTTGCAGGGGCAGCTGCGGGCCGTAACAATAGTATTTTATGACAGTACTATAGTAGTCAGGCACCCGACCACCCCATATATAAGTATTACCTTGGATATGCGTCCCCGGAAACTCCCTTATGTAAGCAGTTATTACATGAATACCCTCCAGTAATACAAGACCACGCTACATCATTACAAGAACACTAGAAATATAATCGACTTGTATTTCTATTATTTAATCTATTTTGAATATTTTAATCAGAGTTTTAATAAATTTAAAGGTTTTAAAGACAATATTAAGCCTTCACTATACTATAATACTTAATATTCGAAAATAATGTATTTTAACTTAATGCTTATTAACACATTTTAATTATTCAAAATATTATATCTATTATTTTTTTAATTTCTTTATACTGAATTAAACTATTTTTATTAATAATAATAATAAAGCGCCATCAAAGTGGGAATCGATGATCTTTCGCGAGAATTTGTGATCTATCAAATCCGATGTAATGGCGGGGGCCGTCTTGGATATGATCACAAATTGCAGAAAACCTTAACTTCCAAACAAAGTATTAATAATATTATATAAATAGTTTTTTTTATATATAATAAAACATTTATTTAATGTTGATTTTCATTTATCTGAATAAATGTAACACGCAGTAATTAAATAAGATGAGAGACACCGAAAAAGGTACGACATTTATAGGAGATTCTTAATACAAAATAAATATTTTAATTGAGATCAAAACAATATAACACATGACTTACAGGTGTAATTTGTTAGGCCTAACTCAAGCAAGACTTAATTGCTGAGTCTTAAATGATGGGGAAAATGAAGGTAAAGTAAAATAAATTTTCAACGATGTCAACAAGAGCAACTTGCTTTTCTCTTTATTGTTAAAGCTTGCTACTCCCGGTTGCCGTTTTAGAGCAAACGTTTAATTTCATGGCTGGTTTGTTTTCATGGCACGTACTAAGCTACTATTTTTGCAAATTGAGAATCTTGAATATCCGTCAGATATTGCGTTATTTTTGTCGAAATTAAAAATGGGGCTGACTGATAACCAAAATATATGATATGTTTTCAAAAAAATTTATCACAGCCTGCAAAATATTTTACGATATGCTATCTGTTATAGTTTTTAACCAAGCACATAAAGTGCAACAGTTAAATCTAGTCTTTGGCAATATATTTAATAGTAGTTCGGACTACTATCTAACTCAATAAAATAACAGATGGTAAATATCAACTGCTGGCCAAGCAATGCTACCTTCCATAAATGGCAGTTCACCTTTAATAATGACTCTCATTGGTAGTAATGCATCATCTGGCATATACAAATACGAATTGTTTTACTGCCATCTATGGGTAGGAATCTTTCAGGAATTTGACGAGATTCGATCACTCTATAAATTCTCTTACGTCAATACTACAAAATATAAATACATGTTTGTTTTTATGTTTATAAGTGGTAGAGTCATACAGAAGCTGCCCGATAACGGGGGTGGGCGTGGCGACGGTGTGAAGCGCGGGATATCACGCGGGTATTGACACCAAAGTAGAAGGTGCAGATTGGACGGCAGGCTGCCTAGGACGGTACACACTAACGTTACGGTTTTTCCTCCGCGCTGTTTCTTTCGCGACGCTTTGACACATCCGCGATAGTTCGCTGGGTGTCCCGCTTCACCGCAATTAACACAGCTCGGAGGTTCAACCGTATTGAGGGTGCGGATGCAGACAGAAGTGCCATGATCCTTAGTGTAATATAAAATCCGCGATCATTATCATTACAAAATATGAGAAATTTTCCATGTGAAAGCTTGATCTCTCCGTATAATACGATCTCATAATAAGTGTAGGTCAAAACTGTCTGGAGACTATCGTAGACACCGCGGGGTGAAAAGCGAGTTTACAATAAAATATTATTTTTACATTAATATTTTACAGAAATATACCTTTTTATCTTGAAACAGATATGAAACACGTCTAAATATTGTCATTAAATTTTTTAAAAGCCTGCTAATTGCGAGTTGGAGTTGCACATGAAGGATTCCGTACTGTCGTAAAACAGGTTTGGCCGGTGGAAGAAAAAGGGGGGCAGGTCTCCCGCCGGGCAAGGTGTTCTGCCCGGGGAGCGGCCAGCGCTCCCAGTGGTAGTTCGTAGCCATTATATACATATATACTGCTTTATTTTGGAACTTTGATAGCGCGATTTAGACTTCGATGTATGTTCTCTTGTGGTGCGACGACAGCGTCGCCACACAGGTTTCTAATAGAGGAACCCCTTTCATTTTTAATTTATTTTTATTTTTATTATTTGTTGTTATAGCTGCAACAAAAATACTCACTGTAGAAATTTCAACTGATTACCTATTACGGATCATTAGATACAGACCTCTGACAGACCCATGGATGAACAGCGGAGGTTTATTAAAATAGGGTCCCGTTGGTTACCTTAAGGGTACGGAATCCTAAAAAGGAGGAAGATATGATATGTTCTAGCCTCAACCACCTGAACGAAGGCCACTTTGCTCATATACGTTATTTACCCGGTTTTTATTGTCTTGAATAACAATATTGGATTTTTTTCTAAATATTTGCACTTTACATATGTAGTCGTAACGACGTAAAATGGGAAACAATAAAAACAGACGTTTCCTCTGTGGTGAAGATTAAGTGCGGCTGGGTGTTAGTTTGATTGGAGGTAATTTGTTAACTTTGCAATGGTCATTACTCCGGGCAGGCATTTTCACAATGGTGGGTAACGTGATCGATTAATTGTTAGCAGTTCTTTTAAATAAATTCATGGCTCCTCGATATCAATTTAAAAAATAGTCGTATACAACATATATTTATGGATGAACTATTTCATACACTTTAAGAATCGTTTTAATTTGTTGTATACGACTTTGCAAAACTTCAAGAAGAAGACTTCAAAAAGGAGCCGGTACTCAATTCGACTGTATGTTTTTTATGTGTGTTACCTCATAACTTTTTACTGGATGAATCGATTTCGGTAATTCTTTTATGTTTGAAAGGTGCTGCATGTAGTCCCATATTAATTTGATCAAGGTATGACCAATAGTTTTTGAGTTATTCTTAATAATTTATATTGAAGTCGGTTGTACAAAATTTTAAACTATGTATTACAAAAATTTTAAATTTTAAATGATGTATTAGTGTGTTTGAAATTATTGGGTCATTATTCACTATGACACAACCTGAGACTACTTCGTAGTTACCGTTAAACCCTATTAAAGTCCACTGCTGAACAAAGGCTTCTTCCATGAATTGCCTAATAAGGACTCCCCCTATGTGCCATAGTTGCCACGCTTTGCAAGCGGATTGGCAACCGCAGTTTTTTATTTTAGTCGTTATTAGCAAGACGCTGCTGCCCATCTCCTGATTTGTTTCTCTCTGTCGCCTCTTACGACACCCACAGGAAGATATCGTGTAGTAGATATTCTTAAACCGCCACTACATGACATACCACTTCGTAGTATGGTCACCAAATGTTATACCTAGGTATCATTTTTCTTAGTAAGACTACTGGGAATTATTACCCTTATATATATATATATATATACACTTATTTTTAATTCCACATGCCAACACGTAATAGCACGAAATACTAAATAGTACAAGTAGTAATAAGAGCCGTGGCAGCTCAGATGGTTAGCGCTCGCTGTAAGTTTCTAGTAAGCGAGCACCCGGGTTCGATGCCCGCCGGCATTAATGAAATTGTTAATTGCAATTTTAAGTGCTGATTTACCACGTGCTCGGCGGTGAAGGAAAACATCGTGAGGAAAACTGTATGTCTGAGAGTTCGTCAACACGCATTGAGGCAGCGCGGCTGACAATTTCTTGCTCTAAAACACTCTCAGAAATGAGAAGAGGCCTGTGCCCATAACGTGCCTGGGATGTGATGTTTGGCATTATTTATTTTTGTTGTATGAAATAGAGTATAAGGTTCGGAATGAGAGACCTGTCCTGGGAAAGAACATAAAACAAACCCAGCGAGAGTTATTAAAAAATACTTTGAAATGTATATTTTGCAATTTTTTATATAACTTTAATATTATAATAATATTTTTAAAAAAAGAAAGAGAATATGATCTTCTCTAGATATTTTTATTATTATAGAAGTGACAAAACAACCATATCAATCCATCTGTTAGTAAATAGCCACTGTATCTCATGGACATCTAAAAGAAGGCCATCCGTTACAAATATACGTTATATCTCTGATTTTTTATCAACTGGAATTAAAATATTAGATTTTAACGAATATTTGCACTTAATTTATGTGCATCTCATAACAAATTAGACGTAATGACATAAAGTCGGAAATATTAAAAACAGAATTCTGCGGAGAAGATTAAGTGCAACTGGGTGTTAATTTGTTGCGATGACGAAATAGTCGTCATAAACTTAACGTTTTTTACATAACTTTATTATTTTATTATTAGATACTATATATCGCGTGTTTTTGTGAATTAATGTAGTTATAAAATTAGGGATATATTCACCCTAAATTATTCCAACAATTCAGGGCACTCAGATCATGGCAGCCACGTACCGGTTAGCGGAGTATAAGGTTATATTATTACTAGATAGAGTGTATTCTGGTATTAAATGCAAGACATCAAGTTGTTTAAATTGTACGAGTAAAACGTGCTGTTCTTAGCAAAATAGAATATTCTTCTCATGTAATAGTAGTATGTTTGGACTAGTTTGATTGTACGTTATTTGTTACCTTTGTTGGTAGAATTAGTTCAAATGAGCACTATTATACGGAACTGTAAACACAAATTAAATAGATAAATTGTACTTACGTTGGTGGAAGAACACTTTATGATTTGCATAATAAATTATTTTTACAGAGAATAATTCAACATTTTTGGAAATTTAAGGATAAACTATTTAAACCTGCTTATAGTTTCTAGGTACTCGTATATAGGTCCATTAACAAAGGGTCCAAAGACAAAGAATCCATCTAGTTGATGTATTCTCTTACCGTATGCGTTGTAGGAGTCCATTTCGTAAATTTCCTGGAAGATTTCTGCCCTTAAATAGATAGCAATAAAATTATATCGTATGTAATACATATGCCTGATGGTATATACCTAGCAACGGAAGGCAGTGTTAAGGGTAAACGGCCAGTTTCTGCGATCGTTTATCCGCTTGCCTAGTAACCACTATGATTACGGCAAACTACTCCGATAATGGGAGAAACCCTTGCCGGACTGATATAGAAGAGGATGTTTATTGAATTACATATAGGTCGTGATTTTTTTTTATAAATTATAATATTGCCTTTTCACAAGTTATTGAAACCATGTAAATATTAAATATTAAATTTAACATTATGTGTATAAATATCATATATACATAATAATAGTTTCCTATGTTTTTAATGAAAATTTTCAAATAAGCTTTATACAAATAAAGCGCTAAAAACGTGTTGCTGATGTTGTTCGTGACTCGTGACCCGTACAATTCCTTAAGGATTTTTATGCACGAGCTGGCATAAAGCTTCTCGGTTATTACACCCATGGGTAACATGGTAGTTTTTTTTCTTTCCAGTTAGAAGTCATGAATTGCAGAAATAGTAGTATTATGTAATATATACATATGTCTTTAAAATCAAGCTTATTTTTTAACTTTTAGAAAAGTATTCTAACCTGTTTAAATAAGAAATGTACGTGTAAACAAAGATATAATTTAGGTTAAATATCTTCATAAATTCCAATGTATCATTAAAAAAGAAGTAACAGTATCCCTAGCTATTAAGTGTACAAATATCTTACATTGCTTTGCAAACAGAAAACCCTCAAAAAGAGACACATGATCGATTACTTTTGACACTGTCAATATACTTTATAATACGATATAGAAAGAACAACACAATAAATAATACCATGTAATAATATCCGTAAATAGACCTGACATTGACCAATGTTAATACACAAGCCGTGGTACCGAGGTAATACGCTCGTTTCTCTCACAAAACAAATGAAAAATTCGGAAAAATGGACGATCGCAACACCAGACGTTTCACACCTTTCAGTATGGTTTTTGTTGCCTTCCGGATTATTTTACGTCCCTTATAAACACGAAGTATTTGTATCGCCTTCAATGGAAGGCTTTAAGACTTATCCTCAGTAACTACTGACAGTACCGACTAACTTTGTAACTAGTTTTTAATCTTAACTGTAGCGTTATTTTATCGGAAAAAAACACAGTTTTGTGATATGGCTTTTCTCGAAATATATTTTAAATTATAGAATGGAAGAAAAAAACCTGAATTCAAGCGAAGTGAAGCGAAGTTCAGTCCCTACTTAAGGGTCCTTCTGTCTTAAGTTATTATGTAATTAGCTAACCTAACAACATCTGAAAGTGACCATATCAATATTAAAAATCTTTTATATTTTAAATAAATAGATTGACTTGACCATCGCACGAAACCCAATGTATCTTTCAAGTAATACATATTATATGAAATTAAAATGTTTAGTGCGATTGCCAAGTCAATCTGTTTATTTAAAACATAAAAAAATTAATATCGATATGGTCACCATACGATGTTGTTAGGTTTGCTAATTACGTAATAACTTAAGACAGAAGGACCCTTAAGTGGGGACTGAATAAATTAACCGACTTAGTATTACATGGATCTCACAACTTTTTACGGTAGAAGAACTGAGTTGCGAGACAGGTCTTTTTACAAGTTATGTTTTTGATGGCATCTCATTTCTTTTTGTAGATAATTATATCTAGGTACCTACCTACACCACTTGCCACCTACGACGACTCGACCTGGCAACATACAACGCACGCACACTGAGGACTGACGAGAAGATTGTGGAGCTGGAAGAAGAGATAGACAAGTTACGCTGGCATATTATAGGATTATCCGAAGTCCAAAGAGAGGGGGAGGACACGGTAATCCTCGAATCCGGCAACCTGCTCTATCACCGGGAGGGCGACCATCTGTCCCAAGGAGGTGTCGGATTTATCGTCCACAAGTCTCTCGTTAACAACGTTGTAAAGATTGAGAGTGTGTCGACGAGGGTTGTGTACCTTATACTCAGAATCACCAAACGGTATTCGCTGAAGGTCATACAGGTTTACGCACCAACCTCGGCACACCCCGATCAGGAGGTGGAGGAAATATATGAGGATATCTCTAGAGCCATGCATTCCTCCAAAACCCAATATACGGTGTTAATGGGAGACTTCAATGCAAAACTAGGCACAAGAGAGAACGGTGAGCTGAAAGTAGGGAAATTTGGAATAGGGCAACGGAACCCAAGGGGCCAGCAGTTGGCTGACTTTATGGAGAAAGAGGGACTCTTTATGATGAACTCTTTCTTCCAGAAGCGGCCCCACAGAAAGTGGACCTGGTCGAGCCCCGACGGTTTGACAAAAAATGAGATTGACTTCATTATGACGACCAAACGACAACTGTTCAGTGATGTCTCAGTGATCGCGAGGGTGAAAACCGGCAGCGATCACCGAATGGTTAGAGGCACACTGAACCTAAACGTTAAGTTGGAGAGGTCTCGTCTAATAAAGTCAACGCTCCGTCCCCCTCGTGCTCTTATCCAAAGTCCCGAAACCTTTCAGCTCGAGTTACAAAACCGTTTTCAGTGCCTAGAAGACTGCAATGAAGTGGACGATTTGAATGACAAGCTCGTGGAAACTGTCCATGCGGTCGGAGCTAAGTTCTGCAAGACCCGCCGCAGAAGAACACAAAAACTCTCCGATCACACTCTTAATCTCATGGCTGTTAGACGGGAGATGAAGCTACATTCTTCAACAGATTTGACAGCATACAGGCAACTGAACAGACAGATCTCCAAATGCATGCGGCGGGACTTACGCAACTTCAATACAGCTCGTATTGAAGAAGCGATCGAGCGGAACCAAGGCTCCAAAGTCTTTGCCAGAGATCTGTCTGCCAGAAAGCGCCAACTGTCAAGGCTGAAGACAGAATGTGGCAGCATCGTTTCCGGGGCACCTGAGATTTTGAGTGAGATTGAGAGGTTCTATGGGCAGCTGTACACGTCATCGTTGGAGCCGCACGCAAGTGTGAGTAACGATCCAAGAGCGAGTCTTATCCGACATTATTCCGTTGATATCCCGGACGTCAGTCTGAGCGAGATTAGAATGGCTCTCCAGCACCTTAAAAACGGCAAGGCCCCAGGCGAGGATGGAATTACAGCGGAGCTTCTGAAAGCGGGTGGAAAACCGGTACTTGAAGTCCTTCAGAAGCTCTTTAATTCCGTCCTCCATGGTGGCATTACACCGGAGGCGTGGAGCAGAAGTGCGGTGGTCTTGTTCTTCAAGAAAGGCGACAACGCTCTCTTGAAGAACTACAGACCGATATCCCTTCTGAGCCGCGTCTACGTGCTGTTTTCGAGAGTTATTACGAATCGTCTCGCACGCAGACTTGACGACTTCCAGCCTCCCGAACAAGCCGGTTTCCGAAAAGGCTTTAGCACCATAGACCACATACATACCCTTCGGCAAATTGTACAGAAGTCCGAGGAGTACAATTTGCCACTATGTCTGGCGTATGTGGACTATGAGAAAGCCTTTGATTCCGTCGAAATTTGGGCGGTGCTGCAGTCCCTTCAGCGTTGCCAAGTTGACTGTCGGTATATCGAAGTGTTGAAGTGCTTGTACAGTAGGGCTACGATGGCTATCCGAGTACAGAACCAGAGTACGAAACCTATCCAATTGCAGAGAGGTGTAAGACAGGGTGACGTCATATCCCCGAAACTCTTTACCGCTGCATTGGAAGATGTTTTCAAGCTTCTGGACTGGAAAGGATACGGTATAAACATCAATGGCGAGTACATCACTCACCTTCGATTTGCCGACGATATAGTCCTTATGGCAGAATCGCTGGAGGACCTAAGCACTATGCTCAATGACCTCAATAGTGTTTCCCAACGGATAGGTCTTAAGATGAACATGGACAAAACAAAGATCATGTTTAATGTCCATGTCACACCTATGCCGGTAGTTGTTGGGAACACTAAGCTCGAAGTTGTTGACGAGTATGTTTACCTGGGACAAATAGTCCGACTAGGTAAGTCCAACTTCGACCGAGAGGTCAATCGACGGATTCAACTCGGCTGGGCAGCGTTCGGGAAGCTACGACACATATTCTCGTCAGGTATACCTCAAAACTTGAAAACGAGACTGTACACCCAGTGCGTGTTGCCAGTGATGACATACGGAACTGAGACGTGGTCCTTCACTGCTGGCCGGATGAGGAAGCTCAAGGTCGCTCAGCGAGCTATGGAGAGGGCTATGCTCGGAGTTTCCCTGCGTGATAAACTCAGAAATGAGGATATCCGCAGTAGAACTAGAGTGACCGACATAGCGCAACGGATTAGTAAGTTGAAGTGGCAATGGGCCGGCCATATAGCTCGAAGAACCGACAACCGATGGGGAAGAAAGGTTCTCGAGTGGCAGCCTCGTACCGGCAGGCGAAGTGTAGGGCGTCCCCCCACTAGATGGAGTGACGACCTGGTAAGATATGCAGGAAGTCGATGGATGCAGGTGGCTCAGGACCGTGCTTTGTGGCATTCTTTGGGGGAGGCCTATGTTCAGCAGTGGACTTGTGAAGGGCTGTAATGATGATGATGATGATGACCTACCTACACCTATTATATAGGTACACTGATTCGTTCACTGAAAATGTAACTTTGTAATCCTATATATGTATTTATATGGGATATTTATGCATCATCTCGAAAACTGGACCGAATTGCAAAATATTTTAGTTTTCCTTGATTTATATACTAAACAATAATTGTATTCCAAATTTGAAACTTCTATGTCTGCTATAAGTGCCTTAGAGTTTTGATGATCTCTCAGTGAGTGAGTGACAAAATTAAGAAACTTGGACTTGTTATAATTCTTAAATTACTAGTTCAAATTGAATGAAATTTGAAATATACCGAGTTTATACAATGCCTACTTGGTTACTGAAAATTCATGCTTCTAATTTTATCCTGCTAAAAAATCCTGCTAACTGCTTCGAGAAAAGGATGGTACGGCCGTGCCGCTTTTTTGCTCGACTTAGCGGGGGCACTGCCGTGCCCCCAGATTACAACTCTTGCTTCAATAAAGGTACTAAAGTATTGGTGACATCTCGGTAACTTTACTACTCTATGACACCAGCGTGTTATTATACGGCATAAGTATACCGTACCTTTACGTATCTTTAGATGCGGGTGGTGCGGAGAGCGGTAAATATTTCTGCCCTCACATCCAAGGTCTTTGACGTGGGGCAAGCCTTAACACATGAGTAATTACTCTGTGCTAGATCTTCCGGCATTTTCTTAAGTCACCTCTTACGACATCAATGCGCTGTGATAGTATGATGAAGATATTCATAATTCATCACATGGTGGCGTTAAACATATGTAATGTGCTTGATGTGATAGTAAGTGGTGATGTAGCTGCAGATAATAAAACACCGACTTAGCTTACCAAAAGCCTATTTCACTTTTGCCCCGAAGATACCCACATTGTAATCGAATGGAATGACCGCTGGCTGGCAAATTACTCCACTGCCTCATTCCCTTGCCGTACGCATTTTTATTAGTATTCTTAAGTAAAATTAAAAAAATGGTTTTTTTTATAGTTTCCAAATGTTTCTTTGTTGATCTTGCGAATGAAATGAAAATAGTCTAAAAGTTAATAACATATATTTTTGACGTTCCTTATTTTTTTAATTAATCATCATAGAATGGAAAGTAAGCCTGCTTATTTCAGCCGGATAGCGACTAAACATAAGCTATCAAAACAAATAGCAACAGAAAAATAAATTAAAAATAATAAAATGCTCCTAGTGGTGGTGAAAAATAAATAATAATTAAGCTCGAGGACTGCACGCCGTCAACTTAAAATCTGTAGGGAAATCTACAGACATGTCTTTTATATAAATGTGCCACTTCGTGCTCTTCCTTTTTCATGTATCTTTGATTATGAATCATAATGCAGATACGTTGTCACCTTTAAGGAGAACGATGAAATGCCTTGTTAGCAGTGAAAAGGTTCTCCGATTTTCGTCACTCACCATGCAGACATAACAGCATTATGGCTAAATCACGCATAACGCTCTATTATATCGCTCATTTAATTCTTACTATATGACGAAACATTTCATTTTAGAAGAAGGATACAATGAGCTAAAAGTTAGAAGAAATTTAGCGCTAGTCTCATGTATCTTAAAGATGATGAGGGGAAAGATTCACAATACAGACGTATTGCAACAAGTTGCATGTGTGTTCCGGACAGATATTTGTGTCGGCGGCGGCGGGCGCGGCTGTCGACTGTGCCGCGCGGCCGCACTAAGCTAGTGAATATGGCGCCGTTTACGCGCGCACTCCATATCCTCAACCGTGTAGCAGAAAACATTGATATATTTTGTTGTACTCTGGGTGGGTTCATAGTGAGAACTCACTTTGAAATAAGATATGGTCCTACTGTGACATGGATATGGTGTTTTGTTGTAGAAATAAGTACATATAATCTATAATAATAAAGTAGAGTGTAGCTGTGTCATTGTAATTGTAGTTTGTAAAAATAGTTGTCTACACTATCGCATTAGGTTGTGAACCTGTAATGATAATTGTATAGTGGTAAATAAATAATTATAAATAAATTTGTCTGCAAGGGTAAGAAATCTTTTTACATAAATCATTATCGTGTGTGCATCTTTAAGTGATCGTGTAACTTCTGAACGACTTGACCAATATTTTTTCCTCGAGTTGATCGTTCATGGTTATGCTAAAATTCGAAAGGTGAAAGTGAGAACTAGTTCTTTAATTATGATCAAACTCCCGATTGGAGCTGCTATGCTGAGTTATTAATAAATTTGATATTGTCTGTCAAAAGTCCTCTGTGAATTTTCACCGTGACACTCTTCCGCGTAGGGCAAGGAAACGGCACCTGCGCCAACTATTTAACTATATTTTGATTCTTCACCGAGCGTAATTGAAGTTGCATATGGCAAAAGCATACACACCATATTAATGACTGTGTGCACGTTTAGTGGCCAAGAAGGCCACTTTACACATATACTTTATTTATCCGGTTTTTATTGCCTTGAATAACACTGTTGGATTTTTTTCTAAATATTTGCGCTTTACGTATGTAGTCGTAACGACGTAAAATGGGAAACAATAAAAACAGACGTTTCCTCTGTGGTGAAGATTAAGTGCGGCTGGGTGTTAGTTTGATTGGAGGTAATTTGTTAACTTTGCAATGGTCATTACTCCGGGCAGGCATTTTCACAATGGTGGGTAACGTGATCGATTAATTGTTAGCAGTTCTTTTAAATAAATTCATGGCTCCTCGATATCAATTTTAAAAAGGGTCGTATACAACATATTAAAACGATTCTTAAAGTGGATGAAATAGTTAATCCACTTTCAGAATCGTTTTAATTTGTTGTTTTATTACATTACTATATATCGTGTGTTTTATTGAAATAATGTAGTTATAAAATTAGGGATATATTCACGCTGAATCATTCCAACAATTCAGGCTACTCAGATCATGGCAGCCACGTACCGGTTAGCGGAGTATAAGGTTATATTTCTAGATAGAGTGTAGTCTGGTATTAAATGCAAGACATCAAGTTGTTTAAATTGTACGAGTAAAACGTGCTGTTCTTAGCAAAATAGAATATTCTTCTCATGTAATAGTAGTATGTTCGGACTAGTTTGATTGTACGTTATTTGTTACCTTTGTTGGTAGAATTAGTTCAAATTAGCACTATTATACGGAACTGTAAACACAAATTAAATAGATAAATTGTACTCACGTTGGTGGAAGAACACTTTATGATTTGCAAAATAAATTATTTTTACAGAGAATAATTCAACATTTTTGGAAATTTAGGGATAAACTATTTAGACCTGCTTATAGTTTCTAGGTACTCGTATATAGGTCCATTAACAAAGGGTCCAAAGACAAGGAATCCATCTAGTTGATGTATTCTCTTACCGTATGCGTTGTAGGAGTCAATTTCGTAAATTTCCTGGAAGATTTCGGCCCTTAAATAGATAGCAATAAAATTATCTCGTATGTAATACATATGCCTGATGGTATATACCTAGCAACGGAAGGCAGTGTTAAGGGTAAAAGGCCAGTTTCTGCGATCGTTTATCCGCTTGCCTAGTAACCACTATGATTACGGCAAACTACTCCGATTATGGGAGAAACCCTTGCCGGAGTGATATAGAAGAGGATGTTTATTGAATTACATATAGGTCGTGATTTTTTTTATAAATTATAATTTTAGCCTTTTCACATGTTTTTGAAACCATGTAAATATTAAATATTAAATTTAACATTATGTGTATAAATATCATATATACATAATAATAGTTTCCTATATTTTTAATGAAAATTTTCAAATAAGCTTTATACAAATAAAGCGCTAAAAACGTGTTGCTGATGTTGTTCGTGACTCGTGACCCGTACAATTCCTTAAGGATTTTTATGCACGAGCTGGCATAAAGCTTCTCGGTTATTACACCCATGGGTAACATGGTATTTTTTTTTCTTTCCAGTTAGAAGTCATGAATTCCAGAAATAGTAGTATTATGTAATATATACATATGTCTTTTATATCAAGCTTATTTTTTAATTTTTCGAAAAGTATTCTAACCTGTTTAAATAAGAAATGTACGTGTAAACAAAGATATAATTTAGGTTAAATATCTTCATAAATTCGAATGTATCATTAAAAAAGAAGTAACAGTATCCCTAGCTATTAAGTGTACAAATATCTTACATTGCTTTGCAAACAGAAAACCCTCAAAAAGAGACACATGATCGATTACTTTTGACACTGTCAATATACTTTATAATACGATATAGAAAGAACAACACAATAAATAATACCATGTAATAATATCCGTAAATAGACCTGACATTGACCAATGTTAATACACAAGCCGTGGTACCGAGGTAATACGCTCGTTTCTCTCACAAAACAAATGAAAAATTCGGAAAAATGGACGATCGCAACACCAGACGTTTCACACCTTTCAGTATGGTTTTTGTTGCCTTCCGGATTATTTTACGTCCCTTATAAACACGAATTTTTTGAATCGCCTTCAATGAAAGTCTTTAAGGCTTGTCCTCAGTAACTACTGACAGTACTGACTAACTTTGTAACTAGTTTTTAATCTTAACTGTAGCGTTATTTTATCGGAAAAAAACACAGTTTTGTGATGTGGCTTTTCTCGAAATATATTTTAAATTATAGAATGGAAGAAAAAAACCTGAATTCAAGCGAAGTGAAGCGAAGTTCAGTCCCTACTTAAGGGTCCTTCTGTCTTAAGTTATTATGTAATTAGCTAACCTAACAACATCTGAAAGTGACCATATCAATATTAAAAATCTTTTATATTTTTAATAAATAGATTGACTTGGCCATCGCACGAAACCCAATGTATCTTTCAAGTAATACATATTATATGAAATTAGATTGTTTAGTGCGATTGCCAAGTCAATCTATTTATTTAAAACATAAAAAAATTAATATGGATATGGTCACTATAAGATGTTGTTAGGTTAGCTAATTACGTAATAACTTAAGACAGAAGGACCCTTAAGTGGGGACTGAATAAATTAACCGACTTAGTATTACATGGATCTCACAACTTTTTACGGTAGAAGAACTGAGTTGCGAGACGTGTTTTTTTTTTACAAGTTATGTTTTTGATGGCATCTCATTTCTTTTTGTAGATAGTTATATCTAGGTACCTATCTACACCTATTATATAGGTACACTGATTCGTTCACTGAAAATCTAACTTTGTAATCCCATATATTTATATGGTGTTACGGATCGCCGTAACGCCGTTCGAAAAATTTCTAGAGATTTTATTACATAGTTACAATACTATTTATTAAAATACAAAGCTATATTTTTCAATATTCTTGTTACGGCTTTTCCCGCGTTGCTGTGTGCAACCACCGCTAGTTGTTGAACCCTGAGCGCGGCCCGACGATCGTAACCCCTCATGGCTCCGCCCACCGCCCCTAGGTTGTTCAATTAGCGTTGGTTACGACAAGCATTTAGTAAGTTCGACGTATCACTTTGTTTGCGTCGTTCACATATGGGATTACAAAGTTTATTATATATTTATGCATCATCTCGAAAACTGGACCGAATTGGAAAATATTTTAGTTTTCCTTGATTTATATACTTAACAATAATTGTATTCCAAATTTGAAACTTCTATGTCTGCTATAAATGCCTTAGAGTTTTGATGATCTGTCAGTGAGTGAGTGACAAAATTAAGAAACTTTGACTAGTTATAATTCTTAAACTACTGGTTCAAATTGAATGAAATTTGAAATATACCGAGTTTATACAATGCCTACTTGGTTACTGAAAATTCTGGCTTCTAATTTTTCATCCTGCTAAAAAATCCTGCTAACTGCTTCGAGAAAAGTATGGTACGGCCGTTCCGCTTTTTTGCTCGACTTGCCAGATTACAACGCTTACTTCAATAAAGATACTAAAGTATTGGTGACCTCTCGGCAACTTTACTACTCTATGACACCAGCGTGTTATTATACGGCATAAGTATACCGTACCTTTACGTATCTTTAGGTGCGGGTGGTGCGAAGAGCGGTAAATAGTTCTGCCCTCACATCCAAGGTCTTTGACGTGGGGCAAGCCTTAACACATGAGTAATTACTCTGTGCTAGATCTTCCGGAATTTTCTTAAGTCACCTCTTACGACATCAATGCGCTGTGATAGTATGATGAAGATATTCATAATTCATCACATGGTGGCGTTAAACATATGTAATGTGCTTGATGTGATAGTAAGTGGTGATGTAGCTGCAGATAATAAAACACCGACTTAGCTTACCAAAAGCCTATTTCACTTTTGTCCCGAAGATACCCACATTGTAATCGAATGGAATGACCGCTGTCTGGCAAATTATTTCACTGCCTCATTCCCTTGCCGTACGCATCTTAATTAGTATTCTTATGTAAAATTAAAAAAATGTTTTTTTTTTATAATTTCCAAATGTTTCTTTGTTGATCTTGTGAATGAAATGAAAATAGTCTAAAAGTAAATAACATATATTTTTGACATTCCTTATTTTTTCTTTAATCATTATAGAATGTAAAGTAAGCCTGCTTATTTCAGCCGGATAGCGATTAAACATAAGCTATCAAAACAAATAATAATATTAATCTTTCAAAGCAACAGAAAAATAAATTGAAAATAAAAAATGCTCCTAGTGGTGGTGAAAAATAAATAATAATTAAGCTCGAGGACTGCACGCCGCCAACTTAAAATCTGTAGGGAAATCTACAGACATGTCTTTTATGTAATTGTGCCACTTCGTGCTCTTCCTTTTTCATGTATCTTTGATTATGAATCAAAATGCAGATACGTTGTCACCTTTGAGGAGAACGACGAAATTGTTAGCAGTGAAAAGGTTCTCCGATTTTCGTCACTCACCATGCAGACATAACAGCATTATGGCTAAAAACACGCATAACGCTCTATTATATCGCTCATTTAATTCTTACTATATGACGAAACATTTCATAAAAGTAAGAAGAAATTCAGCGCTAGTCTCATGTATCTTAAAGGTGATGAGGGGAAAGATTCACAATACAGATGTATTGCAACAAGTGTGCATGCGTGTTCCGGACAGATACGAGTACGTGTGGCGGCGGCGGCGGCCGCGGCTGCCGACTGTGCCGCGCGGCCGCACTAAGCT
The DNA here is from genome assembly GCA_963668995.1 of Parnassius mnemosyne. Lineage (NCBI taxonomy): Eukaryota > Metazoa > Arthropoda > Insecta > Lepidoptera > Papilionidae > Parnassius > Parnassius mnemosyne. The sequence continues at coordinate 33,244,782 of CAVLGL010000001.1, read as the reverse complement.
GGTGAATAAGGCGCCGTTTACGCGTGCACTCCATATCCTCAACCGTGTAGCAGAAAACATTGATCTATTTTGTTGTACTCTGTGTGGGTTCATAGTGAGAGCTCTCTTTAAAATAAGTTATGGTCCTACTGTGAGATGGATATGGTGGTTTGTTGTAGAAATAAGTACATATGATCTATAATTATAAAGTAGAGTGTAGCTGTGTCATTGTAATTGTAGTTTGTAAAAATAGTTGTCTACACTATCGCATTAGGTTATAAACCTGTAATGATAATTGTATAGTGGTAAATAAATAATTATAAATAAATTTGTTTGCAAGGGTAAGAAAACTTTTTACATACATCATTATCGTGTGGGCATCTATAAGTGATCGTGTAACTTCTGAACGACTTAACCAATATTTTTTCCTCGAGTTGATCATTCATGGTTATGCTAGAATTCGAAAGGTGAAAGTGAGAACTAGTTCTTTAATTATGATCAAACTCCCGATTGGAGCTGCTATGCTGAGTTATTAATAAATTTGATATTGTCTGTCAAAAGTCCTCTGTGAATTTTCACAGTGACACTCTTCCGTGTAGGGCAAGGAAACGTCTGTTGGGCTGGTTTCTTATATTTACGCGAACACTACACATTGGATAAAACTGCTTTTACGGATTCTATCGCTTTCAATTAACTTATTTTTATTAATTTCCGACGTTTCGGGGGCTTTACTGACTGTGGGTTTAATAAGTTTAGGTCAGGACTTCGAGCTGACCAATCCAAACGAAGAATTTTGTCCTCTGGTATGTACGCTTTTACATCACCAGACCAGTGGACGTGAATGTTGTCGTCCATAAAAACTGAGCTTGCGCCAAAAGCGTCCAATACGGCTAGTCCAGTCTTCTTGAGTCCATGACATTTTCGCGTCTTAAAAGGTAGTAGAAAGTTATTTTCTATCAAACTCAGCCTCGGGCTGAAAATTTAAATTAGGAACGTGCTTTTTAAACACCACGGCACTTATACTATAACCAGCCAGTAACATTTTCAAATGATTAAAACCTTTTTTGTATTGTAATTTTTTCAGACAGAAAACACCAACACCGGCCTTTTTAGTGTGTACATATTTAGATACACTTATATAAATATAAATGTGTGATTCTCAATTACTATACCGTACCGTGCTATGAAAACTAACTGACTATGAAATAATGCATTATCTTTTAGACGACACTCGGGACCAGCAAGCATGAAATGTACAACAAGTAGAAAAAAATGCAATTCATTTTATTTAAATTATGGCGTCATTCATTCATTTTACTCGCATTTTATTTTGAAAAAAAAATATGAAAAACGTTTCGTACATATGTTTCTTCAGTTGGACAGTTGGTAACGCGAAAGTGAAATATCTTAGTATTTGATTTTGATATAAATGTAATCTATCATTGAACTTACTATGTATATGTATTCATAAAAAATAAAGGTATGAAATTTGGACAACAACCAATTCTATTGTTCTCAAAGTAATATATTTCAAATACAGTAAACATTGAAAAAACAATGGACCAAAGAGAAAAGGTGCTTACATGAAAGGGTATAAAAGTAAATTGTATACGTGGTAGAGCCATGCTGCAGCTATATTAGTAGTATAGTTGTAGCACGAATGGGTCAGCTCGACCGGGGAAGGACCACGCTGTCACAGAATACCAGCGTAAAATAGCAACAAACACTGCTGTGTTTCGTATGGTGAGTGTAGAGAACCGGAGATCCTTTTTACTGGAAAAGAAGCATTCCAACTTAATACTGACAGGTGACAACGCATCTGCATTTTGCATTTACCATCTGGTGGACCTTATCCTCGTTTGTCACTCTATTCTATAAAAAATATTTCGAAGAGGCATAATTAACAAAAAAATATACAAAGAAGAAAATAATAATGTTTTTAAAACCAAATTCTGGTCACGGCGTATATACATAAGTGCAAGTATTGGTATACACTCAATTCCCTCATTCTCATAGTCTGATGGATCGACCGGAGAAAGGTGCCGTAGGGGACCAACGGGTCAAGAATATAATGGAGTGGGGACTCTAAAATAAAACGGTGATAACATTTGCATATCTAAAATATAATGCAAGCCTTAAGTCGTGGTTGCAACTTATAGTAAAGTATTTTTTTATATATGTTATGCTTCTGGTCTTAGTAGCAATTTTTGTTATTTAAATGTAAATGATTTCATTCTTCTTCTTCCTTTTCATCATCATCAGCTCGTAAAAGTTCACTTCTGGACATGGACCTCTCCTATTAGGGAGGGTATGCCATAATCACCACGCTTGGCAGGCATATTGGAGATCACAGTACCAGACGCCTAGCAGGTTTAACGCTGCTCCCTGTCTCCAGTCTGGGAATTTTACATCTGGCGTCAACGAGATGAATAACACTGCCATATATAGTAGCCCTAAGATTTTCCTGGCATTTGCCATAGTCCCGTTTTCGACACCCACGGCACGAAATAAGGTGGTGGATTTTCTTACTGTGCTATCATACGGCAATGGCATTTTTCTATTTTAAGCACAATATCTATAAAAAATTTCAAGACAATTAAAATCAAGAAGTTCCCTCAACAAGAGACGATGCTATAACATCATGATAACAATTGTCAGTCATTGTAAAACATTTAAAAATTTTAAGAACATATACACCTCTATTTTGTAAGTACCAAAAAAATTAACTACTATTGATAATGGCACTGTCAGATTTTTTTATTATTTATCTATCGCAATGTCATCGAGGTTTGTTTTTATTCAAACACTGAAGTAATTTTATTGCCACCATACTAGAAAGTACTACACAAGTCAATAACTTACGCACTCCATTCATAAGACGCTCCCGTTCTATCTCCCACCATTAGTACAGTACCCTACGTCACAACTATTTTATCAATCGTCGTATTCTCTCTCTTACTTCAACAGCTCACAAAAAGAATGCCAGCCAGCGCGTGAGCGAGACAGCAAGCAGAATTGGAGTCAATCCTCTAATATTATACGTACTTACTATAAGAAAAGAGTACCTAACTAATTATTATCCTTTTTGTGAGATATTTTTTTTAATTAAATATTTTAAGTTTTTTCTACGTAAATGTGATCAATAACAGACACTGAGAGCACTTTTTTGGTAACAACAAAATATGGGCGTATAATAAATTAGCCGTATAGTGGTGGTGTAAGAATATCACTACTCAATATTGTGCTGAGGCTGTCTTGAGAGGCGACAGAGGGAAACAAATCAGGAGATGGGCAGCAGCGACTTCCTAATTAGCAACTATGGCAAATATCCCCTAAATATAGATAAAATATTTCCATCAAAAGTTAATGATCCTGGCTACAGCATCAGCTCATCATTATGGTTATATTTTTCCGTCCAATTTCAACGTGCATACCAATTATCAGGGCGGTACCAGTAACCGTTAAATAATTCTAAAGAGAGGGGATAGAAACTCGAAATCTAATTTATACTCGAAAATTACAACATTTTTCACGAAATAGGCTCCTAATAGAATACCCCTGTTCAACAGTGGACTTGGGTAGTAATGATTTTTTTATAGGATTGGGTGACAAACGAGCACACAGTCCACCTGATGGTAAGTGGTTACTGTGACCCATAGACATCTACATCTATCATCAATAAAGACTCAAGATGCAGATGCATTGCCATCCGTGAGTACTAAGATGGAATGCCTCTTTGCCAGTAATAAGGGTCTCCGGTTCTCTACACGCACCATACGAAACACAGAAGCGTTAAGCTGCTATTTTACGCTGGTTTTCTGTGAGAGCGTGGTCCTTCCCCGGTCGAGCCGACCCATTCGTGCCACAACTATACTACTAATATAGCTGCAGCATGGCTCTACCACGTAAATTTTAAAACACGTATATTTTAAAACTAGTGTAAACGACCACGCCATCTATCAAAAGACATGAGATCTTTTTGTCATTCCACATAGTTGCCTGTCAATGATGTTGATGATAATGTATGCATAACTTCCGTTGAATATCAAAGTTTATCCCTTATCGCCACCAAAGAAGTACAATACTGCATTTTTAGTGTCAAATATAAAGATCAGAAGTACACTTAAGTTACCACAAAGGCGGCATTTTTGCAATCTACTCTATCTTATTTTTAATTACAATGAAAGCTTTAAGGATACTGTGCTTATAAGTAATGTTGATGCACTTCAAATTTTAAAGTGAGAAATTTTATATGAGCTTCAAAAGCTTGCTAAAGAGGATGCAAATTAATTGCGTTAAGTTGAACGTTGTTTCTGCTAAGATAATTACGCGAGACTGTATTCAGTTCAGGTCCACTTTGGAACGTGACCTAGCCATTATTTTTAGCCAATACGAAACTCATATTTACATCAAAATTGAAAACCATATTTTATTTGTATGCCTTACGCAATTTAAAGTTTTTTTTCGCTGAGTGTCAGTTTATTGTTAGTTTTTCTAACTGTTTTTAAATTTTACAACCAACAATTTTCACATAAAGCCAATACATTCTCAGTATTTTTGCAATTGGGCGTGGGGATGCTCAGTTTGCTTTTGTCAATCAAAACTCAAGTTAAGTAATAATTTTACTTCAACGCATAGTACTAACTCTTTTTTATTCAACATAATTGTAAATATTCGTCTTAATATATATAAAAGAGGGTGTCCTGAGTGACTGACTCATCTATCAACTCAAAGGCCAAAAATGTAGACGGTGATTCCAAAATTTGAACAGTAGCTGCCATTTATGACATAAGCATCCAGTCAGAAAAAAATTTGGAAAGTTCAATCCTCAAATGTTACAGTTTTTATAAAAGTTTTAATTTCACGGGGCGATCGACTCTAAACTTAAGAAACTCTACTCTCAACATAAATTAAATAATTTCGGATTTAGTGCTTTTTTTTTTCAAAACAACCCCTGAGGCTTTCTTCAAATATCTACCATTAGGGTCCTAAAACGAGAGTACAAAGTTTGTATGAAAAATATTGTATTAAGGCTCTCAGCCCAAACTGCTGTATGAATAATGAATTTAGAGGCGTGAAATCGAGACAATAGCGTCCTTTTATTACGTAGGATTTCACTGAGGAAGGATTTTGGAAAATTCAAATTCTAAGGTTACAGTTTGAATGATACTTATTATTTTACGGGAAGATTGACTAAAATCCTACTAAAATTACTCAGTATATGAAATAAAGGAATACTTATTTCGCGGTATTTCAAAACAGCTACGTAGGGTGGGCTAGAGGTTGTTCAAATTCGTATGGAAACACGTATTTCGGTATTTTTGACAATTCAACCCTTGAAGGGCTAAAATTAAGAATAAAATATAATTTTAACGAGGAAGCGATTTCTTTCGGATTCTTTCGGATTGTATTACGCAATAATGGTTCACAATAAATGACTAGAAGAAAAGTATACATAAAATACATACTTAAGTTAAAAAATAAAATTATAATAAAATAAAAATAGTAGTAGTCTGCATGTATGTCTGAATGCTCATGATGACAGTTGAGAAAAGTAGGATGGAGACAAGAACGGACGGGAAGCATGATGAAAATGATAGAGTTCCAAGTAACAAGCTTAAGTAGTTTTTGAAGGAAGATAATTTAAAATTAAAAATTTTGTACAGCCGACTTCAATATAAGTTATTTAAGAATAACTTAAAAACTATTGGTCTGACCTTGATCAAATTCATATGGGACCACACGAGAAGTACCAGCTTTCAAATAAAAAAAGAATCATCGAAATCGGTTCACCCAGAAAAAAGTTCTGAGGTAACACACATAAAAAAAAACGGAAAAAAAAACATACAGTCGAATTGAGTACCGGCTCCTTTTTGGAAGTCGGCAGAAAAAAGGGATTGAGCATAACGTGACCTAGCTATTATTTTTAGCTAATACAAAACTCATATTTACATGAAAATTTAAAACCATATTTTATTTGAATGCCTTACACAATATAAAAGTGTTTTTCGCTGAGTGTCAGTTTATTGTTAATATTTCTGTTTTCAAAATTTACAACCAACAATTTTCAAATAAACAAATAAGCTTAAGTAGTTTTTGAAGGAAAAAAGGGATTGAGCATAGCAATATATAGCGTCAAGTAGTTCTACATGCGTATATCTGTAAAAGAAAATGTACTAGATTACGAAGAGAAATTATCTAAGAGCGAATGTTTTCACTATACGAAAGTACTTGGTCTAAATTAAAATCTGCGATCGTTATCATTCTGAAATATGGCAATATTTCAATGTGATAGCTATAGATTTCATATTATGGGATCTCATAATAACCGTGGGTTGACTATCTGGAAGTTACAACTTAGACGCGGGTAATACCACGGGAAGAAAAGCTAGTTTCATATAATAAATCACATAAAAATTTTGTATGGCTATGTCAAAATTCCAGCTGGCTTCACCTTTTATCGTCAGTCGATATTTTGATTTAGTTTTAAACTTAAAGAAAATGTTAGGATAATGATTTCTTATATTTACGCGAAGACTACACTGTCAGGAGTAAAATGTTTTTTTTTTTGCGCCCAGAAACAATTGAAAATGGCTACCCTCCGGAAAGCGAGGAAGGGAGGTGGTGAATGCTCTAAGCATACCACGACACCCGGCTGTCCTGGTTACATGGGACTCACTGCGACTAACCTAACCCAATTGCCTACCTACTAAACACCACCTGTGAGACTGGTATTGGCTTTTGAGGCCTTTGTGCCGAATCGGAAGCGACCCTCTTTAGGGAAAAGGGGGCGCAGGGAGCCACTGAGGGGGAGCCTAACTAAGGCAAATTAAAAAGAGTCGGCCTGAGCCGCCAGGAGGCAGTTCAGGTCGGTCGAAAGTTTGTTTCGCGGGTCCGAGAGAGAGTTTCTCGGCCTGCGGGCTCGAAAGCGAGAGGGTAGTGGGGCTGCATAAGTAGCTGACACACGAATTAAATGATTAAAGATTTAGAGATTAAAGACTCTGAGGTTACGGGCAAGTAATAAGTAGCAAGTTGAAGAGGATGTTTATTGAATTACATAGGTCGTGATATTTTTTATAAATTATATAATTTTGCCTTTTAACATTTTTTAAACCATGTAAATATTAAATATTACATTTAAGATTATGTGTCGAAATATCATACATATATAATAATTGTTTCCTATGTTTTTAATGAAAATTTTCAAATAAGCTTAATACAAATAAAGCGCTAAAAACGTGTTGCTGATGTTGTTCGTGACTCGTGACCCGTACAATTCCTTAAGGATTTTTATGCACGAGCTGGCATAAAGCTTCTCGGTTATTACACCCATGGGTAACATGATAGTTTTTTTTTCTTTCCAGTTAGAAGTCATAAATGCCAGAAATAGTCGTATTATGTAATATATACATATGTCTTTTATATCAAGCATATTTTTTAATTTTTAGAAAAGTATTCTAACCTGTTTAAATAAGAAATGTACGTGTAAGTAAAGATATAATTTAGGTTAAATATCTTCATAAATTCGAATGTATCACTAAAAGAGAAGTAACAGTATCCCTAGCTATTAAGTGTACAAATATCTTACATTGCTGAGCAAACAGAAAACCCTCAAAAAGAGACACATGATCGATTAATTTTGACACTGCCAATAAACCGTATACGTTATACAAAGAACAACACAATAAATAATACCGTGTAATAATATCCCTAAATAGACTTGACATTGACCAATGTTAATACACAAGCTGTGGTACCGAGGTAATACGCTCGTTTCTCTCACAAAACAAATGAAAAATTCGGAAAGATGGACGATCGCAACACTACAGGTTTCACACCTTTCGGTATGTTTTTGTTGCCTTTCTGATTATTTCACATCCCTTCTAGACACGAACTATTGTATCGCCTTCAATGGAAGGCTTTAAGGCTTGCCCTCAGTAACTACTGACAGTACTGACTAACTTTGTAACTAGTTTTTACCTTAACTGTAGCGTTATTTTATAGAAAAAAGAACAGAGTTTTGTGATGTGGTTTTTCTCGAAATATATTTTAATTTATACAATGAAAGAAAAAATCTGAATTCAAGCCAAGTTTTTCAGTTGCAACCATATTATTGTCACAATTTTTATCAAAACTATATAAAAATTTAAATACTTACTTGCGAAAAAATATAGAGTGATTTGGTTTTAATCCTATTGAAAATTCTCTCTGCATTGCTGCATTCTCATTTGCAAAAATAAAAAATAAAAATGTATTTGGGCTAAGTTTCTATCTCACCCCGTTTTCGTTCAATACGTCAGTGCGGGGCGAGTTATGTTGCAGGACGGATGCTACGTTGCGGAAGGAATTTTCACATTGACAACATAATAATTCTACTTCTAAATATTGTTTGTATAGGTACTGCTTAATTTCTTCCGGCATTTTCCTAAGTCACCCCTTATGACATCAATGTGCTGTGATGGTATGATGAAGATATTCATAATTCATCACATGGTGGCGTTAAACATTAATGTGCTTGTTGTGATAGTAAGTGGTGATGTAACTTCAGATAATAAAACACCGACTTAGCTTAACGAAACCCTATTTCACTTTTGCCCCGAAGATACCTACATTGTAATCGGATGGAAAGACCGATGCTGACAAATTATTCCACTGCCTCAATCCCTTGCCGTACGCATTTTTAATTAGTAAGTAAAATTTAAAAAATATTTTTTATGTAATTTGTAATTTCCAAATATTTCTTTGTTGATCTTGCGAACAATGAACAAAAAAAAAACAAATAAAATAGTCTAAAAGTAAACAACATATATTTTTGACATTCCTTATTTTTTCTTTAATCAGAATAGAATGGAAAGTAAGCCTGCTTATTTTAACCGGATAGCGGTTAAACATCAAAACAAATAATAAATAATAATATCAATCTTTCAAAGCAACAGAAAAATAAATTAAAAAAATAAAATGCTCCTAGTGGTGGTGAAAAATAAATAATAATTAAGCTCGAGGACTGCACGCCGTCAACTTAAAATCTGTAGGGAAATCTACAGACATGTCTTTTATATAATTGTGCCACTTCGTGCTCTTCCTATTACATCTATATTTGATTATGAATCAAAATTCAGATACGTTGTCACCTTTGAGGACGACGATGAAATGCTTTCTTGCCAGTAAAAATGTTCTCAGATTTTCGTCACTCACCATGCAGACAGACATAACAGAATTATCCTGCTATTTTACGCTGGCTAAATAAGAAGCGTAACGCTCTATTATATCGCTCATTTAATTCTTACTTTATGACGAAACATTTCATTTTACAACAAGGATACTGAAAGAAAAAAATGAGCTAAAAGTTAGAACAAAGTTAGCGCTAGTCTCATATATATTTAAGGTGATGAGGGGAAAGATTCACAATACAGACGTATTGCAACAAGTGTGCATGTGTGTTCCGAACAAATACGTGTGGCGGCGGCGACGGCCGCGGCTGCTGGCTGTGCCGCGCGGCCGCACTAAGCTGCTGAATGGGGCGCCATTTACGCGCGCATTTCATATCTTCAACCGTATAGCAGAAGACATTGATCTATTTTGTTGTATTCTGGGTGGCTTCATAGTGGATTCATATGTATATTAACTTATTTTACATTCCCGACGTTTCAAGCACTTTACAGCACCCATGGTCACGGGGGGGGGGGGACTGAGGTATATGACATCCCAATGTCATAGTTAACCACGGCTACCTCCAGATTAAAAATTATTAATTTTTCTTCCGATCTACACAGTATGAACTTACAGTATCATGAAGTCTTGCAGTTGTATGCTTGGGTTGGGATTTAATTTTATTAATTATGGGATCCCAAGCAGATGGTAGCACCCAGCCATCTTCTCTATTGAAATTAGGATGTTTTTTGATTTCAATAGCCTCGCGAATCATCCTTGGAAGGAATCGGTATTCTTTAGCGAGGATTTGTGGTCTATCTAATCTATTGTAGTGACGGGGGCGATCCTGTACATGTTCACAGACTGCAGACTTCCTGGAGCGTCTATTCTTCACATCAGCTATGTGTTCTTTAACGCGGGTTTTTATGGATCTTTTAGTTTGTCCTATATAAGAGAGACCACATTCACAATCCAGCTTGTACACTCCTGCATCTTGCAGAGGAATATTACACTTGACTGATGGTAAAAACTGACTAATCTTCTTCGGCGGCTTGAAATATGTTTTAATGGAAGCACGCTTCAAGATGTAGTCAATCTTGTCAGTGACACCTCTGACATATGGCAGTACAGCAGGCACTCGCTCGACTGTGGCCGGCTTCATTCGTTCACTGTGACGCAGGCGCGGGACCCGAAGCTTATTGTCGTGCAAAACTTGCTTGACGTGTTGGAGCTCGGCGACCAGGTGTTTACTGTCACAGATCCCTCGTGCTCTCTGAAACAAAGATTTACCCACGGTAGCTAACTGTGAAGGCTGGTGGTGAGAATCACCGTTTAAATATCTATCTGTATGGGTCTTTTTTCTATACACAGTGTGGCTCAAGGCGTTATCAGGATTCCGAATTACTAACACATCTAGAAAAGCTAAAGAATTGTTTGCCTCTAACTCCATTGTGAACTGAATTTTAGAATTTAAGGAGTTAAGATGGTCTAAAAATGTAGATACTTTATCTAAAGGTAAAATTGTGAAAGTGTCGTCTACGTCTTGCTTGTAGAATCTTGGGTTTACGGGAGAAGTAAGCAGGGCTTTCTCCTCAAAGTCCTCCATGAATATATCGGCAACAATGGGAGATACAGGTGAGCCCATTGCCACTCCATCTACTTGCTTGTAGAACTCCTCCTTCCACAATAGGTAGCCAGATGTAAGACAGTGTCTAAGTAATACTGCATATTCTACGGGCATGTTGTTTTCCTCTAGCCTTCTAGTAACAATCGAGATGCAGTCTTCAACAGGTAGGCATGTGAACAGAGACTGCACATCAAAACTGACCATAGTTTCATTGTCTGCCAGATGTAGGTCTTTAATCTCGCTGACAAAATGGTAGGAATCCTTTGTGTGTGCTCTTGTATGTTCCTTGAGCGGTGAGAGTATATTCGCTAAGTATTGAGCCAATCTGTAAGTTGACCATGGGTGCTGTAAAGTGCTTGAAACGTCGGGAATGTAAAATAAGTTAATATACGCGATAAAATCCGTAAAATTAGTTTTATATAAATGTGAGAGCTCTCTTTGAAATAAGTTATGGTCCTACTGTGACATAGATATGGTGTTTTGTAGTAGAAATAAGAATGAATTGATCGTTTATGGTTGTGCTAGGATTCGAAAGGTGGCACTGCAATGATGTTATTAACTAGTTCTTTAATTTTGATTAAACGCCCGATTGGAGCTGCTATGCTGAGTTATTAATAAATTTGATATTGTCTGTCAAAAGTCCTCTGTGAATTTTCACAGTGACACTCTTCCGTGTAGGGCAAGGAAACGTCTACTGGGCCAACTAGTTAACTACATATATTTTGATTCTTCACCGAGGGTAATTGAAGCAGTTGCATAGTCGTTTGTCACGCTTACTCTTATTAATACCGGTTATACCTGTTTTAACCAACGAGTATAAATGAAAAATTACGATAGATTTTTGAAAGGAAAAATAGTAATTTGGAACATAAAAACCTAAGAAACAAAAATTATATTTTATATATATTTTTTTTTCAGACAGGAAAATACCAAAACAGGTTTGGTTTTCTTTTTTGCAGTCGAGTGTTCATGTATATATTATATAAATATCAATATGTGAATCTCAATTACTATACCGTACCGTGCTATGAAAACTAACTGACTATGAAATAATGCATTATGTTTTAGGCGACACTCGGAACCAGCAAGCATGAAATGTACAACAAGTAGAAAATAATGCAATTCATTTTATTTAAATTATGGCCACATTCATTCATTTTACTCACATTTTAATTTTTTTTTAAAATATGTAAAACGTTTCGTACGTATGTTTCTTCAGTTGGACAGTTGGTAACGAGAAAGTGAAAGGTCTTAGCATTTGATTTTGATATAAATGTAATCAGTCATTGAACTTAATTCTTATGAATGTATTCATAAGAAATAAAGGTATGAAATTTGGACAACAACCGATTCTATTGTTCTCAAAGTAATATATTTCCGATACAGTAAACATTGAAAAAAACCGGCCAAGACCGAGTAGGACTCGCGCACCGAGGGTTCCGAACAAATCCGTAGGTATATAAGTTTAAAATATTTTTATTATATAATGTAACTAAAAATTTATGCTTTTCGCAATTTTTCCTTTATCTGTGCTATAATACGTTGCTTCGTACCAAATTTTAAGATTCTGAGTTCATGGGAAGTACCCTATAGGTTCTGATTCCCTTGCGAATATCGAAAATTTACAGCATACACGGCTGTATCTTTGGATTGCGTTGGCTTAGAAGTTTGATTTTTTCACAGCTCCAAGGGACAGTAGACTTGAGTATTTGATATGAATTTCAGCTTGATACGCGTTCCTGAGAAAAAGGGTCTTGACAGACAGACAGACAGACGGACAACAAAGTGATTCTCTAAGGGTTCCATTTTTTCCTTTTGAGGTACGGAACCCTAAAAATGGACCAAAAAGAAAAAGTGCTTACACGAAAGGGTATAAAAGTAAATTATATACGTGGTAGAGCCAAGCTGCAGCTATATTAGTAGCATAGTTGTAGCACAAATGGGTCAGCTCGACTGGGGAAGGACCACGCTGTGACATAATACCAGCGTATAATAGCAGTTTAACACTGCTGTGTTTCGTATCATGAGTGTAGAGAACCGGAGACCTTTTTTACTGGAAAAGAGGCAAATAAAACGGTGATAACAGTTGCAACTTAATGTAAAGTAAGCAGTAAATTAAAAAAATCGTTCGTGTATTTTTTACGTGCATTTAAAGATATGCTTCTGTTCTTAGTAGCATTTTTTATTTAAATGTAAATGATTTCATTCTTCATTTTCCTTTTCATCATCATCAGCTCGTAAAAGTTCACTTCTGGACATGGGCCTCTCTTATTAAGGAGGGTATGCCATAATCACCTCGCGTGACAGGCAGATTGGCGATCACAGTACCAGACGCCTAGCAGGTTTAACGCTGCTCGCTGTCTCCAGTCTGGGAATTTTAGATCTGGCGTCAACGAGATGAATTACACTGCCATATATAGTAGCCATAAGATTTTCCTGGCATTTGCCATAGTCGCCTTTACGGCGCCCACTGGACGAAATGGAGTGGTGGATTTTCTTACAGCACTACCATACGCCAATGGCATTTTTCTATTTTAAGCACAATATCTATAAAAAATTTCAAGACAATTAAAATCAAGAAGTTCCCTCAACAAGAGACGATGCTACAACCTCATACAACAATTGTCAGTCATTATAAAACATTTTAAAATTTCAAGAACATATACACCTTTCCTCATTGTCATCATTGGAGTCACACGCAAGTGTGAGTAATGATCCAAGAGCGAGTCTTATCCGACACTATTCCGATGATATCCCGGACGTCAGTCTGAGCGAGATTAGAATGGCTCTCCAGCAACTTACATGCTGCAGGGCCCCAGGAGAGGATGGAATTACAGCGGAGCTTTTAAAAGCAGGTAAAAAACCGGTACTTGAAGTCCTTCAGAAGCTCTTTAATTCCGTCCTCCACGGTGGCACTACTCCGGAGGCGTTGAGCAGAAGTGCGGTGGTCTTGTTCTTTAAGAAAGGCGACAACGCTCTCTTAAAGAACTACAGACAGATTTCCCTTCTAAGACGCGTCTACGTGCTGTTTTCGAGAGTCATTACGAATCGTCTCGCACGCAGACTTGACGACTTCCAGCCTCCCGAATAAGCCGGTTTCCGAAAAGGCTTTAGTACCATGGACCACATACACACCATTCGGCAAATTGTACAGAAGACAGAGGAGTATAATCTGCCACTTTGCCTTGCGTATGTAGACTATGAGAAAGCCTTTGATTCCGTCGAAATTTGGGCGTTGCTGCAATCCCTTCAGCGGTGCCAAGTTGACTGTCGGTATATCAAAGTGCTGAGGTGTTTATACAGTAGAGCTACGATGGCTATCCGAGTACAGTATCAGAGTACGAAACCTATCCAACTGCAGAGAGGTGTAAGACAGGGAGACGTTATATCCCCGAAACTCTTCACCGCTGCATTGGAAGACGTTTTCAAGCTTCTGGACTGGAAAGGATGCGGTATTAACATCAATGGCGAGTACATCACTTACCTTCGATTTGCCGACGATATAGTCCTTATGGCAGAATCGCTGGAAGACCTAAGCACTATGCTCAATGACGTCAATAGTGTCTCCCAACGGATAGGTCTTAAGATGAATATAGACAAAACAAAAATCATGTTTAACGTCCATGTCACACCTATGCCGGTAGTTGATGGGAGCACTAAGCTCGAAGTTGTTGACGAGTATGTTTACCTGGGACAAATAGTCCGACTAGGTAAGTCCAACTTCGACCGAGAGGTCAATCGACGGATTCAACTCGGCTGGGCAGCGTTCGGGAAACTACGGCACATCTTCTCGTTAAGTATACCTCAAAACTTTAAAACGAGACTGTACAACCAGTGCGTGTTGCCAGTGATGACCTACGGAACTAAGACGTGGTCCTTCACTGCTGGCCGGATGACGAAGCTCAAGGTCACTCAGCGAGCTATGGAGAGGGCTATGCTCGGGAATTCTCTGCGTGATAAAGTTAGAAATGAGGATATCCGCAGTAGAACCAGATTAACCGACATAGCCCAACGGATTAGTAAGCTGAAGTGGTAGTGGGCCGGCCGTATAGCTCGAAGAACCGTCATCGATGGGGAAGAAAGGTTCTCGAGTGGCAGCCTCGTACTGGTAAGCGAAGTGTAGGGCGACCCCCCACTAGATGGAGTGACGACCTGGTAAGACATGCAGGAAGTCGATGTATGCAGGTGGCTTAGGACCGTGCTTTGTGGCATTCCTTAGGGGAGGCCTATGTTCAGCAGTGGACTTATGAAAGGCTGTAATGATGATGATGTGATGATACACCTTTATTTTGTAAGTATCAAAAAAATTAAGGACAGTTGCAGCAGATGCTACTATTGATAATGGCACTGTCAGATTTTTTTATTATTTATCTATCGCAATGTTATTGATGTTTGTTTTTATCCAAACACTGAAGTTAATTTTATTGGCACAGTACTAGAAAATACTACACAAGTCAGTGTAACTTACGCGTCAGTCACAACTTACGCGCTCCATACATAATACGTCCCCGTTCCATCTCCCACCATTAGTACAGTACCCTACGTCACAATTTCTTTATCAATCGTCGTATTCTCTCTCTTACTTCAATGGCTCACAAAATGAATGCCAACCAGCGCGCTCAGTCAGATCCTAGTAGAATTCCCCTGTTCAACAGTAGACTTGCGTAGTGATGATGATGTTGATGATAATGTATGCACGTTTTCCGTTGAATATCAAAGTTTACCCTTTATCACCACCAAAGAAGTATAATACTGCGTTTTTAAGTAATGGTGATGCACTTCAAATTTTAAAGTGAGAAATTTTATATGAGCTGCAAAAGCTTGCTAAAGAGGATGCAAATTAATTGCGTTAAGTTGAACGTTGTTTCTGCTAAGATAATTACGCGAGACTGTATTCAGTTCAGGTCCACTTTGGAACGTGACCTAGCCATTATTTTTAGCCAATACGAAACTCATATTTACATCAAAATTGAAAACCATATTTTATTTGAATGCCTTACGCATTTTAAAGGTTTTTTTCGCGGAGTGTCAGTTTATTGTTAGTTTATGTGTTTTTAAATTTTACAACCAACAATCTTCATACAAAGCCAATACATTCTCAGTACTCGTATTTTAGCAATTGGGCGTGGGGATGCTCAGTTTGCTTTTGTCAATCAAAACTCAAGTTAAGTAACAAATAAGTTCACACATTTTAATTCAACGCACAGTGTTAACTCTTTTTTATTCAACATAATTGTATATATATATATATATATATATATATATATATATATATATATATATATATATATATATATATATATACAGGGTATTTTTGGAACGCTCTCGAAAACTAAGACAGGCGACAGCACCAAGTATACCTTTGATCATGGGTCATAAATAAATTTGATCCTGATGAAAAAAAAACATATTTTTACAACGTTTTATTAGCTTTATTCACGCGCCATCATGTTAGTACAGCTAAATGAAACGATAATTTCATAAAAAAAATCATGAAAATACTGAAACATAAAACCAGCAGTGGAAACTGAATTGATATCACCTGACTAATGGAGGTTAATGTACGCGCGAACGGTGAAAAAAGAACGCTGGCCTTGAACTTGGGCACTGAGCGATTTATCACATATTGGCCAGTATTACTGTGCCTGCATGCTATTGGTTCCCGCGCTTTGTTCGCTCCAAAAATACAGTCGCATACACAGCTTACTTTGCGACTTGCGACGATGTTTTAAAAAGGAAGGAAAAAAAATTATTTATATCTATTGTTTTATGACTAAACTAGTGAACGAAAAGGTAAATATGATAGGAGAAGGTGAATGGGGAAAATTGTGCAGTAAAGTTAAAATTGTTGAGGAAGAATACTGAAAAAATTACCATGTGATCGACCTGATGACGGAAACTCAAGCGAAGATGAAAGTGATGAAGTAGCATCCAGTAACACCAACACACCATCAACATCTGGCTTCCATGTGACCCAAGACGTCATAATGGACGGCGTGTCACCCTTAGCTTAAGTTTTTTTGTTACAAACTACTTTATATTTTACGATAGAAATAACAAACAATGCTCAAGTAAACATTATCTATTTTTAATTCCCACCTCTTCCAAAGTTCTAAGTAGCTAGTAAAACACCTATTATGATTCTACAATAAAACAATTAATTACTATAATATTATAAAACAATAGCCCAATACCATATAGTACTTTAGAACGCGACTGTACCCACACTCACTCCGCTGTCGACCTGTATCTAGCTCGGTATGAAACAATGCTGCGGTCATAAGAAAAAAGGCGCATCTAACAATTTTCGAATAAATTACCATTCGACTCATGATAAGAAGACGCATCTACTAAATTTTTTTAATATTCACTAATATCAATATTTTAGAAATTATCGTCAGAATTTTAGACGTAGCTGTTGATCACAGATGACATTTTATTAGTAGAAAAGACTTATACAAATTCAACATAAAAGAAAAGACTTATTTAACCAGTTGCTACGTCATCTTTAACAATATTTGCATCGATTACTTAAATTAAAATTATTCTTGTCTTATTATTTTATATCTTATTATTAAGAGCTCATATCTTATTATTAAGAGCTGGTGTTTCACATGTGGTCCCATATAAATTTGATCGAGGTCAGGCCAATAGTTTTTGAGTTATCCTTAATTATTTATATTAAAGTCGGTTGTACAAATGTTTTAATTTTTAATTATTATCGTAGTAAGTCTTGTATGATATACCCTTTAAAATCATTACTCAAGAGTTGCGGGTTGTTATTTTTTGTGTCTCACTACCAATGCTTTTCTAATATTTACTAAGAAAAAAGTAGTAAATTACTATTAGCGTCCTTTCAACTTCAAATGACCTTTCCAAAATATGTAAAAATGTTAAATGAATGGTAGTTTTGTTTTATTTATTAGGTTGGGAAGACCCAAATAGTTATATGCGTCTTTCCTTCTTTTTTTTTTCTTTTTTTTTGGAGTTTATGACCTGGTATCTAGACCTTTAGGCCAAGTCTTAAGTATTTTTATTCGGTTTATTGTAATTTCCCCACTCCTTCATAGTATACTGCTTCACAATATGTTGATGCGTCACATTGTGCAGTTCTTGGGAGATTTTGGCGGCAACTTGATCCAGCAGACAGCTGATATTTGGCGATGGTATCTAAAGGTGCCTATGCAAACAAACAGCTTATCTTGAGAATCCATCACCATCAGAGCACTTGTTTCACTGTTTCCACTAATAGTTCACATGCGTAGACACTTAATACACAAAATCGCAACACTTTTACATATCAAAGTCCACTTCAAACCATTATTTAAACAATAATACAGGAGCAGCAAACCGCCGCCGGTCAATTTCCCGCCAAAACTCCCCGTCTTTCCTTCGATGTTTTTGTGTTGCCAGGTGTACTTTTTTAATCTAAGATGAAAAGGAAAATTCGTTTTATTTAAATAAATAAACAAATTAAAAAAAATAAGTTCGTCCTTAAAATCTTCATGTCTCTACGTATATATTTCAATATAGATACCTTTTAATATACTTTAGACACGGGGTCTGAAAGAAAAATTCATCAATTTATTTTTTATTTCCATTTTACGTTTTTGTTAGTTACTTCCTTTTTTATTATGACGGCAGAATGCCTAACCCTGTCGCCTCACGCTTGTGACGCAGTAGGTTTCAGCCTTGACGGGGTTCGTTCGTTTTAGTTTTTGAGACAGTTCCGTGTTGATTTTGTACACGCGTGCGCGAGCGACAGTTCAATCGTTTTGTTTAATAAATTTACTTGTGATTACGTGTTGATATTAAAGTTTTTGTTACGTTTTTGGATTCTTTTTTGTTTTAATAATGCCTAACGCGTACGTTTATAGTGGTCAACATGTTAGGTATCCGAACCTAGGTACACGAAGTATCGCTAAATAAATTGTTAAGACGTCGGGATGGTACAAGTGTGTCATACTGTGCAGTGCACAAAGTGTTGAAGCGTAACCAATGCGCCCATACAAATTGCACAAAGTGCAAGCTTTAGTACCCGGCGATCACGACCGCCGACGAGTTTTCTGCCGTTGGTTATTATACCAGCAACAACGTGTGCCTGGTTCCATTGAGCACATTATCTGGACGGATGAGTCGACATTTACCAGAAACGGCCTGTGGAACCGAAGAAATACACACGTGTATTCAGAGGTTAACCCGCACGCTGTTCGACAAACCGGGCACCAAACCCGATGGTCGGTTAACGTATGGGCAGGTTTATTTAAGGATCGCATACTGGGACCAGTGTTTCTGCCAGAGCGACTGAACGGACAGCGATACCTAAACTTTATAAATGAACAGTTGGTTGACATTTTAAACGACCTATCGTTGGCTGAATATCGCCGCACATAGTTCCAACATGATGGTGCCCCTCCACATTTCGTGAGGTTCATCCGTGAGCGCCTCAATGAGCTATTTGATGATCGCTGCATCGGCAGACTAGGACCATACGCTTGCCCACCTCACTCACCAGATCTGACTCCGTTAGACTTCTTTTTGTGGGGTATGTGAAAGAAAGGGTTTTTAATCGTGAATGTGATAGTGCTGAAGAAATGCGCCAAAGGATCGTGGATGCTTTCGAGAAACTACGTACGGACTGTGTCGAAGACCACACGATGATGCCCCGCCTGCACCCAAATCTGCCTTGAAATGAATGGAGCACAATTTGAGCCGCATCTCATAAGACCACGGAGGATTTAGAGCAGTAAGCTGTTTCATAACTATTTTTTTTAAAATAACTTAGTACTAGACTAATCTGAAACATACCTACACGATGAATAAAAACGCATGACTCCAACCTTGGTTACATTTCATTTAAGTATTTCTTCATTAGCGGGGAATCGAACCAGTTATTTGGGTTATTTAACATGTAAATTCGGATTAAAGTGGCTACGTGGAGATAAGCACAGTGGCAAAATAGTAGGTTAAGTAGATAAGTTAGGTATTTAGACACGTGTTGTAAATTATTATATTGTGGGATGGCCCGCTAGTTGCGGGCCGCGCGAATTTGTGTTCGCGCGTACATTGACCTTTATCTAGCTCAGGTCAGGTGATATCAATTCAGTCATTCCACTGCTGGTTTTATGTTTCAGTATTTTCATGATATTTTTTATGAAATTATCGTTTCATTTAGCTGTACTAACATGATGGCGCGTGAATAAAGCTAATAAAACCTTGTAAAAAGATGATTTTTTTTTCATCAGGATCGAATTTATTTGTGACCCATGATCAAAGGTATACTTGGTGTTGTCGCCTGTCTTAGTTTTCGGGAGCGTTCCAAAAACACCCTGTATATATATATATATATATGTGTGTGTGTGTGTAAGTAGCTGCTTTTTATGACATAGCCATTCACTAAGAAAAAAATATTGGAAAGTTCAATCCTCAAATGTTACAGTTTTTATAAAAGTTTTAATTTACGGGGCGATCGAATCTAAACTTACTAAACTCTACTCTGAACATAAATTAAATGAATTCGGATTTAGTGTTTTTTCAAAACAACCCCTGAGGCTTTCTTCAAAAATCTACCATTAGGGTCCTAAAACGAGGGTACAAAGTTTGTATGAAAAATATTGTATTAAGGCTCTCAGACCAAACTGCTGTATGAATAATGAATTTAGAGGCGTGAAATCGGGACGATAGCGTCCTTTTATTACGTAGGATTTCACTGAGGAAGGATTTTGGAAAATTCAAATTCTAAGGTTACAGTTTGAATGATACTTGATACTTTTTCAACGTGGTAGAGCCATGCTGCAGCTATATTATGGTTGTAGCACGAATGGGTCGGCTCGACCGGGGAAGGACCACGCTCTCACAGAATACCAGCGTAAAATAGCAGCTTAACGCTGCTGTGTTTCGTATGGTGAGTGTAGAGAACCGGAGACCCTTTTTACTGGCAAAGAGGCATTCCATCTTAGTCCTCACGGGTGACAACGCATCTGCATCTTGAGTCTTTATTGAGGATAGATGTAGATGTCTATGGGCCACAGCAACCACTTACCATCAGGTGGACTGTGTGCTCGTTTGTCAGCCGATCCTATAAAAAAAAAAAAAACTTATTATTTTACGGGAAGATTGACTAAAATCATATCATTATATAAAATAAAGGATTACTTATTTCGCGGTTTTTCAAAGCAGCTACTTACGTAGGGTGAGCTAGAGGTTGTTCAAACTTTTGTGGAAACACGTATTTCAATATTTTTAACAATTCTACCCTAAAAGGGGTAAATTATCGATGTTTAAATTTGCTGATTATTCTTTTAATTCATTTTTAGGTTACCACATCCAAGTCATGAAAATAGGGAAAAGTGTAATAAATTCATCCATTTTTGACTCTTACACGCCCATCATTTATCAACGACTCTTATTTTAATCTAAATTAATATATTTGTCAATTAAATGTTATATTAATAAGTTTTGTTAATCATACATTTAGTATGTTTTTATTTTTATTTTAGGTAGATACCTTTTAAATTATTATAATAAAATATTATTAAAGTGTAATTCGATATAATATTTTGTAATATTATATTAAATTAGCTCATATTATTTGCAAAATAAATGACAAACTTTAATAATTTTTTTGTTTAATGTTTTTTTACTTATTTTTATTCCTGACGTTATGGTTGCTTTACTTCTTCAATGATAACGGGGAAAGTTTTATTCAATTCTAGTAAATATATATTACAAAGGTACACATCACTAACAAAATTGCAACATGTCAGCTAACTAAACTTCAACAACTAAAATTCATATTATTATTAACTAATTATTTCTATCAAAATATATATAACGCATATTTCTTTTAGAAAACTAAAATAACAAACAAACTTTCAATCTACCTGATAATAAGTGCAATATACGTAAACCTGCAATAGACGTAAACGTTTGGTCACCAATGAGGATCGAGATGGAACGCCTCACAACCTTCTATAATACTGGCACTTTTTCAAACTGGACTAGACACAGCAGTATACGCACTGGTATTTGATGGCAGAAATAAGTAAGAAGGTGATACCTCCTCAGACGGACTCCAAGGCAGAAAATTAGTTCTACCAACTTTAATATTTATCACATATTATAAAAATAATATAATGAAATTAACTCTTGTTCAGTATCTTGATTAACCCATTTCTAAATTTACTTATGGATATTTGTAAGTGATCAAGTTTCCTTTTTTTTTTCTCTTTATTTATTTAGGGATTTTTATTTGTTAACATGTCAATCCCATTATAACCAACTTAAAATCTATACATTCATTAATTATTAATCTGCACATACTCAATGCAATATCCGAGGTGGGTGCATGTTGAATGCCTAGCGCAATACCCATATTGTATACATTTATCTTATAGGTCCTTATAAATAATTCTCTTGCCCCTCGGTTCCGCTCACATTCCATTAAAAAATGATGTAAGTCTTTTATTACTCCACACGTTTCACAATTAGGTGAATCAGTTCGTTTCATCAGATAAGAATTTTTTTTAATGGGATGTGACCTGTTCTTATTCTAAACATTGTTTTAATAATATATCTATTTAATTTTGTGTCTATAAACCAGAGTATTCGGGGTGACTCACTCTGTATCGTTTTGTACCAAATACCTTTCGTTTTGGAGCGTTCATTGAAAAATTCTTTCCACTCGATATAACATGAATTTCTGAATTTTGGCAGTAATTCTGAGTAACAAGGGTTAATATTATACTCTACACCATTTAAACAAGCAGAATTCGCTAGTCTATCTGCCTTCTCATTACCCAAAATACCAATGTGTGATGGAATCCCTTGCACTCTTGCACAGATATCACAGACAGCACATACTGAACTGATATAATTGGGAAAGTATGGTATAGGCTATCGAAACACCTCTGATTCCAGAGGCGGATCGAGCCAAATGTTGGATAGCAGTTTTGCTGTCCGAGTGTATAATAATTTTGTTCCAGTTATAGCTTGCGGCATACCTTAGGGCTTCGGATATTGCAATGAGTTCAAAGGTCATAATAAAAACATCATTAGTAAATTTATAACATCTATAAACTGCTCGAGATGAGTCGAAAAAAGCTGCTCCTTGCAACTTAGCACTCTTTGATCCGTTTGGGTAGATTTTATGCCAATAGTGATATTTATTTTCAAGTTCTTCAATAATATTCACTTTAAGATATTTTTTTTCAAATAATTTTTTGGATTGTTTTACAGACTCCAATTTACTTAATAATATATTTTCAATACCAATGCCGGATAACCAAGTGCTAAGCGAAAATGATTTGAGAAAAGGAGATGATTGTATATCCATAATTTTAGTCTTATTATAAGATTTAACTAATAATGGGATTTTCTTGCGTTGCTAATATCTTGTTTCACAGAGAGTGCTAAGTTGCTTCAACAAATCAATTGTAATATTTTTAGAAAAATGGCTAGCTTATAAAACATATTTATTAGCTAGATATAGTCTTCTAATATACAGTGGAGGTACGCTAAGTTCGCTTTCCATTACATGTATTGTAGAACTTTTGATAAAACCACCAATAACCCTTAACGCTTTATTTTGTATCCTATCTAATTTTGATAAGTGGACATTAGCGCAATTATCAAATAAAAGCTACCGTAATCGATTCTACTTCTTATTAACGAAATATAAAACTGACGAGTATATTTGGGATGAACTCCCCACGATGACCCAGACAATACCATTAGTAGATTTAAAAACTTATTAGATTTTTCTGTGATCTCATTAATGTGTTTGTTCCAGAGTAGGTTACTATCTAGCCACAACCCTAAGTATTTAAAGCAATTTAATAATGTCAATGAGCGTTCGTTAACTGTTACATTAGGCTGAAATTATCTACGTCCTCGACTAAAGAGGCATAACTTTGTTTTGTCAGTTGACAGCTGTAAACCTAGATCGTTTAACATTTTCACTATACAATATAACGCATTATTGATCTTTGACTCACAGATTTTTATATCTTTGTCTTTTATATAAATAACAAAGTCATCAGCATATTGAATAATGTTAACATTGTGTTGTGATAGTAAATGGCAAATTCTATAAGTTGCTATTTTGATTAGGAAATGGGATATTGGGTCTCCTTGTGCTAATCCTTTATTTGTGCTTCTTTTAAGTACTTTATTTTCAACTTGAGATTTTACCCATAAATATCTTTCGCTTAGGAATGACCATAAATATATACAGAACTTACTACCAACTTGCAATTCATCTAATATTTTAAAGACACTATTTACATCACCATTATTATAAGCGTATTCAATATCTAAAAAGCAAACTAACGTGGGTATATTTTGTGTAAATCCAGTTTGTATATATGTTACCAAGCGAGACTGACAGTCCTAGCAAGATTGTCATTTCCTAAATCCAATTGTTGATGGCGAAAAAGTGCAATATTTTTCAATGAAACATTCTAGTCGCTTTAGCATCATAATGTGGAAAGTTTTACAAAGACATGACATTAAGGAAATTGGTCTCAGTTTATCATCAGACTTAGATGGGCTTCTATTTTTTGGTATAAGTATAACCAGCACATTACGCTATTGACTTGGTATATTTCCAGACCTGAACACAAGGTTATAAAGAAATAAAAGATTTTTTTTGCGATATCGGGAAGATTATAGATCATACTATATGTGATTTCGTCATCTCCAGGAATAGTATCTTTTTAAGACAACTTTTCAATTCTTCCATTGTAAAATCAGTCTCTAATGAAGGATTTTTAGATATAAACTTTGGACAGTTGCAGAATCTGGTGTGAGCGAAAGTAGAAGTTTTTCTTGCTTATTTAGCGGAATTAATGATTTTTGTTTACGAATACCTTTCATCCATCGCACGCGCATGTTTGATATTGAAATGTTTCCATCTATTGACTCGCAAAAAATCTGCCAATGAGTACGTTTTGCCTCTACTATAAGTTTACTGGCTTCTTTAGTTTTTGCTTCTAAGTTAGTTAAATTGTTGGGAGTCGGATTACGTCTAAACGTCTACGTTTACTAAGGGCTAATCTTCTTTGAGCAACTACTCTAGACAGTGTTGGGTTCCAATAATTTCGGGGTTGAATTTCGGGGTTGTTTCTGGATCAATGTGTACTTTTATAGTAGGTATACTAGTATCGTCCGATTTATCAAGTTGAGCAAGTAGAAAATGATACATTTCTTAAATACATGTTTTATCATATATATCAATATCTAATAAATCAACGCTAAAGGATTCTTTAATTTTGTTAGTATAGGCTATCCAATCAATTTTCTTAAAATTACGTTTCTGAATGCTATTATATTGTTTTGGGATATTAGTACTTAATTTAATTAATAGGTGATCGCTCCCTAGATTTTCGTTAAGCACCTTCCAAACGAAGTTAATGGCAATATCATTTGATACAAAAGAAATATCTGGGGAATTCTATGGATGAGTCTACTAATTGCACCCCTCTTGCATCGGTTTTGTACGACCAATTGCTGTGGTGTCCATTAAAATTACCTGCTATTAATGATTTTTTGGGGAAGAAGAAAAATAACTCCTCCCAGTCTGATGCTTGAGTTCTAATTGATGATGGACAATAGACTGATATAATATTTTGTACGAACTCACAATTGTACAATTTAAAACATACAGTTTCTATGCTTGGGTTAAATAATCTAATTGTACTTATTACACTTTGAAGTGAGTTGTGTGTAACGATGGCAACTCTACCATAAGAGTCATAATATCTGTCCCGTCTATAGATACTATAACCTTTAATATTAATATTATCATCAGTGTTTAACCATGTTTCACTTAGTATGGCTATGTGTATTTTTTCTTTTATCAAAAGCTCCCCAAGATCTATCAATGTTGGTTTTAAACTTTGTGTATTCCACTGTAATATATTAATAGCGATGTTTTTGTTATTTGTACTATCCATGATTCATATAATTTAAAACTGTTTCATAAATTTTTCGTCCCGATATTAAATTACTCACAAATCTTTTAATTACTTTAAAAATAGCCACGAAAACCGCAATAACTTTATCGTTAAAACTTTTCCTAGAGTACCAAATAGGATGAACTTTTAATAAGAGTCCCTTAAAATCAAATGTTTTTTGACTCATTTCTTCTTCATCTGAAGTACTTTATTGGCCTTCTTCTTCTGCTTCCTTAAACTCAATATCATTTTCTATCATATTAATTTTTTCTTTTCTTTTCTTTGTCTTTGTTTTTTCTTTTCTTTCCTTTCCTTTTTATTTGTTTCTAAAGGTGTTTTTCCTTCCTCTGAGGCTGATTCTTGATTATTTACATTATGAACTTGATCGTCAGTAACAACCTGACTATAACTTAGAGATTCACGGTTTTCCCACACTTTTGTAGGCTGTTCTGTCATCTTTTGATTGACAAAAGTATCTTTAGAGTGCATTTTTAAGTTTTTGCTCATTTCTATTTGACTTTTATTTATCCTTACTCATAGTGATACGTATTTCATTTTCTTTGAGATACATAGGGCATCTTTTATCCAAACCAAAATGTAATCCTTTACAATTTAGGTACCTGTATGTTTTTAGATCACAGTTTATGTGTTCTGTACTACCACATTTTGGACATAAGATTTTTAGTCGGGCATGCTTTAATAATATGTCCGAATTTCCAGCATCCGGTACATTGTGTTACTGGAAAAGTGTAGTTTTCCACTTTGAAGTTATACTCATATGCCGTGACATAAGGAGGTAAAATAATGACTTAAAAGCATATCCTTACAGTTTCACTATCGACCCAATTGCTATTTAAATCTAGTCGTTTAAGTCGATTTACCGCCAATATTTTGATATCACTTTTCAAAATTGCTAAAATATATTCCTCAGTAAACTCCAAATTTACACTTCTGATCAATCCATAAGGAATCGTGGTTTCAAACGTTTTTTGACATTTGTACTCTAAATCTTGAAATTTTTTCAACTAATCATTTTTTCCGCATCATTATCACTTTGGAAGCAAATCAAAACTTTGAAAGGAGACTTATATTTGATTGTTTCAATATTCTGAATATTCTTACTTGGTAATAATTTAGCTAGCGCCATTTGTCTTGGTAATTCTTTATATGATGTAACACAAATCTCATGTTTAGATCCGATTTCTTTCGATGTTGTCTTTTGTCCCTGTTCTGTTGAAGTAATTCTTAAGAGTCGTTTTGGTCTTCTTTTTTCAACTGTCACATAACCATTTTCGCTGTTTGTATCTTCTTCACGTGCTTTTCTCTTCTCCAATCTCACTTAAGGCTTTCGAGTAGTGAACCCAGAGTTCGCTTGTTCCATTTTAGCCACAGGAGTTATTCTTCGATCTTCAATTTGGTTTAGTTCTAATTCACATATACATATGACTTCCGAATAACTTCCATCACTTTTATCTATCGATTTATCTTTATCTCTATATTTAAACATTGAGGGTAAATTTAAAAAAGTCTTTGTATTACGAACTGAGCAGTCTATGACGTGTGTGCATCGGACAACAGCTCGCGCAAGACTGATCAAGTTTCCTGTTGCAGCCACACACTCTTTTCGGTTCTGCAAACGTTCGATACAATGGGGCATGATGACTGGCCACTGTACATCACGAGAATACATTAAAAAGTCCTGCGTTGGTAATCTGGGTATTTATGTGTTAATAAGTAAACATTTAAATTATGTTTTCATTTAAATGATAGCTACTTAATCCGAATAATCGTATGTTGTATATGAAATGAATTTGCATAAAATTTTAATGTGAAAGCAATATTAGCTTTGCTATCCCAATAATGCTCAATAATTGCATGATATACCCTTTAAAATCATTACTCAAGAGTTGCGGGTTGTTATTTTTTGTGTCTCACTACCAATGCTTTTCTAATATTTACTAAGAAAAAAGTAGTAAATTACTATTAGCGTCCTTTCAACTTCAAATGACCTTTCCAAAATATGTAAAAATGTTAAATGAATGGTAGTTTTGTTTTATTTATTAGGTTGGGAAGACCCAAATAGTTATATGCGTCTTTCCTTCTTTTTTTTTCTTTTTTTTTGGAGTTTATGGCCTGGTATCTAGACCTTTAGGCCAAGTCTTAAGTATTTTTATTCGGTTTATTGTAATTTCCCCACTCCTTCATAGTATACTGCTTCACAATATGTTGATGCGTCACATTGTGCAGTTCTTGGGAGATTTTGGCGGCAACTTGATCCAGCAGACAGCTGATATTTGGCGATGGTATCTAAAGGTGCCTATGCAAACAAACAGCTTATCTTGAGAATCCATCACCATCAGAGCACTTGTTTCACTGTTTCCACTAATAGTTCACATGCGTAGACACTTAATACACAAAATCGCAACACTTTTACATATCAAAGTCCACTTCAAACCATTATTTAAACAATAATACAGGAGCAGCAAACCGCCGCCGGTCAATTTCCCGCCAAAACTCCCCGTCTTTCCTTCGATGTTTTTGTGTTGCCAGGTGTACTTTTTTAATCTAAGATGAAAAGGAAAATTCGTTTTATTTAAATAAATAAACAAATTAAAAAAAATAAGTTCGTCCTTAAAATCTTCATGTCTCTACGTATATATTTCAATATAGATACCTTTTAATATACTTTAGACACGGGGTCTGAAAGAAAAATTCATCAATTTATTTTTTATTTCCATTTTACGTTTTTGTTAGTTACTTCCTTTTTTATTATGACGGCAGAATGCCTAACCCTGTCGCCTCACGCTTGTGACGCAGTAGGTTTCAGCCTTGACGGGGTTCGTTCGTTTTAGTTTTTGAGACAGTTCCGTGTTGATTTTGTACACGCGTGCGCGAGCGACAGTTCAATCGTTTTGTTTAATAAATTTACTTGTGATTACGTGTTGATATTAAAGTTTTTGTTACGTTTTTGGATTCTTTTTTGTTTTAATAATGCCTAACGCGTACGTTTATAGTGGTCAACATGTTAGGTATCCGAACCTAGGTACACGAAGTATCGCTAAATAAATTGTTAAGACGTCGGGATGGTACAAGTGTGTCATACTGTGCAGTGCACAAAGTGTTGAAGCGTAACCAATGCGCCCATACAAATTGCACAAAGTGCAAGCTTTAGTACCCGGCGATCACGACCGCCGACGAGTTTTCTGCCGTTGGTTATTATACCAGCAACAACGTGTGCCTGGTTCCATTGAGCACATTATCTGGACGGATGAGTCGACATTTACCAGAAACGGCCTGTGGAACCGAAGAAATACACACGTGTATTCAGAGGTTAACCCGCACGCTGTTCGACAAACCGGGCACCAAACCCGATGGTCGGTTAACGTATGGGCAGGTTTATTTAAGGATCGCATACTGGGACCAGTGTTTCTGCCAGAGCGACTGAACGGACAGCGATACCTAAACTTTATAAATGAACAGTTGGTTGACATTTTAAACGACCTATCGTTGGCTGAATATCGCCGCACATAGTTCCAACATGATGGTGCCCCTCCACATTTCGTGAGGTTCATCCGTGAGCGCCTCAATGAGCTATTTGATGATCGCTGCATCGGCAGACTAGGACCATACGCTTGCCCACCTCACTCACCAGATCTGACTCCGTTAGACTTCTTTTTGTGGGGTATGTGAAAGAAAGGGTTTTTAATCGTGAATGTGATAGTGCTGAAGAAATGCGCCAAAGGATCGTGGATGCTTTCGAGAAACTACGTACGGACTGTGTCGAAGACCACACGATGATGCCCCGCCTGCACCCAAATCTGCCTTGAAATGAATGGAGCACAATTTGAGCCGCATCTCATAAGACCACGGAGGATTTAGAGCAGTAAGCTGTTTCATAACTATTTTTTTTAAAATAACTTAGTACTAGACTAATCTGAAACATACCTACACGATGAATAAAAACGCATGACTCCAACCTTGGTTACATTTCATTTAAGTATTTCTTCATTAGCGGGGAATCGAACCAGTTATTTGGGTTATTTAACATGTAAATTCGGATTAAAGTGGCTACGTGGAGATAAGCACAGTGGCAAAATAGTAGGTTAAGTAGATAAGTTAGGTATTTAGACACGTGTTGTAAATTATTATATTGTGGGATGGCCCGCTAGTTGCGGGCCGCGCGAATTTGTGTTCGCGCGTACATTGACCTTTATCTAGCTCAGGTCAGGTGATATCAATTCAGTCATTCCACTGCTGGTTTTATGTTTCAGTATTTTCATGATATTTTTTATGAAATTATCGTTTCATTTAGCTGTACTAACATGATGGCGCGTGAATAAAGCTAATAAAACCTTGTAAAAAGATGATTTTTTTTTCATCAGGATCGAATTTATTTGTGACCCATGATCAAAGGTATACTTGGTGTTGTCGCCTGTCTTAGTTTTCGGGAGCGTTCCAAAAACACCCTGTATATATATATATATATGTGTGTGTGTGTGTGTAAGTAGCTGCTTTTTATGACATAGCCATTCACTAAGAAAAAAATATTGGAAAGTTCAATCCTCAAATGTTACAGTTTTTATAAAAGTTTTAATTTACGGGGCGATCGAATCTAAACTTACTAAACTCTACTCTGAACATAAATTAAATGAATTCGGATTTAGTGTTTTTTCAAAACAACCCCTGAGGCTTTCTTCAAAAATCTACCATTAGGGTCCTAAAACGAGGGTACAAAGTTTGTATGAAAAATATTGTATTAAGGCTCTCAGACCAAACTGCTGTATGAATAATGAATTTAGAGGCGTGAAATCGGGACGATAGCGTCCTTTTATTACGTAGGATTTCACTGAGGAAGGATTTTGGAAAATTCAAATTCTAAGGTTACAGTTTGAATGATACTTGATACTTTTTCAACGTGGTAGAGCCATGCTGCAGCTATATTATGGTTGTAGCACGAATGGGTCGGCTCGACCGGGGAAGGACCACGCTCTCACAGAATACCAGCGTAAAATAGCAGCTTAACGCTGCTGTGTTTCGTATGGTGAGTGTAGAGAACCGGAGACCCTTTTTACTGGCAAAGAGGCATTCCATCTTAGTCCTCACGGGTGACAACGCATCTGCATCTTGAGTCTTTATTGAGGATAGATGTAGATGTCTATGGGCCACAGCAACCACTTACCATCAGGTGGACTGTGTGCTCGTTTGTCAGCCGATCCTATAAAAAAAAAAAAAAACTTATTATTTTACGGGAAGATTGACTAAAATCATATCATTATATAAAATAAAGGATTACTTATTTCGCGGTTTTTCAAAGCAGCTACTTACGTAGGGTGGGCTAGAGGTTGTTCAAACTTTTGTGGAAACACGTATTTCAATATTTTTAACAATTCTACCCTAAAAGGGGTAAATTATCGATGTTTAAATTTGCTGATTATTCTTTTAATTCATTTTTAGGTTACCACATCCAAGTCATGAAAATAGGGAAAAGTGTAATAAATTCATCCATTTTTGACTCTTACACGCCCATCATTTATCAACGACTCTTATTTTAATCTAAATTAATATATTTGTCAATTAAATGTTATATTAATAAGTTTTGTTAATCATACATTTAGTATGTTTTTATTTTTATTTTAGGTAGATACCTTTTAAATTATTATAATAAAATATTATTAAAGTGTAATTCGATATAATATTTTGTAATATTATATTAAATTAGCTCATATTATTTGCAAAATAAATGACAAACTTTAATAATTTTTTTGTTTAATGTTTTTTTACTTATTTTTATTCCTGACGTTATGGTTGCTTTACTTCTTCAATGATAACGGGGAAAGTTTTATTCAATTCTAGTAAATATATATTACAAAGGTACACATCACTAACAAAATTGCAACATGTCAGCTAACTAAACTTCAACAACTAAAATTCATATTATTATTAACTAATTATTTCTATCAAAATATATATAATGCATATTTCTTTTAGAAAACTAAAATAACAAACAAACTTTCAATCTACCTGATAATAAGTGCAATATACGTAAACCTGCAATAGACGTAAACGTTTGGTCACCAATGAGGATCGAGATGGAACGCCTCACAACCTTCTATAATACTGGCACTTTTTCAAACTGGACTAGACAC
Organism: Parnassius mnemosyne; assembly: GCA_963668995.1. Classification (NCBI taxonomy): domain Eukaryota; kingdom Metazoa; phylum Arthropoda; class Insecta; order Lepidoptera; family Papilionidae; genus Parnassius; species Parnassius mnemosyne. The sequence goes on along the minus strand of CAVLGL010000001.1, from coordinate 33,212,926 downwards.
AGCAGTATACGCACTGGTATTTGATGGCAGAAATAAGTAAGAAGGTGATACCTCCTCAGACGGACTCCAAGGCAGAAAATTAGTTCTACCAACTTTAATATTTATCACATATTATAAAAATAATATAATGAAATTAACTCTTGTTCAGTATCTTGATTAACCCATTTCTAAATTTACTTATGGATATTTGTAAGTGATCAAGTTTCCTTTTTTTTTTCTCTTTATTTATTTAGGGATTTTTATTTGTTAACATGTCAATCCCATTATAACCAACTTAAAATCTATACATTCATTAATTATTAATCTGCACATACTCAATGCAATATCCGAGGTGGGTGCATGTTGAATGCCTAGCGCAATACCCATATTGTATACATTTATCTTATAGGTCCTTATAAATAATTCTCTTGCCCCTCGGTTCCGCTCACATTCCATTAAAAAATGATGTAAGTCTTTTATTACTCCACACGTTTCACAATTAGGTGAATCAGTTCGTTTCATCAGATAAGAATTTTTTTTAATGGGATGTGACCTGTTCTTATTCTAAACATTGTTTTAATAATATATCTATTTAATTTTGTGTCTATAAACCAGAGTATTCGGGGTGACTCACTCTGTATCGTTTTGTACCAAATACCTTTCGTTTTGGAGCGTTCATTGAAAAATTCTTTCCACTCGATATAACATGAATTTCTGAATTTTGGCAGTAATTCTGAGTAACAAGGGTTAATATTATACTCTACACCATTTAAACAAGCAGAATTCGCTAGTCTATCTGCCTTCTCATTACCCAAAATACCAATGTGTGATGGAATCCCTTGCACTCTTGCACAGATATCACAGACAGCACATACTGAACTGATATAATTGGGAAAGTATGGTATAGGCTATCGAAACACCTCTGATTCCAGAGGCGGATCGAGCCAAATGTTGGATAGCAGTTTTGCTGTCCGAGTGTATAATAATTTTGTTCCAGTTATAGCTTGCGGCATACCTTAGGGCTTCGGATATTGCAATGAGTTCAAAGGTCATAATAAAAACATCATTAGTAAATTTATAACATCTATAAACTGCTCGAGATGAGTCGAAAAAAGCTGCTCCTTGCAACTTAGCACTCTTTGATCCGTTTGGGTAGATTTTATGCCAATAGTGATATTTATTTTCAAGTTCTTCAATAATATTCACTTTAAGATATTTTTTTTTTCAAATAATTTTTTGGATTGTTTTACAGACTCTAATTTACTTAATAATATATTTTCAATACCAATGCGGGATAACCAAGTGCTAAGCGAAAATGATTTGAGAAAAGGAGATGATTGTATATCCATAATTTTAGTCTTATTATAAGATTTAACTAATAATGGGATTTTCTTGCGTTGCCAATATCTTGTTTCACAGAGAGTGCTAAGTTGCTTCAACAAATCAATTGTAATATTATTCGAAAAAGAGCTAGCTTATAAAACATATTTATAAGCTAGATATAGTCTTCTAATATACAGTGGAGGTACGCTAAGTTCGCTTTCCATTACATGTATTGTAGAACTTTTGATAAAACCACCAATAACCCTTAACGCTTTATTTTGTATCCTATCTAATTTTGATAAGTGGACATTAGCGCAATTATCAAATAAAAAACTACCGTAATCGATTCTACTTCTTATTAACGAAATATACAACTGACGAATATGTTTGGGATGAACTTCCCACGATGACCCAGACAATACCATTAGTAGATTTAAAAACTTATTACATTTTTCTGTGATCTCATTAATGTGTTTGTTCCAGAGTAGGTTACTATCTAGCCACAACCCCAAGTATTTCAAGCAATTTAAGGAAGTCAATGAGCGTTCGTTAACTGTTACATTAGGCTGAAATCATCTACGTCCTCGACTAAACATGCATAACTTTCTTTTGTCAGTTGACAGCCGTAAACCTAGATCGTTTAACATTTCCACTATACAATATAACGCATTATTGATCTTTGACTCACAGATTTTTATATCTTTGTCTTTTATATAAATAACAAAGTCATCGGCATATTGAATAATGTTAACATTGTGTTGTGATAGTAAATGGCAAATTCTATAAGTCGCTATTTTGATTAGGAAAGGGGATATTGGGCCTCCTTGTGCTAATCCTTTATTTGTGCTTCTTTTAAGTACTTTATTTTCAACTTGAGATTTTACCCATAAATATCTTTCGCTTAGGAATGACCATAAATATATTCAGAACTTACTATCAACTTGCAATTCATCTAATATTTGAAAGACACTATTTACATCAACATTATTATAAACGATTTCAATATCAAAAAAGCAAACTAACATGGGTATATTTTGTGTAAATCCAGTTTGTATATATGTTACCAAGCGAGACTGAGAGTCCAAGCAAGATTGTGATTTCCTAAATTCAATTGTCGATGGCGAAAATGTGCAATTTTTTTCAATGAAACATTCTAGTCGCTTTAGCATCATAATGTGTAAAGTTTTACAAAGACATGACATTAAGGAAATGGTCTCAGTTTATCATCAGAATTAGATGGGCTTCTATTTTTTGGTATAGGTATAACCAGCACATTACGCCATTGACTTGGTATATTTCCAGACCTGAACACAAGGTTATAAAGCAATAAAAGAAAATTTTTTGCGATATCGGGAAGATTATAGATCATACTATATGTGATTTCGTCATCTCCAGGAGTAGTATCTTTTTTAAGACAACTTTTCAATTCTTCCATTGTAAAATCAGTCTCTAATGAAGGATTTTTAGATATAAACTTTGGACATACGTCGGTTGCAGAATCTGGTGTGAGCGAAAGTATAAGTTTTTCTTGCTTATTTAGCGGAATGAATGATTTTTGTTTACGAATACCTTTCATCCATCGCATGCGCTACCACATGTTTGATATTGAAATGTTTCCATTAAATGACTCGCAAATCTGCCAATGAGTACGTTTTGCCTCTACTATAAGTTTACTGGCTTCTTTAGTTTTTGCTTCTAAGTTAGTTAAATTGTTGGAAGTCGGATTACGTCTAAACGTCTACGTAGTAACGTTAGTAAACTAAGGGATAATCTTCTTTGAGAAACTACTCTAGACAGTGTTGGGTTCCAATAATTTCGGGGTTGAATTTTGTTTCTGGATCAATGCGTACTTTTATAGTAGGTATACTAGTATCGTCCGATTTATCAAGTTGAGCAAGTAGAAAATGATACATTTCTTGAATACATGTTTTATTATATATATCAATATCTAATAAATCAACGCTAAAGGATTCTTTAATTTTGTTAGTATAGGCTATTCAATCAATTTTCTCTAAAATTACGTTTCTGAATGCTATTATATTGTTTTGGGATATTAGTACTTAATTTAATTACTAGGTGATCGCTCCCTAGATTTTCGTTAAGCACCTTCCAAACGAAGTTAATGGCAATATCATTTGATACAAAAGAAATATGTGGGGAAGTTTCTTGTAAAAACTCTTGTTGACATTCCATTATTAAGAGAAAAATAGCCATATTCTATCGATGAGTCTACTAATTGCACCCCTCTTGCATCGGTTTTATACGACCAATTGCTGTGGTGTCCATTAAAATTACCTGCTATTAATGATTTTTTAGGTAAGAAGGAAAATAGCTCCTCCCAGTCTGATCCTTGAGTTCTAACTGATGATGGACAATAGACTGATATAATATTTTGTAAGAACTCACAATTGTACAATTTAACACATACAGTTTCTATGCTTGGGTTAGTTAATCTAATTGTACTTATTACGCTTTGAAGTGAGTTGTGTGTAACGATGGCAACTCCACCATAAGAGTCATAATATCTGTTCCGTCTATAGATACTATAACCTAAAATATTAATATTATCATCAGTGTTTAACCATGTTTCACTTAGTATGGCTATGTGTATTTTTTCTTTTATCAAAAGCTCCCCAAGATCTATCAATGTTGGTTTTAAACTTTGTGTATTCCACTGCAATATATTAATAGCGATGTTTTTGTTATTTATTTGTACTATCCATGATTCATATAATTAATAAACTGTTTCATAAATTTTTCGTCTCGATTTTAAATTACTCACAAATCTTTTAATTACTTTAAAAATAGCCACGAAAACCGCAATAACTTTATCGTCAAAACTTTTCCTAGAGTACCAAATAGAATGAACTTTTAATAAGAGTCCCTTAAAATCAAATGTTTTTGACTCATTTCTTCTTCATCTGAAGTACTTTTTTGGCCTTCTTCTTCCGCTTCCTTAAACTCAATATCATTTTCTATGGTATTAATTTTTTTCTTTTCTTTTCTTTGTCTTTGTTTTTTCTTTTCTTTCCTTTCCTTTTTATTTGTTTCTAAATGTGTCTTTCCTTCCGCTGAGGCTGATTCTTGATTATTTTCATTAGGAACTTGATTGTCAGTAACAACCTGACTATAACTTCGAGATTCACGGTTTTCCCACACTTTTGTAGGCTGTTATGTCATCTTTTGATTGACAAAAGTATCTTTAGAGTGCATATTTAAGTTTTTGCTCATTTCTATTTGACTTTTATTTATAACCATCTGTAGATCTTTTCTGTAAGATATATTTTCCTTACTCATAGTGATACTTATTTCTTTTTCTTTGAGATACATAGGACATATTTTATCCAAAACGAAATGTAATCCTTTACAATTGATGCACCTGTATGTTTTTAGATCACAGTTTATGTGTTAAGATTTTTTTAGTCGGGCATGCTTTAATAATATGTCCGAATTTCCAGCATCCGGTACATTGTGTTACTGGAAAAGTGTAGTTTTCCACTTTCTATACTCATATGCCGTGACATAAGGAGGTAAAATAATGCCTTAAAAGCATATCCTTACAGTTTCACTTTCGACCCACTTGCTATTTAAATCTAGTCGTTTAAGTCGATTTACCGCCAATATTTTGATATCACTTTTCAAAATTGCTAAAATATCTTCCTCACTAAACTCCAAATCTACACCTCTGATCAATCCATAAGAAATCGTGGTTTCAAACGTTTTTTGACATTTGTACTCTAAATCTTGAAATTTTTTCCAACTAATCATTTTTTCCGCATCATTATCACTTTGGAAGCAAATCAAAACTTTGAAAGGAGACTTATATTTGATTGTTTCAATATTCTGAATATTCTTACTGGGTAATAATTTAGCTAGCGCCATTTGTTTTGGTAATTCTTTATATGATGTAACACAAACCTCATGTTTAGATCCGATTTCTTTCGATTTTGTCTTTTGTCCCTGTACTGTTAAAGTAATTCTTAAGCGTCGTTTTGGTCTTCTTTTTTAAACTGTCACATAACCATCTTCGCTGTTTGTATCTTCTTCAAGTGCTTTTCCAATTATCTCCAATCTCACTTCAGACTTTCGAGTAGTGAACCCAGAGTTCGCCTGTTTCATTTTAGCCACACGAGTTATTCTTCGATCTTCAATTTGGTTAAGTTCTAATTCACATATACTTATGACTTCCGAATAACTTCCATCATTTCTATCTATCGATTTATCTTTATCACTATCCATATTTAAACATTGAGGGTAAATTTAAAAAAGTCTTTATATTACGAACTGAGCGGTCTATGACGTGTTTGCATCGTACGACAGCTCGCGCAAGACTGATCAAGTTTCCTGTTGCAGCCACATACTCTTTTCGGTTCTGCAAACGTTCGAAATAATGGGGCATGACGACTGGCCACTGTACATCACGAGAATACATTAAAAAGCCCTGCGTTGGTAATCTGGGTATTTATGTTTTAATAAGTAAACATTTCAATTATGTTTACATTTAAATAATAGCTACTTAATCCGAATAATCGTATGTTGTATATGAAATAAATTTGCATAAAATTTTAATGTGAAAGCAATATTAGCTTTGCTATCCCAATAGTGCTCAATAATTGCAATCGTTAATGAATATTACCTGACATAAACATCACATTTTTACATTATTCAAGGTTTTTGTTTAAGCTTCCTCAACTTACTTTTGTAATATATTATTATATATTTTTAAAGTAAAATATAAGAGATTTTCCACCTACCGTCTAGTTTTAAACGATACGAAAATTAAAATATTCTCTACTGGTGCTTTGATGAAATAATAATTCGATAGGATTTTATCATGTGACAGGTGAGAATATATAAGAATTCCTATTTTATTATGTGTATTTCCTAAGGGGGAGTTATTGCAAAAGAATATAATGGCATCCAATAAATGTGATACTAACCGTCTAAAAAATGTCAGATAAATTGAGGGTGCCCAGGAGGCAATTACGGTAAATCTCTCCGACATGTCCATTAGTGAACCGCAAGTTTGCTGATAATGATAATAAAATATCTTTCAAAAAGGTATATGTATACAATATTGTAAAAGTTATTTATTATTGAAATATGAAGTATTTATTCAGGTATTCTTTATTGCATCCATAGAAAAAAAGAATATAGAGGGCGGTCTTGATTCCTTTTGGCAATCTCTACCAAAGTATACTACCTAAAAGTATATTTTTCTATAAGTATTAAAGGGAATGTACCAACATTTTCTCTCAAATTGTCTTTGACTGGATAACCTAAAACGTGCGATAAGCAGCAGAATATCCAGTGCGAGGGAATCATCTCTGCTCCTACCTCCTACTAAACTGTTGACGCATATGATGAGTATGAGTAAAATTTCCAGTTATGCATGCCAGCTACAGAAAAGATTACTGTAAAGGCCTATATCCAGCAGTGCACTTATAATTGAAAAAAGATTTTGGCGTTAAGCTTGTTATTCAGAACCAGGTTAAAATAAATAATCACTATTAATTTTTTTTGAATAAAGTATAAAACTGATGAATTAATACTCGACATAATGATTTCTCAAAGTTCTCCATATTCATGGAGAACTTACCTTACTCCTTCCAATGGCTATTTTTTTAAATATTTTTGTTTATGTATGGGTTGATATTATGCTTTATTTAAAATATATTATTTTCGTATGCAAGAATGCTAAAAATATGTATATTTTGTAATATTAAAAATGTTTAACCACCTTTGTAATATTAATCAGGTATAGAGTATATTATGTAGTTTATTTGTAGTAATGTATATGTATATTTATATAAATATTATCTATTAGTATATTAATATAAAAATATACATATGCATGTTATGTATAATTTCATGTTTATTTTTATGTAGGTATAGGTACACATTTTGTATTTTTATGACAACTGGTAGAGAACGCCTAAATGCATTTAGGCCCCCAATTGAACACTTCTGTTTTATTCTGCTGCGTAATAATCAATCTTAATTAGTGGTTTAAAGTTGACGTTTGATGTTAAAATTATATTGCCCTTTTAGCTTGTAAAACAAGCTCACTAGTGGTACATTCAGAATCAAAATCTGTAAAATAGCTCTCAAGTTATAAGTGAAAATATTTAAAAAAATTTAAATAACTGTTGTGTTCCTACGACGAGCTTGACCCGCCTGCTGGAGTGAGTCATCGTACCTATGTACCGGCGTGTACGTAGCGAGTGACTATCGCCTGTATTACAATGTCACCTAGAAGAGTTAATTGCGCGGGATGTCGTGACGTAATTATCGAAGGTAATCCGTTTATGAGATGCGTCAAATGTAAACAGTATTTTGATTTGTTATGTGCAAATTTAACTGCACATGTACGCTACGCTCTCTTCTGATTTGAAAACCTCTTGGATTTGCGTTACATGCCGTTGTAAAGTACCTAAAGTTGATAACTCACACACACCAAGTCGTCAACAATTAACGCATGATATGAGTATTGCTAGTGATTGCCCCGATATATCTATTAATAGTCCGGACAATGTAGCTATTCGTACTGGGGCTCGCTATGCACCACAAACTTCCAGACAAAACGAGTACTCTAATGGTTTGTTGGAGAAAATCCGAGTTTTTGTTGTGCATGAATTAAAAGAAATGCAGGATAGTTTTGAAAAAAATTTGACTGCTAAAACTAGTAATTTGATTAATGAACAATTTGTCACGTTCAAAACAGAACTTTTTAATATGATGACTAGGTTAACAGGTAGAATTACTGATTTAGAAAATAAAATTGAAGTGATGACTAAATCGTCTCAATCTAAAAACAGCGGCGAGGAAACTAGTACAACTGCATCATTACCCACCGTCCCTCCGTTAGCTCCCACCAATACCCAAAAAGACCAACAAAATAAAAAGAAGTAGAATAATGCCAAGCAAGATTTTAAGGTCTCCAATGGGTCATTTATCACTCCTCTGAGCTCGGGGGTAGATCGATCAACTAATTCCTCCGTGCATAACACTGCCTTAAATGTGGAGCTGGCAGGGGAATGGGTGGAAGTGAAAAAGGCTAAAAGATTGTGAGCTTCGTTACCTGGAGTGCTTCGAGGTACTGCGGCGCCAGGTGCTACATCATTGCGCGCTGCAGAGAGATGGAGGTACCTGCTCTTGTATTATGTACAGGAGGGTACAACTGTCGAACAGGTGCAGGCTCATCTTACTTCTATATGTGGAAATGACGTTTGCACCGTGGAAGCGTTGAAATCACGTGGACGATACTCGTTGTTTAAGCTAGGAGTTCCAGCCAAGCAAGCTGAAAGTATCATGTCACCGGCGCATTGGGCAGAGGATATTTGTGTTAAACCTTGGCGGCAAAACTTTCATACCAAAGAAAATAATACGCAGCAATAGGCGTCAACGGTTTATAAAAATAACTCTGTGTTATCAAAATGTTCGTGGTTTGCGCTATAAAATAAGGACTTTTTATAATAATGTGACTCAAGCTAATCTTGACATTATCGCCTTGACAGAGACGTTTTGACTAGCTCTGTGTCCGATGGTGAACTATTTCCCTCAAGCTATATTGTGGTTCGCTGAGATAGGTTAGGTGACGTTGGTTGGGGAGGAGTATGGTTGGCTGTACGTGATAGCTGCGAGGTTCAGGTGATTTCGGATATTGACAGTATGACACCTCATAAGGAACTAATATTCGCACTTGTGAGCTGCGAAAATGTAAAGTTTTTATGTTGTTGTACCTACCACCAAATTATTACGACGATCAGTATATTGATGTTCTGACCTGCATAGAAAATGCTTCGTGTACTTATTCAAATTTGAATGTATTACTATTAGGTGATTTCAATCTTAATTCTTGCAGCACTAATGTTAAAACTCAATTTAATATTTTTTGTGACTTCTGTAATCTACAGCAACATAATAAGGTACTTAATACTCGCGGTGGCTTATTAGATCTCGTGTTGAGTGACTATGACCGTAAGCAACTGAAGGTGTTGCCTGGATTGGATCCACTCGTGCCAATAGATGAGATCACCCTTCGTTGGATGTCAAAATCAATCTCTTATACGGGGAGTTCTTGCCTGGGCAGTGCTCTTCGCCGTATGAGAGTTCGGATACGATCCCCGATTGAAATTGGCGAAAAAAAGGCTTTCAAGGTCTATATACTGCGTTAGCTGAATTAGATCGGTCCATGTTAATGACTTTTACAGACGTAAATTCGGCCGTATTTTTTTTTTTACAACAAATTGAAAGAAATTATTAATTTATATGTACCAAATAAAAATCTTTCTCCAAATCATCGTCAGTATGTCTATCCCAAGTGGTTCACGCCTAAGATCATAGAAAATATTAAAAAATATATATTTTCATCTTAAGAGATTTAAGCAAGAAGGCAAATTATTTAACAAAGAACTGTTTGGCTTTTATCGATGGAGAGTTAAAACCTTAATTGACAACGCATATGAGCATCACCTTAAGATGATACAGAAAAGCATAATTGACGATCCGGTATTTTTTTGGAAATGTTAGTGATAAAAAGAAAGAAAAACGACATACTGATACTTATAGTTATAAAGGTGCAGAAGTAACAGGTCAAGATGCGGCTAACGCCTTTGCTGAATATTTTGGCTCAGTATTCCATAATGAAAAGCCCCTATTAAATTATATAGATGCCGAAAATGAGACTAATTTACAAATTAACGTGATGCCCATCTCAGTCAGGCAAGTAGACGAAAGTGATTTTAAATTGGCAATAACACACCTAAAACCACGATCCTGTGGCCCTGATCGCAATCCCGCTTTTCTGGTCAAGGATTGTGCGCCAGCTCTTCGTTCGCCGCTCTTGTTTATTTTTAATCTGTCCCTTAGACAGGCTAAATATCCAGAACAATGGAAACTATCTAGGGTGACACCTGTTCCAAAGGGAGAACCTGGAAAAGATGTTTCTGCTTTTAGACATATTGCGGTGCTTTCGGTTCTGGCGAAGATATTTAAAACCATGTTGGACTTTCGCATTAGGAATCAGGTAAATAAAATTTTGCATGAGAGTCAACATGGGTTTCGAAAGAATCGTTCAACGATTACTAACTTGATAGCGCACGTGGACTATGTCTGTGCTAAGATGGAAGCTAGGAGACAGGTAGACGCTGCCTATTTCGATTTTAGGAAGGCTTTTGACCTGGTGAGTAATGACATACTGTTACGCTTTACTCCGAAACTTCTTCAACTCTTTGCTAGCTATTTGGATAATCGTCGTCAATTTGTTATAGTGAGTGATTTCGAATCCGCTGATTATTTCACTAGATCTGGGGTGAGTCAGGGTAGTACTCATGGCCCTACGCTGTTTTTAATTTTTATAAATGACTTGCGTACCAAAGTAAAATCCGTGAAGTGTCTGTAATTCGCAGATGATCTAAAATTAAGTTTGGTGATTGGTAGTGTTGCTGATGCACAGGCTCTTCAACAGGACATAGATGCGGTATCGAAATGGAGTGAACTGAACCATATTCCTCTTAGTGTCACTAAATGCAAGATTATCACTTTTGCATTAAAACAGAATCCTGTCATTATTAATTATAACTTATACGACGCGCCTTTGGTAAGAGTATATGACATACGTGACTTAGGTTTAATATTAGATAGTAAATTGAGTTTTCACAATCATATGACATCCATTTTCAAGTTAGCGAGTAAGACTTTGGGTTTTGTGATGAGGACTGCAGCTGACTTTAATGATATAAGGGTGGTTAAAACTTTGTACAATGCGTATGTTCGTAGTAAGCTAGAGTATGCATCTGTGGTCTGGAATCCTCACGAGAAAAAGTATACTCTCTTGTTAGAGAGGATACAACGTAAATTTGCTCGTTGGCTTTATAAGAAAATTCATGGGTACTACCCTTATTTGTATCCTCCTTTATTCGTCTTGGGTATGGTTGATTTTGAAACCCTAATGTTTAGGGGAGTGATGTCAACTATTAGGTACTATCTTTCTATAATTCACCACAAGTTGGATTGCCAGTCGGTTATGGAGAGAATCGGTTTGTTGGTGCCCAGCTACCTGCAGAGAGATAATGGAGGAACGGTGGCTCCGCGCCGTAGTCCGCGTCTTATAGATAGACCAGTTACGCGTACCAAACGTGCTGCTTTTGCACCAACAAATCGTGCATTAATACTTATAGGGGACATACTCACTCAGCATGATGAAATTGACCTATTTGCAGACAGTATAACACGTCTGCTGACAATTTTTTATAAAATGATTGATGATATGACAATTAATAATTCGACAATTTAATTTCGTTGGCTATGTACTATTTATACTTTATATTTAAGATGTAATTTTAATTATGGGCATATTAGGATTGTTATTCGTTTTTATTGACATTACATTATAAATTGATATGACGAAATATTTCATTGTATAACTATTAATACTTTATTGTTTTAATTGACTTTATTACCATTTTAATTTCTGACACGGGCTGCCGAAAGCTGCGAGATTTTATATTATTTTATAATATTTATAATTATTATTTTATACTTACTATTATTTTATAATTCATTAATTTATGATTATTAATGTTTGTTGTTATGGATAGATACTATTTTTGAAAAAAATTTTTTGCATGTAAAATTTAACCTTGTGTGCGTGTTGGATTTTCTGTAAGCCACAAATTTATGAATTAAATAAATAAACGTTTAAAAATGAAATAATTAATAAAATCTACAATCAATTTCTTTTAAAAAAATATTTTCTAATAAATAAATAATTGTTTTCATGATGTTAAAAATATAGAAAATATATTATGCACTCGAGTTAAATACGTGCTCCTTTTTTGCCTGTAAAATTTATCTGAATACCGATTTCGTTCTCGATAACAGCTGAAGAATTTCTCACACGTTCTTTTAGAAGGGTATAACATACAGAATGCAAAGAACGTTTTGAATTTTTCTTGCAATAAATTATTCCACGCGCACTTAACACAACGGTAAAGTAACACGAAAAACATAGTACGCCCTTGACCTTATATATTTATTGTTTGCTTTTATTCTGATATTTAGTGTGAGTCTACTACACCTTGCACTCTCGATGCGCTTACACTCTAAAGTGGTATTTGAGTACTGGGATCTTACAAAATTAGTATTATTATCTTAAATTAATATTTTTGTTATAATGTGATTATCATACTCCTAAGATCACTTTCCTAAGGTTATTCTAGCAAAACAAATCAACATAACATAATTCTACACCGGAAAAGACTAGATTCTAATGATGTTAGTGCTATTAGCCTTTTCGCTCTTACAGCTACTTCTGTCTTAGGGCTCGCGGCCTTCAGGTTGCTGAGAATGTTGGTGGGGATTATTTATTTTAGGACAACGTTACGAAAGTAACTTTGCACTAAAATAAATTTCTAGTATAAGTATTATAGTAAATCAAAAATTTTGTGTACTTGTGAACACACATCCTGACATAGTTGAGTTATTTAACCGCCGTCGGAACACGGGTGGCGAGTCCCAGCTCAGACGTCTAACTCGTTTCGTTCGGTGAGAACCGCCCAAGGATGCGGGTGTAGAGGTGTGCGGCGCGCTCGTCTGCGAATGCGCTGCGTCCCATCAGTTGTCCTAATGGTGTTTGATACACTAGGTGATTCGGAATCTAGCGGAACTGGGGGTTCGATTAAAACGTTACGAGACCTCCGAAAACTTTCTATAAGGTTCGGAGTCGGAGCGTAGATGGCTACGTCTGCCACTAGCGGGTTGGGATATGTTTCAGCGCAGTCGAAGTAGCACTGAAACATTTCCTTGAAATAGTCAGAGATTGTCGGAAGTTGGCAATCCCTGTGTAGGTCGGAGTTTCGCTGGTAACACTGGGCTCTGTTGGCTATGTGATTGAACCTATTTTAGACAACTTGGAAGTTGTACAAATCACCATTGGCCGCGTGCACGAAAACTACGCTCGCATAGAACATGATAGGTCATACGCACGCTTTGTAAAGATGAAGCTTGTCCCTTAAGGGTAGTTTGCTCTTGCTGTTAACTAGTGGATGGAGGCAACTAGTAACGAATTTGGCTCGATTGCGGATAGGCCGCTAATCGCCTCATTGGTCTCTTTAGGCGAGTTTACTCTCTAGTTTGTTTTGGTCTGAAGAACCTTAACAGCGGTCTTGCCCAGCTGGAAAGGTCCGGAATAAGATGGGCCTATGGTCCGAGTAAAGTTCCAGATAGTTTCGATCGATGATATCGGCAAGAGTATATCTCTGAATTTCGTCAAGGATGTCTGGTGGATGACTGGTAGAGAATAGATAGCGAGTTTGAATCTCAGTACCTATAACATCAAAGTTTAGTCACACCGTGAGATTTAACAATGCATTATCATTAGGATTATTTATTTGTAAGCGAATTCCAGGAGGGATGCTTGCTGTTTAGGTCTCCAGCCTAGTTCTAGTGATTGTGTCAGAGCTATTCTCTAATTGACACTTCCAAGTTTATTAACGGGGGAGCCTCTTCCTAATTAGCTTCCACACTTAAACCCTTCCTCCTTAGGAAGGACGTAAGTGTGGAAGCTAATTTATTGGGCGCACAGTGGGTTAGTCACACTGCGGAAGTCCTTGGTCGACTCAACGAATATGCCCTGGCCGGCATTATGCACCTTCGGGCAGTAGATTTTATTGGCATCCAAGCATGTTGGTCTTATCCTGGATGATGATGGGAGGCGACGGCTTTTCCCTAGCTTCAGCAGGGGACCCTTTCGCCGCAGACTTAGCCGCGTGCTTAGGGGGTTGAGTGCGCACCGCGTGTGCTAACATTTTCGCCGTTTGTGTGGCGTTTGGGGATAAGGGGGTTGAGTGAGACTTGGCCGCCTTTTTAGGGGCTGCGCTTTTGCGCTTTTTTCTCTGGACGAGGATAAAACTTTCGTAGTTAGGCTTGGAGGAGGCATGCGTGTCGATCCGAGAAGATTGGAAAGGGACCGCGGGTAAACATAGCGGAAGGCATGGGGGACGCAGCGTCGTATACTGATGCGAAGAAAACCGGGGTTGTAGACCGGAATAAGGGGAGAAGGGCAGAAGGGATTGTCCAAATGGAGGATAGGCTCAGGTGCAGCCGCGGCCAAAAAGCCGGTAGGAGACGCGGGCTCGGACATGGGACGCGCATTGCACAACGCTAAGAACACAGCCCAAATGTCGGGGCAAGCGCGACTAAAAAAGTCGGCGAGTTCGTCGATCGTAATTGACGCTATCGTGTTTTACTATGCTAACCTTAGATAAGCACAGATATGTAGCAAGGTGTTTGCCTACGACAAACACTTATACATCTGGCGCATTGGTACACTAGAGTGTGCACTTTGCTGTTATCTAATGCATCAAACAACACAGAAAATTAAAATCGATGGACGCCTCTGAGGTGGCGGATGTGTTTTACTCTATTTACGGTTACTAGGAAGGAGAAACAACAAGAGCCCAATACACTTCACAGTGAGACTGCTGTCTCCCGGAACAGTGTGCTTCACGCACCACGGTGAGAGCATCAATTCAGCGACCAAACACAGAGCACCAAGTAATACGGTGTATTCCAGTTACTTAAAGGTTTTATTTCTACAAAAAGCAGTGCTTAAACTATTTATTATATTCTGGTATGAAGGGTATAAAGAGCCAGTATTTTCTGTATTGGCGGTCAGATACATGCTAGTTGTAGGATCATACCTTATTAGTCTTTTTTTAGTTGGTTGCAGATCTCCATGAGCGACAGTGGCCACTTACCATCAGGTGGTTTGCTTGACACTTAAGTTTAAAAAAATAGTATATCACAAAAATAATCTTCTTTTCTTCTACGTTTTCGGTTTTAAATACATAGCTTTATCTTGAATAATGTCTTGATTTTTTGATTTTGAGAACGACTTTTGGCTGAAGTTAAAAAGTATTTTATAAATAATCATTTTACTATGGAATTTATTTTTCTCAAGTTTAGTTGATTTTATTCAGAACTCAAAATTTATTTATTTGTTGAACATAACATTTGGTGAATACAAATGTTACAAATATTCTATTTGGTAGCGCGGCACTTATCAAATCACTTAATTTTCCCCTATCATTTAAGTTTTTGTGAACGAACGTAATATGCTTCACTTCAATTTATTTATCACCTAAATTATTTAAGAGGATAATTTGATTCTTTTTCTAATCACTTAAGTACCGTACCTAATTTAAAAGGAATTAATAGTTTTATCAGTAGTATTTAATAAATTCTGTACTTTTACACAGTATTAATAGGTATTTAATATTAAAATATAACATTGTTACTTATAATGTTCAATGTTTAAATATTATTGCAAATTACCGTAGATGTGTCATGTAAAATAAAACACTCTTAACATTATTAACAATATCTTATTCGCTAGCAGCAAATTTGAAAATGTCCATAATCAGTAATGTTCACACTGACCTCTATTACAGAAGTAAATGTTCAATATTTAGATATTATTGCAAATTTCGTAGATGTGTCATGTAAAATAAAACACTCTTAACATTATTAACAATATCTTATTCGCTAGCAGCAAATTTGAAAATGCCCATAATCAGTAATGTTCACACTGACGTCTATTACAGAAGTAAATGTTCAATATTTAGATATTATTGCAAATTTCGTAGATGTGTCATGTAAAATAAAACACTCTTAACATTATTAACAATATCTTATTCGCTAGCAGCAAATTTGAAAATGTCCATAATCAGTAATGTTCACACTGACCTCTATTACAGAAGTAAATGTTCAATATTTAGATATTATTGCAAATTTCGTAGATGTGTCATGTAAAATAAAACATTCTTAACGGTTTTTATGTACTAGCAAATTAGAAAATGTCCATAAATAGTAATGGACAATTTCAAATTTGGCAATATATACCGGAAAAAACTTGTGTCTGAAGTCGAGTCTTTGCTGAACAATGTCTCGGATTGGGGGCGACTAAATCTAGTCCAGTTTAATCCTCAGAAGACACAAGTTTGCGCGTTTACCGCTAAAAAGAACCCCTTTGTCGTATCTCCGCAGTTTCAAGGCACTCCCCTTCTTGCCTCAGCCAGTATCTGAATCCTCGGAGTCGACATATCGAGTGGCGTGCAGTTTCGTGGTCACTTGGAAGAGAAGGCCAAATTGGCCTCTAAAAACCTTGGCGTGCTCAGCAGAGCAGGACAGTATTTCAAGCCGGCACACCGCCTGCAACTTTACAAGGCGCAGGTTCGGCCTCACATGGAATACTGTTCCCATCTCTGGGCAGGGGCTCCCCAGTGCCAGCTCCTTCCACTTGACCGCATCCAGCGCAGAGCGGCTCGAATCGTCGACGACCGAGTCCTTTCCGATCGTCTCGATTCATTTGGACTGCGAAGAGATGTTGCATCCCTTTGTATTTTCTTTCGCATTTACCACGGGGAGTGCTCTGAGGAATTGTTCGGATTAATCCCAGCCACCAAATTTCACGAACGCACATCGCGGCAAAACTCCCGATACCATCCACACCATCTGGATGATTCCTTGTGGAATCGATTACCATCAGAGATTTTTCCGGACAGATACGACTTAGGGACCTTCAAGAAAAGAGCCTACTCCTTTTTAAAAGGCCGGCAACGCATCTGCAATTCCCCTGGTTCCCCTGGTGTTGCAGTTGTTCATGGGCGGCGGTAGTCACTTACCATCAGGTGAGCCGCATGCTCGTTTGCCCCCTTTCCTATAAAAAAATATATTATATCGATATTCATATCGATATATTATATAATTATTCATATCCAATATGTATGGATATCTTTATTCCTATTTATACATACATATCATTATTCATATCCACGCATAGATTAAATTTTACACTACTTTTGTAAACATTTAATTAAGTCCTTATTAAGAAAAGACACTAAAATATGCGTAAACAACAAATGTGTTTACAATAAAGATTGTAAATAATACTAAATCTGTAATAAAGATATGATTGTGATTTAATAATTTAAATCAGAAAAAAAAATTATATCATCTGCTTTCTATCATCAATATTTGCTGTAAATTATCTCATTATTTTAATCAGACTGTACAGAAACTGCCTTTAAATTACCGACAAATTTCTGTAGCATATCGCACTGAACGAAATATTTTAAATATTCAAGCAATCTATAACTTGCGAGCCTCGCAAGGCTTTGCGAGAATTGTTCAAGGAATTTAACACTGTTATCCTTATTTATTTTTAGAAATATATTGATGTTCGTAAAGTTTCTACTTTATTTAAAAAAAATCGATAAGAATAAACTTATCATTAAAATATTATCTCAGCCAGTGTTTTAAATTTAAAAATTACGTACTTTATTGTACCTTGTGAAGTCGTAGTTACTTTACTTTTTTAACTATCTGCAGACGAATGGCACATATGACCACAATATTGGCGCTTGGTGCCCTTGGTTCATATCCAGATACTGCCAGCCCGCAAAGATTTCTTTAAAGATTCGCCCACAGTCACTACGTTAGGTAAACGTCGAAAGTGACCGATCCCCTCGACGATACCCTCCCTCGCACTTTCAATGCTCCTCCTATTCATGCGAAGTGAAATTGGACTTCACCGTTTAGCCTTCTTCAAAATATTGTAAGGAGGTCTGTACACGTAAGTAGGACAGTAGTATGTAGGCTACTACTTTACTATTTGCTATAAATTTTGTTTTTGTGAGACCCTAAAGTCAGATTATTTCGCCACTATACATAATTAAAAAACCATTTTAATTAACTTAAATAGAATTCATTCAATTCAGAATAAATTATGTAAAAAAAAATATCGTCTAAGATTAATATTAAAAAAAAAGTATTTATAGTAACGTAATAAATTTAACGCGAACTTATAACCACTAAATCTTTGGTTACCTTAGCAAGGGTCGAAAGTTTAGGGTATTTTAACAAGTGGGCGCTCTAGCTGTCACATACAGACCTGTTCGTGCGACACTTCAGGGCTTAATCGTTAAACTTTTACCAACGATCAGAGTTTTTGTGGAATAGCGGTTGGTAGGTACTTCACCGGTAATTTATGTATTACCGAGTGAATAAATGATAGTCACTCAACTCTTTTTACTAAGCTTTTTTAATAGTTTTATAAAGAAAGGTGTTGATTTGAAAACAATTCATTCTGTAGATTATTATGTATCTCAAAATACATTATCCATTTCGTCCCTAGGGAGTTACAAAAGGCGACTATAGGAAATGTCAGAAATACCTCATCGCATATATATGACGAGACGGTGATTTAAACATATCATTTATGCAAGATTTATTTTTATAGAATAAGGGTGACAAACAAGAACACAGTGCACCTGATGGTAAGTGGATACTGTGGCCCATAGACATCTACATTAAATTTATCCTCGTTTAAGAATCAAAATGTAGATGTGTTTTCAAACCTGAGGATTAAGATAGGATACCTTCTATCCGGTAAAAAGGTTCTCCGGTTCTCTACACTCACCATACGAAACACAGCATTAAGCTGCTATTTTACGCTGGTATTCTGTGAGAGCGTGGTCCTAACCAGGTCGAGCCAACTCATTCGTGCTACAACCATAATAGCTGGAGCATGGCGCTACCATGTTTAAAAAAATACTCAGACAGGCAACGGGATGCAACATTAAAGGTGTTAGATGTCTGATAGGTACTGTGAACGCTAAACCAAGCGTAGCGATTATTTAGAATTCTTCCAGTGGCCCGTACCCGTGTCTAGTAGTATATAGTTATTCATCACCCCATAAAGAAAGAGGTAGTTTCTTTAAAAGTTACAGCCTATATATGTACATCCCACTACCGGCCACAGTCCTCCTCTCATTTCTGAGAGGGTCTTAGGGCAACGAAATGTCCACCGTACTGCCCCAATGCTAGTTGGCGAAATTCACATGTCATTTCATATTTCGCAGACATGCAGGTTTCCTCATGATGTTTTCCTTCAACGCCAAGCACGTGTTGAATCAGCACATAAAACTGCAATGAACAACTTCATTGGTGCCGGCGGGCATCGAACCCAGGTTGCTCGTGTACTGTGAAATTTACATTTCTACTTCAAGAATGTTACAGCAATCTGCAACAATAGACTTGACTGGTGACGACTCTTCCACTTCAGGAAATACAGTAAGGATTAATTGCAGTAAAACCAAATTGAAGAAGTATATAAAAGTTAATAAATACATAAGGAAAGTACAAAAATTAATAAGAAATAAGATTAATACCAAAAATTATGTTAATGTATGTAAAGAAAAGCAAGCATTGTTATATGAACTTAAGTTGTATTCGATTGAGGTGGATAACATAAAAAAATGTTATGAGACTGAAGTAGAGTGCCTTAAATCAGAAATATCGTCACTTATGAACTCCCTTCAAACTGTGTCCAATAAATATAAATCAGCCCAAAATGAAATAAAAGAACACATATTGGCTATGGATAATCTGGTAAAGACTTGTAAATATAATGAGGAGCGGTTTGACTCCTTAGTTAAATATCAATGTGAGTGTCACCGCTCAATGCCAGATTCTTCAAAATCAGTGTGTGCTGATAATATTATACCACCACAAAAACTCTATGACAGTGCCATAGCAGAGGATATTAAAATAATAAATAACTCAAATATTACTAAAAATAATATAATTGTTTATAGCGATGACATGGGAAAAAATCTAGGCATAACTTTAAATAACTCTTTAAAGGGACAAAAAGTTACAAATTGCTGCATGCCTGGAGCATCTTTTAGTGACATCCTAAATAAAATTATTGTTACTAAATTTTGCCCAAATAGTACAATAATAATTTTTGTTGGTAGAAGAGGCAGTGTCAACAACAAACAGTTATTAAGATATATTGAACAAGTTAATAACTTAAATGTACACAAAATTGTCTTGTTCACACTGCCTTATATACAGGGATTGCCACAAGAAAATAATTTAAGACATAATTTAAATATACAAATGCATAATTTAATATGTAATAATAATTTAAATTTGACATATAATTCTAATGATAATAATCATAAATTTCATGTAATTGACATAAATAATTTAATAAAAAAGTTTTGGACAAAAGATAGGTATTACCTATCCAAATATAATTTAAGACTGATAGCAAATGTGCTATCTTATTATTTACTTTTTAACTCAGCCAAGTTTTTGGCTACCAAGACTGCTTTTATTGAGCATAATCATTTGACATTTAATTTGGAATCAGTTCCAACTAATTTAAATTAGTGAATGTGACAATAGAGGCAATCTCTAGCAATAATAAGAGTTTAATTAATTTTGAATACAGCCCACAAATAAGTAATAAAAATTGTTTACACCTGGTGCATCAAAATATACAAGGCATGTTGGGCAAAGAATTGGAAGTTGAATTGTTTTTAAATAGTAACAATATACACATCCTTTGTATTACTGAACATTGGCTAAAAGATTATAATTTCATATTTTATTTCAGAAATCACCAGGTGGTCAGTTCCTTCAATAGAGAAAAAAGTTTACGTGGTGGCTCCTTAATATTAGCAGATAAATCATTATTATATAAAGAACGTAAGGATATTGTGAGCCTCTCTGTTGAACGAACTGTAGAAATGGCTTGTGTCGAGCTCGAGCACCTCATTGTTGTAAGTGTTTACAGACCCCCATGTGCTACTTATGACCATTTTGAAAGGATTGTGGAAGAAGTTTTACTCAAACTTAGTAAACAGAACAAGTCTGTTGTAATGTGTGGAGACTTTAATATCAATCTCCTTGAAACTTCTTCCATTAGTATTAAGTTTAGCTCATTGTTTAAATCGTATAATCTTGTAAATTTATTCTTAGAACCAACACGTATTGCTGGGCCTAGTGCGACCTGTATAGATAACATTTTTACAGATGTTAAGCCCTTGCATAAATCAATTATTCAAAATTTAAGTTCAGATCACTGTGGACAGTTAGTATCACTACCTTACATACACAAAAAACAGAAAAATAAGAAAGTTGTGTTTGTTCCAATAAATGAACATCGCTTGGAGAGGTTTAGAAGTAATATAATAAAAAGACTTCCATCACTTTCGTTTAAAAATAGTGCTAATTATTTGTATGCTACATTATTTGAAATTATACGTTGTGAATTTAGTAGAATATTTACTTCTAAAACTTTCTCTTTTAACAGTCGCAAATCATTTAATGAATGGGCGACAGTAGGAATTCATAAAAGTAGGCGAAGGTTATACGAGCTTTATGATGAAAGATCATATAATAATATCTAGTGTTATATTTAGAGATTATGTAAAAATATATTCTAAAATATTTAAAAAAGTGTGCTCCACTGCTAAGGCTTTACATTTAAGCAACAAAATTAAAACTGCATCCGACAAAATTAAAATGACCTGGAGAATAATAAATAGTGAAACGGGCAAGGTCAAACCGCGCAACTCGGATTTTCAATTGAATATTAACAATAATTTAACGCGATCTGATCAAGAAGTTGCTATGGCTTTTGAGAAACATTTTACTGATGTTCCTTTTTTGACAACAAAATCATTAAATTCTTCTCCTACTGTCGCCGAATCATTGCTCAAACAAAATGTAAAGGCTTGTTCAAATACTTTTAAATTCCATAGGGTACTGCCAAAAGATATCGTTAAATATTTTAAAACTATTGATGTTAAGAAAACGGCAGACTTATGGGGGATTTCCGTTAAAGTTATTTTATCTATAATAGATACATTAGCACCTTATCTAGCCACTATATTTAATATAAGCGTCGAATCTGGTGTGTTTCCTGATTTAATGAAACATAGTAAAGTCATACCTATATTTAAATCTGGTAGTACATTAGACCCCGCCAATTTTAGACCAATTTCTGTACTACCAACATTAAGTAAAATTTTTGAAAAAATTATTTTAGATCAGATGTTAAGTTTCTTTAATATTAATAAATTGCTACATAATAATCAATTCGGTTTTACAAGGGGTCGCTCGACAACTGACGCTGGAGTTGAGCTTATTAAACATATTTTTTGTGCATGGGAGAAATCAGAGGATGCTTTGGGTATATTTTGTGACCTTTCCAAGGCCTTCGACTGTGTTCACCATGAGACATTAATCAGGAAGCTACAGTACTATGGTGTCAAGAACACAGCGCTTAAACTTATTATTTCATATTTAAGTAATAGAAAACAGAAGGTTATTATCAATGGTAAAAGTTCTTCCGGGTCACCTGTACTAATGGGTGTACCTCAGGGCTCGATTCTCGGCCCATTCCTGTTTCTGGTGTATATTAATGACTTACCTCACCTTGTAGGGGATAGTCATGATATAGTATTATTTGCTGATGATACTTCCTTGATTTTTAAACTTAAACGTCAATCATTTAAATGTGACGAAGTGAATAATGCTATATCAAAATTAGTGCATTGGTTTAACGTTAATAATCTGCATTTGAACGGAAATAAAACTAATTGTGTTAAATTTACAACAACGAATGTTCAAAATCTGAATACCAATGTGTTTTTAAATGGGGAGGAATTGAGCCCTGTTGTATCCACTGTTTTTCTTGGCATCACTCTTGACGCAAAGCTCCAGTGGGGCCCCCATATATCCAAATTAGCAAGCAGACTAAGTTCTGCAGCCTATGCTGTAAAAAAGATTAGAGTTCTCACTAGTGTCGAGACAGCTAGATTAGTTTATTTTAGTTATTTTCATAGCATAATGTCTTATGGGATTTTGCTATGGGGAAATGCGGCTGATTTAGAAACTATTTTTGTTTTACAGAAGAGGGCCATTAGAGCTATTTACAATCTAAAACCGAGAGAGTCTCTTAGAGATAAATTTAAAGAAATTAATATATTAACTTTGGCCTCTCAGTATATTTACGAAAATTTAATGTATGTTCACAAAAACAAAGATAGTTTTAGTAAAAGAAGTGATATACATTCTGTAAACACTAGGAACAAACACAAGCTAGTGATACCAGTTTCTCGACTCCACAGAGTCAGTAATTCATTCTTGGGGCAATGTATACGCTATTACAACAAGGTCCCGGAAAGTGTACAGGTTCTCTCTATTACCAAGTTTAAATGTTTTATTAAGCTGAAACTGTATAAAAAGGCTTATTATAGTATAAATGAATACATGGTTGATAATAACCCTTGGGAATGAGGTGATCGCTTCCAAGCAGTTTCTAAAATAAATTTTGTAAATAGTTCGTAATCATTTATATTGTAAAATTTATTTAAAAAAAAAAAAGTCCCGCTGGGTTTCTTGCTGGTTCTTCCCAGGACAGAGGGTTTTTTCGAACCAGTGGTAAAGTAAAAAATGACTTTCAATAAGAATTACACATGTAATGTATATTGAATAAAAAATATTCTATTCTATTCTATTCTATTCTACAGCGAGCGCATAGCCTCTGAGCTACCACGGCTCTCCGAGCTACCACGGTAGCATCTTTATGGGCTGATAAAAAATAAAATACGTAACAAATTAGTCATTTTATGTACAGCCACAACGTACTTCAAAAAATACACTAGATGCAATGCTGGACATGAGACTCCTCCCATAACTAAGTGGTTTATGGATCTATCGGCCCGCCGCGCTACTCCACTGTGTGATTTAGGAAGAGAAAAGTTTTTTTTAAATTCCTCATATTATCCTCATAGTTTGAAATACATTAAAAATACACTCAGAATCACTGAACTGTGTGCTCGCGTGTTACCTTAATTGTATAAAAACATATGCTTAGTTTATACATGAACTTTTCAAATGACGTAACAAGAATCTTTTACCAAATTTATAAGCTTTATATAGCTGGCAGGCATTTTATATAACCCACTGCCAAACATAGGCCTTTCCCATAGATTTTCTTATAATGGAGATATAATATTCAAGATTTAAAAAAGGCCTCTATGATCTTCTTGCAGAACGTACTTTTTATAGCGTCTAAGAATTTCTACAATGTAAATTTGACAAATGAACCACTATGATTTCACTAATTAAGGACATTTTTATTTTATTTAATAATAATTAACAATTATTTTGACATTTTTATCATATTTAATAATAATTAATAATTATCTAATTAGTAATTATATAGAAATTTTAATTTTAATGCAACTTTCAAAATTTTGTAATTAATAACTTAATAATGAGTAACTGAATAAGCTATAGAATTAAATTTGATATTTGTATGCCTCTATATAAGCGGTGAAACCTGTTTGGCCTAAAATGTATGTAATTGACACCTGTATTTATTTACCATGTTTTGATGCAAATAAAAGTTTTGAATCTTTGAATCTACATGCCACAGGTGACAGCGACAGTTTTTTTTTATAATTTTAAGTTGTAATCAGAGGTATGTGGCTGCCCATTTTCTGTTTCATTTCCATCTATTGCCTTTCACAACATCCACGGGATAGTATGGAGTAATAGTGGATTCTCTTGTGCTGCCACATCACGCCTGGTATAAGAATTCACATTTTTCTTAGAAAACTGTAAATATGAATTTTATCATGTGCTGGCGGCGAAAGGGAACCCATCATCCCACTTGCCTATAGATATCATAAGAAATAAAGGGAAAGGAAAAAAGGCATATTTTAATCACAACACAAAAGCCCGAAAATTTTGGTGTGGTATAAATGTTATATATAATCTTTGGATGAGATTCTAATTAAAGGTCCAAGGTCCAAAGGTTGTAGTAAGAAGTGGTACTTACACTCATCGATGCACCGTGTGATCTTTTGCTATAATAAGCAGTAGTTAAACTGTCATGTATTTAGATATTAAGTATGTACTTAATATTTTAAGCTTTACACAATGTTCATAATGAAGCTCACAGACGACGTCTCGAATTGAAAGTACCAAGTTTATTCATGTCTCGAATGAGAAAGGATAAACTTACATTTGAGAATTTATGTAACGACTAGTGTTTGAATTTATTTTCTACGGAATTGATTAAAGCTTGTTCTTGTTTAACATTCATTCATTTTTTTGTATAAAATCGACAAACGAGCACACGGTCTACCTGATAGTAAGTTGATACTATGGCCCATAAATATCTATGTCTATTCTCGGTTAGGAACCAAAATGCAAATGCGTTGTCACCCCTGAGGACTGAGATAGAATGCCTCGCTTCCAGTAAAAAGAGTCTCCCATTCTCTACTCATACCATACTAAACACAGCTTTGATGCTGCTATTTCACATGCCTTTTCTATGCTCAAATATTTTTTATAACTTATTGTAAGCCAGTGCTCGACCACAATCCCACCTGGATAAATAAAATGATTAATCGCACTGTCTTAGCGTAACAAAACCCTATTGACTCTTGCCTTGAAGACTTGATACGAAAGATAGACGCCGGCAAATTATTGCTCTCCTTTGCTGTACACATTACAAAAAACGAAGCAAAACGTTTGGTTCTAATTCGTGCAATATTGGCAACAGAGGCGTGAAGACCCGCCGACCGCCTGGTTGTCTGATGGTAGAAAATAGAGGGAGGAAATAAATTGTGTAATTCCTGCGCGCACTCACCTAAATGCATCCTATAGAATACCGAGAGGCTGGCTACTCTGCGCCTGTGCTCTAGGCTGCAAAGATTGGCTTTAACCAAATCAAGGTTTCCAATGAGCCTCTTAGCTAGCACGTCTCTCTACTGACTCTAACGCTGCAAGGTGGCATTTTGCAGCACCAGCTATATGTGATAGCAATACTCCATGCACGATCGGACTTACGCTTTATATAACGTAAGAAGCTGCCCGTCATGAAGTACCTAGTTTCTAGGTTCTAGACACCTAGTTTCCTTGCGGCTGCTTTGGACTTTAACTCAATGAACCGCCCATAGTTGAAGCTCGGAGAAAATCCTACCCCTAACAACTGAAGGCGGTCATTGTACTCAAAGGATACATTCCAAAAAGTAAGCGTCAGGGTGAGTGGATTCTTTTTAGCGGTGAAAAGACAAGCTTGTGTTTTGGAGGTGTTGAAAGATTGGCATCGCCCCATTCGGAGACTGTTTGCAGTGAGAGATTCGCACGCTCAACCATAGCTTCTCTTTTGAACTGGATTTGATCCCAACTGGCCCAAGCGTTTAGCTGCTACCTCTCCACAGCTGTGCTCATATGTATACCCATAAATACCGGGAATGATCAGATCATTAATATGCAGCAGGAAGAGAGTTACGGAGAGAAAGGACCCCTAAGGAAATTAGGCGTTTGTCGCGATCCAGCACCCTAGTCGCTTATTTACCAGCTTGGAGAGTTTATGCGACAAAGCGATTTTCCACGCCTCTCTCCCGGCGTGGTCGGTTTTCTGGTATGGAAACAGCCAGTCCTGATGACAGGCATTTAAAGTCCCCAATAAAAACCATCTGTGCAAGGTGGTACCGATTCGGAGCCACATCAGAGGCTGCACTGAATTGTTCAAATAGGCTAGTTGTCTCCTGATCACCACTGAGTGAAGATTCCTGTATCTATCAAATCCCAGATCGTGGAAAAAGTGAGATTTTCAAGGTGATATAAACACTTACAGAAGATGTCGTTGGAGACGTGAATACAGACAACGGCGCGCTGGTGGAAATTATGCCCCAATGTATACCTAGAGTAGCCAAGGGACGCCTTTATCTAGAGTACATTTAATCTACGTCTCAGTCAAGAAGAGTAAGTGCAGCTTGTCAGTTTCAAGGTAATAGTAATAGTGGACTGCATTGAGATTACATTGCAGACCTCGGATGTTTATGATAACTCTTCTTTTTCCTTTTATTAATAGATGTTAGATATGAAAATTTAGTTTGAAATATATCATATTAGGTGGCAGCACTTTCTACGTTTTTTTGTAATCGAGTATTCTTGCAATGTCTGTATCGTGTCGAAGATTAAAAATAAGTTTTGCATTGATTATAAAGTATTGTCTTAAATTAGAAACCCATAACCCAATAGGTTGTGGACCCAGGAAACTCTGGAAGTCATATACAGAAGAAAAAATTACAATCGTGTTCGACGAATCATTGACAAAATAACCTCAAAATTGGACAGGATTCCATGCGGCCAATGAATTTAGAAAAAAATTGATGGAAACAACTTTCATCAATGGAAATTCAAGATAAAATGTGCTCTAAAAGCTAAAGGAATAGATATTTCAAAACCGAAACCACAAAGATACTGTACAGATTGGTTGAAAAGTCGCAAAATTGGTAATGTTCATTCAGGAACAAATTACGTCAAAGAGAGAAAGTGATTATGTCAAAATTAGAAACAATCTATGAACAGAAAAGTGAACTGTGCAAACTGTTGATCAACGAAACGTTTTATCAATGACAGTATATCTTCCTCGTTCAAAAGTGTAAACCTTAGCTAAACAGCTGAAAGATAGTGGTGGAGCTTTCAGTGACATGGCAATGATAACAAAAATATTGGAAACTTTGCCTTCCAAGTGCAGAGCACTGCGACATGCATGGATGTCATTGGACTCAAAACAACAAACTATTGTTAATCTTACTGCACGCTTATTATAATAATAATAATATTTTATATAATAATAATAATAATAAGACCGTATGGAAGGAGAAGGAGCTCCACGGGAGGTTCTACAAGGCTCTACATGAGCCTTGCGTAGACACAGTCGCCTACCTCCACTGGCTACGTTTCGGTGACCTCTTTGGGGAAACCGAGGGTTTTGTCTGTGCGATACAGGATCAGGTTATTAAGACCAACATTTATCGGAAATACATCCTAAAGGATGGCGCCGTCGATATCTGTCGAGCTTGTCGCCATCCCGGTGGCATGTCATCTCCGGTTGTTCGGCGCTTTCTAACTCTGAGTATTTGCACAGACACAACCTAGTAGCCAGGATTCTACACCAGGAGCTCGCTCTGAAATACGGTCTCGTGGATCGGAAACTGCCATATTATAATTACTTGCCGGAAACCGTGCTCGAAAATGACCGCGCCAGGTTCTACTGGGACCGGACCATCATCACGGACAGGACTATTCTTGCGAATAAGCCTGATATTGTGCTGATGGACCGGGCACAGTCAAGGATATTTTTGGTCGACATTACCATTCCTTATGACGAGAACCTCGTGAAAGCCGAAACAGATAAGTTGACAAAATATCTGGACCTGGCTCACGAGGTGACCGATATGTGATGTGGTCTGCCGGCCGAAATTATTCCTGTGGTCGTCTCTGCGAGCGGGTTAATCCCAGTCAGCCTCTCGGGTCATCTGAGGCGACTGGGACTCCGTGACGGATCGCTCCAAGCTCAAATGGAGAAGGCGGTGCTCCTCGATACCGCCCGCATCGTCCGCCGGTTTCTTTCCCTTTCCCCCTAACCCTCGGCCGTTTGGTCTCCCCTGCCGAGGGCTTCCATCTGGTTGGGTTTTCATATATTTATGTAATTTTTATGTATTTATTTTATTTTATTGATATTTATGTAAGTTTATCATTTTCATTTACAATTATATATTTATACAGCCCAACCAGATGAGAAAACTATACAAATACCCCATAATAATAATAATAATAAGCTTGTAACAATTCATGCATGTATATTAACAATTTTTTTTAAATTCCTTGAACTCGGCAACGGAGTGACATCCAAAAAGTAAATTATACTAAATCATCTGAAACCAATAAAAATAAACAAAAAAAAGTCTTATCTAATTTAAATCCAGTCATCAAGGTGTCATAACAAATTTTCAGTATTAAGGTAATCCAATTTCCTCAGCTAAGCAACTAAAGTAGCAGGTGACGAAGAACAGGATACTGCTCTTCTTGTTGCCAATAAAGGGTGGAAAACAAAGCCAAAACAAAATAAAAAAGTAGCGAGTGAGAGCGATATAAATCAGAATAAACATCGGTTCGAATGCTATAATTCAGGAAAGCGGTGGCATTTCGCCAGAGAATGTCGTGCTTCAAGACAATTCAAGACTAGAAAACCTCAGCAAGAAGGTGCATGTATGTTAGCATTTCATGTGAAAAATAATTCATGTATCCTAAAGAGAAGACTTCGATTCTAGATAGCGGTGCCTCTGCCCATATGATATTTAGTAAGGATTTCTTTGTGGAATTGTCTGAATGTAACCAGAAATCATTGACATTGAGAAATAAACAATCTATGGAAGTATCTGGCATTAGAAAAGTGATGATACAGAGATATGTCAATAAACAGTGGGAGACCAGTGAACAGATTGACGTGTCGTATGTTCCAAGTTTAAGAAGAAAGTTATTCTCTGAAGGGGTGATTATACGACAATTATATTCTATTGTAAAGGAAGACACAAGTGTTCTGATTTATAAAAACAATAAAGTGGTAATGAGTGCAAATATTTAAAAAAAATTATGTTCATACATGTAACTTGGTTCAAAATAGCCAATGATATGAAAATGTGGCATGAAAGGTTAGGGTATATTAATATGAAACAAATCAAAAATATGAGTGCAAATAGTGTTGTGAATGGACAGGAAATAATTGACAATAGACAAAATAATTTTATATGTGAAGCATGTGCATACGGGAAGCAGTGCAAGTTTCCATTTCAAAAATCTGAGCGAGGAGAACTACAGCCAGGTGATCTAGTTTATAGCGACGTTTGTGGATCTATGAGTATCTCATCTATTAATGCTATTAGATATTACTTACTCTTCACGGACGCTGCAACAAGTTACAGAGATGTATATGACGGCACCTGCACCGTTGTAGATGCGGTGGCGTCGGTCTAGCTAGACAAAATTCTTGTAAACGACACGTGTACCGCACACCTGCGGCATTGCACTTGCGTTGCCGCCCGTCCTGCTTGTATAAAACGGACTGAGCGGCCGCCGTTAAGACAGTCTTGGCTCTGACGTGGAACAGTACGCTTGTCGTATTCCGTTACTAGTTTATCCTCGACCCGTTGGATAATTAATTCGTGTAAACGAATTAATTATTATTCCTAACTACAAAATTAGTCTCTGTACTATACTCAATTACCCTTTCCACATCAGAAGTGGGATAAAGTCCCCATTTTTGCCCACATACAATCTTCGAATAGTATGAGGATTATTACATTTGTGAAAGACTATAATGCATTCCGCATTGATGAATCTGTTTTTATGTTAAATACCGTTACGAAATTTGCTGTCCTACTTACGATATTGTCGTATCATTAAAGTGTAGAGAAAAGATAGAGTGAAATTATTTAAGCCAAAAGATAAATCCTTTTGTTCGATTTGTATTAAAAGTACCCTCAAGTATTTTCATTATTTCTGACGTATCTAAATATGTTAACACATGAAAGAAATGTCTGAGGCTTTCTTGACGAGTCATCGTTTGCATTGAATTAAAAATTGACTTGTTCAAGTTTTGTTGTAATTTGATAGTTCATGCGAAACATGATTATCATCAGTTATATTTTGAAATTCAAAACGTTTAAGCGATGTACCAAAATAAAGGATTAACTTTAACATGCTAGGAATTGAAAATAATAAGAGACATTTTTGTGTTCTAATGTGTTGATCACTGTTGCAGTTTGCTCCGAATACTGTGTGGTCGACAAGATTGGGGTTTGATGTCGAGAGATTCGTAGAAGTCTCTACAACAATGATCAATGAGGAAGTTGTTGTGACGGCTAATCGAACATGGTCAGGTACGGCCGAGCGCTAGTAAGATTGAGCCTACACCGCTACAGTCTGTAACTTATCGGCAGATCTTACGGCAAGGCAATTCAAGCGGCCGCCGAACACATGGTCCTTTGGTGCTGTAAATGAACTTCTGAGGCTTGGTCGGCTTTCGTAGATTTTGCACAGTTGCCTCCTTCCCTTTGAAATATATGATGGTATCCGTCTCTACGCATAGTTTCCGTTTTTTGCAATGTTTTCAAATGTCATACAGTTGCCGTTTCTTAAGAGAATGTATGATGAATTTTGGAAGCTCGGAATTCCATGGTTCGCAATACATTTATCTCGATTTCTTTTAATTTTGAAAAGCAGTGCGACGATTCGCTAGCGCTAGTACGGCGCGACGGCTTGCTGGCGCGAATGTGGCACGAACGCTGCAGAACGAAAAGCTGTAGTGCGTTTGACTGGAGGTAGCCATATCGGCGCGTTCCAGACCTAAATGAAGTCTGGGATGGTCGACCGTTGTAATATTTAACAAGAGTTAGTATCTGTTAGCAGGTGGTGATAACTGATAGACCGTATGCTGTTCACTGTCAACCGCACGAGGACATGCGACAGTCAGAGGTAGCCGTGTCTGTGCATCTAGAAAATACTAGAGACGTTGCAACACTCTAGCGAAGTAATTATTCTAGTGCAGGAAAGGAACATGAAGTTGCAGGGAGGCTGGTCTGTGCTGCACTGGGATTTGTGTCGAGTTGCTGTTGGTTTACATACTTAGGTGTTATCGTGTCACTACGTCCCTCACGATACACTTTTGTGTGATTGTGACGGGGACATGTTTGCGGTATGGTTGGTCTGTAACTGTTCTATACTGAATTGAAAAAAAAGAGAGAGTAAGAAAAAAAAGTGGTTCTTACTATCATTGCAGGGCGTTTGCCGGTCCAATGATATAGCTACAGGGAATAGTGATTCCGGACTAGGATAAATAGTACTTGAAAAAAAAAAGCGTAAGAAAAAAAAATAGTTCTTACTATCATTGTAGGGCTTTGTGCCGGTCCAATGATATGGCTATAGGGAATAGTTATTCCGGACTAGCGAAAACAGTACTTGAAAAAAAAAAAAGAGAAAATAGAAAAAGCTACAGACTAATCATTCCGATCTAGCATAAAGGTGATAAAAGTTTTGTAGGGCTTACTGCCGGAACAAAACTGATTATCACCCGAGTCTGAAGGGCTGACCCTTCAGACCGGACCAGACGCTGTTTTGTCAGGATAATCGAACGATGTTTTACAGATTAGAGTTGTTACAGATAACTAAAATTGTGATGGAGCGCCTGCGAGGACGCACGCATGTCAGTATGGCCGTGACGGCACTTGCACCGTTGTAGATGCGGTGGCGTCGGTCTAGCTAGACAGAATTCTTGTAAACGACACGTGTACCGCACACCTGCGGCATTGCACTTGCGTTGCCGCCCGTCCTGCTTGTATAAAACGGACTGAGCGGCCGCCGTTAAGACAGTCTTGGCTCTGACGTGGAACAGTACGCTTGTCGTATTCCGTTACTTGTTTATCCTCGACCCGTTGGATAATTAATTCGTGTAAACGAATTAATTATTATTCCGAACTACAAAATTAGTCTCTGTACTATACTCAATTACCCTTTCTACATATATTTTATGAAACATAAAAGTAATGTCATGAAAGCCTTCAAAACATACAATGCTATGATGAAGAATAAATACATGCACAATGTCAGAATATTACATACCGACATTGAAACAGAGTATGTAAATAAAGCTTTCAAAGAGTATTTGGAGAGAGAGGAGTTAGTTATATATTGAATAGAACATCCTCCACCCAGACTCCAAATACAACAGCTTTTGAATTGTGGAACGGAGCCAAACCCCAATTAGGACATGTGAAAGTGTTTGGTAGTATAGGCTATGTTCATGTTCCAGATCTATTAGAGAACAAAGTTGGAGAAGAAAATCAAGAAAATAATACTAGTTGGCTATGACAACATCAACTACAGAATGTATGATATGAAAGAAAATAACTATCTAAAGAAATATAATATTTGATGAGTATCATGTTCCAAGCACAAGGAAAAATATTGCACAAATAAGTATTGTTGATGATGAAGTTACAAATGTGAATGAGAGTGAAGCACAATAATCGAATGTGGATGATAGTCTAGTTGACAGTCCGTCAATAGAGAGTGAAGAAAGCATGCTGAGTTGTACCGGTGATAACCCAGACTATGTACCATCTCGAGAAATGGAAGATTTAACAATACATGAGTTTGAGACCACAGATCAATAGAAATTATGAAGCAAATCTGGTAGAGCTGTCATTGCCTCAAACATATGCAGAGGCACTGAATAGTCTACAAAAGGCTGAGTGGTCTAAAGCTATAAAAGAAGAATTTTCAGCACATAAATAAAACAATACCTGGACTGCGGTTGAAAGGTCTGGTCAACGAAACCTTACTACCAAGTGGGTTTTCTCCATAAGAAATAACGAGAATAATCAGATTGCATGCTATAAGGTACGTTTATGTGCACGAGGGTTTAAACAGATTAAGGATATTGATTATCAAGAAATATTCTCTCCAACAACCCGTTATGATTCTATAGGAATTATACTTTCTGCTGCTGCAAAGTATAACTCAAAAATTCAACAGTTTGATGTAAAGACTGCCTTTCTAAATGGGTATCTTGAAGAGGATTTTATTTTATTAATATACCTGAGGGTTTGTTAGTTAAAGGTGAATTTGTGTTAAAGTTAAATATGGTTTAAAACAGGCCTCTAGATGCTGGAACAAAACATTTACATCTTATTTGCTTAAGTATGGTTTTGTTCAATCTCAGGCTGATAATTGTATTTACATAGGATTTTTGATCGAACTAAAGTATTCCTAATAATTTATGTTGATGATCCTCTTGTAATATTTTCAAATAAACAGCTTACAAAAGAGATAATAGAATATTTAAAACAAGCTTTTAAAATCAAAGAGTTAGAGTTCAAGTATTTTGGGGGTATCCAAATAGAACGTATGAATAACAGCATATACATTCATCAGGAAAATTATATAAGTCAGATTATTGAGAAGTTTTGTATGAGTGATGCAAATTCTGTCTACACTCCAGCAGCTGTCAATGTTATTATTTCAAAGAATGTTAATGAAATTGGTACTGATTTTCCTTATAGAGGAGCTATACCTTGCTTACTGTTTTTTTTCTGTTTCTGTTTTTTTTAGTTCTGTTTCAAGGCCAGAAATTAAATTTCCTGTAAATGTATTAAATAGATATGTAAACAATTCAAGTCCACAATATGTAAATGCTGTTAAACGTGTAATTATATATCTAATAAAAAGTAGATTTCTGCAATTCGCGAGCGTACAGTGCAGACGTGTTAACAAGGTTTTTCTAAATTCTTTATTAACTAACAAATGGATTTGAATCATATGTCAACAGTGGAATACCTATTTTAACTTAAATCAAGCATCGAATATTATACCCTTTATAATTGAGTGAAAGTGAGTGCCTGGCGCCGGAGCAGCGATGCGAAAGCAAGATGGCCAAACAGCTGCAATATTTATATATATACAAAATACTCAGATGCAATACGCGCTTAGGGCGCGCCCACACTAGAGAGGTTTTTTGATTTTTCTTTTTGATTTTTCTTAAACAATGAGCACATTATGATCACCACCTGGACGTGGAAGCTCTCAACCCGATTTATCGATGTTAAATGCTGAAACAACCGACTTACAATACACACCTTTTCGGGCAAAGAGAAAGTATTCTGAACATGAATGTATCACCTCTGAACAGTTTGCCGATTTTCGCAAAGAAATTACCAGTATTTTGAGAGACTTTGTTGAATCTCAAAACAAAGTTCTGGATAAGATATCTGATGATGTTTCTGTAATAAAAGAAGAAATAAAAAATTTACAACTTACTACACAAAATATAATTACTGAACATAACAAACTTAAATTTGATGTTACTGATCTGAAGGCATCCCAAGTTGATATAACAGAAAAAATTGATAAATTAGAAGCTAACATTGAAGAGTTAAAAACAAAATCGGACAACAAAAGTATTGCAGTGGATTTAAGCTGCGATGAAATTTTTTCTGAATTACAAGAACGACATCTTAGAGAGAAAAATTTGATAATTGTGGGAGTCCCAGAGGCTAAAGGAGAAAACTCCAAACAAAGATATACATCTGATATGGGTGAAGTTTTCAAAATAATAAAAAAATCATTTCCAGAATGTCCTGATCCTATACAAGTGTGACGTATTGGCAAATATAGCCACAAGAAAACCCGACCAATAAAAGTAAGTCTCCCGTCGCAAGAAATAGCTAAATATATTTTACGAAATAAATCAATCCAGACAGATAGTTCAATAAAAATATACTCAGATAAGACTGCCTAACGACTGACCAACAGCAAAAAATAAAAGAACTGAGAAAAGAATTAGAACGTCGGACACAAAATGGCGAGGAGCACTTACTGATAAAATACATAAAAGGCATGCCCAAAATCATTAAAAATCAATCAAATAACTAAATAATGAAACACTTAAACAGATTAACTTCACTGCAAGCGTAAAATCAGCTTATTTACAAAATCAGCGTAACAATATAACTTATCAAGTTGTCAACAGTTACACAAACTTAAATATAAGTACAAGATCATTGAATTTCATGTATGCTAATGTACGAAGCCTGGTTAAACCTGAGAAACTTGATGAACTTAAGTGTATTGTTTCATCCTTGCTTAAAGTTCACGTCATCATATTGACTGGGACGTGGATAAAATCCAAAAACGAAGCACAAAGACTTAAGTTACCAAATTTCACCCATTACTATGACTTTAGATCCCATTCTAGAGGTGGAGGAGTCTCAATCTACGTTCATAATAATTTAAAACATTATTTTGTAGAAAGCAAATGTGAAGAAGATAATCACTATCTATGGATACACTTAAAAAGATTTTCATTGGATATCGGAGCCATTTACAAACGAGAAAGAACAAACGCTAGTAACTTTTTTGAAACATTTACACAAATAGTTCAGAGCCACAAACGAGCAATAATTTTTGGTGATTTCAATTTTGATATACTCAAAACGGGACGCTTAGTTGAAGACTACAAAAATATCATAAAGTAAAATGAATTCACCATATTAAATAAAATAAATGCGACATATTGTACACGCGTAACATCAACCACTAAAACTATATTAGATCATGTCAGCTCTAATCTAAAAGAACACGACTTTCATATGACAATAATAGAATCTGCATTATCAGACCATAAACAATTATATTTTGAAGTAAAACAATACAAGCCCAAAGCTACGAAAAGAATTAAATATGAAGCTATAAATTACCAAAACCTCTACTGCGACATAATGAATATGAAATACACCAATGATCAATATATAAGACTTGAAGAATCTATCCAATTAGCTATAAAAAGAAACAAAGTAATGAAAACCAAAATATTGAACCCTCCTCAAAAGGACTGGATAAATAAGGATATATTCGAAAAAATTGACAGACGAAATAAGCAAAATCCGGAAAATTTAGAAATTGAAAAAAAAATTCAAGAAAGAAAGAAATGAAACCTTCGAACTTATTCAAACTACAAAAAATGAATACTACAATAAAGTCTTTAAAACTTGTATCGGTAAGTCTTCCAAAATGTGGCAACTTATAAATAACCTATCAAACAACAAAACAAAAGACAATTTTGCACCCACTCGTCTATTAACTGCTGCAGGCACTATTACGGACCCGCAAAACATATGCGAAAAATTTAATGAATATTTCGCAAATATAGGTATTATTCTGGCAGGGCAATTTCCATCTCAGTATCATCAAAAATATTTAATGTAGTGTATTTCATTTAGTGCAAAATAGACCAAATAAATTCATTAAAATATTTGATCAATTTGAATTAACTACAGTTGAGGAAGTTAAAAAAATCATAGACAATCTCAAATTAAACAGTAGTACAGGTGTTGACGGGATCTGCTCTAAAACTATTAAATATATAAGAGACCCTATATCTTTTTGCTTAACAAATTGCATTAATAGATGTATTCAGGAAGGCTATTTCCCTGACTCACTGAAGCTTGCCAAAGTCACTCCAGTCTATAAATCGGATCCTAAGCATAAGCCAGGCAACTACAGACCAATATCAGTACTTCCTACAATATCAAAAGTTTTTGAGAAAATTTTACATAAGCGCCTTAGTGTCTATTTAATCTTAAACAAAAACCTCTCTGAGCATCAATATGGCTTCAGTTCAAAATAAAACACCCTTTCAGCATCAATTGATCTCGTTACAAAACTTAAAACCAGTATAGACCAAAAACATATAACAAATAACAGCCCTTGGAATTTTTATTGATCTAAAGACGGCATTTGATACAGTAAGCCATGAAATTCTTCTATGTAAGCTTTCTGCGCTCGGTATAGCTGGATTAGCACTAGAAATGATAAAGACGTATCTCACTAACCGTATTCAAGTAGTTAAAATAAAAAAAAAATGTTAGCAACCCTAAGCCTGTTCAATACGGTGTCCCTCAAGGGTCAATTTTAGGGCCTTTGCTCTTTCTAATATATATAAACGATATAAACAACATAGGCTTAAAGGGACATATCACCTTGTATGCAGATGATACCTGCCTCTTTTATTTTGGATAGAGCATCAATTCAATCATATTGGAGGCCCAGCAAGACCTCAACCTCTTGCAAGATTGGTTCTCGTGCAATTTGTTGACTATCAATGTGTCAAAAATAAACTATGTCATTTTGCTGCAAAAAACAAAAAGTTCCAGACTTCTCACCTCTTACAATAAATGGTGCTCATATAAATAGAGCAAATAAGGAGAAATACCTAGGACTTATTTTAGATAACAGGTTGTCATAGAAGCCACACATTCTGAAAATAAATTCTAAATTGTCTTCTTTTTTAGGAAGTGTGCGAAATATAGTAGGATGTCTGCCACAAAATGTTCGATATATTTTATATAATACACTTATCAAACCACATATTGACTATTTAATCGAGGTATGGGGATCAGCACATAAAACTAATTTACGTAGACTACAAACTACCCAAAACAAATTAATCAAGGCACTATTTTATTATAAATATTTAACACCATCTACTTTTATATATAAAGAAACCAAATTATTAAATATATCACAAATATATCAATATAACACTTGCATATTAATACGTAAAATACTTAAAAACGACATTCATTCGCAAATATTGTTTTAAAAAAATATAGATTTTCACAAGCGTAACCTAAGACGAGCCAATGATATATACATACAAAAAGTTAGAACTGAGTATGGTAAGAAAAATATAATGTATGACGGTGCAAAGTTGTATAACGCTTTACCTAAAAATATAAAAGAATCAAAAACATTGCCTCTCTTTAAAAAAATATTGAAAAGCCATATTTTGGAAAATTAACCACAAAAAAAATTTATATTAAATGTGAATTAGTTTGTAGGCACCCTTATTTCTGTTTTCGGTTGCGTATTAGTTGTTCGGTTATTACAATTTGTGCGCGATGCTCAAACCTATGTTTACTTTACTTTTAAATTGTTTACGTTTTACCCACAACTATACTTAATATTTGTGTATGCTCGTAATGTATTCCTTTATTACTGTTTTGTTAATTGTTAAATTTCTCGTGAGTGTTTTGTAATCTTTTGAGAAATAAAAAAATATCTTAAACCTAAAACCTAAAATTTGTGTATAAGTTACAATGGGGAAAGCAATGATTTAGTTGGGTATTCATATTCATATTTTGCAAGTGATATTGATACACGTAAATCCACTACAAGATATTTGTTTATGGTGAATGGAGGACCAATCACATAGTCCAGTCAGAAACATAAGACCATTGCTCTCTCCACCACAGAGGCTGAATTTGTAGCTGCTAGTGAATGTACTAAGGAGATATCGTGGCTGCAGCAGCTACTGTCATTTAGGTGAAAGTTATGATTGTATCACATTAATATAGATAATGAGAGTGTAATCAGATTAATTAACAAGCCTGCTTATCATAAAAGGACAAAACATATAGATGTTAAATATAACTTTATTAGGGAAAAGTTTGAATTGGGTTTAGTTAAAATTAATTATGTTCCAAGCAAATGTCAATTAGCAGATATTTTAATTAAAGCATTACCCACTCAAACCTTCGCATATCTGACAGATCAGATTTTATATGATGTTATTTAATTTTTGTTATTTTATACTTTATAGATAGAGTTAAATTTTAGTGGGAGTATTAGATATGAAAATTTAGTTTGAAATATACTAGGTGGCAGTACTTTCTACTATTTCCTTTTTGCAACTGAGTATTCTTGCAATGTCGGTATCGTGCCGAAGATAATAAATATGTGTTACATTGATTATAAAGTGTTGTCTTAAATTAGAAACCCATAACCCAATAATAATAATTGTTGAGAGAATGGCAGTTGCACGAGGCGTCACACATATAACCTAGGAACACAAACAGAGTCACAGCATTGATGGTAACTATCATGAAGATCGCGGAGACGCCCGAACCTACATGGAAATCGCCACCAGGCCCTCTCCTCCGGTAGCCAACTGGGATGGTGGAGCCATCCCAAGATCTTTCGTAAGATGGTGAGGCAGCCTTTCTGAGTGGCTGGTCAATGAGCCAGTCATTGGGCCCTCAACTATCTACAGTCGGCCAGCGGTGCAACCGTGCTTCAGATCCCGCTAACCTTCATAACCAAACACCTCACACCAAGAAACGGCCGCGTGGCAACCGGTTCTTATGTGCAACGCAACTGTCCAGACCCATGACCAACCTACCATCAGTATATAGTGCGGCTCGTTTAGCGCTACCCAGGAGATACGTATAGGGAATCAGGATTCAAGTAATTCCTACAGACGCGAGCAGCTTCATCCCCCAATGATAATTTGTAAATTACTCCTTTTCTCAAATTTTATATACAACATAAATTATTACATCATAATTTATATATAATGTTGTATATAACATGTTATCTAGAGTAGAAACGGAGAAACTTTTAAAATTTAAATTTAAACTTTAATTTAATAGAATATAGCTGCAATACATAATAGAAAATATATCACTTATATCACTTATTTTAAAGGCTAAGAAAATTAGTTGAAAATTCTGTTAGTTATTGAGAGAAGTTAGTTCATTTGGACCTCAAATAAACCCGTTTAAGTAATACGATATGATCTATATCAGTGCAGCATCGTTTAAAGTTTTAATTGCTTGGGACGCTGTTATGAGCAAAATTTTCGTTTAATATACTTAGAGTATATATCATTTTAGTACGTACTATGTATTGTTCAATATTTCGCTTGTTATTTATAATGACTAGTAGTAGTTAAATGTTTATATGAAAAACATCAAGAACATTTTTCTTAAAGTTTTTTTTTTATAATAAAAGAGTGTCAAAAATACTAATCTAAAAAAGGAGACTACGGATGTCACTCCCGAACAGTAAACGCAATTTCTCACAGCCTGTCTATATTGATTCATTTGCATCAATAAAACTAAATTTATTAAATTTACAACATCGAATGTGAAAAATCTGAATACCAATGTGTTTTTAAAGGGGGAAGAACTGAGCCCTGTTGAATCCACTGTTATTCTTGGCATCACTCTCGACGCAAAGCTTCGGTAGGGCCTCCATATATCCAAACCAGAAACCAGACTAAGTTATGCAGCCTATGTTGTAAAAAAGATTAGAGGTCTCACTAGTGTAAACTAATGCAGACAGCTAGATTAGTTTTTTTCAGTTAAATCCATAGCATAATATCTTATGGGATTTCACTATGGGGAAATGCAGCTTATTCAAAAAATAAACTATTTACAACCTAAAACCGATAGAGCCTCTTAGAGC
This sequence comes from Parnassius mnemosyne, assembly GCA_963668995.1. Taxonomy (NCBI): domain Eukaryota; kingdom Metazoa; phylum Arthropoda; class Insecta; order Lepidoptera; family Papilionidae; genus Parnassius; species Parnassius mnemosyne. The sequence goes on along the minus strand of CAVLGL010000001.1, from coordinate 33,172,093 downwards.
TTTGGCCTCTCAGCATATTTACAAAAATTTAATGTATGTTTACAAAAACGAAGGTAGTTTTAGTAAAAAAGTGATATACACTCTGTAAAAACTAGGAACAAACACAATTTCTCGACTCCACCGAGTCAGTAATTCATTCTTGGGGCAATGTATACGCTATTAAAAGGTCCCGGAAAGTGTACATGCTCCCTTTATCACCCCATTTAAGCGTTTTGTTAAGCTGAAACTGTATAAAAATGGTTATTATAAAATAAATGAATACATGGTTGATAATAATCCCTGGGAATGAGGCGGTCGATACCGAGCAGTTTCTAAAATTAATTTTGTAAATAGATTGTACAACCATTAACGTAAAATTTACTTTAAAAAAAAGTTCCGCTGGGTTTCTTGCTGGTTCTTCCTAGGACAGAGGGTTTTTTTTTTTGAATCAGTGAAAAAGTAAAAAATTACTTTCAATAAGAATTCCACGTGTAATCTATATTGAATAAAAATTATTCTGTTCTATCCTATTCTTCTCGAGAAGATTCTATTCTATTCTAAATTTGCTGCAGTGTAGCGATAGAAATAAGTAAGAGAGTGGTCCTTAGCCAATTCGATTTCTACGCAGAAAATGATCTCTACTTTTTTACTCGTTTCATCGTCGAAATGTAACTTTTTCTATGTAATGTGAGATGCCAAAATAAACTAAATACTCAATAATTATAATATTATTTGTTCTTGATTAATTGTACTGGTTTTTAGGGTTCCCTAGTTACACAACAAGTAACCCTTATAGTTTAGTCATGTCCTTCCGTCCGTGCGCAGTTTTACTCAGATACCCTAGGTGCTAAAAATTTGTAATTTGGCATAGTTATAGATATTAATCACGCCTATCAAATTGTGAAATAAAATCATAAAAAATATTTTTATTTTGGGTACTTCCCATACAAGTAAATGGAGGATGAGTTTTTTTGTACCCGTCTACATCATGTGGGGTATCGAACAACGTAACACTGGGGGAGTGGAACAACATCTTTTCGATTCAGGGGTCCGTTTGCGGAATATTTAGCTTTAAACTGGTATTTTTCATTATTCATGTGCCCCTCCTACCAACTAAATCGCTGTACATGGAAATGTGAATAGCATACACAATAGTAGTATATACTCGTATAATGAATTTAAAAGGAAAACTGTCACAGCTAAGTAGAATTAAGAGGTTAACAAGTAACAGTTGACCATGTTATAAAATGTACTTAGATTAGTAAAAATTTCGTTACAACTCCATAGAAAATGACCTAAAACTAGCTGCATTATAACTGCAGTGTTTGCATATATATAGTATACAGTAAATATTGTTATTTGTTTTATTTACTATAATTTACCATGCACAAATACACAAACATACATTTATATATAATTCACTGTCTCGAGCGCACCGCGTCAGTTACACGAGAGCCTCGGGCGAGAGTGGACGTGTTTAGTTAAGTGCGTGCCGAGCCTGTGTTACATACACTACACTGATTAGAGAAGATACTCGTAGCAGACAATACAAGTGGCGACGAGAGAAAAGGTAAGTACCTGTTTAGTATAAAGATATCAACAAAAATAGGTTAGCAATGTGCAACTATTAGCATTGCAATCGCAAATTGTAAACTAAATCCTAGAGTACCCGCGAAAGAAAACTTTGGATTATGAATTATGATTTACTGTTTTTAACCCTGTGCTGATCATTTTGATAATTTACCTAAATTATATGTTCGCATATGACCACGCTTATGGTGTGCAAAATTTATTTTCTTTATGTAGCAATGATGAAATAATGATTTATTTTAACATATGTCTATTAGCACAACTATTATTAAAAAAGATTTTTGATGGAAAAATAGTAAATTTAACTAATCACTCCTCTCGATTCGAACCGAAATACAAAGTCGTTAGCTAAATTTTAGTGGCAATTTACATGTAGGTGTGATATTTATCGCCTTTAATGAAAATACTATTTTACCGCTTTCATGGCATATATAAGTCTTACAAAAAAATCGTGGACACTTCACGACTTCTGTAAATTGCATAGTAGGTAACTAGTAATACTGTAAATGCGCATTATAGGTATTGAATTTACCCAAAGCCTAAATGGCACAGCAATGGAAGTAGTCGGTATAACAAATAAACCGAAAGAGAAGGGCGAGTGTTATGGAACATATTATTATCATGAAATTGAGTTTGGGAATCAAGATACCAACCATTAAATTGGTGTTGGGTACTAAGATACCATCATTAAATTGATTTTGGGTACTCAGATACCATCATTAAATTGAGTTTGGGTACTAAGATACCATCATTAAATTGAGTTTGGGTACTAAGATACCATCATTAAATTGAGTTAGAGTACTAAGATACCATTATTAAATTGAGTTTGGGTACTAAGATACCATCATTAAATTGAGTTTGGGTACTAAAATACCACCATTAAATTGGAGTTTGGGTACTAAGATACCACCATTTAATTGGAGTTTGGGTACTTAAGGTACACGTCGTAGAGGGTGCACGAGACGGTGACTGCACAGTACGCAATAGTGAAACGAACCAAAGGTTTAGGAGAAATGTGATACATTTGAAGAAAGTAGGAGGCAATTGGACGGCTATTCCACTCGATCAGAATAAAAAAGAACAAAATCTAGAACAAGATAAAGAAGACGAAAATATATAATAATTAATACCGAAAATACAAGCGGCTTTGTGATTGTTTTGAGTTATAATGAATAAAAGAAAATAAATCTTGATAAGAAAGAGATGTAGTGTTTGCATATATATTGTATACAGTAAATATTATTATTTGTTTTATTTACTAATAATTTACCATACACAAATACACAAACATACATTTATATATAATTCACTGTCTCGAGCGCACCGCGTCAGTTACACGAGAGCCTCGGGCGAGAGTGGACGTGTTTATTTAAGTGCGTGCCGAGCCTGTGTTACACTACACTCATTAGAGAAGATAGCAGACAATACAATAACTTTGTAATGTTATTGTAAACTGTTAAAAATAAACATTTTATGAAGAAAACGACTTATATGCATTACTACTATTAGCTTTACTCTTTCATTTGCGAGATAGATAGGGTATTGTTTTCAAAATCGAAAAGTGTTTTTTATCTTTTTTGAATACCACTATCAATATCCCTGTAAATCTGATTTGAAAATAAGTCATTCACTTACAATCTTTACCGCGAACTTACTTATTATGCTCATTATCAAGTAATGTGACGGACAACTACGGAACCCTACGTTTTTTTTTTATAGGATAAGGGTGACAAACGAGCACACAGTCCACCTGATGGTAAGTAGTTGCTGCGGCCCATAGACATCTACATCTATCCTCTGTTACAAATCAAAATGTAGATGCGTTGTCACCCGTGAGGACTAAGATGGAATGCCTCATTTCCAGTAAAAAAGGGCCTCCGGCCACCTGCACTCACCAAGCAAAATGCAGAGGTAAACCTCTACTTCACGCTGGTTTTCTGTGAGGTCGTGGTACTACCCCGGTTCGAGCCGGCCCATCCGTGCGACAGCAAAAGCTGCCGCGTGGCTCTACCACTGTTAGAACTACGTCTACATTTTGGGTGACACCATACGCACCTGGCCAGTTTTTTTTATAGAAGAGCATACGGCTCACCTGTTGGTAAGTGACTACTACCGCCCATGAACAACTGCAACACTAGTGGTATTGCCGGTGCGTTGCCGACCTTTTAGAAAGGCATAAGTAAGCTCTTTTCTTGAAGATCCCTAAGTCGTATCGGTCCGGAAAAATCGCCGGTGGTAAACTATTCCACAGAGAGGTAATACGAGGGAGAAAAGTCGTATAAAACGTAAAGTGGTGGTCCGCCAAGCATCCAGTTGGTGTGGATGATATTAGGCATTTAGCCGCGATGTGCGTTCGTGAAATTTGGCGGCTGGGATTAATCCGAATAATTCCTGAGTAGCCGTCATATCTGATGTAGCATTGGGCCATTTAGCTCAAAGAACCGACAATCGAAGGGGAAGAAAGGTTGTCGAGTGACAGCGTTGTACCAGTATGCGCAGTGTAAGGCTACCCTCCACGAGACGGAGTGACGATCTGGAAAATTATCCAGGAAGTCGATGGATACAGGTGGCTCAGGAACCGTGTTTTGTGGAATTCTTTAGCGGTAATTGTTCAGCAGTGATGATGATCCAGTCTATACGATGATGTACTACTTGCCAGTATTAACTTATTAAGTATACACATTCCAACTTCTTTTGGTGAGCCCTCTGTTATCTTCATCAATAGCCTTTTCATGTACGAGTATACTGCTGGACAAAGGTGTACGCCAAATGGTAACTGTTGAATGCAGTCGGGAGATTTACTGATTACGCTGGGGAAACAGATTATAGAGCACAAAGCCGAAAGATAACCTCACAGTTTAACCGTCGGACTACAGGGCTGCGGTCGTCAATCGGCTGTATGCACCTAGGCTTAATAAAGCATTCCCTTCTATAATAATATAAATTCTTATATATTATACTAAAAAATTATAAAGTAATTCGGTAATTAATTACGTTAGATAATGTATCTTAATATTTATAAATAAAACTTTTGTACAATTTAGACTTTAACCCTTTTAGAGCGTATACATAAATAAATATGAGATATAATAATCATTTCAATTGAAATAAATCTAAAATTATTACAATATAGATTTATCTGAACGAAAAATGAGTATTGAACTCATTTTTACCATGAATCAAGATAAAGTCTTATTATTCAGAAATTATTTTATTCGCACATGGTCCCACAAAACATACCATATTATACATTCACTATTCAGATTGCAATCCTGTTCTAGATACTAATGTACTAGTGAGGTTATTACGTGGTAGAGCCATGCTGCAGCTATATTAGTAGTATAGTTGTAGCAAGAATAGTTCGACTTGACCGGGGAAGAACCACGCTCTCACAGAATACCAGCGTTAAATAGCAGCTTAACACTGCTGTGTTTCGTATTGTGAGTGTAGAGAACCGGAGACCCTTTTTACTGGTTTACTGGAATCGAGGCTTTCCATGTTAGTCCTCACGGGTAACAACGCATCTACATTTTGATTCGTAATCGAGAATAGATAGATGTAGATGTCTATGGGCCACAGCAACCACCTACCATCAGGTGGAATGTGTGCTCGTTTGTTACCCTTATCCTATAAAAAAAATCTATTCTAATTATTTTATTTAAATAAATCCATCTGGGTAGTAACCACCGTCTTATCTGTTTCTGCAGCCAAAGAGCAGTGTATGTGTGTGTGTGTCTACTCTACTACACGCTATCATCGCGCAACAAGCGAAACGAACTGAAGCCTAAATCACGATATCGAAGTTTGAACTACTCCGTTATACATAGGGCGCTAGCCGCTGCCCGGGTTAAGTACCATACCCGGCGAGAGATCTTAGCTTTTCTTTTCACGGCCAAACGTTAACTGATGGCTTCCGATCTGATCTGGAGAGTACATAGAAGTCTCTAAATTGCATTAATGTTTTAATTTATAATGAAAAGTATAAAATTTAATCCAATTAATACCAGGAGTAAAATTGTCTTAACCGCAGTGAAGCGAGCATCAACTTTTACTAAAAGGGGTCAACTCGCAGAAAATGTAATTAAACTTCTTTTTCGGTCTTTATAACTCCTCAAAAGTCGTACGGAAGTTTATAAGATTAAGCCATAATTTGATGTTAGTACTTATGAAATTATTCTCAAAAATGCTAAACAGCTGTCCGCCGGGTTGCAAATTTCTTTATATATATAACTGACTATTTTGTTTGATTAATTACTTCTTAAATAGTAACTATAACTGAATAATGTCTAATTTTTAAAATGTTATTAATATCAAACATAAGCTGAAATTTTTAATAATATTAAAAATATCTCATAAATGTTAACAATTATATCGTATATTTTATTTGTTGTAGGCTCTTTGAGCAGTTCTCAGGATTATTTTCTTAACTTTTACTATCCTAAGAAAAATCAAAAGAAATCATAGTTACGAACGATTTGTTTAAGTTTATTGTTTTTACTCGTAAGTACTTTCAAGAACAATCGCAGGACCACATCTCATTAATTATCTGCGGCGTAGTTTATTGCGGATTTGGACCTACGACGGTCAATTCAAAATTTAGACCAAACCCGAACAGTATTGTCGCTTTAAATGTATCACATATAAGGGAAATTCAGCGCTGAGTTAAATTAAGACAATTGAAAAAGGATAAATGAAATATTTCTATATATAACACAATATCCTTTTTTTATATTATTTATAAATAATGTTGAACACGCTAAATAAAAAGAAAATATTGTTGTAAAAGAATATTGCTATACCGAAAAAGGAGCATTCAATGCAAATCGCGAATACTGAAAACAATTTGTTCATATTGTTCTCCTGGGAAAGCTTTCAACATATCCGTGAAGGGTAAAGTTAAGTACATGTTTTTCTTCAACGTTATTAGGATATTCTAAGATTTCCATATTTTTAACAATTTGAAGTTCGATTAGAATTTTTGTTTCATTTTTTATTCATTGTTTATTATTTACCTTATCGAAATAAATATAATAAGGGGTGGACTTAATGCCTATTGGCAATGTCTACTAGGCCAACCTGAGTGTAGTAAGAAATCGTGGTTTGATGTAATTAAAATTAAATAAATTATGTAAAATAAGATTATCTAGTAGGATCTTTTTGATATATGTATACGTTGTATAATATATAGACAAAAATAAATATAACCGTTACCTTTATAGCATATCAAAAGTCTACTGATTAACAAAGGCCTCTACAAATATATGTATCTGAATAGTGGCATACGGTGTATACCGCTATTCGGAGCATTGACGTGGGCGAGATTGCCATACTAGCGCGCAAACTGCGTGCTGCTCGGTCCCCTCAGGACCATCTCCTTGCTCTTGCTGAGCACCATAATCTTTTGTGCTCATTGTAAGTTAAGTTAATTTAAATTAACTTAACTTTACAATGACAGACCACTCTGCTCTCCCAAAGTCTCACGGGCGTATTAAGCCTAAGGGTTTATCGCTTGTGTCTTTTAACATTCGCAGATTGCGAAATAACCTCCCCAAGCTTAAGCTCTTTCTTCGAGATCGCGAAGCTGACCTCCTCCTCCTCCAGGAAACCAATCTAAAAACTAAGGACATCATAGGCCATTCCACTCAAAAGTTTTCTCTTCTTCGTAACGACAGACCTGACCGCAAAGGCGGCGGTACTGCCATTTACTACAAGAAGACACTTCATTGCTCTCACATCCCTACTCCGCAGCTTACCAACATAGAAGCCACAGTATGCAGGCTAGCCATGACTGGACATCAATCCATCGTCATAGACTCCTGCTACATCCCCAGTGGAACCCTCCCCTCAAAAAAGATTTTGAGGCTATCTTTAGGAAACTCAGTCATTATGTTCGGAGATTTTAACTCCAAGCATACTGAATGGACCTGCCTTTTTAATTCGCAGAGTGGCAAGAAACTGCTTGATATCACGCAGTTTCTTGAACTTACCGTCCACAGTCCCCTCGGTGTTACTCACTATCCCGACAACACCGACCACGCTCCCGACGTGCTAGACTTTGCGCTAGTTAAAGGAGTTTACCTCAACCTCAGGGCAATCGAGGCTCTAGACGATCTAGGATCCGACCACCGACCGGTCTCCCTCATTCTTGGCCATCAACCACCTCTCTCAACCCCCTCCACGAAAACCTTCACTAACTGCAAGGGCTTCAAGGAGTTCCTAGCCAAAGCTATGGACTCACATGACTCCCCCATCTCCCTCTCGTCGGACTTTGACAGTCCCGAAAAAATCGACACTGCGGTCGATACTCTCTCTACCCTTACAAAATTCTACCTTAATCGGGATCGTACCGGTTGCTAATAATGAATGTCTTCCCCTACATATTAGCAACCTAATGAAAGCCAAGAGAGCTGCTTTCCGGAGAGCAGCTATCTATCCTACCTTCGACTATAGGCGTACGGCCAATCGAGAACTAACGAACGAGAAGTCCGTTTCCACCTCTCCGAACTTTGAGACCTCGAAAAGAGTAATCTCATGGAAAATATCTCTCCCTCTCATACAGAATACTATCAGATGGTGAGAGCCCTCCGCATAGACGCTATCACCCACACTCCCCCTCTCTCCCGTCCCAATGGTACGGTTGCCTTCGAGGACGAGGAAAAGGCTGAGTGCTTTGCAGACAGCATTGCCGCACAATGCTCTCCTAGCTCTCAACCCAGCGACCCCTCACACATCCAGACAGTGGAGGATGAGGTCCGCCGCCGGAACTCGCCCCCCACAGCCTCTGACCCTATCACTGTGTCCAATGATGAGATCTCATCCCTCATCAAAGAACTGAAGCGCAAAAAGGCTCCGGGTGTGGATGGCATCTCCAACCAAGCCTTTAAACATTTTCCTGCGCAGCTGTTAACCCTTTTAGCTATTATTTTCAACCTTAGTTACTTTTCCACTACGTGGAAAGAGGCAACTGTCATTGGTATTCCCAAGCTAGAAAAGCCTCTCAACCTCCCCTCCAGTCATCGACCCATCAGCCTCCTCAAGACCATGGGTATGGCAATGAGGCTCCATCTGTTTCCTGCAGGCGGCGACCCTCTAGTCGTCCCCCACCAATTTGGTTTCCAAGCGAAACATTCTTGTCCCCAACAAGTTCAACGTATTGTTGAATATATCCTCAGCGGTTTCTATCGTCGTCGTCATAAGACCATCGCGGTCTTTTTCGACATTGCAAAAGCATTTGATAGAGTCTGGCACGAAGGCCTTATCTACAAACTCTACAGAATAGGTCTGCCTGATTGTCTTGTTCGTTTCGTGACCTCTTACCTGAAGGATCGTACCTTTGATTTTAGACACGAAGGCACGCTCTCTTCTCAACGCCCTATCAAAGCAGGTGTCACTCAGGGCTCAGTGCTTGCCCCCCTGCTGTATATACTGTACTCCAACGACATTCCCATCCCGTCGAAAGGTATTCAGCTCTCCCTCTTTGCAGACGACACTGCACTCTACTGTAAAGGTATCTCACTACCTATCACACGAAACAAAATCCAAAAGTCAGTTGATGACTTAGGAGCTTGGTTCCAAAATGGCGCATCGATGTGAACCCAGAGAAGAGCTCCGCCGTTCACTTCGATCACAAACGACGCCGCCTCACTACCATTCCACCAATCCGTATGCTAGGGACCCCTGTCCCTTGGCATACGTCCGCCAAATATTTAGGTGTCAGCCTTAACAGGAGGCTCACCTTCGTGCCCCATATCAAAAGAGTAACCCGCAACGCACGTTTTTACCTGAGTAGGCTAAACAGTATGCTGGGCCGACACAGTAAAATGTCCCTCCGCAACAAGCGAACCCTTTATAAGGTCTGTATACGACCAGTCATGACTTACGCGGACCCCATATTTGCCCACGCTAATCCCAAAACCATTAACGAACTCCAAATAGTTCAAAGCCTCTTCTGTCGTCGAGCTACGAACGTAACCTTATAAACGTAATCTTCTTAGTTAGTAAAAACCTGAAAGGATCTTTAAGAAGGATAACAAGGGAGTTGTATCAAATTATCGACCCATGACTTTGATACCAGTTATCGACAAAATATTGGTTTAATACATTTTTGAATAGATTCATAACTTTTATAGGAAAATTATATACTTAGTACGAACCAGTACGGGTGCCAATCCGGTAATAGCACCACAAAGTTCCTGCGATTATTTACGGATAAAATTAATTGTTATTTAAGGCTTTAACTAGCCTGAATGACCTTGACGAAACGGCGATCGCAGAGATTTTAGCCGATGTCAACACCGTCTAGCAACTACGTTCTGTATAACTTATAAAAGTGCAAAGATTAATAGACTGCAGAGATGACAATTATATAAGTGACATACTGCCTGTTATGCTTGCGCATCACTGAGAATTATGTCGCGGTTACGCATCTTCAATTACATTGCACGGTGTGGTGCTGTAGCTTTGTCCGGTAGGCATCACGAGCTATCAAGTGTTCAAGTTTCAAGTACGTAAGAATTTTTATTATATATATTAAATCGTATTTATTTGTGTCGTATTAAAAATATGTCGTCAAAGAAAGAGAAAAGTTTATATTTTTTTAATTTTATCACAAAATTTCCGCAATAAATTATTACCTTTTCTACAGTGTTTCTCTCCTCTTAGTTTCGGCGTGACTGTAGGATCTTATAGTGAGTCGCCGTCAGTTACTAAGCGGCCATAAATCATTATATGTATGTATAGACATACATATATACATTTTTTGATTTTAATATTTATGTTTTTTGAATTTTGATTGATATTGTGAAACCTGGTAAAATTACTTTTTTCCATACCAATTGATGGGCCTGAGTATAATGCCAGTTATGCTCTTTGGCTGAAGTTATTTTTTATTTTATGCTCAATTGCAGACAAAACAATATTGATTGCGCATTTCTAAAACAAAATTTTACCTCTTCTCCTTCTAATAATAGCTCCTGCACCTAACACGGCGGAATAGTTATTATTATCTATAAGACCATTTGGGAAAACAGTTTTTGTTAACAGTTATGAGTGTAACATTTTATCAGCTGCTTTGTTTATAGTGCCTTGAGCAACACTTTGCCGGTTTATGTACAGAAAATGATGCTGGCTTTGCAAATACGGATGGACGCTACCATTGAATATAATTCCCGCTATGTTACACTTATTTACATAGAAACTTTAATTATCATTTGCATAAAATTCTATATAGCACTTTTTACACAAGAAAGTAAACTTTTAGATCAGTCCATTTTGTTTTTCACTAATTAAGTAAAAAGTAAAACAAACCAATAGGGCCGGGAATTAAAATTTCTTGCAACTTTTTATAGAAAAGCATGACCTTATCATAATATAAAAGTCAATCATTTAGCCATGTGATAAAACTTTTAAGTGTGCCAGTCAAATATTAATGATGATATTTGGGTCATTATACTGGAAATAGTCTTTTAAATATTTTGTAGTACAATTGATAATCTTCAGTATGATTGACCGTGTAGATGACTTTTATAAGTCTATGTTATTTTTGATGAAAATTATTATTGCAGATAAAATCCCTTTCACATTTATTTTAGTCTCGAATTAAATTAATCAAAATGAAAATAATAACATTGGCTTTTTATAACTGATCTTTAAATATAAAACACTGACTTGAAATTATATAATTATTGGCATTTTTTTAATTCATTGAACTTTTTTAAGATTTTGTTAAAACTCTACTGGTAAAAAAACAAATATATATATATATATATATATATATATATATATATATATATATATATATATATAAATATATATATATATTATAGTTCTTGATGAAAATAATGTATGCGCGTTACATCACATCCCATCAAGAATTTGTAATGTAATTTTTGGTATAAAGCTAAGACGTGATAATAACTGTAAACAATAGAATAACAAAATAATGAAAACATTTACATTTACATACACAACATTTACAAAAATACTTGCTTTATAACCTTATAAATATTATTTGACCGTAATAAAATAAAACAAGGTAGTCTTGGGCAGGAAAGTAAAAATAAATATTTTCGATTATTTTTGCAATATCTAACAGCCGGATCAGCGGGCGATTCTGATCCATCTAAAGATGCTAAATTTCAGCAAGCACTATCAAATTCAATAGGAGTGACAGAAAAACGGTTCTTGATATAGAAAGGTAAATAAATTATTTAACCTATAAAGTAAAATCACTTTATTACAAATCAAAATAGCCCAATAGCTTTATTAACATGAGACATAATTGTACGAGTGCTTACAATACTTAACATTATTTTACTGAAATCTCAGAAAGTTTTTTTTAAATAGAATAAGGGTGACAAACGAGCACACAGTCCACCTGATGGTAAGTGGTTGCTACGGCCCATACACATCTACATCTATCCTCGATTACGTATCAAAATGTAGATGCGTTGTCACCCGTGAGGACTAAGATGTAATGCCTCGTTTCCAGTAAAAAGGTCCTCCGGTTCTCTACACTCACCATACGAAACACAGCAGGGTTAAACTGCTATTTTACATGTTATTCCGTGAGAGCGTGGCCCTTCCCCGGTCGAGCCGACCCATTCGTGCTACAACTATACCTAATAAATATAGCTGTAGCATGGCTCTACCACGTAAAAAAAAATTGACGTTGAAAATTTATGTATTTTTAGAAGCAACTTTGCAATTATTTTCTATTGAGTTAATTTTTGTGGAATCGTGTTTTGCAAACCGCCTCCTGAAATACGTACAATTTTTTTTCGATAATGACGTGAAATTACAAAACCATCCCCTTGCATTTCAATGTGGCTCTATTCAGCCTCTTAATATGAACATACCTCGGATTTCAGAGATAATGGAAGATATAATATTATATTATTACTGTTCCGTGTGAGGCAACCTTTATACTTATATACATATTCTCATCATATTTTTATGGTTGGTTAGAAAAATTATATCTAAATGCAAACTTTCACAGGGTAAATTTTTTTTTTACTATTTTTACCCAGCAAGTAGTAAAGCAACTACAATCCCATCGGTAAGTGGTTATGTAGTCTAAGATGGTGAATTGCACTGACTTAACAAAAACCTATTCACTCTTGCCTAATAGTACTAGGTAAGTATTATTTGCGACCTATTTGTGTGTGTGTGTGTGCGCGTGCGTGCTTGCGCGCATGTGTGTGTGTGTGTGTGTGTGTGTGTGTGTGTGTGTGTGTGTGTGTGTGTGTGTGTGTGTGTGTGTGTATGTGTGAAGAAAAGCGTAGGAGAATACGTGAAGAGGAATAAAGGTTGAGTACTAATTCGCTTACCTGTACGAGATTGCCACTCGAGGACCTTTCTTCCTATTTTTTATATGTTTTCCAAGTTATATAGCTAGCCCATTGCCATTTCACTGTAATATTCCGTTGAGCTATGTCAGTTACTCTGGTTCTAATGCAAATTCCTTCATTTCTAACTTTATCACGTAGAGAAACCCCTCTCCAATTTAAAATTTTTACATTTTTTAGATGATAGTTTGTCTAACAAAAAAAAAACCATAAACCCAAGAATGTCTTTATATAGTTATTTATACTTAGGTAAGCACCATTCTTTTATTTATTTAAATTGTTTGGTTTAATTTGATAACAGTGTACCTAAATGTAAGTATCTGTATCTTTATTTCTCTCCCCAATAATATTTTATAAAGTCATACTTATAAAAACAGCGTTTTATTGTAATACATAATTATAAAATTCATTATCAACTAATTAATAAAAATATGCAACAATAAAATTACATAGGTATTAAAAACTATCGCAATCTAAGTAACGAGAGCATGTTCGTCGTTCTACATCTAAATTATATAAAAATGCATTTTTCAATTTCACTAATCAACGTCGCCGCAAAAATTTTTTCTTCTTTGGGTACTTTAAAAATTCATTTATTTAGAAAATAATATTTACAGTTACCAGTGTACAGATATTAACTAAATTAAGTATTTCTAGTCATAAAAATATTTATAATTGAGTATAAACTTTTAAAAAACTAATATATATTTGAACGAAGTCGCTCCAACACCGACGTGCGGTCCACCCTCGACGATGTCCGAAAACGGACTGTGACAGAGCTTACAATGGCGACGGAGCATGCGCGCTCGCGTAAATATATTCAATTTCAGGGAAAAATGATATATTCTCTTATAAAACGGGTAATAAAAATAAAACTCTCAATTAAAAATATTAATATTTTTAAGACCTTTTTTTAGTGTAAGAACTATTTAAAAAGCTTGTGCCGTTTTGGAGAAATTTTGCAAAATATAACAAAGATAGGTAGTCTTTGGGGATTTTTTTTTCTAATAAGGCGTTGACAAAAGTACAATTTTGTTAAATTAAAAACATTTACCAAATCTTCTTCTGTTACCCTGTATTTTTTTTTGTGGATTAAATGAACAGTTATTGAGATTCTTTTACTTAAATATCCTAGATTTAGGCATTTCAACCACTGTTAAGGCCTTAAATGAAAAAGTTCATGTCCTAATAGTATTTATTGATTTTTCCCGCGCTTTTGATACGCTTGATCATAAAAAACTAACAACTAAGCTATAAAGTACTGGAATACGAAATGTAATACGAAACTGATGCCAAGACTACCTAAAAGACAGAACTTATAGAGTATTATTTGATGAATGCTTAAGTAAGACTGTTTCGGTCACGATAGGTACGGCTTAGGGTTGGGTGATCGGTCCACTCCACTTTCTGGCTTTTGTTAACGAGATGACTAATGTACTTAAATACTGTTCCTCTCATCAATTCGCGGATGACACGTGTATCATATCTACTGCAAAAGATCCATGAGTAGCATTACAATATGACTTCAACAACTTAAATATATGGTGTCATGACTCAGGCCTAATGTTGAATGCAGCTAAAACTAAGATATTACACTTAAACTCCCCTTATATAAGAGAAAAAGTACATCGAACAATCTTATAGCTCATGATCACAGCTGCCTTCATAATTTGAGTTACATTCCCTGTAGGTGTCTACCAATTAAAACAGTAGATTCTCACATGTACTTTGGATTAGTAATCAGTAATATATTGAACTGGGGACCCCTAGTTGAGCGAGTATGAGACAAAATACGCGCGTACCTCGTAAACTTAAGAATCATCAAAAAACTTTTAGGACGCGATTAGCATTATATAACGCGTTTGCTAGTTCGGTAGTCAGCTATGGCCTCTTCAATTATGAGCGAACTTTCAAGACATATCTGGATAGGATATATAATCTTTAAATAAGAATATTAAATCAAGTGGTCTCGCCTAACATAAAACAAAAATTTTCGACAAATGAAATAAAATTATTTAAATATTGCAACGTACTACCCGTGCACGGCCAGTTCGTACTCCAACTTCTTAAGGAAGAATTTTTTAATAATTATATTAAAATAAAAGCTGAACATGATAAGTGACGACAGCAGCACGAAACACTTACGGCAGACGCACTGCTGTATACTTGATTCGTAGAATCATAAATAAGTTGGATCCTGACTTTAGGAATTCTATTAATGAAAAACACTACAGATGTTTCTAGTGAGTTCTTTGGATAGCAAAGATCACATAGTTATATGAACAAGGTATAGGTACTTTGTTTTTGTTTTTAAGCATAGCGAATTAAAGCACAGCAATCAAACCTCAGTGGTTTGAGCTGTGTTTAATTTGTATAACTAATAATATATGCGAATAATATTATAACTAGAATATTATGGGTAATAAATAAAAAATGTGTAAGAATAGTAGTAAGAATATCCACACCTGCAAATCGTTCCGTGGATGTTGAGAAGATCCTGGAAATAGAAGAAGAGATCAACAAGTTGCGCCGGGATGTAATAAGATTATCTGAGGTCCGAAGATAAGGACAGGATACGATAATCCTTAAATCCGGTAACTTGTCCTATCACCGGCAAAGTCCATTTGTCCTAAGGATATGTCAGATTTATCGTCCACAAGTCTCTCGTTATCAACGTTATATAGATTGGGAGTGTGCCGATGAGGGTTGCGTACCTTCTACTCAGAATCATCAAACGGTATTTGTTGATGGCTATACAGATGTACGAAACCTATCCAATTGCAGAGAGGTGTAAGACAGGGTGACGTCATATCCCCGAAACTCTTTACCGCTGCATTGGAAGATGTTTTCAAGCTTCTGGACTGGAAAGGATACGGTATCAACATCAATGGCGAGTACATCACTCACCTTCGATTTGCCGACGATATAGTCCTTATGGCAGAATCGCTGGAGGACCTAAGCACTATGCTCAATGACCTCAATAGTGTTTCCCAACGGATAGGTCTTAAGATGAACATGGACAAAACAAAGATCATGTTTAATGTCCATGTCACACCTATGCCGGTAGTTGTTGGGAACACTAAGCTCGAAGTTGTTGACGAGTATGTTTACCTGGGACAAATAGTCCGACTAGGTAAGTCCAACTTTGACCGAGAGGTCAATCGACGGATTTAACTCGGTTGGGCAGCGTTCGGGAAATTACGGCACATCTTCTCGTCAGGTATACCTCAAAACTTGAAAACGAGACTGTACACCCAGTGCGTGTTGCCAGTGATGACATACGGAACTGAGACGTGGTCCTTCACTGCTGGCCGGATGAGGAAGCTCAAGGTCGCTCAGCGAGCTATGGAGAGGGCTATGCTCGGGGTTTCTCTGCGTGATAAACTCAGAAATGAGGATATCCGCAGTAGAACCAGAGTGACCGACATAGCCCAACGGATTAGTAAGCTGAAGTGGCAATGGGCCGGCCATATAGCTCGAAGAACCGACAACCGATGGGGAAGAAAGGTTCTCGAGTGGCAGCCTCGTACCGGCAGGCGAAGTGTAGGGCGTCCCCCCACTAGATGGAGTGACGACCTGGTAAGATATGCAGGAAGTCGATGGATGCAGGTGGCTCAGGGCCGTGCTTTGTGGCATTCTTTGGGGGAGGCCTATGTTCAGCAGTGGACTTGTGAAGTGTTGGTGAAGGAAATGTATTAGGATAAATTATAACGGTAAATAGGGAAAACCCACTATATTTTACTATATTTATTTATTTATCCACACTTTATTGTACACCTTAATAGAAGGGATTACTGGCCGACTTCATAAAGAAAAAGTGACGCTTTATGTTGAACTTTTTTATCGGAAGCGGTTCCACAGAAAGTGGACCTGGTCGAGCCCCGACGGTGATTGTGACAGTGATTGCGAGGATAAAAACACCGAAAGAGGTAAGAGGCACAATGAACCCAAACGTTAAGTTGGTGAGGTCAAATTTAGATTTGTGAAATTAAAGCTCCGTTCCCTTCGAGCTCTAATTCAAAGCCCCGAAAACTTTAAGCTCAAGTTACTAAACCGTTTACAGTGCCTAGAAGATTACAATCAATATAGTGAACTCATATCATGATATGCCAAGCTTTTGGAAACTTTCCATGCGGTCGTTTCTCGTTTCCAAGTTCCTCAAGACCTGTCGCAGTAGAACCCAAAATCTTTTCGGTACCACTCTTAATCTCATGTCTGTTCGACGGGAAACTAAACTGCAGTCTTCAACAGATGTGACAGCATACAGGCAACTCAACAGACATATCTCCAAATGCTTGCGGCAGTACAGTACAGCACGTATTGAAGAAGCGGTCGAGTGGAACCAATACTCCAAAGTCTTTGCCAGAGATCTGTCAGCCAGAAAGAGCCAACTGTCAAAGCTGAAGACCGAATGCGGTAGTATCGTTTCCGGAAAGCCTGCGATTTTGAGTGTGATTGAAAGGTTCTACGGTCAGCTGTACACTTCATCGTTGGGGCCACACGCAATTGTGAGTAACGATCCAAGAGCAAGTCTTATCTGACACTATTCCGATAATATCCTGGACGTCAGTCTGAGCGAGATCTCTGGGCGAGGATGGAATTACAGCAGAGTTTCTGAAAGTGGACGGAAAACTAGTACTTGAAGTCTTTCAGAAGTCCTTCAATTCTGTTATTCATGCTAGTACTATTCCAGAGGCGTGGAGCATAAATGCCGCCCGACCGATTTCCCTTCTGAGTAGCATCTTCATGCTATTTTCAAGAGCCATTACGAATCGTCTCCTACGCAGACTTCACGACTTCCAGCCTCCCAAACAAGCCTGCTTCCGAAAATATAGGCGAGATGTAGAGCGGCACCCCACTAGATGGAGTGACAACCTATATAAGATATGCAAAAAGTAAATGGATGCAGGTGGCTGAGGATTGTGCTTTGTGGCATTACTTGTGGAAGGCCTTTCCTTGTGTTCAATAGTGGACTTGTAAAGGGCTGTATTATGATATTTATAATTAAAGTCAAATGTTTTATTTTATACTATTGTGAATCTTCGTTATCTAAAAATATAGCATTATTATAGTTGTAGTTCACTTTGTGAGCCAACTTCAGATACCTTGTAAATAGTTATCTCAACCAAAATATAACAACCTTTCCTCAAATATCACGCTTATTCATAACAAAGATTTTGTCTTTCATGTTGGTCAGGTTCCCGCTGAGCCTGACGCGGTTTATTTCGTGATTTGAGATTATTATTAACATTTAATTGAAATTACCGATTTTCGTATCATTTGCTTGAAATTTTGATTCAGTCTTACGAGATCGCACGAAATATATACATTGTTACTATTGAAGCTACCATTGAAAAACTATTCCGGTTAAATATATTAAAGAATTTTTCTTTTGGAATAACTATCTTCGATATGCAAATATGATTTAGAATAATACAATTGACGACTCAGTAGCGCACGTTAGCTGCGGCATTGCGGGACGTGAGTTCGATCGCCGTACGGAAAATGTCTGAATGATTGACCATGTGTATTATTATTATTTAATTATGTTTTTTCCAGATTAATGGTATAGTTATTTTAAAAAAATTGCAAAGGATCAATCTTTTATTTTTGGCGTAGATATAAATATTTGTTCAGTTTTGACTATAATTCCATACCGATCAAGAAAATGCACTGTACATCAGGTATAGTTGTACTCAGGCTAACACAAACAAAATTTAGTCTAATGGCTATTTGGACGTTGAAAGGCTTTTAGCTGAGCATATTTGAAAAGGGCTAGCATTAGGTATTTATTTTAAATGCAACACGAAATACAGAACAAACGATTTTCGAAAAATTGTGTTTCGTAAGAACAACATTAGATTTCATCTATGTAAGCTTTTTATAACTTAATATTTATTTTTTTACGGCTATGATAAATGTAAAAAAGATATTATTACCATATCACAAAATTTTCTATTAAAAAGAAGCATGTAAAGCATGGCTCTACCACGTAAATTTTAAAACACGTATATTTTAAAACTAGTGTAAATGACCACGCCATCTATCAAAAGGCATAAGATCTTTTTGGCATTCCACATAGTTGCCTGTCAGGTAATTACTGATATAAATAATAACTATAGCACATGTATGAGATATGTACATATAACATATGTATGAGAATATATCTTTCTTTTACTTTTTTTTAAATTAATTAAAAAAATTGACCAGAAAAAATATCGAAATGTATTTCTTCGAACTACCAAAAACATCAGCTCAACTACGAGTATTACAGTAGTTTGAGTACAACAAATACTATTTGCAACTCCCCAATCTAAAAAATTAAACCCTAAAGCAAAAGAAACTTTGTTACGATCTCGAGACTTTTACGGCCTTACTTACAATCGTCAATGTCGATACTTTTGTGTTTCGTTTTCCAAGTGAGGGTAACCGGAGACCATTTTTGTTAATGAAAATGCCTCAATACATTCTCTATAAGGCATATGCATATAGGAGCGGGAAAATAAAAGTAATTAAGGTTTTATAATAGTTTTATTATGCGTTTTCAAAAAAAAATAAAGAAAAAACAATGTTGGAAGTCAGAACCGATTAAAGCGGATTGATGTGGTCTTACTTATTGCTTGTGAAACGTAATAAAGCATGGTAACATGCAAAGGGCAACACTACACCTTGAGCGCATTATTTTTGACCTTTTGTGTTTATATTTAGTGCGGCACATTCTCTAGCGTTTATAGCTCGGCATATCTGCAGTCATATGGTCCTCAACGCTGTTGCATCGAATTTCTTCGACAATAACATGCAAGTACTTTTGGCGATTCTCCGATAAACAGGTTTCTTTTTCCATTCTGACAATTGGCAAAGTATGCATTTGATAAACTTGTATATAAAAGAAAGTAAAAGATGTGGACTCACTATCTCTTACTCCGTCTGCCAACTGAGTAGGTACCTTTTAGCTGGTCGAAGCGATCTACCCCTTCCATTCTTTTCGTGTACTCCTTTGTGGATAAAGGGTAATCAATTTTTTCAAGCCATTTTTTGAGTCCGCAAAACAGTCGTTTTGATAGACTTGGGATAGAATGCATTACTCAATAATTAGTATTGCTTGCGCCACTATGCACTACCGCCCAACGCTTATGAGATTCGAGATAAGAGTACTGCAAAGCTCATTTCCGGGTAACCTATCTACCGCCTTTTATAACTTTTGCATGTGCACTCTTGTGTTAACGGGGTTCGCATAAGATCAGAAGACACGAAACCAACCGCATCGCTCCTATCTCGCGTCTTTGCGCTCGCCTTTTTGTAATTTAGATATTAAACTATAAAAAATGTCTTACTGTGTATAGACATTTATAATAACGCTATATTTGGCGATTATTTGTGAAGTTTATATGTGTGCAGTAAGCCGGCGTCCAATCATCGTGGATACAGTCCTTGAGACACGAGGCAGATTTGCAGAAGATCAGATGAGTGCACACGCATTCCTTCACATCCTTCCAGTAGCCCAAATTTAAGGACATTTGCAGTATCGCTAAATATTAAAACCTCTTCGACGTTCGCACCGTACCCTATAATACAGTCTGCTATTTATTTTAATTACTCTAAAGTTGCTGAAGTTGAACAATAAAACAAAAACGCCATATTTTGACCTCTTGCCCAAATCAGAACCAGTTTTGGTCACTCCAACCGGGATAATTTGATCCATTTTCTGGTCCTTCTTGCTAATTAATTAGTTTATCCAAGTATCTTTCCAAATCAGGCAAGATACATTGCCTTTGGCTCTCCATTTGTACTGCCCTTTTTGAAGCTTCGGATTAGATTTTACTAGTTTGAGCAGATCTTTTTTATGTTTTAATACGATTCCTGTAGCAAAGATGCTATTTTCACAAAGATTAAACACATTAGTGTCATTTATGGAAATCGTGTAGAGGAATTGTAATTAAATCCATCACCGAATCCGTCGCGTGGGTGTCGTAACTCGTAACAGACAAAAATTGGATGGGGAAAATGATTTCATGGCTTTCAACATACGGCGGTAGTAGCAGCTCATTTCTATTAAATGTAAAACTAAAAACCAATCTCTATTAAATGTAAAAGTAAAACACCAAGACCGACATGATACTTGAAACTGCGATCGCTAAACCACTGCGTCACGATTATTGTAAATACAAAATCGGAAAAACATACAGTGAAATTTTATAAAGAATAATAAGTTCAGCGATATATCTATACAAATAAATAAAATTGAAGTGTCTGTTTGTAATGTCAAAATTACAGTTTTTTACTAAATGCATACGAAAGTAAATACGGCATTTATAACTAAAATACAATTTTTAAAATTTTTGTCTATCTGTCTGTCTGTCTGTCTGTTTGTTCCGGCTAATCTCCGAAATGGCTGGGCCGATTTTGACGTGACTTTCACTGGCAAATAGCTGATTTCATAAAGAGTAACTTAGGCTACTTTTATTTTAGAAAAAGAATTGGGGTTCCGCGCAAAAACATAAAAACCCTAACACGCGAGCGAAGTCGCGGGAAACAGCTAGTATTAAATGAAATATAACAACATAATGATGTTTTACTATTCTGATGAGATAAACATATATAACCATCACCAATTCCGATCACTGCGACCAGTCTCAACGGAGACTATAGTGATTATAGTGCCCGAATGTACGCGCAAACTCAGGCTTAATCTCCATTTCCTCACTCTCATACTCGTAGTCCGGTGGTTGGATAATCCGACACGATCGGAGAGAGGTCAGGCACAGGACTAATGGCTTTACGTGCTTTTTGAGCCACGGGGGTGAAACACCGCCAACTTCCTGACTCCGGGTTCCTACTGAAAATTTCTTGACAGAAAACCCAATAACTAATTTCGAACCAAGCTGGAATTTGAACCCGGAACCTCATGAATGACAGTCTTGCTTATGATTGAGGCAGCCAAAGTTACTTCCATTAAATCTTATATTGCTATTAATAGAAGTAACAAAATATTGATCAAACTATTTTGTAAAGTGAAATAATTCAAAAAAAACTATCTACTGCATTATTTTGTTGTGTTTGTGTATTTTATATGAATTTAAGTAATTGTAATAATTTAAAATAAATGAAATATTTTTTTTATGTAATTCATATAAAATTGACATCATAACCTAGATTTAATATTATAATTTCGATGTGTATATATGAAGTGTGATATGGACTAGTTCCGAAATGAATTATTTTTAATTTAATTTTAATTTTTAATCGTATAGTAGCGGTTTAGAAATATGCAATACATCATATCATAACTGGAGATCGACAGCAGCATCTTCTTGATAATAATGGAATAAAAATAAAAATACTTTATATTACTTTAGACAATCTATGGGGACGGCCTAATTTTAAGAGTAGACTTAGGCTAGACTGTAATGGTTATGGTAATTCTATCCACAGTTCACACTGGTCCTCATAAATAAACGGTATAACCACATAATTACTGAAATTTCACAAAAACTCGAATCGTAGGGTAAAAGTTTGGCAATTTAGCTGAGAAATGTGGCGCCATCACGTCTGTTTGTGAACTGGAAAAATTGTACTTGAGTTTAACTGAACTCCTAATAATTTTAACCTACCTGTACAACTTAGAAATTTAATTTATTTTTCCCTTAACTCTTTCGTACAAAAAGCAAAAGTCGCGTAGCAAATGTCTATCTTAAGTTGTCCAAACTGTTAGGACAAACATATGGAGTATATTAGCGTCGTATACGGAGGCATTGATCTAAGTAAACAACTTCTTTGAGTAGATAGATCTGTTACCTTTATCTATATATTATGTTTAGAAAACAGCAATATGTAGAGCACAGCTCAAACTGGGCAGTTTGGACAGTAACTGTCATTTATGATGTAGGCAACTACAAGAATAGAATAGAATAGAATAGAATATTTTTTATTCAATATACATTACATGTGTAATTCTTATTGAAAGTCATTTTTTACTTTACCACTGGTTCGAAAAAAAACCCTCTGTCCTGGGAAGAACCAGCAAGAAACCCAGCGGGACAAGGAAAGGATTTTGTAAAATTCAACCCCTAAGAGGGTGTTACGTTTTGAATGAAACTTTTTATTTAACGGGACAATTGACTCGAAACTTACTAAAAGTACTCTGTAAAAAATTTCGACTTTAAAATTGGCAAGAAAATACGTATTAATAAAATAAAATATCTATTTCTTAATTGTTTAATATCTACCCGTAGAGTTTTAAAACGAGAGTGCAAAGCTATTTTATTTTTCATACAAGCTTTAGTATGTAGATGTAAAATTGTGAAATTGGGACCATAGGTTGAAGAAATGTAAGAATGTAAGAGCAATTGGTCCGGAGGACATTGACATCCCTGAGTACTAAGACGGAATACCTTGTTTCCAGTAAAAAGGGTCTCTGGTTCTCACCATACGATACGGCCAGCATTAAGCTACTATTTTACGCTGGTATTCTACGAGAGCATGATTCTACCCCGGTCGAGCCGGCTCATTCGTGCTACAATCATAATAAAACTGCAGCGTGGCTTTACCACGTATAAAGACGCCTAGAATAAACATGCCTAGACGCGGTCTCCACTCCGTAACACGTCAACTCCACCAGTTATCACTTCTGCTACAGACATGACCCGCCCATTGCCACTTCAGTTTACAATCAGTTTGCAGTTTTCAATCATAAACATCTAATAGTTTCTAAAAATTCAAAAAAAACGCTATATGTATCTAACGGTTATTAATACAACAGTAGTTGATAGATCAACGCACAGCCCAATGGATCCTGCTGGATCCATTGGGCTGTGCGTGAAATCTGAGATTTGGGCAGTAGCTGCTTTATAAAACGTAGGAATGCCCTAAGAAAGGATTTTGGAATAATATGTTTCAATTTTTATGAAACTTTATAACTTTAATTTTACGCCTCGACTGTCTCGAAACCGGTACTCAGTTAATTAAAGAAATTAATTCGTATTTAGCGCTTTTTAAAAACAACCCCTTACGGGGGCGCCAGAGGGTGATCAAATTTGTGTGAATAAAAATTACTAGGAATATTTTTTTTTCAATTTGAAAATTGGTGCATATACTCAAGAATTAAAAATAATAAAATTATCTACCCTTAGGATGTTTAAACAAGAGTGCAAAAAGACGCACAGCTAAAAGCTAGACGTAGCAATCTGAAATCTGGACATTAGGTGCCTTTTATGACGTCGCATCTACTATAAAATAATTTTGGAAAATTCAACAACTAAGGTGAAACGCGGTGTTACAGTTTGTATGAAACATTTTATTTTACAAGGCGATTTACTCGAAACTTACTGAAAATACTCTTTATACAGGGTTATTTTTCAAAGACCAGCCAAATTTAATAATTAAGTTCAAAATATAAATACTGATATACACTTTCTGCAGTTTTGAAAAATACGCGTAAATAAAGTTTCTACATTTATTTAATAATATCCGAAATTGAATGTGATATATGGGCAACAAAGACGCGCGCTCGTGTGTGTACGAGTCAATGAGCTTTTGCCTACTATTTACTTCCCTAATGACAATCTCGCAAACTAAGTTGATAACTACGACGCGAATTATGATTCCAATTTTCCCTTCATACTTTTAACGGGCTTAGAACCGTCATAATTAATAAAAAAGAAAAAAAGAAAAATACATTTCATCGACGACTGGGATAAATGCTATGCAAATAAAAGGTTCTGCACACCTCGAATTAAATAATATTTTTACTCCCACATAAAAGATACCCCTGCCTTTGTTCCGGCTCCGGCCCCCAAGCAAAGTTCTTGGGCGAAGCCGCTGAGCTTGGCCAGTGGAGCACCAAAGAGTGTGCCCACTTCACTCCCGGCTCCCACTCCCGCGCGCGCACCGGCACCTTCAGTCGCCCACGCCACGCGAAAGGAGTCCCATCCCAAACCGGCTACAGAGCCGACTCACTCCCCGGCCCTGGAGGATCTAGCCGAGGATTTTAACCTGGTCTGCAATTTCGTAGACAGCTTCGACTTAATTGAGTTACGCACCTTAGTGCACAAAATTAGGATGGCGCGCTCTGCTAAAGAACGCCTCCAGGCCTCCCTGGATCACATGGAAGTGATCGAGGCAATCAAGAACTTCAGGGCTAATTAGGCCCGAAGTTCTTGTTTACTGTTAACTTGGCTCTGTTTTATTCTATCCAAATGGATAACAAAACAACAGCTAGAATAAAACCTAGGTCGATAGCTAGTGCCTTTTACAATGCACGCGGCCTTAAAGATCAAATTGACGAAGTCCGAACCTTTCTCACTGTTCATCAGATTGATATATTGCTAGTGCAAGAGACCTTTCTTAAGCCTAGCATTAGATACCCAAAAATAGCTAATTATAGATCAATTAGAAACGATCGCTCAGGGGCACATTTAGGAGGGACCCTTATTTATTACAAGTCGTCCCTACACGTAGTTCCCATCGACACGCCTCAACTGACGGATTTAGAGGCCTCCGTTTGCAGAGTAGCCATGACCGGTCATCAACCGATCACGGTAGCTTCTGTATATCTTTCACCTAATAAAAAGCGATTTTAAAGCTCTATTCAACCGAAGTAATTCAGTAATATTAGCTGGTGACTTAAATAGTAAGCACAAAGTCTGGACAAATAATAGTAACGTTAGAAACAATACTAAAGGCAATGACTTATTAGCCCTTAGTGATAGCCTGGAATTCGATATAATAGCTCCTCCAGAGGACACTAGATACTTAACAATTCAGACTCATAGTTCGACCAAAGTCAACTTAGCACTCTTCAGGAACGTAACCTTAACGCTACGCTCTATAAAAGTGGTGCACGAGCTAACATCGGACCACCGCCCGGTCCTAATATCTTTAGGACAGTCCAGCAGTGAGGTTCTTCCAACCAAAACTGTTACGGACTGGCATAGGTTCGAGGCTAACCTCGAAACTAAAAACTCAGAATATTTAGATCAAGTGCCAGACGTTATTGACACTAAAGAGGTGGCCTTAGAAGCCATCTCTCATATCACCTCTCACATTAAAGTGGTTGCCGGGGAGTCTTCGATTCAGCTCAAGGCGTATGTTATCCACCTCAATTGAATACAACTTAAGTTCATATAACAATGCTTGTTTTTCTTTACATACATTAACATAATTTTTGGTATTAATCTTATTTCTTATTAATTTTTGTACTTTCCTTATGTATTTATTAACTTTTATATACTTCTTCAATTTGGTTTTACTGCAATTAATCCTCACTGTGTTTCCTGAAGTGGAAGAGTCGTCACCAGTCAAGTCTATTGTTGCAGATTGCTGTAATATTCTTGAAGTATCACATTGCACAAGCTCAGAGAACAGGCTTTGAGTCTGGGAGGCTTTAAGGTTATCTATATATGTTTTAAATTGTGTTATTTGCTCATTAGCCTCATTCAACTGTAACTTCAATGCAGCAATTAACCTGAGAGCTTCCTCATATTCCTTGCTGCATTGGTCAAACTCATTAACCGTTCCCTGTAGCTGATCTCTTTCTTTTATAACACTTGTGTATTCTGTATGTAACTTAACCATATCACATTTCAATTGTGTATTTTTGGCAATTATGCTAACTATTTCCCTTTCATTATCATCCCTTTCCTTAAGCAACAGTTCACACTACTCCCTGGACGCCTTAAGTTCTTGGAGCGCAAGCTGGAGTTGGTTCTCCATCTGGCGCGTCTTGGCGTTGCGAGTATTCATTTTACTATTTATTATAAATAATAAAAGAAAACAAAGATCGAAAACAGAAGTTTTTCAACAACAGAAGAAATTATCGTTAAAACAATTCGAAAAGAATACCGCAAAGAATGTAATAACCCGAGTAATAGAATAAATCTTTAATTTATAAAAGGAATGATATGAAATGAGGATTACAATAATTTTTAAAACAATGTTCGTTACCTGTCACTTTTTGTTCCAACACCAAATTGTTGTTACAATATTTATGTACCAGCTTTCTTAAATATTAAATACAAAGCGGCAGTAATTATTAGCTATAACATAAAATTGAGGTGGATATGGTGAATTTACAATATTTAAATTATTAAAATTTATCGAGACCCTTCCTCCAAAGTTGATCTGCCTTCTAGTGGCTATTTTCAATGTCTTATTGTCCACCTGAAGTGTGGAACTAGTTTAGTAACCATAAACACTCACACACACTCAGACCTACTCTAGTACAGAACACTAGGGTACACCGCATTCGCCGGCGAATACGTCGTCACAGACACACCCCGTACACGAGGTTTAACACCCGTGATACGGGGCGTTTCTAATTTTTGCGACCCGTTAACAAAATTGCGATAGTGATTCAAGCCGAGGTTCATACCTCCTTCTGAGGGGCCCTTGAATCGCATCGAGCCCCCCCTAGCTCGAGGAGCCTCACTCCGAAAGCAGGGGTCGGGGTGCCTCGGGACTGCAGTCGGAGCATAGCGTCTAGCGCTGAAGGCGCTGGCGCTGGACGATGGACGATAATAACGAAGTCGCCCGGACGGCTAGGAAGGCAGTGGAATAGTGCCAAGCATTGCCGACCTCAACCGACACGAACATCACGTCGGCGCGTACGCTGTTCAATAAACATATTCAAAAGTGACAGAAAGTTTATGTTGTTGTATATTGTTGTAATACAGACGTAACCGATGACTATCTTTAAGGCGTATTTAAAAAATTGGAATAATGTATTTACAACTATTAACAATTTAATATGATTCACTATTTACAAAAACGAACTATTTACATGTTAAATATGCAATCACTTAAAACAAAACTAAGTTACTGGTATCTGAATAGGTGTTCAAAATGGAGTCTGTTTCTCACAAAGCATAGTTGAGCACCTTTCCTTAAATTATTTTTCACATTAATTACATGTGTCTGCGCACATTTCACTTCCGTGAATGCAGCAATTATTTTGCTGCGGAGGTGGTCATATCTTTGGGCCTCTTCGACGTAAACTTGTCTCTTTATTTCACTCCATAAATAAAAGTCTAAAGTTGTAAGGTCCGGAAACCTTGCAGGACATAGTATAGGACCGCCACGCCAATCCACCTATCTTATCGGTAGCGGAAGTTTCGGATTGTGAGCATCTTCAGCGAGATATAGATAGGGTCGTGCAGTGGAGTGCTATTAATAAGTTACATTTTAACACGTCGAAGTGTGAGGTGATAAGTAACGGCGCAGACAGGCGCCGCTGCAATATCGGTACGAGGTTGACGGAACGGTAATGCGGCGCGTTACTTTCGTACATGACTTAGGTGTGCAGATGGTAGCGGAGTTAAAGTTTCGTAATCACATTGAAGATATCTGCGATAAGGCATTCCGAAACTTAGGTTTTACCCTAAGGAATTGCAGGGATTTTCTTAGTACGGCGATTATTAAAGTTTTATACAATGCACTTATTCGCAGCCGGCTGGAAACAAGTGCAATTATTTGGAATCCCCATGAAGATAAATATATCAACATGGTGGAAAAAATTCAAAATAAATTCACGCGGTTTCTTTATTTAAAGGAGTGCGGCGTCTGTCCTTTCTACCCGCTGATGTACCCGAGCTTGCTCATGATCGGCATGATCGGGTACAGCCAGCTTGGTGTGAGACGTGACGTCGCACTCTGCAAGTGCGTGTGGCGAGTCTTGCATGGCCAGCTACCCCATACTGAGGTACTGGAGCTGTTTGTGCCCGATAAGGCGGTGGTTAGGCGTCGCCCACATCCCACCTTTATAGTGCCGCACGCGAGGACAAATCTGCTCAGGTTTGCACCTATGTCACGGGCTTTAATGTTATTGAATATTATTTCCGAAGAAACGGACATTTACCACTGCAGCCTGGCAAAGTTCACAGAAGCGGCGCACAGGGTCTGTAAGATTTTATTATAATTTTTTTTTTCAATTTATATTTTTTGATTGTAATAGTATAGGTATATATTTTATGTCAGTAGTTATATTTATCAGTTCTTGTTTGTTTTGTGTACAGCATCGTCTTTGTTTTGTACTGTTATGATGCTGTTACTGATATTTTAATAAATAAATAAATAAATCTTCGTATTCGCTATTAAAATAATAACGCACTGAACTTGAATAGTGAAGCGAAACACAGTCGTGTTGGAAATTAAAATTATTCAGAAACACTAGGGGCATATATCATCTGTAACAGACTTTAACCCTGTATATAACGCTGCAAATGGAAATTTAGCAGCAAAATCTTTGTTGATATAATATATAAAGCAATTTTTTGCCACTCCACATTAATCTACGTCCCGCATCGTAAACGAGCTATTAAGCCCTGGATCTGGAACACCCGGTCTTGTACGATGCATTAGGAATCGTGACAAGTTACACAAAAAGGCTAAACTGGATCCTAACAATGCCATATTACAACAAACCGACTCTAGGTACCGTAATTTTTGCAATAATCTTTTAAAAAAACTAAAAACCGAATTTAAACAAACCGAGTTCAAAAAGAATAAAGATAATCCCAAAGAAATGTGGCATACTATTAATAAAGTCGCCAGTCTAAAAAAGCATCTCCGTCCCCCACTGAATTGTTAAACCTCGCCAAAGACCCCCATGAATCAGTAAACCTAATAAATGAATTCTTTGCAAGTATAGGTAAGTCCCTTGCAAATGAAATACAAATTAGAAGACGTACTTGTTTCACTAGTTCCGTAAACATCACTCATATTGAGCCACAGAGAGATTCGATGGCTTTACTTAATGTGGATTATAATGAAGTTGAGAATACTATTATGAACCGTAAAAATAATTGCGCTACAGGTGTTGACAGCATTCCTACTCAAGTTTTTAAGAATGCAAGAACTAGCCTTATTCCACCTTTGACTCACATAATCAATCAATGTTTTCTCTTGTACATCCTATTTATAAAAACGGAAATAGAGATATGATAGGGAACTACAGTCCCATCTCGGTGCTGACAATAGTATCTAAAATTTTGGAAAAGCTTTTAAATTCTAGACTAACTAAATTTTTAGAAAAGACAAACGCAATTGCACAAAATCAGTATGGATTTTAAAAAATTAAATCAGTGTAAATTTGCGACTCGGGATTGGTTACTGAATTTGATATCGACGAGATATAAAATATTATTCAGAACGCACGCAAGCACGCACGCACGCACGCACGCAGGCACGCACGCACGCACGCAGGCACGCGCGAACGCACACGCAGGCACGCACACGCACACGCATACGCACACGCACACGCAAACGCACACGCACACGCACACGCACACGCACACGCACACGCACACGCACACGCACACGCACACGCACACGAACACGCACACGCACACGCACACGCACACGCACAATCACACGCACACGCACACGCACACGTACTCGCACACGCACACGCACACGCACACGCACATGCACACGCACATGCACACGCACACGCACACGCACACGCACACGCACACGCACACGCACACGCACACACACACACACACACGCACACACTTACATATCCCACACATCCAATATATAAATAATACTCATACACACACCCAACAAATCTTACAAACTTAATACTCCCTCATGCATTCACGCTCCCCGTATATAATTATACCATACACCAAACACACCTAGTGGTAATCTTGCTTAAATTCTATTTTGTTTTGTATCTACCGGCATGTTATAATTTTTATTTTAGCTTGAAAAGGTTCTAAATATTATTTGTTAAGAAATGTTGTAAAAGATCTTACCTACTAAGTTATTATTTAATTCCCAGAGTGGAAGGCGCAGGCAGCCGTGGCACAGTTTATACCAGTACGGCTGCCGACGTTAACCTCTCAATGTAATTGATGGTACTTTTTATTTAAATAGTGTAAGTCACGATGTAAAATTTGTGGAGTGAATAAAAAAATATATAATAATAATAATATAAATATTAATATTCCAGGAAATCTTGAATAACACCTTGTAACATGTGCTAATAATTACCACCTATTAATCGTCTTTCAATGAAGTACGAGTCCACACTTATGTTATCAATAATTCTGGCCCAAACATTTACACTAAATCACACTTGATAATTACCTTTTATAGCGTGTGGGTTGCATACTGTCCAGTAATGTTTGTTGCGACTATTATAAAGCCCTACACGCGTAAACCTTTTATAGCGTGTGGGTTGCATACTGTCCAGTAATGTTTGTTGCGACTATTATAAAGCCCTACACGCGTAAATAGGGCTTCATCAGTTCACATAATGTTATATAGTAGTGTTGCGCGCCCCTATTAATGTCTTGTACATGGCAACACTAGTTACCACTAGCGCCCTCTATTATCGAGTAGCAGAACTAGGAGAGTCAAGATCCTTCTAGAAATATCGGGACCGATATGTACTCGAACATTCTAGATGTTTCTATAGTAAAAGGTTCTGGAAACTACCTGAGGCCGATATAACTGCGAACTAAAGTGATCAGTAGTACGATTGTGTTTTATTATTAGTGTGGGTTAAGTTGTAATTAGTGCTCTGTAATTATAGTGTCGATTTAGGTAATTCACTCGGCAGTTTTTAATTGTCTCGAAACCCAAGCTCCTAACAGTAACTCGTATTATCAATGCTTGGCAACAACCATTCACAAAAATGTTTTCGAGGTGGTCCATCGTTATTATTCAGTGCTTGCACACGTTGGTAATGAAATGGAAGTATATCCAGAAGAATTCAGTAGTTTCCACACGTAGTACTGGCTGTGTCAAGTAATACTAACTACGAAAATTTAAAAAGAGGACACTCGGTACGTAATGAGTTCACAGTCAAGTCAACATTGTCGGCCGGCCAGACCAGGTGAATGGAAAGGAAAGGGCGAGAGCGTTTGTTTTTACCGAGTCAAAACAATTAAAGATACCTAAATCTCTAACCGAGCGCGAGCGCTTCGTCCGAACTCAACACTTCTTTACGAATATGTGCGTGCGTAGAAAATAGTAGACGCTTCATATTTATGAATGACAAGCAATTAAAATAATGCCTATTTCCTCACATATTGAATATAGAGGATAAAAGTACCTATAAAATGTTTCCGTATTTTTTCTTGTTTATTTTTTTTTTCACCATTCGCTTATGCTATCTATTCTGAACCTCCTCTGCAAATTTGGCCGGTTATGGTAAAATAACCCTGTTTAATATAAAAGAACACATATTTTATAATTTTGCAAAGCAACGGGTGATTATGAGGCCAGAGGGTGTTCAAATGTGTCTGGAGGAAAACTAATTTTATAAATCATAAAGTCGAACATTTAAAGTTGAGAACTATATGTAGCCCTTTCGCGTGTCACTTTCAGACAAAATCTGTTCGTATTGTGTAATGAAAAGTCTACTGTAAATATTGTATAAGGTATCTACTGTAATTACTGGCAGTAATGATAAAATTTTGACACTAAAATTACACAAAGTTGATAAATCTGTAAGTCATTGACAAATTTTGATCAATGTTTCACGATAAAATTACAAATAAACGTTAACTAATTTTGATATTATTCGTGTTTCTCATTTAAGCCATACGATAAAATATCATAAAAAATAAACTTTATAAAATTAAAATTAATTTTTGTTGCTTAGCGCACTTTTCGAAACGAAAGCTACAAACTCTAAATCGATCGAACAGTGCCTTTTTAAAACTAATTTATACCTCATTTAAACAGCAGTCGAGAGAAGACCCGCCCCGGTTGCTAGTTGGCAATACAGTGACACATCATCAGTATATACAGGGTTTTGGCGGGAAATTGACCGGCGGCGATTTGCTGCTCCTGTATTATTGTTTAAATATTGGTTTGAAGTGGACTTTGATATGTAAAAGTGTTGCGATTTTGTGTATTAAGTGTCTACGCATGTGAACTATTAGTGGAAACAGTGAAACAAGTGCTCTGATGGTGATGGATTCTCAAGATAAGCTGTTTGTTTGCATAGACACCTTTAGATACCATCGCCAACTATCAGCTGTCTGCTGTATTAAGTTGCCGCCAAAATCTCCCAAGAACTGCACAATGTGACGCATCAACATATTGTGAAGCAGTATACTATGAAGGAGTGGGGAAATTACAATAAACCGAATAAAAATACTTAAGACTTGGCCTAAAGGTCTAGATACCAGGCCATAAACTCCAAAAAAAAAATCAGTATATACATTTTTTGTCATGCTCTGCAATTGATAACATTACAAATCATGACATTGACAATGACATGCGATTAACATTTGTACATCATAGTCAATAGTAATTTCATTACAAGTTAGGTAGTAGGTACACATTTCACCAAGAACCAAAAGAAAACTCAAACCGAAAGCAAAGTAATATTGAGCAAACTAAAGATGGTTAATATATCTTTTAGCAGTTAAAATAAACAGTTAAAAATTAACAAATTTATTAAATAAATAAAATTAACTACGATAAATAAAATTATCATATTCCAAAACGATCCAGGACCTTACTGATTTATATATTAAATTATTCATATTTATGCCATCTAGCGTGTTCTTTACGTACCACCATGAGAGTCAATCAATTTTCGTTCCATAAAATGACTACCTATATCCTATATAGACTGGAGTAGATAGCGGTTTACGAAGTCATTTTATTCGAAAGAAAATACATGTCACAGATTAATGGTAACAGTTCTGACGCGCGATAACTTATCATTAATCTAAGATACATGTATTCTTTTCATTTATTACATTTAATTTAGGCTTCACATGTCTAAAATATATAATAATAAATATAAAATCAAACTTATATCCACTATTTTATGCTAAACTTGTGGTTGAAAGTTATCATCTTTATTTATAAAAACTAGCTGGCCAGGCAGACTTTGTTCTGCCATTTTCGACGACCCTTCACATACGAAATCCTTGAATTCGTAATAAAAAAATATTGAGTGTCACTTATCAGGATAAAAACTATCCTATCTTTCAAGTTGGACCAAACTGAACAGAAAGTGCAAAATTTCATTGAAAT
The DNA here is from genome assembly GCA_963668995.1 of Parnassius mnemosyne. NCBI lineage: Eukaryota > Metazoa > Arthropoda > Insecta > Lepidoptera > Papilionidae > Parnassius > Parnassius mnemosyne. Next base: position 33,138,179 of record CAVLGL010000001.1, on the reverse strand, counting down.
CAGTTCAGTAGTTTAGAAGTTAATCGGGGACAAACAACGTGCCAGGTAATTTTTATATATAAGTAAAGATATTGGCTAAATTCATTCATTAGTGGTTGATGTTAATTTTATGTACTCATACTTTGTTGTTACGCTATTGACTGAAACGTTGGTTGGTATATTAATTTAAGGGGCTACTCCATGCGAACGACCTTGAGCATTTGACCGGCGCGCCGTTCGTATATTGTAGCGAACGGCTCGCCGGAAGAAATATGTAAGACGCCACCTATTGTACGAAAGTAGTATTATTTTTTCAACATCAATAAACTATTTTATGGAAATACACATAGCGTACAAAGATAAATGTATTTTAATTTTTTTATTCTGTATATATTAGTTGCATTATATTAGAATTATGTATTTTCATATATTATCTAATTATGAAATTTTATAATTAATTATATATTAAAACGGAAGCATTGAAAATTGTGAGTTTAAAAGATACCTATTCACTATAGGTAAATAAATAGATAACTCGGCTTTTGTACAAATATTTGGTGCAATAAAAAATATATAAATACAAAAATCAACAAGAAGTATAAGGGTTCAATCTTTCAATTTCAGTTGTAAAAAAACGTTACACCCACACTAGGATTTTCTCCTGTGTCGTGGAGGCAGTTTACAAACATAAATTGCACAAAGACAAACATCCAGACCCGGAACAATTATTTGTAGGCCATACAAATCTTGTTCCATGCGGGATTCGAACCCGCGGCCCCCAGCGTAACAACTGATTGCTAAGCCACTGCGCCACCATGAAGCTAATACAAAGACTAACTTTGTATTTGCTTCATGTTCGCCGGGTTATAGCTAAAGTGACCATACGTCCCGTTTTGAACGGGACTGTCCCTTTTCTCGGTCTCCTGTCCCATTGTCCCCAAACAAAGCTCCGGGACACAAAATTGTCCCGTAACTCGTTGGATGGAAGTATTCAAAGTCAACAATCTTCAACATAATTTTTTTTAATCGAATATATTTTATGTCTACCTGGTACGAATGCTCCGGTAGAAAGAGTATTTTTTTATTTTGCATAAATTGTGGACGTCTGAAAGAAACACTTACGGTTCCAGAGTTCTAAAGGCGATGTTGTTAACAAAGATAACAATAAAAAACTTGAGCAGAATTTTATTCTTATTTAAAATCATCGCCAACTTTATTAAAGCAAATTTAATCCACTGACAAATGTAATTAATAATTAAAAAAAAAAATATGTTGCATTTAATAATTACCGTCTATACCGAATATAATTTTATAGTGAACACTAATTGTATAAAGTTATAGTTTTTAGAGTATAAATAAACCCATGTCCTGTTATGAGTTAAAAAATAAATGGTCAGTTTAGTCTTTTTAGTTAAATTTAGTTTTAAAAATTTTTAGTTTATAGTAAAAAGTAGGTATATTAGTACTTTTTACCGAGTTATAAGTATAGAACACCTTATGTACTCAATTATATTTTGAAAAAGAAGAAAAAACAAGGAATAAATAATATACTATATTTTAACAAAAAACTATAAGTTAGTAATACTAATTATAACTTAGAACATAAATCAAAAACTCATAACTGACTTTTTGGCCCGACCCAGGATTCGAACCTGGGACCTCATGATCAGCAGTCGCACTACTACAACCACTAGACCAACGCGGCAGTACTATACCTGATAAGATATTGTGGTTGGGTGATAATATTGAATTAGCCTTTTATAGTGTAAATTATAATATTTGTCGAAATTTTAATTATGGATTCGAACCTTATATGCTAATGGTGCTTCATTTTTTTATTTGCATTTACTTCAAAGAAAATACACGCAAAAATCTTCATCGCGCAGTAAAAAACACAACAAATATATGTATAACTAATACGAAAAATTATACCCAAAACAAACAAATAATACTACCTATAAATAACCTAATAAGTAATAATATTATCGACTCATATGACGTGGCGTATGCGTTGGTCGACGCTCTAACGACACGGGCTTCACGTCGAAGAGCTCAGCGCTCACTGACTTCAACAAGCCCGTGAGCAGTAAATATGCCCAGATTTTAAAATAATTTCTTAATAAAATCAAATTTTGGTCTTTTGAAAAAAAATTTACTATAGAAATGTTTATTAATAAATTGCCTATCCATTGGTGTAAATCGCAAAATAAAATAATACTTACTTTACGAGGAGATGCATGTTATCAATAATAATTTCACATTTATGTGGTTTCGTTGTAAGGAGATTATATTAATATATATTCCTTTAAAAAAAATTGGATATAGCTTTTATGGAATCAAGATTATGTAGAAATATAATGTGTTTTTTATTTGTTGATATATCTTTTAAATAAAAAGTAGATAGCTCCTAAAAACCGCCCAAATAACGACTAGCGCGACATTTTGCTCAACCTGCGCCTTAAAGGAAGCGCGTCAGTTTAATATTATTTTGTTTAATTTACATTTTCATCAAAACATTACCTGGGATTTATATAAAAGTTGGAAAAAAAATACAAGGGAAGTTAATTAAGATCTTTTTATGTTTTTTTTTATTGTTTAGTGTAGTGTACAAATGTATGGTAATAGTTAAGAGATTAATTTTCACCTTTTATGATGCTACAACTGTGGGACCATTTTGAAAAATGTGCCGGAGGCGAAAAATAGGCAATATGTAATAAAAAGACTTTATCGTACAAATAATGTTCTGAACATTGATAAAATATAACTAATAAATAATAATCATGTCTACTTAATAAAAGAATCAAAAAAAATAACAAAATAATTTGAAAGGCAGAAAATATAAAACTTTTATATTAAGTGTAAATACCAATTATCACCAACATTTAATAATAATCAACATTTTATTGTAAATTATAATATAATGTAAATAATTAATAAACTTTTAAATAATTTTTAACACTAGAGAGTCCTGTACCTACCTATTAAAGAATGAAAAAATGTTTATTGAATTAATATTTCATGCGTAAAATTTAAACAATATAATTAACATCAACCGATTAAAAATAGAAATTCAATAAAAAAGTAAGTAATATTTTAACTGCTAGTTTTATCTGTTAAAAAAATTAACAAATAACCTTTAACGAATAAATAAATTTAACCATTAACGACATGGTTAGAACAAACAACAGTGATGACGTCTGCTCAATCTCGATCTCTCTTTCTATTCTTGTTTCCAGTTTCCTCTTCCTGTACTCCTTTCAGACTTATAATGGTGCCTATATACCATCGGCCATGATTGACAAACACAGAATGGGGCATGATTGCCACAATCATTGCGCGGCTGCCAACAGAAGGACGTTAAAACAGTAACAACTTTCGCTATTTATTTTAATTAGTTTATAATATATCTATTATTGAAATGTAGACCATAACAAAGTGGTGAAAAAAAGGAAGTTGTTCTATTTTTACTTGTTCTATTTGAGCATATGTTAACTATCAATAGTCTATGTTAACTATACACCGAAACAGAACAAGGTAAGTTTATAGAGCATCGGCGTTCATGTAGACGCACGCAAGATCATGGCTGAACTTCCTTTGGTGTTTGTCCGAAAAACCGACACAGCGGCCATTACGCTCGCTCTTTTCCAATCATGGGTGTCGTAGGCGATAGAGGCCTTTTACACGATCGTAAATCGTAATAGCTAGGCTTAGTCGTTCGTCCATCATGACTGATGAAATGATGGGAGTATAGGGCCCTATTACATTAGGCTTAGAACTCAATTTATATAGTGGGCCGATCCCGGCGGCACTGCAATGTCGGGCCGACCCGTGACGGGAGTGAAGCGAGCCCCGAACATCCAGTCGATTTTCAAAAATCAGTTTAATATACTGGTCCCGCAGTACGGGAACTTTCAGATATTAAGCTGAAAAGAACAGATTTTTTTATCTAAAATACTGCCCACCAATGGAGGGTGTCGAAGCTGACAGAGTCCTATAATGTTTGCTCGTACTTTAATATTTCGATTTGAACTTTGTTTACTTTAAAAGAACAGTAGCTCCTCCCAGTCACATAATTATATTTGTCCGTTATTAAATATACTATGAATATATTAAATTGATGTTACCAATAGAAAACTAGTATGGAAAAATATTGTATCATCCAATCAATGAATAAATCAATTAATAATTGAGAAAATTAGGGAATAAATTAGTGAATAAATTAATTACACTAATAGTATAATTATACTTATTTCATCACTATTAATAAAAATTTTAATAGTGGTGAAATAAGTCTACAAAAGGCTCAGAATCAGAATCAGAATCAGAAATATTTATTGGCCATAATATAACAATCGTTACAGGCAAGTCATTGGTTACAAAAGTTCTTAAATTTATAAGGTTAAATTACATTATTTAATTACATTATTGTACTTTAATTTAGTTACATTGACGCTTTGCATCATAGAATTAGGTAAGTTATTTTGTTTGCACTTTGCACAAGAATGATGATTCCAAGAGTTCCATTGACATGTATTCGCTTAATTTGTAAAATGGGTTATTTTCAAAAAAATACTTAAGTTTTCGTTTAAATATGCTATAGTTTAGGCTGGTTATACTTTTTGGTAATTTATTATACATCAATATTTTTGAGTAACGCCCTTGTTTTTTTACTTTGATTAATCTATTTATTGGTAGAACACGTTTTTCATTATAACGCCGGACGTAATAATGGTTTAAACCTATAGGAATATAAAATTTTACTTGACGACATTATGTTACGACCTAACATTGATCGATTGATCCAAATCATGTTCCACCGTGTACTATCGTATCCCGCTCACATGCTCCACATATATATCACGAGACCATCTAATTGTGTCACTTATCATAAACCTCCTCATCATCCCTGCGTAGCGTAAGCGACCAACTTTGAGGAAGTCCAAAACTCTTTGATTGTTATCATCCCACCCGCCCAGAGAACCCACTATAAATGCGTTGACACTGACCCGATATCCTCGTGCCCTAAGTTGCTCTGTCAAGCAACCATATTTTGTGATCTTTTCCATTCTAGCAGCCCTGAACGCTGCCAACCTATTTTCAAATGGAATAGTGAAGTCTACAATTTTGATCTCTTTACTAACTTCGTCTCGAAATACAATATCGGGTCTCAGCAACGCTGCTGCTCCATGTGTTTCCTCCACGGTTTGGTTAGTAGTGACGAGTCCCGGGCATCTCAGTGCCTTAACGAGCCTGCTTTGAATATTGGCGTGCCTAAGTTTAAGGTGATAAAGGCTTCTACCCGATCGCTTATAGTAATAGCTAGGCTTCGTCGTTCGTCCATCATGACCGATGAGAATATTCGTACAGGGCCCAATAATATTAGGCTTAGATATCAATTTTCAATTTATATAATATATGTGGGCCGATCCCGGCGGCACTGCAATGCCGGGCCGACCCGTGACGGGAGTGGAGCGAGCCCCGAACATCCCGTCGATTTTCAAAAATCAGTTTAATATACTGGTCCCGCAGTGCGGGAACTTTCAGATATTAAGCTGAAAAGAACAGATTTTTTATCGAAAATACTGCCCCCCAATGGAGGGTGTCAAAGCTGAGAGAGTCCTATAATGTTTGCTCGTACTTTAATATTTCGATTTGAACTTTGTTTACTTTAAAAGAACAGTAGCTCCTCCCAGTCACATAATTATATTTGTCCGTTATTAAATATACTATGAATATATTAAATTGATGTTACCAATAGAAAACTAGTATGGAAAAATATTGTATCATCCAATCAATGAATAAATCAATTAATAATTAAGAAAATTAGGGAATAAATTAGTGAATAAATTAATTACACTAATAGTATAATTATACTTATTTCATCACTATTAATAAAAATTTTAATAGTGATGAAATAAGTCTACAAAAGGCTCAGAATCAGAATCAGAATCAGAAATATTTATTGGCCATAATATAACAATCGTTACAGGCAAGTCATTGGTTACAAAAGTTCTTAAATTTATAAGGTTAAATTACATTATTTAATTACATTATTGTACTTTAATTTAGTTACATTGACGCTTTGCATCATAGAATTAGGTAAGTTATTTTGTTTGCACTTTGCACAAGAATGATGATTCCAAGAGTTCCATTGACATGTATTCGCTTAATTTGTAAAATGGGTTATTTTCAAAAAAATACTTAAGTTTTCGTTTAAATATGCTATAGTTTAGGCTGGTTATACTTTTTGGTAATTTATTATACATCAATATTTTTGAGTAACGCCCTTGTTTTTTTACTTTGATTAATCTATTTATTGGTAGAACACGTTTTTCATTATAACGCCGGACGTAATAATGGTTTAAACCTATAGGAATATAAAATTTTACTTGACGACATTATGTTACGACCTAACATTGATCGATTGATCCAAATCATGTTCCACCGTGTACTATCGTATCCCGCTCACATGCTCCACATATATATCACGAGACCATCTAATTGTGTCACTTATCATAAACCTCCTCATCATCCCTGCGTAGCGTAAGCGACCAACTTTGAGGAAGTCCAAAACTCTTTGATTGTTATCATCCCACCCGCCCAGAGAACCCACTATAAATGCGTTGACACTGACCCGATATCCTCGTGCCCTAAGTTGCTCTGTCAAGCAACCATATTTTGTGATCTTTTCCATTCTAGCAGCCCTGAACGCTGCCAACCTATTTTCAAATGGAATAGTGAAGTCTACAATTTTGATCTCTTTACTAACTTCGTCTCGAAATACAATATCGGGTCTCAGCAACGCTGCTGCTCCATGTGTTTCCTCCACGGTTTGGTTAGTAGTGACGAGTCCCGGGCATCTCAGTGCCTTAACGAGCCTGCTTTGAATATTGGCGTGCCTAAGTTTAAGGTGATAAAGGCTTCTACCCGATCGCTTATAGTAATAGCTAGGCTTCGTCGTTCGTCCATCATGACCGATGAGAATATTCGTACAGGGCCCAATAATATTAGGCTTAGATATCAATTTTCAATTTATATAATATATGTGGGCCGATCCCGGCGGCACTGCAATGCCGGGCCGACCCGTGACGGGAGTGGAGCGAGCCCCGAACATCCCGTCGATTTTCAAAAATCAGTTTAATATACTGGTCCCCCCGCAGTGCGGGAACTTTCAGATATTAAGCTGAAAAGAACAGATACTACACTTTGATCTTAGCCAAAAGGCCGAGAAGCGATACTGTACATTGTGCATCGAGGTCTCTTATTTACTACGAAATAATCCCAACATCGCGTTCTAGCAATATAACAACTAACATACAGCACCATCTATCGCACCTTTAACGCGACAATCTTAACTCTTAATACAAAAATTCTACGTACACGAACACAATATACTCGTACTTACAAATTACAAACTTACATTCTTATTTTATTATAATCATGAATCCATTTAAAGTTAAAGAGTAATTCTAATTTTGAACACAATATTGCGGCTGCTACGTTTTTACATTACTTATTTAATTAGCCTGTTATCATCTATTATTACTTATATCATTTTTTTATATTCAGATTAAGTATAAGGTATTCTATTTTAATGCAAAGAATCGAAATAAGCAATTAAAACTTTTTTCTGCTTTTCCTAAGACCAAAAAGGAATGGTAGATGGAGCGTTGTTTACATTTGAAGTTCAAGTGACTGAAAAAGCTTGATGGAAAATAAATTTTTAAAAAGTTGTTCTTCTTTGGAATTTATTCTTTGATACTCAAATTCATGAACAAGGATAAAAAAATCATATGTCAATATCAATCAATTATTTTTATTCTTCATGCATTCCTTTAGAAAATTGTACGGGCATGAGCATTTTAAAAGATAAAATAAATAACGATAGCACTTAACCACGACGGCGCGCTAAAAGCCTTCCGGCGTCCAAATGGCCGTTCGTATCTAACGTTTTATGTGTAAACATGAATAACTCCTGAATTTGTCGAAGTAAGTAGTTCTTAATTATATTTGTAATATCTAGTATTTGCAATAATAAACGTCATAAGAATAACATTTCAATCACAGTTAATAAATAGTATCGAATGTAAGTGTCATAAAAGACGACAGAGAGAAACGAATTAGAAGATGGGCAGCAGCGTCTTCCTAATAGCGACTAAACATAAAAAAACTGATGTTGCCAACCCGCTTGCCAAGCTTGGCAACTATGGCAAATATCCCCCCTATGAGTCTGTCTATGGGGGAGGCCTATGTTCAGCGGTTGACTGTAATAGACTGTAACGGTAACGGTATAAATACTATGTATGTAGGTAAATGAGGTAAATAGGTATCTACATAATCTTTGGGTAAGAAATGCACTCGTTGTCACAGCAAATTCTAAACACAGTTCCTTCAGATAAAACACTGAGCGTGATTTTACGTACAGATGGGTTCTACTGCAAATTTGCTGTAGGGCAGTAGGGCCGAACAGTGTTACCAACTCGAAGTTTGTCTCAGAGGTTTGGAGGTACTCATAATTAATGTTTCTATTGTGTAACAAATATTTCACCTATTTTTATAAGGAACTCCATGTGAAAGCGGGATCATTGATCATCGATTCCCAAAATAAAACCTGAAAAAAAAATATTGTAAACAGTATCATGCTAGGTTTAGTAGGTATATCCTGGTTAAACAGTTTTTAATTATAAATATTCAGTTCCTTTATTTATATAAATAAACTTACTTGAACCAGAGGCACAGATTACTTAATAGTTTACGAAACCTAAAGACAATTTATAGCAGTGATAATTGAGAATTCACTTGAGATTCTATGGTAAGTTGTTATTATTAGAATCAATTCAAATTAATAATTTATGTAAAATCTTCAACACAATAACCTTGAGAGCAATTTCTTTATTTTTATATAATAAAAGTAGTTTACTATTAGAACTACGTCGGCTTTGTGGGTCGATGTAGTACTTTACAGAACGTGTAGATGCCGCTGTTACAGAATTATTTTATTTGTAAAATTTGTTTTAATATTATTTTTGCGGATATAGAACTAAAAAAATTTCAAAAATTCGAAATGTTGGTAGATTTTTTTGAAAGGTAGTAGATAGGAGTTAGATAATAAAAGTTGGTAGATCTACCGAAAAGTTGGTAGAGTTCGTAACACTGGGGCCAAAGCAAGCATAAAGTAGGCCTAGCAAACATTAAAATACATAAATGTGGGTACAATAACGAAATATTATCTCTCTGAAACTTTATTTGGGCCCGGTCTTATCGAAGGACCCTTCCTATGTAAAGCCGCTAAAGTATCAATGCGTGCTCGTTATTACTTGTACTTGAATACGTTAACATTTGTTAATATATATTATTGCCATCTATAAAAATTTATTTGAACTTTAAAAATCAAGTCATGATTATTCGAGAAACTTAATAATTTAGTTTATAGTAATAGTAACAGATGGCAGTACAACAAAAATTCTTAATATTGAAACAAGTGACATCTATTGATTCCATGTGGTAATATATGAATGCTTTCGCAGCGTACGTATATTTCTTTTATAAACAGATGTCGTTAAAATTATATCATAAGGTTGTGCCGATTTTTTTGTGTAGGTAGGTACATAATATGTTACTAGCAAAATTTTCTGTTAAGGTATATATTAGGAATTGTTGAATGTTTAGCAGTCAATTTTAACTAGTGAATACTATTGTAAGTATTTAAGGATATTTGTGAAATCAAATAAGCGATTTTAATCATTATCATCATATTATGTCCACTGCTATGTATAGGTATCCTAATAGGTCACCTAACGTGACCATTTTTTTTTTGTCAAAGCGTGACGTCTCTTACGAAGTTATAGTAAATAAAAGTTTTTGGTGGTTTACAAGTTTTTTTGGTTATGGAAGGTAATAACAATATTAAAAAATAATCAAAGCACTTATTACAAAATAATTAAGTAGGTTGCCCTAGTAGTGGTGTGACTTCTACATAGTATTTTTGTCATAGAATTATTACGCATAGAATTTTATTATTAAGCATACTAGTACGCGCACCGAAAGTGAAGCGAGTAAAACTAACGCGAAACCGCGTTAGTTGACTCAGCGACGCGTCAGTGCTTGGCACATAGTACCTTTATATATACTGAAAGTGCTGGAATAATTCAACCCAACGGTTTTCAGCAGCAATATTCTCATCTTTCCAGCCAGTCATTTTTTCGTTTGTCGCAAGTTGAAAATAAGCGAAAACTCGTCAAAGACTTTCGTATCCAGGCTGCTGCTAATAAATCCTTGGGTGATCAGCACATCCATTACTTTTTGTACCTCATCCCAAGTTTTTCCCTTTTGTTAAATTTGCCCATTCAAACAATTCTAGTTCTGTCTTGAATTAACACCACTGCTCCAAATATTCTTTGCTTGTCCTATAAAACTCAGCCGCTGCAGTTTTAACATTCTGCTGGTCAATTTCAGTTTCATGTAATTTTACAAAATCGTGCTCTCTTTGAGTGCCAAGTTATCTCAGAGACGATTAATTTCCTTCACAGAGTCTATTGCAGACACCTTTTGCCCCTCAATTTGTAACACAGCTTCATAAAAATGTCGCTGCTTAAAAATAAAACCACAACTCTGAGCTGGGATTTTCGAAAAACATTTTTAAAATATTTGGGCATTTGTCGATACTTAGAAAATAGCTTTTTAAAGGCTAAAACATTTTTAGAACTCTCTCAAGCGCGGGCAATAACGCAAGCCGCCTTGTTTTACTGTAGCCCAGCAGTTTGTGATACTCTGTGTCAGTTGAATCACAAAACTCTTTCAAAGTTTCGACTCAAACGCTGTAGATGTAGTAGAATGAATAAGTTTTCACAATGATGCATTCAAAGTCAACAGGTAGACAATCAGCGGCAGTTTTGGTCGCATTGTGGACTATGTGGGCTCCACATCCAATTCCAATCCAAGTGAATGATTCAATTTTGCGTAAACATTATTACTCCCTTTTCTATTCTTTCCTCCAAAACTGCAGTTGGTGTTGTCTCCACAAAATGCCATAATTTTTTTATTCAAATCATTGCAATATAATATTTCCTTCAAATAATCGACAATTACATCCGATGTTTTGCCTGGTTGCTCCCGAAACTCTATAACCTTGACTTTTACGCCTTCGCACCTTCGCATGGTAAAAAATAGCAAATCAAAACTGGAAATAATTTTAAAGAGCCATGTCTTGAAGCATCCGTTAATGAAGTTATGCAGTGGGCTTCGCAAATATGCTTTTTCAATTCATCGATTGATATAGATGACAGCACATTTACAATAGCTTGAGATTTTGTACGTAGGACATTTAAATTTTTGCTCAAAACATGCTTGAATTAAATTAGAAGAACAATCATTTGAGCGAAAGCTGTGATTATGTTCTACCTCTACCTCACTACATACCACATACCCATAGCTCTACCCTCAGCTGCAGCTATGTCCAAATCTTTGGACGTCGGCGAATCGGTTCTCTTAAAAAAGTAAGCATTGACGAGCTTGAAGCAGCAGCTTGATCAAAAAGCCTGTGTTTTTCTGACTTCATATGCTTTTCAATATCACTGGCACCACCATCTCCAACAATAAAATCAGTACGACTCTTTTCACACGTTACGTCTGCTATATTATCAATTCTTTGTTTTACAAATGAATACTTGTGTTGCAAAGTAATATTAAACGAGCACTTGCGCTTAGGCATTATTGTTATGTTATAATCACACGCGTACGTATATCTACTCTTTGTTTCGTTCGACTTGAACTAAAACAAAACTTGCAGTCACCGGTTGAACAGCGAGTAAGCGCCGGCGAGTGGGATCTATCTATCCAACTCGATCCTACTGACGTGTGTCATCGCGGCGCTCCTCCACAGCCGCGTCGCACCACGCGTTGCGAGCGGGATAAATAATTTTTTAATTATTGTTAGGTCTGTTTGCGAAAGCGGGACTGTCCCGCCCAAAGTGGGACGTATGGTCACGTTAGGTATTCCCCAAGGAATGCTACAAAGCACAATCCTATAGCGCTTGTGCCAGCGCATACCCGAATCGCTTAACAGGTCGTCGCTAAATCTAGTTGGGGTTTGGTGAGAAGATACTTCACTTACCGGAACGAGACTGGCAATTAAGAATCTTTCTTCTTCATCGGTTGTCAGTTTTTCGAGCTACATGGCTGACTATGTGCCAGTTCAGCTTACTTATTCGTTGCGCTATGTCGGTTACTCTGAACTACTGCGTACATCCTTATTAAGAAGGCTATCGCACAAATAATCTACGAGCATAGTCCTCTCCATAAGCATATGGTTGTGCGTTCGCACAAATTTATAAATTTTATAAAGATATAAATCATTAGTATTTATATATACATAGTAGTATTGAATGTTCTAAATGTCTTTTTATTTCATTCATTGAGAAAAGCATACTATATTGGGGAGACCGGAGATGGTTGACTATAGGGGCATGCTGACTTGCTGTCAAAAACTCGACCTACGACCTATGTAAGTGTTGCCTCATCAAACTAGGCGCGAAAAACCGTTTTCTAACCCCGCTCGGGTACCGGAAGAGCGGCATCGTCTACGCACGTCGTTTGGGAGAAGGAGCTTAATATCCAAAAAAAAACCATGTAAGTAATTGTTTACCTCCTAATATATTTTGTAGTAACGCCTATATACTCGTTATTTACTGTCAAGTAATTTAAAGTAAAAGTTTGATTGATAACATTATTTATTTATTTCGCCGCAGTTTTGAGGCTATGGGGCTGGTTGACCGCCTAGTCAACCTACCTCATAGTAGTCTGGGTATACTTTACATGGAATAAAGTTACTTTTCTTTTTAATTTATCAAATGCTTGTTGTTGCAGAACCATGCGAACGTACAAAAACGAGATCGAGAAAGTACACCCAAAGATGTCTTCAATAAAGCATGTCAAAAAGTTATTTTTGATAAAAATATGTATTAATTCTACAGCAGAAGAATTTGCTAAACTGTTTGAAACACCCAACGCCACGTGGTAAAAATGAAGAAAATGTTAGAAAGTAAACCGGCATTGACGAGATGTAAATTGACTTTGGATAGTGCTGGCTGCACTAAAAATAGACAAATATATAGTGATGACGAAGACTCGCATTAGAAAATTACCTCAAGTGAGCAGCTGATATTTATTACGGATTTACTCCTTATAAAACTCGAAAGTTTGTACTATTTATACATACAGACTAACAAGAGTAAAAGAAAAGGAAGAGGAAAAAAGATTTTCATTGAACAAATAAGAGAACGAATAGTGACGAAGAAGAAAAAAGTGATGAGGATGATACATTTTGTTTAGAATGCAATGAATCTTACATTTTGAGTATTCCTGGAGAAACATGGATTCAGAGCACTATGTGCAAGTTATGGGCCCATGCACAGCACTGTGCAAATGGTAATATTTTGTTCAATTATGTGATCTATTTCGTTAAAAATATATAATTCTATTACTTGAAATAGTCAAGACTGTTTTTACGAGTACGCATTGATACTTTGGCTTAACTACTGGCTAACAGATTACTTAATAAATTTTGAAATGCTAACTAGCTAGCTAGCTTCTGAAATATACGTGCGCTGTGAAATGTGTTAATTTAGTACCACATGGAATCAATAGATGTCACTTGTTTCAATATTAAGAATTTTTGTTGTACTGCCATCTGTTAACATTACTATAAACTAAATTATTAAGTTTTTCGTATTATCATGACTTGATTTTTAAAGTTCAAATTAATTGATTTAGATGGCGATAATATATATTAACAAATGTTAACTTATTCAAGTACAAGTTATAACTGGCACGCATTGATACTTTGGCGGCTTTACATAGGAAGGGTCCTTCGATAAGACCGGGCACAAATAAAGTTTCAGAGCGATAATATTTCGTTATTGTACCCATATTTATGTATTTTAATGTTTGCTAGGCCTACTTTATGCTTGCTTTGGCCCAGTGTTACGAACTCTACCAACTTTTCGGTAGATCTATCAACTTTGATTATCTAACTCCATCTACTAATTTTCAAAAAAATTAACCAACATTTCGAATTTTTGAAATTTTTTTAGTTCTATATCCGCAAAAATAATATTAAAACAAATTTGACAAATAAAATAATTCTGTAACAGCGGCATTTACACGTTCTGTGAAGTACTACATCGACCTACAAAGCCGACGTAGTTCTAATAGTAAACTACATTTATTATAGAAAAATAAAGAATTTGCTCTCAAGGTTATTAAGTTGAAGATTTTACATAAATTATTAATTTGAATTGATTCTAATAATAACAACTTATCATAGAATCTCAAGTGAATTCTCAATTATCACTGCTATAAATTGTCTTCAGGTTTCGTAAACTATTGAGTACCTAATCTGTGCTTCAGGTTCAAGTAATTTTATCTATATAAATAAAGGAACTGAATATTTATAATTAAAAACTGTTTAACCAGGATATACCTACTAAACATAGCATGATACGGTTTACAATATTTTTTTTCAGGATTTATTTTGGTAATCGATGTTCAATGATCCCGCTTTCACATGGAGATCCTTATAAAAATAGGTGAAATATTTGTTACACAATAGAAACATTAATTATGAGTATTACATTATTATTGGGAGGTCTCTAGAAAACTTAAAAAATATAGTTCGTAGATCTACTAACTTTTCAAAGTAGGATTAGTAGGAGACTATTCTGAAATCATAATATCTACCTCCAAACCTCTGAGACAAACTTCGAGTTGGTAACACTGTTCGGCCCTACTGCCCTACAGCAAATTTGCAGTAGAACCCATCTGTACGTAAAATCACGCTCAGTGTTTTATCTGAAGGAAATGTGTCTAGAATTTGCTGTGACAACGAGTGCATTTCTTACCCAAAGATTATGTAGGTACCTATTTACTTCATTTACCTACATACATACTATTTATACCGTTACTTGAACGCACTTGAACTTGAAATGTAAACAGCGCTCCATCTATCATTCCTTTTTGGTCTGAGGAAAAGCAGAAAAAAGTTTTTAATTGCTTATTTCGATTCTTTGCATTAAAATAGAATACCTTATACTTAATCTGAATATAAAACAATGATATAGGTAATAATAGATGATAATAAGCTAATTAAATAAGTAATGTAAAAACGTAGCAGCCGCAATATTGTGTTCAAAATTAGAATTACTCTTTAACTTTAAATGGATTCATGATTATAATAAAATAAGAATGTAAGTTTGTAATTTGTAAGTACGAGTATATTGTGTTCGTGTACGTAGTATTTTTGTATTAAGAGTTAAGATTGTCGCGTTAAAGGTGCGATAGATGGTGCTGTATGTTAGTTGTTATATTGCTAGAACGCGATGTTGGGATTATTTCGTAGTAAATAAGAGACCTCGATGCACAATGTACAGTATCGCTTCTCGGCCTTTTGGCTAAGATCAAAGTGTAGTCGTATCTGAAAAGTACTGTATATGTCTACTACAGAAGGCCTTGGCTGAGAAGTGAGAGCTGGATAGGGTAATATTGGTAGGTCTTGTAATTTCTAGGTGTCGTATTCGATTGGTGTCAGTTCGCTCCCTCGTTGTGACGCGTTAGGTTGCGCTTTACTCTGAGGGAGGAGAGGGAGTTGTGTTGTGCGACTCGTGAGTTGGCTTGGCTAGTCGGAGGCTTACACAACGTCTGTGAATAGGGAAGCACCTATGTGCCACTGTCAGTATGGGCGAAAATTTAAAAGTTGTCGTGGAAGGGCAAAAGGTCGTCATTTTGCTTCCGATTGATGCACATGAGGAGCTGCTGTGTCCGTTATGCACTAGGCGAGGTCGGTATGTCGGAGTCCGTAAAATAGAAAATTTGTATAGGCATTGTAAAGAGCATCATGCCGAAAAAGAAATTCATTATAGATGCTGGAGATGCGGATATATGGCGCCAGAGGGAAAGCGTTACCCCCGAAAAATTGTTTCACAGCATTGCAGTGAATGTGTGACTGATCACGGGGTGAACCCAAGGACCACGGAACGAGAGCGTAGGAATGGAATAAGAAGAGATTTGGGCGTGACTAATAACTCACCACGTCAATCATTATCACCATCTCAACCATTATCACACCCTCAAGTTGGTTCTGTGGATCTTGGGATAACTAATCAGAGAATCACAGGGACACCGGTGCAAATTGTCATGCAGACCGAGACTACGACAGCTCCACGACTCACAGATATAGATTATGCGATTTCTGGGGGGCCTAATCAAAATACGTCATCTCACAGGCATGCGGTGTCAAGGAGTGATGTAACACCTGAGAGGATCCCCAGAGTATCAGAACAGCCTCTGGCATCAGAAGAGCCTGTTGCTGATGGGGTGAATAGGGAATCATTCGGTAATTCACGGGTTCAGAGAAATATAGAGCCTTTAAATGACAGCCTAGTGAATATGGACTCTTCTCGCAGGCCTCAAAATCGTCGTTACCCCACAGCAGAACAAAGTCGGTATATGGAGGAGATTGACTCGGTGAGCAACTCAGAAGAATTTGAAGAGGTTGCCCGTAGAGCCATGTCTTTCCTATGTAGGTTCACGCACACGGGACACGACAATGAGCGGCGATTACAGCGACATAGATCGGACAGCAGAAGACCCGTGCGCGTTGTAGATAGAATGAGTGAGGCCGCCCTTATTCAAGGAAAATATCGTAAAAATCGGAAAAAAACCGTGCAACAAGTGCTCAACGGGCCTGCTAGGTACTGCAAAATTTCCAAATCGGCTATTGAGCAATACTTCACAGAAATGGCCGCTCCTCGAAACGGAGATCAATTGTGGCCCGATGTCTTCAATCATGATGACCCCACGAGTCTTAGCGAGTTGCAATTGCTCAAAGTCTTTGAAAGGAAGGAAGTAATGAGGAAATTAAAATCAAAATCTAATACTTCCCCCGGACCGGACGGATTAACATACGGTGACCTCAGAAAGGCGGACCCGGGAGCCTTTGTATTGACAGCTCTATTCAATGCAGTGTGGCGGCTCGAAGTAGTGCCTGGCTGCTGGAAGGACTCAAATACTATTTTATTACATAAGAAAGGACCGGAGAATGACATATCCAATTGGCGACCTATTTCGATGGGAGATACATGCCCAAAACTCTTTGCCGCTATAGTTGCTGACAGAGTCAAGACCTGGGCAGTCGCCAATAGAAGATACAGCACGTCACAGAAGGGATTTCTTCCGTATGAGGGATGCTATGAGCATAACTTTGTGCTTCAGGAGACCATCCAACAGGCCAGGCGCGATAAAGGAGAGGTTGTTGTTGCCTGGTTGGACTTGGCCAGCGCATTTAACTCTGTTCCTCACTCGTCTATTCATAGGGCTCTTGAGCAACACGGAATGCCAGCGAAAGTAAGAAACGTAATCGATTCGCTTTACAAAGACACGAGAACTAAAGTTCGTACCTCGGAGGGATTCACTGACCCAATCAGGCTGCAGTCAGGGGTGAAACAGGGTTGCCCGCTTAGTCCGCATATATTTAATCTCACCCTGGAGGTAGTTATCCGCGCAATGGAATTGACGGGTGAGGGATTCAAAATAAGGAATAGGCGTATTACAACTCTGGCTTACGCCGATGACATCGTAGTCCTTGCCGATACACCAGAGGGAATGAGACGTCTCCTCAATGCAGCTGAGGAGGGCGCTCGGTCGGTTGGTCTTGTTTTTAATCCCGCCAAATGCGCGACACTGCACATAAAGAGTGATTGTGAGAGTGCGGTACAAGATACAATTCTTAACATCCAGGGGGAACCTATGAAATCACTGGGCCCAAATGACTACTATGAACATCTCGGGATACCAACAGGCTATGATGTTGGACAGACTCCAAGAAGCGCATTAAAAAAACTACTCGCTGATGTCAAGAAAATTGACGAATCCCTCCTGGCGCCATGGCAGAAATTGGACGCAGTCGGCACCTTTGTCCTGCCTCGCTTGTACTTCATCATGCAAGGGGCTGACGTCGAAAAGGAGTACTTGAGGGAGGTAGATAGAATAGTAAAAAACTTTGCCAAGAGATGGTTAAATCTTCCTCACAGAGCCAGTTCAGAGTTAGTGTTTCTGCCACCCTCTATGGGAGGTGGAGGATTAATGCCATTAAGCGACCTGCTCGACTTATACACCGTCACGCACGCTTTTAAAATGCTATGTGCTACGGATGATCTGGTGTGTGAACTGGCTAGGGAGGGATTGAAGGAGACTGTGTCGGAGAGACTTCGAAAAGTGCCTAGTAACATCGATATGGCTCGATATCTCTCTGGTGATCTGGATTTGCCTCGATCCACATCGCGCTCTTCGTTTTGGACCAAAGCGCGAAGTGCGGCACGAAGAATGCAAAGTAAAATAACCATCAGATGGATATGGCACCGTGGGGAAGAGGAATTCCATATTCAGTGCGGAAACGGCGCTGCAGGATTGATAACACCATCATCAAGACAAAGTCTATTTAAAAAAATGCGCTTACAGCTTGTTCAATATTATGCCCGTGGGCTCCAGGCCAAAAAAGACCAGGGAAAGGTGTTTGAAGTGACTTGCAGGACTGGTTTCTCAAATCATTTTCTCAGGAGTGGAAGGAATACTCGCTTCTGTGATTGGAGATTTGTTCACCGTGCGCGACTTGGTGTCTTGCCACTGAATGCCATAAAAAGATGGCAAACAGATATAGACAAAAGGTGTAGAAGATGTGGCCGGGAGCAGGAGACTATCCCACATGTATTGAACCATTGTGGGTTACACTCTGCAGCGCGGCAACTAAGGCACAATAATATTCAAAGCAGGCTCGTCAAGGCACTGAGATGCCCGGGACTCGTCACTACTAACCAAACCGTTGAGGGAACACATGGAGCGGCAGCGTTGCTGAGACCCGATATTGTAGTTCGAGACGAGGTTAGTAAAGAGATCAAAATTGTAGACGTCACTGTTCCATTTGAAAATAGGTTGTCAGCGTTCAGGGCTGCTAGAATGGAAAAGATCACAAAATATGGTTGCCTGGCAGAACAACTTAGGGCACGAGGATATCGGGTCAGTGTTAACGCATTTATAGTGGGTTCCCTGGGCGGATGGGATGATAACAATCAAAGAGTTTTGGACTTCCTCAAAGTTGGTCGCTTCTACGCAAGGATGATGAGGAGGTTTATGATAAGTGACACAATTAGATGGTCTCGTGACATATATGTGGAGCACGTAAGCGGGATACGACAGTACACGGTCGAACATGATTTGGATCGATCGGTCAATGTCGTAACATAATGTCGTCAAGTAAAATTTTACATTCTATAGGTTAAACTATTACTACGTCCGTTCTGACTGAGCCTTTGTAGACTTATTTCATCACTATTACCTTTAAAATTTTCATCATTCACTAATTTATTCCCTAATTTTCTTAATTATTAATTGATTTATTCATTGATTGGATGATACAATTTTTTCCATACTAATTTTCTATCGGTAACATCGATTTAATATTTTCACAATATATTTAATAACGGACAAATATAATTATGTGACTGGGAGCTACTGTACCTTTAAAGTAAACAAAGTTCAAATCGAAATATTAAAATACGAGCAAACATTATAGGACTCTCTCAGCTTTGACACCCTCCATTGGGGGGCAGTATTTTCGATAAAAAATCTGTTCTTTTCAGCTTAATATCTGAAAGTTCCCGTACTGCGGGACCAGTATATTAAACTGATTTTTGAAAATCGACGGGATGTTCGGGGCTCGCTCCACTCCCGTCACGGGTCGGCCCGGCATTGCAGTGCCGCCGGGATCGGCCCACATACAATATTCAAATAAAAACAATCTCTAGGAAAATGAACTTCGCGGCACTTAAAACGCAAGCTATTCTCATAACAAAGAAATATAAATATGAAATACCTAACTTAAAGCTCAGTGAGTCAGTGATACCAATATAGTATTCACTATTCAGTGAAAACCTGAAAATTCTCGGTTTGAACATCGACAGAAATTTAAATTTTGTAAAACATGTACAAGACACCACAGTAAAAGCTATTGCGCTATACAAAAAGGTTTCAAAAACAGCAAGAGCTCAATGGGGACTCAACTCGGAAATTCTTAGGACTATTTACATCACTGTCGTAGAGCCTACAATGTTATATGCGGCAGCTTGCTGGGGAAACAAAGCATTAAGAATACAGATACGCAAACGTCTCGATACTGTAACGAGAGTAGTCTGTATTATGATTTGTAAAGCTCATCGAACATCTTCGCTAACTTCCTGTGCCGCCTTAGCAAGAATTATACCACTAGACTTAAGAGCTCAAGAACAACTAGACATATACGAAATAAAAAGAGGAAAGTCCATTGAGCAACTACCAGGGAGGAAACTTGCCATACCAATAAGTCCTTTTAACCTTCCACATCCAGCGTTCCGTGTCCCAGAGACTTACAATGACATATGTACAGAAAAGGATGTTGAAATGATAGAAAACAACTGGCCTGCTATCTATACTGACGGTAGTGACGCTGTAAGCTGCTGGGAAAATGGAAGGGAAACCCATAAGGTAAAAATAAAATTAGGTAATCATTGCAGCGTTTTCCAGGCGGAACTAGTTGCAATATTGAAGGCAATCAGTATCATAAAAAGCAAACGGGGATTTAGTAAGTCTAATATACTGAGTGACTCTCGGTCGGCCCTGGAAAGCCTTTCAAATCCTAGCACTCTTAATCCTCTGGTAGCTGAAATTCTAGAAGATATAGAGGAAATACGTAACAACCAAGGTGAGGTGAGGTTCTTCTGGATTAAAGCTCATTGTGGAATCCCAGGGAATGAAAGAGCTGACGAATTGGCGAAATTAGCAGCGCAGACGTCTAAGCAAGCGCCAACTTACGACTGTTTCCCACTGTCCTTTGCAAAGCGTCAAATCAGGGACAACTCAATTATAAGGTGGCAAGAAAGGTACAGCACATCCATCACAGGGTCTACGACAAGAAAGAGCAATGGCAGACTTTCATACATAAAATTAGTTGAGAAGAAATGGTAGCGTCTATATACCAAAAATATCTTAAAATGTTAAGCGTCAGTCCCTTAATAACTCTGTCAAAGAATTTTGTACTGAGAAGGCGTCAAAAAAAAGATATTTACATTTGAACCTTTTTAGGTTATGTCCTATGTCACTTGGAAAAAGTCATGCTTCCTGTGGTTGTTTGATGTTAGCTTAATACATAATACATAATTGAGAGTTTTTAGATTATTGTATCTCTATTATATATTTGAATACTATAAATGTATATTTCTGGCATGGTTCTAGGGCTTTTGTACCATAGTGACATTCTCAGAAGGGCTAGAACCCAGAGCCGTAAACCCAGTAAAAAAAACAGTGACATTTTATTTTAGATAGTGTTAACATTAAATGGAATTATTACATAGTACTATGATTGAGATAATGTATTATTGTAGGAAATTCTTTGTAAGAGACTTATTCTCAGCCATATTACTTTTATTTTTGTTATTACTGATAGTACAGTTATTACTACTAATAAATTAATATAAAAATATTTTGTGTGTTGTATTGGTAGTGTTACAAAGTGTATACGAAAATAGTAGGAATATACTAAATGGCAACATTTCAATAGAGTAAAATGATTTCAGTCATTTGATATTCCCAAAAATGTTTGTTTTTTTCTGTGGCTTTAATTAAAATACATTTTTATTTGAAAAATCATAGAAAAATAATAAAACTCATTTTATATATAACTTATTTCTAGACGCTATAATTTTTGTCAACTATTTTTCTGCCATTGCTCTTCTTTCCTTGTATAAAAGAAGCATATAAAACTATGTGTAAAGTAAAAATGAACAATTTCATTTCACAAATTCTGACAGGTCACGGAGGCTTTAAATCATACCTGTTTAGATTTAAGTTGTCACAAAGCCCCTACTGTAGCTGTGATAATCAAACATCTCAAACAATAGAGCATATCCTTTTAGACTGTCCGAAATTCGCTTATGCAAGACTTTCATGCGAGCAAAGTATGGGCTTTGCGCTAAAAGAGGAAACCTTATGTAAAGCTATTAACAGCAATGACAGTCGATTTCACTTTCTAAAATTCGCAAAACAAAGCACTGAAATTATTCTCAAAGAGAATAATTCAAAACACAAATAACAAATATTGATAATAATAATATGAGAAATAGTAATAATAAAACTTTTATACTTACATTTAGAACCACAAAGTAACAAATGTCTCACACTCACATCAAGATACAGAAAATATGTAATGTTATGTCAATGTAATTGTACAGTAAAAATTGTTGACTGGAAGGATATTATACTAACAGACATAAAAGGGTCATTGTAAATAATAAAAGATAATAAAATGAAGTAGTTAATGTAATTAGCTTCAAACAGATAATGTAATTAGCGTAAAACATGAAAAAGAGTAGCGGAATACATGATAATTAGTAATAAGTTTTAAAAATATAAGTGTTAATTATAAATTAGTAAAAAAAATAGGAAAAACAAAATAAAAAAAAAATAATAAAAAAAAAAACAGGATAAAATGTTTAAAGTAAAAGAATTTAAAAAACGTATAAAAGGTGCTGTAAAAGAAACAACAGCAGATGAACTGTGACTCAATAAAAAAAAAAAAACTAAGCCTAGTTTTATAGGGCCCTATACGAGTATTCTCATTGGTCATGATGGACGAACGACGAAGCCTAGCTATTACTATTTACGTTCGGGTAAAGGCCTTTATCGCCTATGACGCCCATGATTGGTATTTGGTAAAGAGCGAGCGTAATGGCCAACTGTGTCGGTTTTTCGGACAAACATCAAAGGAAGTTCAGCCATGATCGTGCGTGGGTCTAACATGATCGCCGAACGCCGATGCTCTATAAACTTACCTTGTTCTATTTCGGTGTATAGTTTACATAGACTATTGATATTTGATAGTTAACATATGCTGAAATAGAACAAGTAAAAATAGAACAACTTCCTTTTCTTTCAGCACTCTGTTATGGTCTACATTTCAATAATAGATATATTATAAACTAATTAAAATAAATAGCAAAAGTTGATACTGTTTTAACGTCCTTCTCTTGGCAGCCGCGCAATGATTGTGACCATCATGCCCCATTCTGTGGTTGTCAATCATGGCCGATGGTGTATAAGCCCCAATATAGGATCTGAAAGGAGTAAAGGAAACAGGAAACAAGAATAGAAAGAGAGATCGAGATTGAGCAGACGTCATCACCGTCGTTTGTTCTAACCATGGCATTAATGGTTAAATTTATTTATATCTTAAAAGTTATTTGTAAATTTTTTTAACAGATAAAACTATCAGTTAAAATATTACTTACTTTTTATTGAATTTTTATTTTTACTCTATTTTCAGAGTCCCCTTTGCCACCTGGTGCTTACTTTACCAAAGATGAACTGTCAATTATCGATCACGTAGACCTAGAATATAGTAAACGTATTATAGAAATGTTGCCATCCAAAGCCTTTACATTTCCTGATATTATTATTGATACGTCACCTGAGTCAGTCTATTCGCCATCAATAATTGAAAATTCAAGAGACTCCTAATCTATCGAGATAACTGTAAATGGACTTAAGACTAAGAGCATAATAATCCCATACCTTCACCAGCAATTTTTTCTTGTCCAAATAGTTACATAAACTTTATTTTTACTGTACCTGATAATCACACCAGCGATTGTTTGGATTGGAAAAAGACAAGGGTTGCTTAAGGGAGTAATTTAAGTAAGAATGGAAGAATAGCCAGAGAAAATACAAAATGAATAGAGGTATGGATTATACCAGTAGAAATGAAAAAATACATCCTGCCCTGGTCCTAAATGCTACCGTCAAAAATGTTATGATAAGATAACAGAACAGAACCGAAAAATAATTTTTGAGATGTTATGGAGGATTGGCAATCATTCACGGCAATGGGATTTTATCACTAAGTACGTTATGAAAATACTAAAAGTGCGTTTTACTGTTTCTGAAAATTCAAAGCAGCTTTATACTATTTAATATTACTTACTATGGCTGGAATCAAATGACAAAGCCGAGATAACAAGAACATCTGTTTGTAAAACAATGTTTCTCAGGACGAAGGAGAAGTTTCAATTTTGTTTATACCGCTCTAGAAAAATTTGATTGTGGAAAAGTGTTTGTAGAATCCGATCACCATCCAAAAACTATAACATTCAATATGGTACGTGGTGTGATTGATCATATTATTGAAGCTCTCGCGCCTTTTGAAAATCATTCCACTTGCAGAGATTCGAAAAGTAAGTTTTTGAATGGCTCATTGCTATTTCCCAAGATGTATAAGCATTATGAAGAGAGGTTTGATTCAAATGTTTATTCTGGCAAAGCAATGTACGACAATATCGTGATATTGTAAACAAATATATAAATATTACCTTTCATAAGCCCAAAAAAGACGCATGCGAAAAATGTCACACATTTGGAAATAAAACACAGGCTACGGAAGAAGAAATAGAAAAGCAAAATTATGGAAGTTTTGTTTTTCTATTTCATCTTCATTAAAAAAATGATTTCAAAGAAAAGGAAACAAAGAAATGATTTAAAAGAAAAGGAAACAGCTAGAAAATCTAAAAAAAGGCAAGGAATTATCAATGCAAATAAAGAGGTTTTAGCATGTACTTTTGATTTACAGAAATGTTAAATGTACATTCTATTGTAAGAGAAAATCGTCCATGTAAAATGTTACCATTTTTGATATGGTATCTTTACAAGGTTTGTTATTCTTGGAATCAACAGGCAGCTAAAAGGGGAGCTAATTAAATTGCAAGCTGTGTTTATAAATTCATTGAAATTACAATACCCAAAGGTATAAGAGAGTATCGTTTCTTGTCTGACAGTAGTGCAGGCTAGAATGGAAACAGAGTAATGTATATGTATGTATGTAACAAATTTAATATAAGTATTCTTCATCGTTTTCTTGGCTTTGATCATACCCAAAACGAAGGGTACAGCATGCATGCCTTGATTGAGGACAGACTAAAGACAGGATTATTTATACCCCAGACCTTGATAAAGAGTAATTGTGTTCTGTGCCCCAGATATAAAACAGAAAGCTAGCCCTATAATGTCATTGAAATGTCACAGGAGTTGATTCTTGATTTTAGAACACATTTCAAGCAATGCAATAATTGGACAACTACAAGCTATAGAACTAAAATGTCATGAACAATTTAAGTGAATTTAAAATACAAGGAAATGATGATTTTAAAATTATATTTATTTAAAATTATATTTGAAGACGATGCTGTTAAATGTATTAACTGCATGAATAAACCGAAGAAGACACAAAACATAAAAGGTGAGTCTGCTTCTAGTCACTACTTATGAATAAACAATTGACAAAAATAAACACAAAGACTTTATGGATCTTGGTAAAAGTCACGTCAGGTACCAAAAGAATATCACTTATTTTATAATAGACTGATTACAATCAATATTAATAATGATGAGTCTGACTGTGATTAAAAGAACCTGATTCATCTACTCAGATATTGTTTTTTCGTGAAGATATTTTATTTTATCGAATTTCACTAACAAAATAGATACTTCCAAAAATTTATTGGATTTAGAAGAGAAATAAGACGTTTTATTTTGTTAATTAGTTTTAATACTAAAATAATTAATATATTTTTTTCTACCTTTATGCGTGGTGTATGCAAGCAATGTTTTATGGAAGGTATATATACTTTAACCGCTTGATTATGAATTGAATAGGTTTAAATAAATAATAAATAACAATAAATAAAGTTATTTTCTTTTATAAAATAAACAAGCTAAAAACTTGATTATTTTGCAGATCAAGGAATACATGGATGAAAATAACTCCTGGGAATAAGGTGATCGCCACCATACTGGTTCTATGAAAAATCATTTAAAATTGTATAAACGAAATTATTGTTTAAGTGATGTTTGAAAAAAAATCCCGCTGGGTTTCTTGCTGCTTCTTCCCAGGACAGAGGTATTTTCTGAACCAGTGGTAAATAAAAAATGACTTTCAATAAGAATTATGTAATAATCAATTATGAATAAAAAAAAAAATGATATATCAATTTACTGCTACTCCATCAAACCGATTTTGTACATTAAAATCAGTGTATAATGAGTCAACTAATTTATTATTGTTTATGCTGTATATACAATGTCAGTAAATTATTCCAAGATAATGAGATATAATTCTGTATTTGTGTTTTTATTAACCTAATATTTTTTCTTCAAGATATGGTAAATATAGAAATACATTGTAAACCAGTGTATGTGGCAGTTAGCTCATTATATGCCATAGTTAATACGATGTATACTAAGTCAACTACATTATCTTGGAAACTCACTAAAATAGGTCTACTCTTTTATTATCGAAGGGCCTCAAATCTTAAAATAGTAGGAACTTAATAAAATCGACATTCTAGGACCAAAACTGAAAAAGTTATAAACAATTAATCTTTGACAGGCGCTCCTGTAAAATTGGAATTATGTAGTTGATTCATTATACTTAGGAGGTATCGCTATGAAAAAATCCTTTAATTCGCAAGAAAAAATTATTGAAGGTCACTTATCGGGATAAACATATCGACAAAAGGTGTAGAATATGTGGCCGGAAGCAGGAGACTATCCCACATGTATTGAAGCATAATAATATTCAAAGCAGGCACGTTAAGGCACTGAGATGCCCAGGACTCGTCACTACTAATCAAACCGTTGAAGGAACACATGGAGCAGCAGTGTTGCTGAGACCCGATATTGTAATTAGAGACGAGGTTAATAAAGAGATCAAACCTGTAGACATCACCGTTCCGTTTGAAAATAGGTTAACAGCGCTCAGGGCTGCTAGAAGGGTAAAGATCACAAAGTATGGTTGCTTAGCAGAATAACTTAGGGCACGAGAATATCGGGTCAGTGTCAACGCATTTTTAGTGGGTTCCCTGGGCGGATGGGATGATAACAATCAAAGAGTTTTGGACTTCCTCAAAGTTGGTCGCTTCTACGCAGGGATGATGAGGAGGTTTATGATAAGTGACACAATTAGACGGTCTCGTGACATATATGTGGAGCACGTAAGCCGGACCATTATATTATACATATTATATAGGTACACTGATTCATTCACAGCAACTTTGTAATCCTATATATTTATATGGGATTTAAAATTATTTATGCTGTTGGTGTATCTCGAAAACTGGACCGAAATTGCAAAATATTTTGATTTTTCCTTGATTTTATATACTAAACAATAATTTTATTCCAAATTTGAAGCTTCTATGTCTGCTAGAAGTGCCTTATAGTTTTGATGATCGGTCAGTCAGTGAGTGACAAAATTAAGAAATTTTGTCTAGTTATAACACTTCTTTGTTCAAATTTAATAAAATTTGAAATGTACCAAGTTTATACAATGCCTACTTGGTTACTGAAAATTCAGGCTTCTAGTTTCATCCACAACGAAGTTATAGGGTTACGAAAATGGCCTGAACTGCTTCGAGAAAAGGATGGTACGGCCGTGCCGCTTTTTTCTTTTTTGCTCGAATTGGCGGGGGCACTGCCGTGCCCCCAGATACGAGAACCTTAATAATTTAGTTTATAGTAATGTTAACAGATGGCAGTACAACAAAAATTCTTAATATTGAAACAAGTGACATCTATTGATTCCATATGGTACTAAATGAATGCTTTCATAGCGCATGTATATTTCTTTTATTAACAGATGTCGCTTAAATGATATCACAAGGTCATGCCGATGTTTTTTATATTGTAGGTATTTAAAGGTACATATGTTAGCATTTCAAAATTTATTAATTAAGTAATATGTCCAGTTAAGCCAAAGTATCAATGCGTACTCGTTATTACTTTTACTTTAATACTTTAACATTTGTTAATATATATATTAATGTCATCCAAAGCAATTAATATTAACTTTATAAATCAAGTCATGACAATACGAGAACCTTAATAATTTAGTTTATAGTAATGTTAACAGATGGCAGTATAACAAAATCTTAAATATTGAAACAATTGACATCTATTGATTCGATGTGGTACTATATGAATGCTTTCGCAGCGCACGTATATTTATTTTATAAACAGATGTCGTTGAAATTATATCACAAGGTCGTGCCGATTTTTTTTGTGTAGGTAGGTACGTACATAATATGTTACTAGCAAAATTTTTCAGTTTAGGTTGTATATTTAACAAAATATGATTCGCGACCGTAGCGATTATGTGTTTACAGAATTATTATCATTAAAATCACCAATACAACCCCCCTGACCTGCAAATTCCAAAAAACGCAAGAAAATTTGAATTTCGCGGGCCACCCTGGAGCTTCCACCTTAAGGTTTATGTTAGGAATTGTTGAATGTTTAGCAGTCAATTTTTAACTAGTGAATATTATTGTAAGTACTTAAGGATATTTGTGAAACCAAATTAGCGATTTTAATCATTATCATCACATGTCCACTGCTATATATAGGTATACCTAACGTGACCATACGTCCCACGTTGGGCGGGACAGTCCCGCTTTCAGGCTGTGTGTCCCGCTGTCCCCAGCGAGGGCAAAATGGTCCCGCTTTCGCAAATAGGCCTAACAATAATTAAACATTTATTTTTCCCGCTCACAACGCGTGGCGCGGCGCGGCTGTGGAGGAGCACCGCGCTGACACGCGACAGTAGGATCGAGTTGGATAGATAGATCCCACTCGCAGCAGCAGCCAAGATACGAAAGTCTTTGACGAGTTTTCGCTTATTTCCAAATTTGCGACAGATGAAAAAATCACTGACTGGAATGATGAGAATATTGCTGCTGAAACCCGTTGCATTGAACTATTCTAGCACTTTCGTGCCAACAATCTTCACTTAACGAACTTTTGTACAATTATTGAGTACATTATGTGTCTGCCAGGGAGTAATGCGCCGGTCGAAAGAGTTTTTTCTCAAATGAACAAAATATGGACCATAGTTAAAACTCAGTTAAGTGTAGTACTGAAAGCCATTTTAATTTTAATTCTTTTTTATAGGATAAGGGTGACAAACGAGCACACAGTCCACCTGATGGTAAGTGGTTCATGCAGCCCATAGACATCTACATCTATTCTCGATTACGAATCAAAATGCAGATGCGTTGTCACCCGTGAGGACTAAGATGTAATGCCTCGTTTCCAGTAAAAAGGGTCTTCGGTTCTCTACACTCACCATACGAAACATAACAGCGTTAAGCTGCTATTTTACAATGGTATTCTGTGAGAGCGTGGTCCTTCCCCGGTCGAGCTGACCCATTCGTGCTACAACTATACCTACTACTAATATAGCTGCAGCATGACTCTACCACAAAAATAAATATAAATAAATTATGTACTGAGCTCCATATGTACCTAAAAACCAGACCCGATATTTTAAAACTAATTTGTTCAGCCGACAAATAGAAAAATACTATGTAGAAGTCACGCCACTACTAGCGCAACTTACTTAATTATTTTGTAATAAGTGCTTTGATTATTTTTTATTATTGTTATTATCTTCGATAACAAAAAAAACTTGTAAACCACCAAAAACTTTTATTTACCATAACTCCGTAAGAGACGTCCCTCTTTGACAAAAAAAAATAAATGGTCACGTTAGGTATACCCCAAGGAATGCTACAAAGCACGGTCCTGTAGCGCCTGTAATAGCGAATACCCGAATCTCTTACCAGGTCGTCGCTAAATCTAGTTGGGGTTTGGTGGGAAGATACTTCACTTACCGGAACGAGGCTGCCAATTAAGAACCTTTCTTCTTCATCGGTTGTCAGTTTTTCGAGCTACATGGCTGACTAAGTGCCAGTTCAGCTTACTTATCTCCGAGCATAGTCCTCTCCATAAGCATACGGTTGTGCGTTCGCACAAATTTATTAATTTTTTAAAGATATAAATCATTAGTAGTAATACGAAGTAGTAATAAATATATTGTAGAAGCATCTAGTTAATCTATAATACGTAATGAAAATTGTAAATTAATATAATGTTTTACCTATCTATTAATCGTACTGACCTGTATATAGGTATTACGTGGTAGAGCCGTGCTGCAGCTATATTAGTAGTATAGTTGTAGTACGAATGGGTCGGCTCGACCGGGGAATGACCACGCTCTCACAGAATACAAGCGTAAAATAGCAGCTTAACGCTGCTGTGTTTCGTATGGTGAGTGTAGAGAACCGGAGACCCTTTTTACTGGAAATCAGGTATTCCATCTTAGTCCTCACGGGTGATTTTGGTTCGTAATCGAGGATAGATGTAGATGTCTGTGGGCCGCAGCAACCACTTACCATCAGGTGGACTTTGTGCTCGTTTGTCACCTATTCTATAAAAAAATAATTGAAAAGGACCAAATTATCCAGAAATGGTATTTTACGTGGTGATGATGAATAATGAGAAGAATTTAATGTTAAAACCTGCTTTGGGCTACCAAGCCCAGGGGCTGCAAACTAAAATGCTGCAAAACCTTTAACTATTTATTTATTTATTTATTTATTCTTTTTTACATCTACCTTATAATAAGGGATATAAAGGGCGGACTTAATGCCTTGTGGCATTCTCTACCAGTCAACCCTGGATGATTTGAGAAGCTGTGGTAGGTGCAACACCACTCATTAATTAATAAATAAGTAAAAACATTATATCTTATAACAAAGAGCAAATAAATAAAATATTTTTAAACAATACAAACTTAATATTATCTACTTAGTAATAAACAGAAAAAAAAATTAATAGTAAATATATAAACGGATAAAATATACTTATATATACAAAATATAAACGGATATAATATACATATATATACAAAATCTCTAAATAAATATAAAGTAATATAACACAAAAATAAAATAACATGATGCATATTAAAATACATATTATACAAAATATCAATTACAAAGCGAAAGAGTGAGAAAAACAAAAATCGGATAAATCAGGTGGTATTATTCTTGTTAAGGAATTCTCGAACAAGTCTTTTAAAATATTGTTTGTTACTGGTTTTTTTTATATGAACAGGCAAGGCATTCCAGAGCAGTATGGACTGCACAGTAAAAGAGGAATTAAAGAAACCACTCTTATGTGGTGGAATACGAATTTTAAGACTATTTTGGGAACGGGGAACTCTATCATGAGTAGAATATTGGTACTGAAAGTTGTCCTTAAGATAAGAAGGAGAATTTGGGTCATTTAAAATTGAATATAGTACTTGTAAAATTCGGGAGCTACGCCTTTGACGAATAGAAAGCCATTTAAGCTTAGAACGGTACTGAGAAACATGGTCATACTTACGTAAGCCGAAAATGAACCTAATGCAATTGTTGAGAAGGCGCTCCAACTTATCGAGAAGATATTGAGATAGATCTGGGTAACACACATCCGCATAATCAATAATGGGTAATATCAAAGTCTGGACAAGTAGAAGTTTAGTTTTAAAAGGCAGAAAGTTTTTGAGACGGCAAAGAGATCGTAAGGTGACAGTAACTTTACGGCTTATTTCAGCAACTTGAACTCCCCAGCTCAAGGTATGGTCTATATGTAAGCCAAGATTTTTAACAGATTTACAAAATGGCAGCAATGTTCCATTGTAAAATACGGGAGAAAGATCATTGTTATTAATCTTGGCTAATATTCTGCTACTACCTATAACCATTACCTTACATTTGGAAGGGTTAACCGAAACACCATGTCTGTACGACCAATCTCTTATGGCATCAAGATTGTGGTTGATTTTGTGAATATTATGGTTAAGATCGTTAACACTAGATTGTACATAGAGCTGAAGATCATCTGCATACAGATGGTACGAACAGTTGTGAACTGAAGTAATAGAATTTATAAATAGAGAAAACATTATAGGAGAAAGTATTCCGCCTTACGGCACGCCTGTTTCAATGTCAGCCCATGTTGAAGACTGTTGTCCTAATCGAACTGATTGCTGGCGGCCGCGAAGATAGGATGAAAACCATTCCAAGGCTGGGATTGAGAATCTAAGATTAGCTAGGAAGGCTATAAGGATGTCGTGGTCGACTGTGTTAAAAGCATTAGAAAAATCAACAAGTACTACCACTGTAAGCTTCTGCTCATCCATTCCCATTCGAATGTCATCTGTGACTTTTATCAACTATCATACATATTATGTGCTTCAAAATAGCACACAGATTAGAATTAGCATACAATCATCATGATCATCACCATTATCATCAAGCATGTATTCTGTTAGATAAACCTCCATCAAATATTACCATAAAGAACGGTCCTGAGCAGCTTAAAATAAAAATAAAAGCAAGAAATTTTATTTGAGAATAGAATATGATACAGGAGACTTACTAAACTTACTTAATTATACATAATTATAAATAAATTGACTTAATTATAAATTGAATTGCAGCAATCAAACGACTTCTGACTCAATATGATACTACGGCCTAAGATGTGTTTAAAAGTACTTTACTCTTTTTTAATACGTCTTTGACTACGGCGTTGCTTGGCACCGCCGCTCTGCGCTGTTATTCTGTCGCCACCTGTGACATACATAATTAAAGTGGCAAACGATCAAAAACCAAATTGAAGTGACAAATGAACTTATAGCTTATCTGATGGTAATTTCTACCATAGCCTATGAACACCTGCAATCAATTTTGAATAAAGAAGGCTGCAGATACGTTGTCACTTAAGAGGGACAAGATCAGCGATATATATTATGTACTACGCACTTAGGGCTGCCATCTGTCCGGCTTTAGCCGGACATGTTTGGCTTTTTCGGGTTGTGTCCGGCCAAATTTTTATGTGTCCGGCCTGTCCGGCTTTGGTTAGACTTTTTGTTAGTGTAACGCGTTGCACGCATCGCTTGCAGAATGAATAAATAAGTAAGGTATACACTTGAAACTGTGCTGTGATGGATTAATAAACTATTAACGTATGTAACGGAGTATTTAAGTTTGTTTTCTCGGGGCTTGGAGTTTGTTTTGGCTGCATGGCCTCAGAAAGGTATGTTTGGCTAAAAATTACTGTCCGGCTTTTAGGGACAAAAGTCCGGTTTTTTGGAGCGCCGAGTCCGGCTTCTTCATTTTAGGAGATGGCAACCCTTTACGCACTAGTTTTCGCATTCCGAACATTGACTATGTTTAACTGAACTGTACTGCAATCCGTACACTAAACTAAATATTGCGTAAATTGAAGATTTGTGAATTCCATAAAATAATTATTATTACATTTTATTTAGAAATATGTTTGTTTAGATTAAAATAAGAGTATTTTATATTAAATTCTTATATTTATTTTATATTAAATTTGTCTTCGCGCATGCGCGACTCTACTATCTCCCGCGCATGCGCGAAGATATAGAGTAGCGCACAATTTTTGTTTGGAATAGCTTCTCTAGTACGTAGTACATATAACTCAATGGACAAGATGGAATGCTACACAGCCAATTGCCAAATGAATCTCCACACCTTTAAAACTGGAACACAGAGGTGCACGCACTGCTATTTGGCGTCAGAAATACGTAGGAGGATGGTTTTTACACAAACGGTCTCCTAGACAGAAGATAAGCGCTACCGCCTAGTGTAATCTTTGCATAATATTTAATCTAGTCTTCACTAGGTGAACCTAACCTACTAGTTTGAGTAAAACGCTGCCAATTGAGAAACATTTTCCCCCATCGTGTGTCAGTTATTCGGGCTAAGCCGGCCAGGCGCATTGCCAATTTAGCTTACGGATCCACTGGACTTTATTACCCTAGCTCTACTGCGAATATTTTTGTTAAGAATTTGGTCATGCAGAAGTACTCTGAGCTAATACTTTGAGCTCTAATTACAGCCTTGATTCTCTGAATGACTTTATGTTTCCTCCAACGAACACCATTCAATAAAAATACATTGCTTATCTATAGGTACATATAAATAAAATTTAAGTTTCTGTCTATAATAACGAAATTACTGCTTTTTATAGAGTTGACGGCGTTATTTGTTTATTTCTTTCTGTCTGTCTGTTCGGGTTAATTTTCGGAACGATTGTAATAAAACTTCAAAGACAGAATGTAATGCCAGGAGTGATCTAGGCTATATTTATCCGTAAAACTTTGAGATTTTTATGAAAAACCAATACATTTATAAAATAAATGGTGTTTGATTATGTGAAACCTAAATATCACCACATTAATAAACTTACTCAGGTTATGCTGAGGTGGATTTTTAGTATGATGTAATATACACATATATACCCTGTTTGCCAATTACAAACGTACAAAACATTAATTAATTACAATTAACGTAAATAAAGGTGAAGTTGTAATGTTTATTATAAATTAGGCATAATATCATAATAGATATACAGGTTGTTCGGCTTTGGACCGACACAATGTGTCGGTCTATGCGCCAAACTGCCTGTAGAAATAAGTTATTATGCTGAAAGCAACATAATTTATAATTAGTTCTTTAGCTTGCTTGTAAAATATTCTTTTGATTTAATTGCCCTGCCATTCGTTATTATTTTCCGTATGAAAACCTGGATCGATGTTAAAATATTACAATTATTATACATACTTTTAAATGATCATAAAAATCAAAATTTTAAACTTTAACGTCACATAAACCTCTTTGGACAGATTCAAGACGTGGCGGCGGAAGAAGCACTAAATTTTCGTTTTACATTTAACGGCTTTGCGTTATAAATGTCACCTATAGCCATGTAGAGAATGCTCGTACAATTCGGATAAGCATAAAGCCCTCCCACTAGTCGATATTAACCTTTCAAACAGCATTACATCATACTTTATCAACGTGAACAACCAAGGAATAACAAAAGTTAACCAACTGTTTAGTCGCCTGCGGAAAAGTCTCTACTTAGTCTTTAGAATGTAGTTATAGAATACGTGGCAGATCTTAATGATCTGATAAAAAAGAAACTT
The DNA here is from genome assembly GCA_963668995.1 of Parnassius mnemosyne. Taxonomy (NCBI): domain Eukaryota; kingdom Metazoa; phylum Arthropoda; class Insecta; order Lepidoptera; family Papilionidae; genus Parnassius; species Parnassius mnemosyne. Next base: position 33,103,228 of record CAVLGL010000001.1, on the reverse strand, counting down.
TTAATGAAAAGTAAAAACCGACTCCAAAAACAAAAAAAAGTATGAAATAATTTCCTCACAATTGGTTCTGAATGCCGTACATCTATTACGGTATTCAGAACGATTCATAAGAAAGATCTAGAAGTAGTTACTTGTAGCTTTAATTTAAATACATACCACCGGTGGGCCCAGGCCTCCTTTCATTTTTGTGAGGATTTTAGACAGATGAAGTATTCGCCGCATTGTCTCAATGTGAATTGGCGGGAAGTCAGTGTTAAGACATAGTGTATGGAAGTTTTAAAGCTCCGACTACAGAAGCTATTTAGTGAAAATCATTTTATTGTTTTAACCGACTTCTAAAAAGGAATAAGCTCTATATTCATCTAAATATAATTTTTATGTTTGTTCCAGCATAACTTAATTGTTTATAAGGCGATTTCCACGGTTATATTTTTATTAAAATCTCTAAAGGTCAAACTCTAAAGGTGGTCCTATATAAATTGGAAGAAAAACTTTATCTGTTGGGATGAAAAACAGGGGATGAAGTTTTTAATGAAACTGATTAGACGACATACATTTTTTGTTGCTTTGAACTTGTAAGAAGTTATACTTATTTAGCATAACAAAACAAAAACCACTAAAAAATAACTACCTTGAATATAGTTATTAGTTCTCACGAAAACTTGCCAGCTGACAGACAGTTACCAACTGAAGTTGTCGCTTTTAGGTTTCGGTGTGTGCGCATCATAACAACTTCATGGTGTCGTTTTTAGGTGTCGTTTTAGGTGTCGGTGTGCGCGTGCATCGTGAAAAATTCCCTCTCATAATTTTTCTCAAACGTGCTAAAAGAAGTATAACTTCCAAAAATGAAAATCGACTTCAAAAACGGTAATTAAACATGAAATAAAGAGTAAAAACCAACTTCAAAAACAAACATAAGAATAAAATTATTTCTACGTAATAACTTTAGTTCGAACAAATCCGAATTTAAAAGCTATTATTTGGAAATTTATATTTCAGAATAATAACCTATTTAATAAAAAAGAATCATTTATATCAGCTTTTTCCGATCAATTTGTGAGCACATAAAAATATTAGCGTTGAATATATGTATATCGAATATAGTTCAAGCTAAGTGTTTTCCCCATACTAAGGATTGGGTTTTCCCTATACAAAGGAGAATTTGCGGTAATTACTATGCTTGGCTGACGGATCGCCAATTGCAATATGTGCCAGACATTTCGCATCTTTGTGACAGCTTACTTTCACTAGTCTAGATATTTTATATCTAGCTTACACCAGATGTTGATACTCGTAGTATCAACATCTGGTGGACCCATTGGAGGCCCAAAAATTTTCTCTGGAATTTCTTATTGTCAACACTTACGACACCCACGGGAGAAAGTGGGATGGTAGGTTCTCTTGCGCAGACACTACATGGCCAATTTAGAGAGACCTAAGTCCAACAGTGGACTGTAAATTAATAATATCAGTGATTTTTTTTTGACATTAAGACATTATTAGTCTGCCGATTTCCAAAAAGGAGACGGTACTCAATTCGACTGTATGTTATTTTTATCTGTGTTACCTCATAACTTTTTACTGGTCGAACCGATTTCGATGATTCTTTTTTTATTTTAAAGCTGATACTTCTCGTGTGGTTCCATATGAATTTGATCAAGGTCAGATCAATAGTTTTTGAGTTATTCTTAATAACTTATATTGAAGACGGCTGTACAAAATTTTAATTTTAAATTATTTTACCACAGGAGCAATTAAATTTTCTAATATATATAATTCTCGTGTCGCGGTGTTTGTTACCAAACTCCTCCGAAACGGCTGAACCGATATGTATGAAATTTTGTGTGCATATCGGGTAGGTCTGAAAATCGGGATTTTTAACTAAACTGTATGCCAATTAATTGCTCCATAAATGCTCCAGCAGAATCCGAAATTGCTCCACCTCTATTGTTATTAGTTAATTCATAATTAATTTAAAAAAAAGTAACCAGAAGGAAGTTAGCGTAGAACATTATTTTTTTAAATTAAATTGTATGCCAATTAATTGCTCCTTAAATGCTCCAGCAGAATCCGAAATTGCTCCACCTCTATTGTTATTAGTTAATTCATAATTAATTTAAAAAAAAGTAACCAGAAGGAAGTTAGCGTAGAACATTATTTTTTTAAATTAAATTGTATGCCAATTAATTGCTCCTTAAATGCTCCAGCAGAATCCGAAATTGCTCCACCTCTATTGTTATTAGTTAATTCATAATTAATTTAAAAAAAAGTAACCAGAAGGAAGTTAGCGTAGAACATTATTTTTTTTTAATTAAACTGTATGCCAATTAATTGCTCCATAAATGCTCCAGCAGAATCCGAAATTGCTCCACCTCTATTGTTATTAGTTAATTCATAATTAATTTAAAAAAAAGTAACCAGAAGGAAGTTAGCGTAGAACATTATTTTTTTAAATTAAATTGTATGCCAATTAATTGCTCCTTAAATGCTCCAGCAGAATCCGAAATTGCTCCACCTCTATTGTTATTAGTTAATTCATAATTAATTTAAAAAAAAGTAACCAGAAGGAAGTTAGCGTAGAACATTATTTTTTTAAATTAAATTGTATGCCAATTAATTGCTCCTTAAATGCTCCAGCAGAATTCGAAATTGCTCCACCTCTATTGTTATTAGTTAATTTATAATTAATTTAAAAAAAAATTAAGTATGAAAATTTTATTTTGCTATAAAACAGAAAATATCTACTTTTTAAAACTAAACTGTATGTCAGTTAATGGCTCCATAAATGCTCCAGCTGAATTCGAAATTTAATTAGATATTTTATACTTTATAGCGAAATTAAATTTTTGATACTTATTTTTTTTTAAATTAATTAAAAATAACTAATAACAATAGAGGTGGAGCAATTTCGGATTCTGCTGGAGCATTTATAGAGCAATTAATTGGCATATAGTTTAGTTAAAAAAAAGAATGTTCTACGCTAACTTGCATCTGGTGGTGACCCACAACTAAATTTTTTTTTAATTTTTTAACAAATATTTTTATTTTATTATGATTTAACATTTAAAAATAAATATACAACTTCCAATTTTCACCTTTCTACGATCAACCCCTGTTTTCTAATTGCGATTTTTGTATTATTCTGTTCCATCCACAATGAGGTTGCAGGATGGCAATCTAATATAATAATTGTAGTACGATAAATTTTAATATATAGTTTGTAATCACAATTTACTTTAATTATATATTTATTATAGAAATAATGTATAATATGGCAAAACAACGCTTGCCAGGTCAGCTAGTATTTGATATAATATCACTCTACTGTATTTTAATGTGTATGTATCCACTAATTGTGTTTATAATATATTTTCTTAAAATATAAATTACTTAATCAAAGATAGGGTTCTATTTTACTTTAGGAGTCCGTTTGGACCGGTATCAGCAGTGCATCTACAGCTGTGTTTCCGTTGGAAAAGTATGAAGATGCAGCAAAAATTTTTTCTCGGCTACCACATACAATTTTTAACAGCTATGCCAGCGATTTTTCCGGACCCCTATGACTTAGGGACCATGAAGAATAGAGCTTACTACTGTTTAAAGGCTGGCAACGCACCTGTAATTCCCCTGTTGTTGCATTTATTTATGGGCAGCGGTAGTCACTTACCGTCCGGTTAGCCACATGGTCGTTTGCCCTTTTTCATAAAAATTAAAAATAAAATGCTATAATGTACTTTATCCTATTCCATAAAGTAAAAGTGGTACGAAGCCAATAAAATCCCATTATTTTAAGGTAGTTTCAGATGTCCAAGCGTTATAACAGTAACACCTTATCAACAGTTGGACTGTCAGCTTGCTTGTTTCTTGAATGCTATTAAAATAGTTTTGTGTTCGTTATTTTTATAGTCATATTTAATTCATAGAGGTTTTGGCAAATAACTTTATAAAATCAGGTGCTGATTTAGGGATTTTAAATTTGAAAACATTAAATGAACCCGAGCCATGTGCTTGTACGTCATAAGTCGCCCTCGGCTGGATTCGGGATTTCATATGCAAACTGCTTTCCTTTGATAAATTGCCCTATTATTTTAAGATTCGACGGGAATGATAGAGACTTTGTGTTATCGCTACACGTCCTCGAAATGACGATCGAAGCTTCACACACCTAAATCAAAGACAATTTAACATCGTTTTTATGGTGATTATGTTCATATAAGAATGGTTAAATGCCTTTGAGTTAAAATATTTGCAATTTAGACATTTGATTAAAACTGTTTGTCAACAGTGTATTGTTCTTTTTGTAGGATAGGTTAACAAACGGGCACACAGTCCACCTGATGGTAAGTGGTTGCTGTGGCCCATAGTCATTTACATCTATCCTCGTTTGGGAATCAAAATGCGTATGCGTGACTCGTGAGGACTAAGATGGAATGTCTCTTTTCCAGTAAAAACGGTCTCCGGTTCTCTACACTCACCATACGAAACACAGCAGTGTTAAGCTGCTATTTTACGCTGGTATTCTGTGAGAGCGTGGTCCTTTCCCGGTCGAGCCGATCCATTCGTGCTACAACTATATTATTAATATAGCTGCAGCATGGCTCTACCACGTATAAAAAAGGTATAAGGTAAAAAGGTATAAAAATGGTTTAAGAGAATCCATCATCCAATTCCTTTCATGGTTGTAGTAAGAGGCGACTAGGTGAAGTCTTAACACAGACAGCCTCGGATAGATATCAGTATACCCTTATCTACTCTAAGCTAGATCATTAATAAAATACCCAGACTTCCGAGATCGAGCGTCAAGTTTTTGATACGTGTAATAATGCAATCACAAACTCATATAACTAAGCTTGGCCAGATTGGCAATTAAGCCAAATTATCTCAGCAACAGGAGAGCCTCATGTCCAGCGGTGGACTTTTGAATAATAAGAAGACTCGCTACAGAGATGCTTATAGTAGAAAAAGGAGCTAGCATAGGCTTTAGATGTATTCGTCAAAAATAATCGGTACCTCACGAACGACTCAAAGCGAGAAGTCCGCGTCGAAGTCCACATCAAATTTTGCTAAATCGGTATAAAAAGTAGCGGTAGCGGATCCCAAGTATAACAGTGTCCAAAACGAAAGATTATTCAAAAGAAGCTTATGGTGACAGTTCGGTGATCTATTGTTGGTATAGTTTCTAGCCATCTAATGCAACAGTTGCTGCTAAACGTTACAGTAAAGAATCGCAAATTATAGTGAAAATCTATAATATCTATAATAAATAAATAAAAATAAAAACGTAAGACGATGATCATGACAGCTGAGGTGGTAGGATAGATACAAGAAAGAAAAGGAAGTCTGATGAAAAATATTAGAGCTCCAAGTAGTTAGTTTTGAGTAGATTTTCGAAGGAAAACGGGATTGAGCATGGCGTATTTTATGTAATTAGATCAATAACAATACAGCTGTAAGGGATATTGATTTATCGCCGAAGGAGGATAAATGTACTGAAATATGAAGAGAAATTGTTAGAGTAGCCTATTTTAATTTATTAAAATTAAAAATCTGCGATCATTGTCATTCATTGTTATTGTCATAGCTTGAACTCGTATTATGAGATGGTGGGTGATGTCTACCTGGACGTTACAACTTGGACCTAGGTAACACCGCGGGGCAAATAGATAGTTACAAGATTAAAATATATTAAAATGAAAAATTCAAATGTCTAGTGTGATCTATTGGATATAAATAGAAAATTTTCTGAGGTCTCTCTCTCTCAAAGGCTTTAAACTATTTCATCCAAACTTACCTCTGTGAAAGTAATAGATTAAAATGTAGTGATGATAGACTCTAATATTCTACTTTTCGTGAATTCTGTAAATAAGTTACTGAGATCACTCCTTGGTCTTTTAAGCTGAAATTTACGGTTTCTTAGGCGGCTTCTTTTTCATAGTAGGTACTGCTTATCGTCATCGATTCCATTCCATCTGTCCGCTAAAAGCGGCAAAATTTTATCAGACTTAACAGTAATTAATGATTGTATTTGTGCTCTTTAGCAAATAACAATGCCAGAATCTTATAGAACTTTGCCCCACCTCAAGATATGGTGTACACGACTGCCATATGCGTTATTTTTTGTTACTTAATTACTTTACCCAAATTATATAAATTAAAGTCTCTAGAACTCATATAGATTTTTTAATTGAATTTTAATTATTACGTCTACCTTATGTTTAATAATAGCATTCGTTGCAATTCATTATAATTGCAGTATGTAGATTGTAAGTCGCTCACAAAATATGTAAATAAGGATTTGAGGAGCTGAAATAAACGTCCGTTGTGTTTGGATAAAATAATTATATGATTACCGATATAGGGATTCTACTGTTTTGGAGCGAAAAGATCCTAACACTATAAGATAAACATCATTTTTTCTTGAAGCTATAAGGTACAAAGAGAAATTAGAACATATTTCATAAATACGTTGTTTTTATTATGATACGAGTACTTTACTGAATGAGGTGTGAATATTTACAGTTTTATAATTTATCGAGTAGTGGTGGTGTAAGAATATTTACTACCTCATATTATTCCGTGGATGTCGTAAGAGGTGACAAAGGGAAACAAATCAAAAGCTACTAAAGCGACTAAAAATACATATAAAACTGCGGTTGCCAATGCGATATTTATAGATGGTATAAAGAAACGCAGATGTTACTAAAAAAAACTGGAAATGATAAAATATTAACCATTGAATTCCCTTTTGATATTAACATTTTACAGCAAGTTGTACAAAATAATGATTAATTACAAAAAAGTCCAATATTTATAAAATAATTTTACACACATTTACCTTTTCTGTACAATATTGGGCAGATCTGGTATTGTCTTTTAGTGGCTTTAATAAATTTATATTTCTTTTTTAAATTATTTATTTCTATTTTTTAAACCCGATTAAAGGAGAGGTGAGTATTATAGTTAAATCTTTTAAACTTCCAGCTGGCGTATTCGTAAAAAGGCATACCTGTATTCAAATTCGTATTTTTGTGTATAATTTCACATATTCTTTTCGAAATATATCCTAAAGTTTTATGTTTTACGAAAAAAATTAACACAACTGTTAGGATATGAATTAATATTTTTTTTAAATTTTTGTTTGTCTGTCTGTCTGTTCGTCCTAATCTTTAGAATAGCCGAATCGATTACGATGAAGCTTCTTGAACAAATGGAGGGCAATGCCAGGGTGATGTGGGCTATATTTTTTTTTGCAAAAAATAATAATTGAGGATTTCTTTTGGGAAATCGTAAAATTGATAAAATTATTTTCATCGTTAGTTAATTAATAATTATGATCGCTGATGATTATTATTATATTATCTTAAATCTAATTGACTTTAAATTAATATGTCTCGTCGAGGCGAATACGGGATGGGCCGCTTATGTTGTATAATTATTTTCATTAGAATTAAATTGAGGCTAGCTTATTATTAAATTATTATCTTCTTCCTGTCCTCATCATGTCTTCTCCCTTCTTCTTCTCTTTTTTGTTCTCATCTATTAGCCGTCATCATCTCACTCTCACCTTTCTTACGCATATCATCCATGACACAGTCTATCCATCTTTTGTTAGGCTTCCCTCAACTCTTATATCCATCTACTGAATTTAATTTTGATTATATTTCATAAATTTATTAACTCTAAACATGTGTTCTAGTAACCACTTTGTCAATCTTATTTAAAAAAAAATATCGTACTTCATTTGGTGGAATTTCTACTGAAAAGCCATTTTATACAAACAAGGATGATAAACGAGCACACATCCCCTGATAGTAAGGGTGCAATGGCCCAAAGACATGCATTTGTCCCAGACTAAGATTTATAACATACATACGCGTTCTCTTTGAGGACTAATATGAAAGCTTCGTTAGCACTAAAAAGGTTGCCCGTTATGTACCATATAGCATTATGCTGTCAAACGATGTTATTCTGTGAGAGCGTGGTACGTACGAGTACTATAGTCATAATTCAGGTACATCATGGCTTTACCACATACCATCTAGATTTGCAGAGCCCCTACCAAGTTATAAAATATAGCGTATTACTTACAAAATAATTCATGTTCAGTCCACTTGACGTACCCTAAAGTGTACCAGCTTTCGTACATGTTTTAAAAGTGCTTAAAACAGTTATTTTTTATTGCCTAAATTGGTATATAAAATTACTGCATATTCAAACCTGTCCCTGGTATTAAAACTCTAAAAAGTCAAAAAAGCTTTACCGTTACTTTGTGCCTAGTCGAACTGTTTTATGGCGTATTATCATACTTTTATGGTTTCACTCTCACCTCATAATTTGTATTTAAATAATGTGTTTACTATACTGGCTTATATTTTAAAACTGTATCGACGTTACATCCATTCCATTCCATACAACTATATAATTGTATTTACGATAAATATAAATAAGTACAAAAAACAAAAAAGAGTATTTTGTAATTATTAACCAAACTAGAATGGTTTACATCTTATCTTCGCGGTCGACAGCAGTCAGTCTGTGTGGAACAAATGACCTCAGCTTGGGCTGACGTGGAAGCGGATGTGCCGCAAGGCGGTATTCTTTCTCCCATATTTTTTTCAAATTTTATAAACTTTATTACCGCCTTATTCGATTGCTCGTACAATTTGTACGCCAATGACCTTAAGCAGCATGTAAGCTGAAATTGGGGATATCAATAATGGGATCAATAAACTTAACAGCTATCTACGTTAGTCTACTCGTTATGGAGTTTAGTCAATCTTTTAAAATGCCAACCTATACTGGTGGTTAGCTCAAGTATGCTAGCTAAGATTAATCTTGCAGACTGACCACCAATTTATTACAATGGTATTATAATTCCGTTCAGTTATTCTGTGAAAAATCTTGGCCTATACATCGACAACACGCTGAATTGGAGAACTCTGATTTCAGAAGTGAGTCGTAAAGTCATTGTCACGGTATGTTCTCAATTTTCTCCCCATAAAATCTAAGATAACGCTTGTCCAATCGCTCATATTACCCATAATTGATTATGCGGATGTGTGTTACCCAGATCTATCCCAAAATCTTCTGAACAAGCTGGAACGCATTCTCAATAACTGTGTAAGATTTATTTTCGGACTTGATAAGTATGATAAGATATAATATAATTGTTTATAGCGATGACATGGGAAAAAATCTAGGCATAACTTTAAATAACTCTTTAAAGGGACAAAAAGTTACAAATTGCTGCATGCCTGGAGCATCTTTTAGTGACATCCTAAATAAAATTATTGTTACTAAATTTTTCCCAAATAATAATAATAATTTTTGTTGGTAGAAGAGGCAGTGTCAACAACAAACAGTTATTAAGATATATTGAACAACTTAATAACTTAAATGTACACAAAATTGTCTTGTTCACACTGTCTTATATACAGGGATTGCCACAAGAAAATAATTTAAGACATAATTTAAATATACAAATGCATAATTTAGTATGTAATAATAATTTAAATTTGACATATAATTCTAATGATAATAATCATAAATTTCATGTAATTGACATAAATAATTTAATAAAAAAGTTTTGGACAAAAGATAGGTATTACCTATCCAAATATAATTTAAGACTGATAGCAAATGTGCTATCTTATTATTTACTTTTTAACTCAGCCAAGTTTTTGGCTACCAAGACTGCTTTTATTGAGCATAATCATTTGACATTTAATTTGGAATCAGTTCCAACTAATTTAAATTAGTGAATGTGACAATAGAGGCAATCTCTAGCAATAATAAGAGTTTAATTAATTTTGAATACAGCCCACAAATAAGTAATAAAAATTGTTTACACCTGGTGCATCAAAATATACAAGGCATGTTGGGCAAAGAATTGGAAGTTGAATTGTTTTTAAATAGTAACAATACACACATCCTTTGTATTACTGAACTATGGCTAAAAGATTATAATTTCATGTTTAATTTCAGAAATCACCAGGTGGTCAGTTCCTTCAATAGAGAAAAAAGTTTACGTGGTGGCTCCTTAATATTAGCAGATAATTCAAATCATTATTATATAAAGAACGTAAGGATATTGTGAGCCTCTCTGTTGAACGAACTGTAGAAATGGCTTGTGTCGAGCTCGAGCACCTCATTGTTGTAAGTGTTTACAGACCTCCATGTGCTACTTATGACCATTTTGAAAGGATTGTGGAAGAAGTTTTACTCAAACTTAGTAAACAGAACAAGTCTGTTGTAATGTGTGGAGACTTTAATATCAATCTCCTTGAAACTTCTTCCATTAGTATTAAGTTTCGCTCATTGTTTAAATCGTATAATCTTGTAAATTTATTCTTAGAACCAACACGTATTGCTGGTCCTAGTGCGACCTGTATAGATAACATTTTTACAGATGTTAAGCCCTTACATAAATCAATTATTCAAAATTTAAGTTCAGATCACTGTGGACAGTTAGTATCACTACCTTACATACACAAAAAACAGAAAAATAAGAAAGTTGTGTTTGTTCCAATAAATGAACATCGCTTGGAGAGGTTTAGAAGTAATATAATAAAAAGACTTCCATCACTTTCGTTTAAAAATAGCGCTAATTATTTGTATGCTACATTATTTGAAATCATACGTTGTGAATTTAGTAGAATATTTACTTCTAAAACTTTCTCTTTTAACAGTCGCAAATCATTTAATGAATGGGCGACAGTAGGAATTTACAAAAGTAGGCGAAGGTTATACGAGCTTTATGATGAAAGATCATATAATAGTAGTGTTATATTTAGAGATTATGTAAAGACATATTCTAAAATATTTAAAAAAGTGTGCTCCACTGCTAAGGCTTTACATTTAAGTAACAAAATTAAAACTGCATCCGACAAAATTAAAATGACCTGGAGAATAATAAATAGTGAAACGGGCAAGGTCAAACCGCGCAACTCGGATTTTCAATTAAATATTAGCAATAATTTAACGCGATCTGATCAAGAAGTTGCTATGGCTTTTGAGAAACATTTTACTGATGTTCCTTTTTTGACAACAAAATCATTAAATTCTTCTCCTACTGTCGCCGAATCATTGCTCAAACAAAATGTAAAGGCTTGTTCAAATACTTTTAAATTCCATAGGGTACTGCCAAAAGATATCGTTAAATATTTTAAAAATATTGATGTTAAGAAAACGGCAGACTTATGGGGGATTTCCGTTAAAGTTATTTTATCTATAATAGATACATTAGCACCTTATCTAGCCACTATATTTAATATAAGCGTCGAATCTGGTGTGTTTCCTGATTTAATGAAACATAGTAAAGTCATACCTATATTTAAATCTGGTAGTACATTAGACCCCGCCAATTTTAGACCAATTTCTGTACTACCAACATTAAGTAAAATTTTTGAAAAAAATATTTTAGATCAGATGTTAAGTTTCTTCAATATTAATAAATTGCTACATAAAAATCAATTCGGTTTTACAAGGGGTCGCTCGACAACTGACGCTGGAGTTGAGCTTATTAAACATATTTTTTGTGCATGGGAGAATTCAGAGGATGCTTTGGGTATATTTTGTAACCTTTCCAAGGCCTTCGACTGTGTTCACCATGAGACATTAATCAGGAAGCTACAGTACTATGGTGTCAAGAACACAGCGCTTAAACTTATTATTTCATATTTAAGTAATAGAAAACAGAAGGTTATTATCAATGGTAAAAGTTCTTCCGGGTCACCTGTACTAATGGGTGTTCCTCAGGGCTCGATTCTCGGCCCATTCCTGTTTCTGGTGTATATTAATGACTTACCTCACCTTGTAGGGGATAGTCATGATATAGTATTATTTGCTGATGATACTTCCTTGATTTTTAAACTTAAACGTCAATCATTTAAATTTGACGAAGTGAATAATGCTATATCAAAATTAGTGCATTGGTTTAACGTTAATAATCTGAATTTGAACGGAAATAAAACTAATTGTGTTAAATTTACAACAACGAATGTTAAAAATCTGAATACCAATGTGTTTTTAAATGGGGAGGAATTGAGCCCTGTTGTATCCACTGTTTCCTTGGCATCACTCTTGACGCAAAGCTCCAGTGGGGCCCCCATATATCCAAATTAGCAAGCAGACTAAGTTCTGCAGCCTATGCTATAAAAAGATTAGAGGTCCCACTAGTGTCGAGACAGCTAGATTAGTTTATTTTAGTTATTTCCATAGCATAATGTCTTATGGGATTTTGCTATGGGGAAATGCGGCTGATTCACAAACTATTTTTGTTTTATAGAAGAGGGCCATTAGAGCTATTTACAATCTAAAACCGAGAGAGTTTCTTAGAGATAAATTTAAAGAAATTAATATATTAACTTTGGCCTCTCAGTATATTTACGAAAATTTAATGTATGTTCACAAAAACAAAGATAGTTTTAGTAAAAGAAGTGATATACATTCTGTAAACACTAGGAACAAACACAAGCTAGTGATACCAGTTTCTCGACTCCACAGAGTCAGTAATTCATTCTTGGGGCAATGTATACGCTATTACAACAAGGTCCCGGAAAGTGTACAGGTTCTCTCTATTACCAAGTTTAAATGTTTTATTAGGCTGAAACTGTATAAAAAGGGTTATTATAGTATAAATGAATACATGGTTGATAATAACCCCTGGGAATGAGGTGATCGCTTCCAAGCAGTTTCTAAAATAAATTTTGTAAATAGTTCGTAATCATTTATATTGTAAAATTTATTTAAAAAAAAGTCCCGCTGTGTTTCTTGCTGGTTCTTCTCAGGACAGAGGGTTTTTTTCGAACCAGTGGTAAAGTAAAAAATGACTTTCAATAAGAATTACACATGTAATGTATATTGAATAAAAAATATTCTATTCTATTCTATTCTATTCTATGACTTTATATCGCAAATAGATATAAGCTTAATTGGCTTACAAATCTATACACAAGGCTATACAAGAGGCACAATCCCAGAATATTGTTTGTTTTTTAACCTTCGACGAAAAAGAGGGGTGTTATCTGTGCATCTGTGTGTCTGTCTGTGGAATTGTAGTCCCAAATCCCAAATGGATGAACCGATTAAGGTTTTATTTGTTTGGAAAGTGACTTGATCGAGAATGATCTTAGCTAAGAATCAAGAAAACCTTATCATGTGTTTGAATATTATTAGCTCTTTTTGTTTCGGAGGCTTTTAATTTTTAATTTAAGCTATTTTTCCATATTAAATTATCCACCTTCACCTTCTAATTTTAAACGTAAATTTCACTATCTCTCTTCATCTCATGATAGATTTCTACGGTCTTCTTCCAACAACAAGATCCGTATTCCTGTTCACTTCATCAAGTTCTCTGGTAACTCCTTCACAGTTCAAGCTACGCGTCTTTGGAATTCCTTGCCTGATGACATCAGAAAAACACTCAATACTCGTAAGTATGCTTTTTTTATAGCATAGGGTGACAAACGAGCACACAGTCCACCTAATGGTGAGTGGTTGCTGTGGCCCATAGTCATCTACATCTATCCTCGTTTGGGAATCAAAATGCAGATGCGTGACCCGTAAGGACTACGATGGAATGTCTCTTTTCCAGTAAAAACGGTCTCCGGTTCTCTACACTCACCAAACGAAACACAGCAGTGTTAAGCTGCTATTTTACGCTGGTATTCTGTGAGAGCGTGGTCCTTCCCCGGTCGAGCCGACCCATTCGTGCTACAACTATACTACTAATATAACTGCAGTATGGCTCTACCACGTATAAAAAAAGCTATTTAGCTGCTTAATGCTTTTAAGTTGGTACGTAATCATCTATTAAATACAATGCTTCTTACATGAATCATCCATGTCATATGTATTGCTAAGCAGACGTACATATATATTCATAGTTATTTGTATGTACTAATTATATATGTGTATATATGTATGTATATATTTGTTTGTGTGTATGCATAGGTTTTATTTGTATAGTTTATTTAATAGTGAAAAGAACATATCACGTAGTTAATTGTCTTTTTTTTTCTATATTTCTACACTTCGCCAAATTCAAGGCTTTAAGTCCGCACTTTGTAATATTTTTTAAGGAATGCTATAAAGAACAAATAAACAACCAAACAAAAAGAGACAGATATAAATCATCGTTTCTTAAACAAACTGAATTTCAATTGCACAATCACTTTATTAATTCATAAATTAAAAAAGAAACTCTTTACATTACGTGGATACTAGATGCAGCGGTCGACTAATGTTTTGATACGGTTCAATTATAAGTTTACACATCTGCCTAAAACACCTTATCCTGTATCTATCCGTAACATCAAAAGTAAGGCATGACGTACAACCCTCTCGTGGGTGCCAGCAAACCGTTAAAATGAGTAATGACGATAATTTTTCAGGGATTGTGAACCTTTTTTTCATTTACCACCCTTTAGAAATATTCTTACTTATTTATACGTTTATAGAGACTTCTTGCATTAGTAAGTCTCTCGGAAGTTATAACTTGCGAGGTGATTTATTATATAATTCATTATATCATTTCCAAAAAAAAGTATGAGGAAAACATGCAATATTTTTAAAGTAATAGGTGAAATACTAAGTTATATAAATTAGTGCGGCACTTTTTTAATTTACTATTAAAATTATTTATCAAAAGTTTTACCGTGTGGTAATTACCTACTTACAAATACACTTAAATAAAATTGAAGTGGCTGTCTCTAATATCGAAATAGCTGCCTCTTATATAACTTGTAACTGGTTATTTACATACAAGTAAAAGACATGAATAATCATTTTTGAACTTTGTCTGTATGCCTGACCGGGCTAACCTTCGAAATGTCTGCACCGATTGTAATGAAACTTGATGATTAGATAGAGAGCAATGCCAGGGGTGATATAGGTTAAATTGTATCCGAAGAACTTGAGATTTTTCTGAGAAATCTAAATATTGATAAAATATATCGTCATTGATGATTATTTATAATCTAAATAACCCCACTTTAATAGGTCCTAACCAGGCGCAACTGTGTTGGGTCACCAGTTAAGTAATATAAATTAATAAATAATAAACGACCTAATAAAAAAAATTGTAGTAATTTTTTATGCGATTTAATGAGGTAGTGTAGAGATATTGAAGTTAGAATAAATTTCAATTTTAATTAAAATTCATGAGAGTCGACACATCCGAGAACCCAGCTTAGTTTTAAAAAGCAGCTTAATGCTGCTAAAGTGCTAAATTGGTAACGAATAACATATATACCAAATTTATTAGAAAAAGGATTTCACTACGATATCAAGGATGAAAATACAACTACGAGTATTTTTTGATTATTCATGAAAATATGGTTACTGTTGTCTATAGACTTAAGTAATGCTTATGATTAAGTGGATTGTGTGCTTATTTGTTAATCATTGCACATAATTTTTAATAAAAAACATACACTTCAATAGGTATGTCATGTATTTTGCAAATTGTAGGGAATGTGAGTCGAAAATAAATTGGTTTGTTTATCAGATTGTAAATTCCAGTCCTACAAATAGGTCCTTTTAAAATTACGTGAAAACTATTTGTACGGTTGGGTAAGCGTCAAAACGCTTGCACCAGTAATATTGTTACTTATTACTAGTATTTGCATTTGGGTTCGATCTATGCGGCGGCGCACTTAAAAGTTGAATACAAATTAGACAAATACAAGTAAAAAAACTCTTTACACCTCAAAACAAATTTTATTTTTGCTTTTATAAAAATACAAAAATCTTTGGCTATCTGCGTATTCCTCTTAAACTAAAAAGACATAAAGAAAGGCATCAGTTGCGGTAAAAAGAATGTAACTTCTAGAATTGAACATAGCAGTGCAGGCACTGCTGCTTGGCGGCTAGTGTGGTACCTATCCATACGAAAAGCAACCCTGTTATCTGTTTCATTATACAGATTGCGTTCAGTATTCTGAAATAAACAAAAAATATTTATATTAGTAATAGAATAATTAATATCCTTTGATTAGAAACACTAGATAAAAAGGTTGAACACTTCTGATTTAATAAACAAAACGTGCTTATTAAACTCTTTAGAGAAATTTGAAAACCTTGATTATCATTTAATTTCATAGTTAGTAAAGAAACGCTCATTGATTCTGAGTGCAGAGCGCGTGTGCCGAGCACCTGCTTCCGTCTCTGATAGGGTTAAATCAATATTTGGATTAAATATTCAAATTTGTTAATCTTTTTATTCTTTTCTCCATTTGAAAGAAAACATTAGGGCGCTTTGTAACAAAAGCATAACAAATTGTGAATTAATTTGTAGTTTTATTTTTATTTTCTTGTGTATTGAATAATATATTTATATCTAACTTTTATTAACACTTGCACTTATTATAATTTATCAATTGTTTTATCCACAGAATTTATAATATTACAACAAAATTACTACCAAACTTTAAAAAATATATAAAATCATATTTTCTCATTATACACTTTATTATAAAAAATAAAATGTGTGTTCCTACTTTTTAGTAAACAACGTTTTTAATAGCTGCATCTGATATGTGAAGTGCGGTGACAGAATAAGAGAAACGACCACCCCATCCCCATCTCATAGTGTTGATATCCTAAGAAGTGACTACGGATAGGTCTGGTGGCTAGTGGTAAGGGAAGGAAGATATTGTGGCTTCTGACTAATAGCGGTAGAGCCATCTCGTATTTATTCCAGATATAAAATCTCTAGACCACCAACAAATCCTAGTACAGTAGGGACTGTAGTAGATAGTAGGTAGTATTGATAAGGTTTTCAGGCGTTTACCAAAATTACTATTGTATTTTTTTTGTTTGTTTCTGGTTTTGGTTTGTTTGTGTTATTAACTCAATTTCACATTTATACAGTAATACTAGCAAAAATAGCATGTAGGTTTACCTTGAAGTAATTTTACATACTCTGTGCAAGTAATATAGTAATAATAATTTAAGAAATGTATGTAACGTATGTATTGTAAAATCGCTGGTAGACCCAATAAATAAATAAATAAGTAAATAGTACAGGACAATGGCCAACAATATAATCATTTATGATATCCAATAACAAACTATTATTACCGTACAGTATCGGTGTAAGAATATCCACTACCCCATGGATGTCGTACGAGGCGAAACAGGGAAACAAATCAAAAGATGGGCAACAGCGTCTTCCTAATAACGACTAAAAATAAAAACCTGCAGTTGCCAATCCGCTTGCCAAGAGTGGCAACTATGGCAAATATCCTCCTTATGAGGTAATCTATGGGGGAGGCCTATGTTCAGCAGTGGACTTTAATAAGCTGTAACGGTAATAACAAACTATTACAGATTATTTACAGAATTTACCTGTTTAGGGAATTTTATGTCAAAATTATATTTATGAAATTCATAACAATACCAGTAAATTATGTTTATTAGTGATTTTGATGTAAATAAAATATATAGACAGCAAAAATAATGTCATCTATTTTTTGAAACATTAAAATCAAAGACAATGCGTCAATATTATGTATTTTTTTTAAACTTCTAATTTAATTAATTAACTAAGGTAAATTAATCCCAGAATGAAACCCATAAATTTTCGTACAATATCAGAATACTCCATTTTAAACAAAAACAATTGATTAAGCTATTCAAAGCAAGATTTATCGTGCATTTGATCAAGTCTCACGGATAACAATCAAAGTTCAGTTGCACGGCCAGCTTTAAAAATGGGAGGTAGCAAAAAATCAATAAAAGAAATATTCTGAGATTGATTGGATCAGTCTGACCCTTTAGTGATGCGCTCGAGTTTTTATACAGTTATATAAAAAGCCGAATGTATCAGTGTGTTTATTTGTGACAATTTGCTTTGTCGGTTTGTGCCGATTTACATTTGAAAAGAGTTTTTTTTTGTCAAACGAAGCGACCTGTAACAACATAGTGAGTAACACAGGTATATACGAGTATAGTAGATTCGTTTTTAGTTAAAAATCTTGATCGTGTTTTAAACTAGTACTAATATAAATAAAAATATACTCATTAAAAAAGTGCCACTAGTCTAATGTTTAGTTACGAAATTTTAGCCTTATTTCGTCTTATCACAAATCGTGGTTTATTGCTAATCATGGGCTTACACTATGGTTTAAAAGTCTTTTACGTGGTAGCGCCACGCTGTAGCTATATTATGGTTGTAGGACGAATGGGTCGGCTCGACCGGGGTAGGACCACGCTCTCAGCGAATACCAGCGTAAAATATTAGCTTGATGCTACTGTGTTTCGTATGGTGAATGTAGAGAACCAGAGACCCTTTTTACTGGAAACGAGGTATTCCATCTTAGTTCCACGGGTGGCAACGCATCTGCATTTTGATTTGTAATCGAGGATAGATGTAGATATCTATGCGCCACAGTAACCACTTACCATCAGGTGGACTGTGTGCTCGTTTGTCACTCTGATCCTATAATATATCCTATACTATATTCACTCCTAATCATAAAAGTTTCCAAAGACTGCCATGGTTTTATGTAAAACCAACTGTATCATGACTACCATTTCTTTTTCTATGAACTCTACCACATATATGTATATGCCTTAATATCCATGCATATCCATAGTATTTGTATAGGTACTAAGCATGTGTTTGCAAAGTTTCTAAAGTAAGTCTGGTGTTATAAAATATAACAATTTTAAATTGCTCCATTAAACTAGAATACTTCTCTTTTTTTAATTGTTATTTTTTATTTGAAATATAGGTAAAAAAAAATTGGTTGTTTTCGTAATTTCATGCATTTTTTAAGCTTGTGTAACGTTAATATTACGTAACAATGTTATTAATAATTAATTTTCTATGAGATATTTCTATTATTTTTGTAATCTGAAAATTTAATACAATTTTAACGTAAATTTAAACATAGAGGATCAAGATTTGCTAGGTTGCTTTAGTCAAAGAAACTAAATCGACGTATCGTAGACGACTCAGGACATAAGTTCGGGATAAAGACGTAATAATCCATCAATCGTCTCTCGTCACTGGTAGAGGCGACCGCACACCGCACCTTTTGAGAATCGTTAAGGGATCGTTTTAACGTCAATTATAAAACAAGGCATGCCATTTTGCCGGTATCCGTTCCCTAATATACGTATTTTAGTTTTATACAAATATACATGTTGATACCAATATGCACTTCTCGATAAAATTAAGGAGTAAATATTCATATGAAATTCACGTTCAAGTTTCGAATAAAGTAAGTTGAAAAGTCACTGGTAAGATCAAAATATTTTTGTAATTCAGTAGATACTTTGTTTTATTCGCGATATTCGAAATACGTTGTAAAGTTATTATTTATATTAAATTAATTATCAGAAGTATAATGCCACAGTAAGGAAAAGAGGAGTCGTTTGATGAAGGAAAGAAAAATAGAAATATATTTATTTAGTTTCGAAAGCAAAGTCAAAATATTTTAATTCAAAATTGGTCTTAACAAAGCACTTTTTGAAACTCATACAAGCTAAGCTATCGCTTCGACAAATCCCAACTGCATGAAATCTTGTGAGAAGAAACTGCAAGAAATTCACATGTCATTATTTTTCCCCCAATAAATAATCATCCAATAATCGTCTTATTTATGATAAAGTATTTTTATTGAGCTTTTTATATGTTATATATGCATATATATGCATATAAAGTAAAAAATCATATGCATCTCACATACATATATGTTTTTATTTTAATTGCGACGAAGGAAAATACGTCAAGTGTTTTTTGATTCCAAGTTATACGTTGGGTTATTAAAATGAAAAGAAAAAAGTTATAGAAGTTTTTAAAATTAAGCAGACACTTCTACTTAATTTTAATTTACCTACTTAATTTTAAGTAGAAATTTCGGCTTTTTGTTTAAATTCCACTCGCGACTTACGCCACTTTTGATGGTAATATTATTTTGCATCAACTCGAAATATATCACCCACCGCTGAATATAGACCTCCCCTGAGTACGTGAGATCGTGCGAATATATACCTAAATATAAAAAGTTGGTTAACTACTGGTACTGATACATTTATACGATATAAAGAAACCAAACGTCAAAGCGTGAAGCCAACTACGATTCCTACTGCACTGCTCAGCTCCCTGCATCCATCGCTTTACCGTATATTTCATAAGATCGTCATTGTGGGCGATCCCCAATACCTCTACTCGTAAATATAATATTTAGCCTTTAGGTGTTGCGTGTTAGCTAAGTATTATATGAATTATTTTCTGACAGTGCCTTGATTGCATAAAACATCAAAAAATTACGTGTGACCTTTTTAGCTGAGAGGGTTAAAAACCTAAAACCCTCTGAGAAATGAGAGGAGGCATGTGCCCAGCCGTGGGAAGTATATATAGGCTGTAATTTTAACTTAACTTTTTTTAGCTGACTCCAAAAAAAGAAGTTTCTCTATTCGACTGCAATAATTGTGTTCTTTTATTTATGTATTTTACGCGATATCTTATCTACTGTAAGCCGATTTTATGATAACTTTTTATCAAGTAGTTATCTTGAACTTATGATATTCCTTTGTCCAGTCAAAAGGGAACGGTAGTTTTCTTTTTAAACTAAATTTTTAATCTAAATATTGATAGATTTTTATTGTCTAGTGCTTATGACTTATTTTTTAGCGTAGACTTTTAGTTTTGCAAAACTGCTATAATTTTTTTAAATAATATGCGAGAGCTTATGTGTACATCTGTTGTAAAGTTAATAAAGGCGCCCTGTGCGTGCAGATATTGCATGTTACTTCCAGTATATTAACGCATAATAAAATTACAAGAGAGCCCAATGCAAATTTGCACGCACAAGTAGTGTAATTGCATCAACGCAAATAAATCAAAGCTTTACCCAAGGAGAAATATAATACTGTCTTTGAAGCATAAAACTTGTGATCGGTGTTGCTAGTTTTATAAATTTTATGTCAATTCCCATATTTATGGAAATTTAATACATTTAGGTAAGTACATAAATATTTTATATTACTTTTTCTAATTAATAAGAAGTAAATATTTAAAAGTTTTGTTGTCGTTGATTATCGTTTGTATTGATATTTATGCAAGAATTTTAGTCCCATAAATTGAAAAACTTTCTACAGACTATGATGAAGAAAACTTATTTTTTTTAATATTATTTATACTTCTATCATTGTAGTATACATAAACGCTTCTTAGACGGTGATGAATAACATTTTTTTTATTTAACTCTAAACCTTAAACTTAATAGTTCTAGACCGCAAATTATCCCCATTGGTACTTTAACGTTCAGAAGCTGTCCAACAAAAAGGAATTACAGAAATATGGAATAGTTTTTGTATGGTTAACCTTTCCAAGTAATTATTTGGAAGTGTAACTAATTGTGTAATATGACACGCAAGCACAGTATAAAATACTGATTAGCCAGAAATTCAAAATCGAATTTGATAACAAAATTTTTACGATACACTAATTACGAATTGAACATAACCTTACATTTTAATTTTTATAGAATATGAATGACAATTGAGCACCCAGAGAGCCCAACAAATAGAATTTTATCAGTAAAAAGGCTCCCCGTCTCTCTAACTCCGGCTCTACACTACGACTATTACACCATACGAACCACATCAGAATCAAGCTGCTATTTTACGCCGCTGTTCTGTCAGAGAGTAGCCTCTTCTCAGTTGAGCGGACCCATTCGTGCTTGCAATCATAATTTAGCTGAAGCGTATCTCTACTACGTTAAAATAATTTAAGCTCCAACATGTAATAAATTTAAAAAATAAAATATACTATAGGCTATGGAGAATTATTTAATTAAAAAAATAATATTAGCATAAAATTAATACGATACAACACATATATAAATTAACTGCAATAGCAGTTATTATTAAGGCAGTTATATAATTTTAAATTTATCTGGCAACCCTGTAACCCGTCGGCTTACTCCCTGCCGACGCAGATCAGACGCAAGCGTGGCCGCTACCATGTCGCTACCGCTATACGCAATCCGCAAACAATACGCAGCAATCAGCGGTATATGATTTATATCAGCAAAGAGTTAAATAAAGTAAATTTATGTGACACAAAAGATACGTTCAATTGCAAATGGAACAGTTTATTAATACATTGGTTAAAAAGAGCGTTACAGCGTACTAAGAGTCATAATGCTGCTAATTTTCATAATATGATGATTAATGAGTATAATGTATCAGAGACGCTTTTTACTGGTATCGAGATATTTCATGCTCAAGGGTGACGACTTATCATCATTTTTCTCGATCAAGAGTAGATGTAGATGTTTACATGCACAGCATCCACCTACTAATAGGTGGACTATGTGCTCGTATCAGCCTAAATCAAATATTGATCATAATATTATTAATCTACGATCTATGATTTCTTTACGATTGGTGATTTAATTTGGCAACTTTTTCCTTCTTTTTTTCTATAGGTTATATATTTTCTCTTTTATTTTAATGGCCGACTGCACTGTACTCATTTTTGTAAGTCTTGAATTAACATAAGAAAAATATGACTTAAAATGCCCTAACAATAATTTAATCATTCAAAGAGTGTGTGTGGCTCTACAACATCAATTATCAATTTTAGAAGTGCCGCAAACAGAGACTGAACTCTAATTAGTCGCATAACATTTAAGGTAAGGGTTAACGGCAGCTTGTATCTTACAACCAAGAATAAAAAATAATCGCATTAAAATGATTTAATGACAGTAGCGGCATCAATTACGGCAGTAATATTTAAAAACAATGTCAAATCCCATTTAGCAAAAACTAGACAGGTATCATCTCACTTATAAAACCCATACCTAAATTATAACATACGGATTAATATCAAATACCAGGTTACCAGGAAGTTACAATATTGTTGCTATATCAATGGTAATAAAAATATAAAATGGCATAACTCTATCGGAGTTAATGCAGGCGCGAAGTGGCGAGTGGGATCATAAATCCTGTGTCTGGCTAGCGCCTACACCGCGAACCTCAGAAGCTTCTGATAGG
This sequence comes from Parnassius mnemosyne, assembly GCA_963668995.1. Classification (NCBI taxonomy): domain Eukaryota; kingdom Metazoa; phylum Arthropoda; class Insecta; order Lepidoptera; family Papilionidae; genus Parnassius; species Parnassius mnemosyne. The sequence goes on along the minus strand of CAVLGL010000001.1, from coordinate 33,080,212 downwards.
TATACATATATTATTTTACTTGACATAACAACGAGTATAATATTCCTTTTGCAGCTTTGTTATTCTTACGGCAGTATTCGAATTAATTGTTACTTCGAATTCGATTAATTTAGAATATTTTTTTATTATATTTTAATTTTCATAATATGTTAATTATGGTCTATCTTTATTTTATAGGATAATGGTGACAAACAAGCAATAATAATCCACCTGATGGTAAGTAGGTACTGCGGCCTATAGACATTTACATCTATCCTTAATTACGAAATAAAATGCAGATGCGTTGTCACCCGTGAGGACCAAGATAGAATGCCTCGTTTCCAGTAAAAAGGGTCTCCGGTTCTCTACATACACTCACCATACAAAACACAGCAGTATTGAGCTGCAATTACTACTTATACAGCTCTAGCATGGCTCTACCATGTAAAAAATCTTATCTCTTTATATTAATTATATATATATATATATATACTAGCTGGCCAGGCAGACCTTGTTCTGCCCTTTCCGACGACCCTACCCATAAAAAAATTCTTAAATTCGCAATAAAAAAATATTGAAGGTCATTTATCGGGATAAAAACTATCCTATCTCTCAAGTTGGACCAAACTGAACACAGTATGCAACATTTCATTGAAATCAATTCAGTAGTTTAGGAGTTCATCGCGGACAAACAATGTGACACGTAATTTTTACACATAAAGAAGATAATATATATATATATATATATATATATATATATATTGAGAGCTGTTATCGATATCCAGAAATCACCCTTGCGAAGGACAGAGCGGATCGCTAGTACTGAATATAAAACCGAATTTAATAATCTTTTGAATTGATAAACAGTACAAAATGGTAAAAAAACTGTTGCACGGTGATGTCGTAAGAGACTCTATCATAAATAATCTCATGGGTAACGTAAGAGGCGACTATAGGAAATGTCAGAAACCGATTTTGTTAACGCCTGACATAAAATATCCAGTTACTGGTACTATGATATTTCCATAAGTTTGTCATCAGTGGACTTATGTCATTATCGTTGCGTTTTTGTTTGCAGTACAATTATAGGAATAATGCTTTAATTTATTTTGTAGTTCTTTTATAGGATAGGGTGACAAGCGAGCACACAGTCCACCTAATGGTAAGTGGTTGCTGTGACCCATACACATTTACATACATCTATCCTCAATAAAGAATCAAAATGCAGATGCGTTGTCACCCGTGAGGACTAAAGTGATACCTCTTTTCCAGTAAAAAGGGTCTCCGGTTTTTTAGAGCTTGGTACTGCTCCGGTTGAGCCGACCCATTCGTGTTACAACCATAAAATAGTTTCAGCGTGACTCTACCACGTATAAAGCTAAACAAACCGATCCAAACGTAAGCGATCGAATGATGTTTTAATTGCAATTTGAACTTTTAGTAACAATTTACCACTTTCTCGGTGGTGAACGAGTAATCCTTTATATCTGAGAAGGTAAAAACAATATTTCGGTAATTATTTTTAAATGTAAAGTCGGTCATCCCACGTTAGGATCAACGAAGCGAACTCTTTTTTTGTACCAAAACTCGTTGCAGCCTGTGATCAGTAGTGGGATGTACGTAGGCTGTTCTTTTTTACTTTTAACGGAACTATTATGTAGTTTTTATTTCATTCATATTTTCAAGGATGTTTCATATTTGTTTTCTTTTTAAAGTAAATATTGAGGGTAGCGAAGATAAGTAGAACACATCATCTTCATCATTACAGCCTATCAAATGTCCATTGCTGAACATATGCCTCCCCAACAGATTGATAAATAGGCTGGATATTTGCCGTAATTTCCACTCTTTTTAGTACGAAGTTGCTGATCATCTACCTTTCATGAGTGTACATAGTTCTTCTCGCGTTCAACGTGAATAGAAATACTATAAAAAATTTAAGTCTACTCTAACTAAAAAAATATCGGGCACTTCGGAAGACATGATCAGGGGTATGTATATATACGGGTAAAAAGCTAGTCTATAATAATTTAAATGCGTTTTATTAGCAATCTACATGACTTTTCTAACCAAAGTAAAGTAAGAAAACGTAAATAAAAAAAAAATAAAGGAAAAGAATTAACAAAGCATCGGTCAGTTTTGTATTATTTTGTATAAAAAGAACACAATCTACCTTAAAATTTTTGTATTTGTTTATCGCATAAGTCTGTTGATGTAACACTGTTTAATTACTTCATAACGGAGAATACTGCATTACTGTGATACGTTTTTTTTTAAATAAAATCAGTACAGAATGTAGGGTTTCTAATATGAGTGTAGACGTTAGATTTGATTTGTTTATGATTTGTATATTATATTTCTTCTTAAATAAATAATTAATTTAATAAAAATAAAATTTTAATGTGTAATTTAAAATCCACAAATACTCAATACGATGCAGACAAAAGGACTCATTTAATCGCAAAAAGATATACAACCATAAAAAAAAGAAAATCGAAAGTAACCGGCTGCTTGAAGGTAAAAGTTTGACAAAAAGTTTAATACCAGATTCACGTTCATAATTACAGTACCAATGCTACTATTAGAAATCAAGGATACACCTGTTACACGCATGATCCAAAATTTTTTGTCCGAGAACCTTTCTCGAATTTACATATCTCCCAGTTCTTTGTTAAACTTAACGAACATTATTATTTCAACCGCAAACTGTAGTCTTAACCGTTTCTGTTTGACAAAGGTAAAACACGAAAAAAGAGTTACATAAACATAATATTATTGAAACAGACCTCCATAATTTAAAAAGAAATATTTTTATATTTTTTTATGCTCTGTCGATAAATATTGCAAATGAAAAGCTGAAATACGATGTAGGACAAAATACTAAGCAATATAATAAATACTATCTTTTTACCCGCGGCTTCGCTGGCGTGAGCATTTGAATTTAGAAACATTAAATGCTGTTCCGCGCCAAATTTAGCAAAAATTCAATCACTTTTAAAGTCACCTCGGTGTCTGTGTCTCTATGTCTGTCAAAGACATTTTTTTGAATTCTAAAGGACTATTAGACGTAGATCATCGTTTCCCATTTGCCGGGTCGCGACCCGATACCGGGCCATCAAAATAAAATACCGGATCGCAACACTCCCGCCTTGTTTTATAAATAATCCTACTATCGATCGACGCATCGTTAACATTTATTTTAAAACATTTTTACTATTAATAAATGTGTATTATTTTACTTAATGGAACCATCTTAGGTTTAAAAGTATTAAGTGGGTCACGAAGGTACAGTGTGAAAATTACCGGGCCATGGCATAACAATGTTTGGGAAACACTGACGTAGATGATTGGTATTTGGCATAGATATGTCATGCTACGGGAATATAGTCTAGAAACACCTACTACTTTTTATATCGGACGTCTTCCAATGTATCCATAAAAAAGGTTAATTGTCTTGGAATCAAAATTTATTATTATTATTTACATTTTACTCTTTACATTCATTCATAATTAAAGTTAATTTAGTTTTAACAAAATAATGATGAATTTCATGGTCTTCTATCAATTTACGATATACTCTTTATTTGAGATATTTTATTCATATCATTGGACCTATTTAATATTGATTGACTGACACCATAAAATATATGTAAATATGTTTTTTCGTTCGAGTCGACTTCAAAATTTCATAAATGCAATTCTTTATTGATGTATACTACACATGGAGTAAAACTAATGTTACGGATTTTATCACTTTTAATTTTATCTTTTTTTACGTGGGGGTTTTTTACGCATCTTTGGATGAAAGTTCCATAAAAAACCGCGTAAAAGAACATATCGTTGATGTGAATCACAGACGCTCCGGGATGTCTAAAGTATGTCAACATGTTTAGTATAGTCCCAACCAGGGCCGGATTAGCAATGTCGGGGCCCTTAGGCATGGAATTCTCGGGGCCCCTTTGCAGCCAGCATAAAGGGATTAGTTCTACTACTCGATACTAGATGGTTTTGTTCTGAGTATTTCATCAACTGACAGTATACGTCGCTAAAACGTAATAATACCTATTGTCACTGAGGTTACAAATTTTCCAATAAAATTTTCTCTGTATGAAACATTTTCCATTGTATTTGTGCGCGCACGGGGCCCCTACCCGATGTGGGGCCCCTAGGCAGTTGCCTACTCTGCCTAAAGGTTAATCCGGCCCTGGTCCCAACCATTATATCGGATCTGATAGACAACAAATCCTTGCAAATAGAACACCGATTCCTACCAATGATGCGAGGATATTGAATTAAAAAAAATAACATCCTATTTTAATAGGGAAGATGGCTTAGTACTACCATCTGTTTAGGGCCCCATAATTAATAAAATTAAATTCAAACCCAAGCATACTATTTTAAATATGACATCAGATCGTCAAAGACCTTAGGCCTCCCGTGACCATGGGTGCTATAAAGTACCCAAAATATCGGGAATTAAAAAAGTTAAAATAAAACGTGACAAAATCCTTAGAATTAGTTTTATTCCTTATAAATTTTGTTCCGGTGAAAGAGAATCCGCCACCTCATATCGTCCCGTCGTAAGAGGCGACATAGGAAAAGAAACAGGAGATGGGCAGCATCATCTTCCTGACAACAGATCAAAATAATAACAATAATTTATGGGGCAGGCCTATGTTCATTTCAGTGGACTTTTGATAGGCTGACGTTAATGAGTTCTACTTAGATAAGTAGAACTCATTAACGTCTTTGCAACCTTTAATATTTGCGGCAGAGTGAAAACAAAAACGTAACATACCCGAAAATATGAATGTAATAAAAACTGCATATAATGCCCCATGAAAGTTAAAAAAGTAGCAGCCTACATACATGTTACTACTGGGCACAGGCCGCAGAGAGCTTTTGGCCAAAAGTGTTTGCTGCACTGATTCTAACGGGGTATGACCTCAACTGGAAAACTTTGACTTTTGAACAAACTCAACACTCAACAAGACTCAACTTTGAACTATGAAAGCTACCTTAAATTACGATGATTATAAGTCTCATTAAAGGTAAAATAGTAAAGTAGCAGCTAATATACGTCTCACTACTGTGCACAGGGTTCCTCATTACGTATAGTATTTTTTTGGCAGAAAAACAGATTATGCTGCAATGTTTCAATGCATAATAACGGTTTTCACATTTCCACGACTATTTTAATTACGCAGACATCAAGGTTTCCCCACGAAGTTCTTCCGTGCCATGATGAAATCTCACGGCGAGATACACGGAGCTCGTATTTGTTTTAAATACAATTCATAAAAACTGAAACTAAGCTTTTGCATGATTGTTGACCACATCTATCTAATAATTCGTCTCGAAAATTTCTTAGGCGAAGTACAAGCACACAGGCGGGTGGTAACTGCCAGGAACCAACATGTCGACAAGTTAGTATTGCCTACAATAAGAAGTTTATAACCAATATGTTACTTACAAAACTAGATGATTGTCGTATTTTTTATGCACCATCACCGCAACCTGACGATGTCATTGCCTTTTTGTTAACATTAGGAACAAATGATTATAGATTTAATTTACCAGAAAAAAAAATAGTTTAATCTATTTGTCGTGACATTTTTATAGAAAATGTTGTCTCGAACACCACAAATGTGAGAAAATAAAATTGTACGTTAGCAGATCCTTAACAACCTATAGATATGAGAAAATATTATTTTTTCAGCCATTACAAGGATTTTAATAAAGATAGTGTTCAATCGGGTTTTTTAATAACACTTCCTGACTATTTTATCACATTTGTTAAATTGCTTGAGCAAATATTTCGCGAATATTTTAACCTCGAAAGAAACATTGCCATATCATAACAAATATACAATATTGTTATAAATATACAATAAGAATATTAAAACGTGTGCAAGATTGTATATTTGTTATGCCATGTGAGTGCTTTTTTATTTAAAAAAATTACATTTGTTGAACAACAATAATTTTAAAAGTTAAATATTTAGAATACGTAATTTGTAAAAAAATATTATAACTTAAATATCTATTAAAAAGCTGCTAAATGTTTTGTTTATTTAATTTTATCCTTCCTGTGCCAACCCTACCAAAATAGGTAAACGTTTTGACAGCTCCTTAGAAGCTTTGCCTCTGTACCCAAAGAGAATATAATCGCTACGTTTATCTGTACCATTGAGTTATATGCATAGACATAGTATCTTATAGACTAAACATTCAGTGACGTCATCAGCGTGTGAAAGGAATGCACGTATATAGTTAGACATAAGAGTAAGGGAGAAGCAATTCTATATTTCATGTCTTTTTCTAGGTATGCGTTTTTGATTGTTTTCCCTCCTTTATTTGACATTAACGATGTCAAGCTCTTTTGAATAATATTGATATTATAAGCAAACAGGTAATTGAATTTAGTGTTTTTTGTGGATCTTATTTATTAGGTAAGGTGAAAAAGATGGTAAATTGTAGCATTTTAGGATGCAACAGCATCAGTCAACGAAAAATTGATAATATTACCTTTCATCGGTAAGTTTGTTTTGTGCTTACATTTGCTATTTGTACTGATTAATATCTATTGTTTTGAATATAAAGTGTAACATTTCATGTTTTTAATGAACTTTGTGATGTATTTTGTCAAATATTTAGATTCCCAAATTGTAAATTTTTCACGATAATGCTCCTTAATTTGAACGGTCATTCGAAAGCTTAAAGTCATAACAAACGTGTACTTTTTGATTTGGTAGGATTATAGAAACTTTAGGGATATCAGCGAGTACAATAAAGTTTTCGCTTCAATAATAATATTTATTGTGATTAGTAGTTATATCCATAAATATGAATCACATAATGTTATATGTATACACTTTTATGTTCAGCTTTAAAGGAAAGTCCTTATTGCCCTACAACTCTTCAATCATTTTCTATATTACATAGACTTCACAAATAATATGTAAGTATCAAGCTGAAAACATGTTTGGATTCAAGTACATAAATATTGGGCAAAGTATATTTAATTTCACAAAATATGTATTGCTTGAAATCAGATGCACAAAACTTTATTGCATTCCATTCATTCTATTATAGATTAGCAACAATTACATTACAATATTTATTCAAAAAATGTCATGCTAATATAAAAAAAGATATAAATATAGATATAATTTAAAATTAAAAATTTTGTACAGCCGACTTCAATATAAGTTATTTGAGAATAACTTAAAAACTATTGGTCTGACCTTGATCAAATTCATATGGAACCACACGAAAAGTACCAGCTTTCAAATAAAAAAAGAATCATCGAAATCGGTTCACCCAGAAAAAAGTTCTGAGGTAACACACATAAAAAAAAAAACGAAAAAAAAAAAACATACAGTCGAATTGAGTACCGGCTCCTTTTTGGAAGTCGGCAGAAAATAATAAATAAGTCTTAATCTTAAGGTACACAATAACACAACAACATAAGATAATATTCTCGATTGATGATGTAGAAAAAATTTGATGATAATATACTTACCATTACCATTAGTCAGTATCAAAAGTTATAGGTTTTGTGAGTTGCCTAGCTTGGCAGGAGAATTGGCAACTGCAGTTATTTGGAGACAAACTGTGTGGGAGGTCTATGTTCAGCAGTGGAGGGCATTTGTTAGGCTGTAAATGTATTAATTAACAATATCTAAATCTTAATATGTACATAATTTTTTTAAATGTTTGGTATGAATAATATTATCATTACATTTACATATACTTGCTATTTAAATAAATCAGTTGATATTGTTTTAATTGTTATAGGTATTGTGTTTATGCACAGATACACATACCTACTTGATTTTTCTTTTGTTAAATACCTTGATATAAAAGTGTACTATATATTTAATATATTAATTTCTTTTAAATATATTATTTCATAACTTTCCTAAGGAATCAGCTATCAGTAACAGTTGGATAATCGCTACTGGTAGTGCTTATAGGTAACCAACAAAACTTAGCAGTGTATGCTCAAAACATTTTAAGCCTCATTGTTTTAGGTGGACTAAATATGCTTAACTTATGTAATTTATAATATAATTAAGATAATTTTTTAAATGTTATAATTTCTTGTTGTATCTTGTTGTTTCTCCATAAGTGATATAAGTTTGATCTTGTTGGTAGTTATGGTTTTTGACATTGTTCTGTATGTATTAAAAATTGACTAGCATTGCTTATTTTATTTTCAAATGCTGACATTCTGTATTATTATGACTTGTAATAATTGGGGGCATGACAAAGACAAAATATTTATTTGTAGATGTATTGATTAAACATGAATCCTCATTTACAAATGTTGGAACTTTATCTGTACTACCATGTTTTATGCAAATAAAGATTTAAATAAAATAAATAAATAAGTAATTTAAAATCCTGACCTAAATATACAAATTAATAATTTATTATGCAATAATAATTGTAAAACTGACTGGGAATGCCTACCAATGGGACATTTAGTCCACCCTTAATCCCTTTTATAAAGGTGTTATAAACATTAATGTGTAAATAAATTAAGAAATAAGAGATAAGTATTACCTATCTAAGTATAGTTTAGGAGTTGTACCTTATTATTTATACCATTAAAATATATTGTATACAAGGCAAATTATATATATATATATATATATATATATATATATATATATATATATATATATATATATATATATATATATATATATATATATATATATATATATATATATATAGAGATCTCTTCACGGTAAATGTTGATCAGACGCGACTTCACGCGAGCACTTTGTTGATCCGAAAATGTATGTTGATCCGACGCCTTTTCTTGATCCAATATGCATCTCTGGTAACTAATGTTGCTCCGACAGGATCAACATCTACAATCACGGGACTACTTACTAGCGTTCCCCGAAGTTGATCTGATATACAAATCCACCTTGCGATAGTTACGCAAAATGTTGATCCGATTTAAATGAGCCAATCAGAGCACATCAAACGATCGGATTGGCTGAAAAAATCCGCGACGTTGCCGTTTCGTTTCTTTGGCGGTGGCAGCGACGATTTTGTCTAAGGTGGACTTGAAAAACAAAAACACTGCTTCACTATATCAAAATAATAATCACAAACAAAACTAAAATATCTATCAAAGAAACATAGAGTAATCAATAACATTGCAACCTGACTTACTTATTAGTCGCTAGTCACTAGAATTAAGGATGCATTTGCAAAATTGATAGTTATAGAATCGAACTATTATATAATTTATTATAATAATTTTATATAATTATTTTACAAGTCCAAGAACATCTAGTTCGACATTTCCTTGGACCTGCAGCATCAACCACAGAAAGTAATCTTCCTCAAAGATCTTCAATCTCCTGTAGCTTTCCAAGATCTTCAATTGCTTCTTCAAGCAATTCTGGACATTCTCTGGAAGAAATACCACGAAAGGCCGACAATAAACTCGTACGAGATAGATGCACTGCTATGTCAAATTGAAAAATGAAGGATTATTGGCTAGAAACGCTAAGCAAGTACACACTGAGTGCAAAAGGTGTGAAAAGGCATTCAGTTTAGAATGTTATAATGAGAAACATGCTTGATTTTATAATATTTTCTTGAATAAAATCCTCACCTTCAGTATTTGAGTTTTATTTATAGCAAGTTTATTGTAGTTATTAAATGACAACTTTAAAAAAAATTGCGAAGTTTTCTTTTATTATTATAAACAATAGGTTTTTTACTATACGTCCACGTATGATTTAAAACAATATCACGTCACGTTCATACCAACAAATGTGCCTTAAGTTGTATTGAGAAATGAGTCACCTGTGACTCATGAACTTATTCTAATACGTTCCTGTGAGTCATATATGACTCATTGGAGAGGGAAGTTGAGTTTTCCCCGGGTGTTCATGCAGCGATCACTCAAGAGTTCACGACGCCGACACATGAACTTGAACAGTCATCGCAGTTTATGTCCGTACTAGCTGTTGCCAGCGGCTTCGAACGCATGTAACTCCAAAATTATGCAACAGGAACGAAATACCTGAATAAACGGTATCATATGTGTTATATAAACCTATCTCTGAGCAAAATATCATCCAGATCCCTTCAACCGTTCTAACATGATTGAGTAACGTACATCCATTCATCCATCCATCCAAACATCCAAACTTTCGCATTTATAATGTTTAGATAATAATTATAATTAATTCAGCCTATCTATAAATTGTTTTCTAAAATACTTACTAACCTGTGTTCTTACTTTTTTTATGTACAACATCTAACGTAATTAACGCGCATCCTCAGACACCCCAATTAGTATATTATGTTATAATCATAATACATTATTTTTAATTATTATTATATTCTTACTAAAACATGTTTATGCATTGATTATTTATTAAATTAGTTATACTAATTCCGGAAGAATGTTGTGGTCACCGTACAAAACCACGAACGCTAGGTGTAGGTACTTGCTAGTTTTTTTTTGAATTTGCATAACATTTTAATTGTATTTGTAAATAATAATGAACTGCTAAAACTAACATAATTCAAAGACGGCGTGTTTAAAAGATGTGAATCAAGATTACAATAATTTTAAGAATCAAATATTTAACTTACTGATAGCCTAAACTCTCATGTAACATTGTATTTAACCACAACGGCTCCGTGGCGCAGTGGCTTTGCAATTGAGTTGCAGCGCTAAGGACCGCGGGCTCGAATCCCGCACGGAACAATATTTGTATGGCCTACAAATAATTGTTCCGGGTCTGGATGTTTGACCTTGTGCAATTTATGTTTGTACACTGCCCCCACAATACAAGAGAAAATCCTAGTGTGGAGGTTACGTTTTAAAAAAGAAAGAAAATAATTTAGAAAGCAATTCAGTGTCATTTTTCACTATTCTAAAATCGTCACAAAAAGGTCCTCGGCACTTGTTGGCTCACTAAAGTAAACTAATGATTTAATACATCCCCATAAAAAAAGTCAAGAGGCGTCAAATCAGCTGATCTGGGAGGTCAGTGGCCTGGCCGCCGCGACCTTTATAAGGCACTCCAAACTCTGTATTTGTAAAGACTTTAACGTACTTGAAATAAGGTTCAATTTTCTTTATTTTGTATTGAATGACGGAATTTGTATTAATACAAGTAAAACTCACTTTTAAAAGTCTTATTGCCTTGAGTTACGTTCCATTTCAGTTTGTTTTGACTGTACAGGTTTAGGCGTGACTGTAAATTACGTAGTTTCAATTATTTTTGGGATAAAAAAATTACCTATATTAAAAATGATAGAAACCGATTCAGTAAACGATTCTGAACAAACTACTTTCACAAAGTGCGTTAATTATGTTACGTGTTGTCAGAATGTGTCAAAGAAGGTACGTATGGCAATTCATAGTGCTGTGTTAGTCCCTACTTTTATGTATGGTAGTGAAAGTTGGGTCTGGCAGAAGAAGCATGAGAATAGAATAAATGCTGTAGAAATGCGGTCATTAAGGAGTATGCTAGGGCTGAATCTGAATGACAGGGTGAGAAATAGTATGATAAGAGAAAAGTGTGGTTTGCAAGATGACGTTGTGACCAAGATTAAAGAAGGAATGCTTCGGTGGTTTGGTCATGTAGAAAGAATGAACGAGGAAAGAGTGACAAAGTAAATTTATGTTTCAGAAGTGAACGGCAGAGTCGGGAAGGGACGCCCTAGACGAAGATTTATCGACCAAATCGGCGATACATTGAAAATGGGCCAGATTAGGAGTACCCTTAACCGACGAGCGTGTATGCGTAGCTATATGGATGTAAAGGAGGCGAGAGAGGTGTGTCAGGATCGCGCCAAATGGAAGTCCGTAGTCTCTGCCTACCCCTCTGGGTGACAGGCGTGAGTGTTTGTGTGTGTTTGTGTTGTATACACAATATCACTAAACGTAAACACAGGTTTTTATCAAGACAAGTGACCCATCAAGATTGTTTTCTTAGTACCGACGTACCTACCTAAAGTTTACATTTTAGTGTCCACGACGCAGCAATGATTTGTGACAGTTTGTTGTATTGTAGGTTGTAGGTAAAGTAACACTAGGGTATCTATGATAATCCTACATAATATACCTAGTTTGTCCGCCGCAAAAGTCGTCGAATAAATAATTAAACTGTTTTGTAAATCTTTATTGATTATTTATTTATTTATAAGATGTTCATTGAGAGCCGTGGTAGTTCAGTTTAGCGCTCGCTGTAAGTATCACAGTACGCGATGAACCCGGGTTCGATCCCCGCCGGCACCAATGAAATTGGTGCAATTTATTTATCACATTTTAATTATTTTTATAAATACGTTTAAAAATGAAAATATAAGTTTTGTAATTAAATTATTATTACTGAATTAATTACACAATTACTGACATTGTTTCCTTTTACGTCTGCGGTTTGTAATTACCGCCTCTATTGCTCAAAATAAATTATTCCTAATACACAGAAAAATAGTTAGGTACTTATGATACTATGTGGAAAGTTGGTTTTTACAAACTCGTAGACGAATCTAATCCCAATTTACGCATGTGTGTCATACAACGTTTTTCAACACATTTGCGAGAAAACAGTACCTACTATAGGTAACGAAACAAACTTTTTGTTCTTAGATATCAGTTGGAAAGTCTGTTTTTCTGGGCTGTTTTGTTTTGTTAGACTGACATCTCGCAGGTCAACCTAGGAGGTTGTCGGTTGCTTATTTTTTATTTTTATTTAAAATTTCTTCTGTAATATAATATAATTATAAAAGTAAAAGAAAGTAAAGTCTATATACGTCCCACTGCTGGGCACAGGCCTCCTCTAATTTCTGAGAGGGTTTTAAGGCAAGGAAATGTCCGCCGTGCTGCCCCAATGCGTGTTGGTGAACTTTATGCCGGGTTTCCACGCTTGCCAAGTCTCGGCAAGCACCCACAAGCACAAGTGTGTAAAGAGGGCGTTTGGCTTGGCTTGCGTGAGCTTGTGGACGCTTGTCACCGATCCGGGCTAGTGTCGGTTTTTGGACACAGATCAAAGGGCGCTTGCGGCAAGCGCTTGCAACGCATTCACACGTTGGTGCGCGTTTAGTAGAAATTGTGATTTCGCGACAAGCGCATGTTTAGTTCTTTGTTTAAAATGAGTGACTGGTCGAACGAAGAGAGTTTATCGTTTCTGGAATATTACCAGACCGAATCGTCTATCTGGAACCCCAAAGACGTTAATCATAAAAATAAAAAGAAAGTTGCAAATGCTTGGAGTCGTCTTGCCGAGTTAACGGGAAAGCCAGTAAAAGAATTAAAAGCCAAAAATTCCTTGTTTTTGTATTACTTTGCTTGTATTTCAAATAAAAGTATGTTAAACTAAACGCAATAGCCGACACAAGTTCGGTTTCCGCCATGCTTGGGTTTACGTAGCACACTGACGCATTCACAAGCATGGAAACGACTTCCAAACGCCAAACGAGATTTGTGGACGCTTGGGGCTTGAAGACGTTTGCCGAGGCTTGGCAAGCATGGAAACCCGGCATTACTAAATATATATTTTTTTAATTTCTCAGACATGCACACCCGGGTTAGATCCCCGCCGGCACCAATGAAATTGTTAATAATAATAAATAATCAATGCATAAACATGTTTAACTAAGAATTCAGTGAATGTATTATGATTATAACATAATATACTATTGGGGTGTCTGAGGATGTGCGTTATTTACGTTAGATGTTGTGTATATAAATATAAGGGGGTGAAATGCGGTTTGAAAGGTTATATGAGTCCTATATTTTTGAAGTTAGACATATGAAAATCGGCATTTAGATTATTAACTTTAAATAATAAAAATCTATGTAAATTATTTCGAAGTGATTTAATTTTTTTTAATTTAAAGCACTTTAAAAACAAAAACACTGTTTCACTATATCAAAATAATAATCACAAACATAACTAAAAATATATATAAAAAACATAATAATTGATAACATTGCAACCTGAACTACTTATTAAGTCGCTAGTCACTAGAATTAAACAATTAAATACAAAAACAAAACACACATTTAAAAACAGAATAAAAACAGAATAAACCAAATTTTTACATTGTAGAGCCATGCTGCAGCTGTATTACTGGTATAGTTGTAGCACGAATGGGTCGGCTCGACCGGGGAAGGACCACACACTCACAAAATACCAGCTTAAAATAGCACCTTAACGCTGTAAACGAGGCATTCCATCTTAGTCCTCACGGGTGACAACGCATCTGCATTTTGATTTAGATGTAGATGTCTATGGGCCACAGCAACCGTTTACCATCAGGTGGACTGTGTGCTCGTTTGTCACCCTTATCTTATAAAAAAAACAATAATCTTAAACAAGATTCAAAAATATACTTTAAAGAAACATAATCAATAACATTTCAACCTGACTTACTTAGTCCTCACAATTAAATAATCAAAACAATAACCACAAATAAAACTAAAAAAAATATTAATTATAAAAACATAATAACATTGCAACCTTGTTGCAACTTGACTTATAGGTACTTTTATGTCACAACTCACTACTTAATAAGTTTCATTTCAGCATTTGATTTATGAACTATAAAGTATTATGGTAACCGGGTAGGGTTAATTCGTATTGACATGTTTGAATCTCCTTTTGTAATTGTTCTGTGCGATTCCATGCGGCGCGCCCGGTCTAGATCATACCTTAGGGCTCATTTATGTACAGGCGGAGCTCACCGCTGAGCGGGCGCGGAACACAGCAATGTAATCGTATTCTACTTAGTTAAAAATCATCGTATTCTACTTAGTTAAAAATCATCGTATTCTACTTAGTTAAAAATTATGATAAAATATTATGTAGTACATCGATTTCTAATAGTTTAATCATCCAAGTTTTCTAATCATCATCGTCATTACAACCTTACACAAGTCCACTACTGAACATCCTCCTAGATAGACTGCCGCAAAGCCTGGTCCTAAACCACATTCCTTGTCATGAGTTTTTCATCTATTTTCAAGTTATAATTAGTATTACTAAGTTATGGTTTTTGCTTGTATATACTATATTTATTGCTTGTTTTTTCTTCTTTCTCAAAAAATAATTGAATAATTACATAAGGTGTTCTTAATATACATCGAATGTCAGAGAGAAAAGCTAGTACATCTTTTGCTAAACTTTAAAATCTAAAACCAATTTTAAAACAGCCGAATTGATCATAACTCCCTTAGGTATAAAATAAGTTATGATCTAATTAATGGTATTTATTCCAGTTTATGACAGCCCTGATTTATATTACGCCGCTGAAATTAGGCACATACTTCTTATTAGGTACATTACACCAAATAATAACAGCATATACAAATAATAAATAAATAACAGCCTGACGGCTGACATTGTGCACTCCATACATTTCGTATATCTAGTTACAGCCCCATTAATTTCCGCTAAAAGAAAATAAATAACTTGTAAATTTAAACAAAAATAACTGCATTACTATGTCATAGTCACATTCATACAAATCAAAAAGCCTATATATGAGATAATGTAAAGTAAGCGTTTTTAACGTGGTATAGCCATGCTGCAGCTGTATTACTGGTATAGTTGTAGCACGAATGGGTCGGCTCGACCGGGGAAGGACCACGCTCTCTCAGAATACCAACGTAAAATAGCAGCTTAACACTGCTGTGTTTCGTATGGTGAGTGTAGAGAACCGGAGACCCTTTTTACTGGAAACGAGGTATTCCATCTTTATCCTCGCGAGTGACAACGCATCTGCATTTTTGTCACCCTTATCTTAAAAAAAAAGGATAATTTTACAAGGATTACAACAAAATGTTTAATATCGCATATTTTATATAATAAAATTGATTTCATTCTTTTTAGCAGAGTTTCAAACACGACAATCGACGCGCATGTTTTTTTATGTATATCCACTGATTTCTTGGAAACTCCTGAACCCATTAAAATGATCTTTTTATTTTAAATGGAATATATTTCAAGGGTTTTTCTAAATTTAAAGATTTAAGGTATTATTTAAACCACAAAGCCGTTGTAGCTTAGGGGCTAAGCGCTCGCTGTAAATTTCACAGTACGCGAGCAACCCGGGTTCGTTCTCCGCCGGCGCCAATTAAAAATTTAATTGCAATTGTGAGTGCTGATTTACCACGTGCTCGGCGGTGAAGGAAAACATGTTGAGGAAACCTGCATGTCTGAGAAATAAGAAAAAATATTTCGAACACGTATTGGGGCAGCGCGGCGGACATTTCCTAGCCCTAAAATCCTCTCAGAAATAAGAGGAGGCCTGTGCCCAGCAGTGGGACGTATGCGTATATAGGCTGTAACTTTTACTTAAAACATTTAAAAGAGCAAAACATTAACGTTTAATAAAGATTAAAAACCGAATAAAATAACTTCCACAGAACAGCTTCTGTAATCAGTGCTAAGACATGCATTGGCATGCATTGGCATGCATTGGCATCTTTCGTTTGCACAATGCAAACGAAAGATGCCAATTAATTTAATCTTGCAACTTACTCCGGGCTTCCCCATAGGTTGATTGATTAATATTTTTTTTAAAACTTACTTTAATTGATTTTACTTCTCATAATTTAGCACTTATATAAACATCTACGATGCCAAATTATTCGAAATCCATTTCTAAGTAATTCTTTCTTAATATCTCATACCATTTAATGTTAACGTCCAAAAGACGAAATACTTCTACATTATACTATTTATTTATTTTTTTAAATAGAGGAATACAGTAAATTAGTTCAGTTATTAACAAATACTATAATCAGCCTATGACATAGTTTCGTATAAATTTACAAAAATAGTCTATAGCAGTCCAAAATGTTGTCTGATGGGTTACCATATAGTTTTCTTTGTAATGCATATATCTATGCCCTACAAAGTCGCCGCCGAACAATGCATTGATTGGAGTGGCAAGGATGACTCGAAAAAACCAGGTAATAACGGAGACAAGAAGAAATTCGAAACATGTTGTAACTCTTGAGATATTGTAATATGTACATTATAGTTCTCACGGCAACGCATTGATTGCAAGGCACGCCGAAGTCCTTCCTAATCAGTGATAATTAAAATTCATAAGACGAAAGAAATTATAATTTTACAAATTACACAACCTTGTGTAATGAAATATGTAAAAGCGCATAATTACTTGTTCTTTTGTTGTCTAAATTTGATGCGACCATAAATACTAGGGGCTTATGTTCATAAGATGGAAATTAAGTTTTATACGTTCAAACAATTTTTTTATAGGATAAGGGTGACAAACGAGCACACAATCCTCCTCATGGTAAGTGGTTGCTGCGGCCCATAGACGTCTACATCAAACAAAATAAAGATGCGTTGTCACCCGTGAGGACTAAGATGGAATGCCTCATTTCCAGTAAAAAGGGTCTCCGGTTCTCTACACTCACCATACGAAACACAGCAGCGTTAAGCTGCTATTTTACGCTGGTATTCTGTGAGAGCGTGGTCCTTCCCCGGTCGAGCCGACCCATTCGTGCTACAACTTAAAAAAGTCTTTATGTAATTACGGAGAATTTTTTAGGTGACAATATTTATAGTTAAGACTACTAGAAATCTTATTTACGAAGTAAAAAGGCGAAAAAGCTGGAATTAGGGGCATAGCTGGGATTAGGGGCACCCACACTATAATTAATTTTTACATATAAAACCAACATGCACGGCCGTAAGTATACCTGAGTATATGATTTTAATTCTAATTCGATACCTACACGCTTTCCCGAGATAAAGGGTCTAGACAGGCAGACGGACCGACGGACAGAAAGACGGACAAAGACGCCATCTTATGCTGCGACGTCATTAAACAAAACTTCTGAAATTTTGTAAATATGTTACCTATGTTTAGTCTTTTTACGTACTTAAATAAAATAAATAAATATCCCGGACATTTCACACATAAGTAGTCCCTGATCTCCCTTAGTGTTCTGTGAAACCTACTGTACTAGGTATGGAGGCCTGAGAAATACATAGATAAGTAGGTAGTTATTTAACACCTAGACACAGAGCAAACATCAGTGTTCGTCACACAAATGTTTGGCATGTTTGGAAAAAGGTCAGTTAAATAGTTATTGGTTATCTACTTTTATTTTTCTGATTCGGCTTCTGGCAGGCAGCACAGTTATTTAACCTACCTAAACACAATCACAACTCTTTTGGTGGTAAAAAAACTGGTAGGTAGGTAGGTACTATTATGTGAATACCTATTTATTATCATACGTGTCGATCATGGATGAGGGGGTGCGTTTCCACTGAGGCGGTCTTTACTCCGCCCCCCTTCATTTGAGCCGGGATCACATCCGGATTAACTCATTAATATAATACCTACATAATATCGAGTTTCTAAATAGATAATCAAATATAGATAATAAAATACTCACCATCATCTTCTGATTGGAAAATTTACTCCACTCACACGATAACAAAAACCCGCGCAAACGTCTTGCCGCAATCAAATTTGCCAGTTTGATCCTCAAACGCAACGTATCAGCTTACCTTCTTACTCTAACGAAATAGTTCTCTGTCACACGCAGAACGCGACGTTGCCGCTTTGTGTTTGCGTACCTATATGTCAGTTTAGGCTCTGGATCCACTTAGCTTAGGTAAATGTCGCATATAAGTTAAATATATTCTGGATGTAAGAAATCGTATTCAGTATGATTTTTTCGAAAAATCATACTGAATTCGTGAAAGGTTCTATATATATATATATATATATATATATATATATATATATATATATATATATATAGAACCTTTCACGGTAAATGTTGCTCCAGTGAGAAGTTAGAACAAATATTGATCCACCTATTTTACGTATATACTCAGCTCTGCGTCGCGCAAAATAATATACTTTGATCAATCCTTGATGCGCGTGTGACGTCGGTGGATCTGTAGTTACCAATTTTCAACATACTCGTCAGCGATTTGACCAATATTTGTTGGTCCATCAACGGTCGAAAAAATCATACTGAATACGATTTCTTACATCCAGAATATATTTAACTTATATGCGACATTTACCTAAGCTAAGTGGATCCAGAGCCTAAACTGACATATAGGTACGCAAACACAAAGCGGCAACGTCGCGTTCTGCGTGTGACAGAGAACTATTTCGTTAGAGTAAGAAGGTAAGCTGATACGTTGCGTTTGAGGATCAAACTGGCAAATTTGATTGCGGCAAGACGTTTGCGCGGGTTTTTGTTATCGTGTGAGTGGAGTAAATTTTCCAATCAGAAGATGATGGTGAGTATTTTATTATCTATATTTGATTATCTATTTAGAAACTCGATATTATGTAGGTATTATATTAATGAGTTAATCCGGATGTGATCCCGGCTCAAATGAAGGGGGGCGGAGTAAAGACCGCCTCAGTGGAAACGCACCCCCTCATCCATGATCGACACGTATGATAATAAATAGGTATTCACATAATAGTACCTACCTACCTACCAGTTTTTTTACCACCAAAAGAGTTGTGATTGTGTTTAGGTAGGTTAAATAACTGTGCTGCCTGCCAGAAGCCGAATCAGAAAAATAAAAGTAGATAACCAATAACTATTTAACTGACCTTTTCGCTCTGTGGTTAGTAGCTCTGGATGCGGATCCTGAGGTCGTGGGTTCGATGTCCAAACATGCCAAACATTTGTGTGACGAACACTGATGTTTGCTCTGTGTCTAGGTGTTAAATAACTACCTACTTATCTATGTATTTCTCAGGCCTCCATACCTAGTACAGTAGGTTTCACAGAACACTAAGGGAGATCAGGGACTACTTATGTGTGAAATGTCCGGGATATTTATTTATTTTATTTAAGTACGTAAAAAGACTAAACATAGGTAACATATTTACAAAATTTCAGAAGTTTTGTTTAATGACGTCGCAGCATAAGATGGCGTCTTTGTCCGTCTTTCTGTCCGTCGGTCCGTCTGCCTGTCTAGACCCTTTATCTCGGGAAAGCGTGTAGGTATCGAATTAGAATTAAAATCATATACTCAGGTATACTTACGGCCGTGCATGTTGGTTTTATATGTAAAAATTAATTATAGTGTGGGTGCCCCTAATCCCAGCTATGCCCCTAATTCCAGCTTTTTCGCCTTTTTACTTCGTAAATAAGATTTCTAGTAGTCTTAACTATAAATATTGTCACCTAAAAAATTCTCCGTAATTACATAAAGACTTTTTTAAGTTGTAGCACGAATGGGTCGGCTCGACCGGGGAAGGACCACGCTCTCACAGAATACCAGCGTAAAATAGCAGCTTAACGCTGCTGTGTTTCGTATGGTGAGTGTAGAGAACCGGAGACCCTTTTTACTGGAAATGAGGCATTCCATCTTAGTCCTCACGGGTGACAACGCATCTTTATTTTGTTTGATGTAGACGTCTATGGGCCGCAGCAACCACTTACCATGAGGAGGATTGTGTGCTCGTTTGTCACCCTTATCCTATAAAAAAATTGTTTGAACGTATAAAACTTAATTTCCATCTTATGAACATAAGCCCCTAGTATTTATGGTCGCATCAAATTTAGACAACAAAAGAACAAGTAATTATGCGCTTTTACATATTTCATTACACAAGGTTGTGTAGGACGTTGCCGCTTTGTGTTTGCGTACCTATATGTCAGTTTAGGCTCTGGATCCACTTAGCTTAGGTAAATGTCGCATATAAGTTAAATATATTCTGGATGTAAGAAATCGTATTCAGTATGATTTTTTCGACCGTTGATGGACCAACAAATATTGGTCAAATCGCTGACGAGTATGTTGAAAATTGGTAACTACAGATCCACCGACGTCACACGCGCATCAAGGATTGATCAAAGTATATTATTTTGCGCGACGCAGAGCTGAGTATATACGTAAAATAGGTGGATCAATATTTGTTCTAACTTCTCACTGGAGCAACATTTACCGTGAAAGGTTCTATATATATATATATATATATATATATATATACACTCCTAATCTGATTCTAACGACCAGCACCCAAGAATTTCTGCCATGCAAAGGTATAAATCAAGTTTACAAATGCATATTTTTGAGAAATTCTAAGGCTACTCAAACCAAGCATTACAACGAATGCTCTAAAAAAGAAGACAAAAATTTTGTTAAATTTGTTGTTTATTAATGTGTTGAAAAATTAATAAATAATCGTTTGTTTATTTTAATTTTATTGAATTATATTTAATATATAATTGTGTTTTCATTTGTTTTACTTTATGTAACATTGTTAATATTTCTAAAAGTTGTGTAAGTACGCAAAATTTAGTTCTTTTTCCTTTTTAAATTTCAATATATTTTCATTTAAGGCTTTAACTAGCCTGAATGACCTTGACGAAACGGCGATCGCAGAGATTTTAGCCGATTTCAACACCGTCTAGCAACTACGTTCTGTATTACTTATAAAAGTGCAAAGATTAATAGACTGCAGAGATGACAATTATATAAGTGACATACTGCCTGTTATGCTTGCGCATCACTGAGAATTATGTCGCGGTTACGCAGCTTCAATTACATTGCACGGTTTGGTGCTGTAGCTTTGTCCGGTAGGCATCACGAGCTATCAAGTGTTCAAGTTTCAAGTACGTAAGAATTTTTATTATATATGTTAAATCGTATTTATTTGTATCGTATTAGTAGATCTGGGTCAAAGCGTTCGCTGTAAATATTTTCCCGGGTTTGATCCCCGACAGCACGAATGAAATTTGTAATTGCAATTTTCGTCAACACACATTGGGGAAGCACGGCGGGCATTTCCTTGCCCTAAAACCCACTCAGAAATAAAAAAAGAGTCCTGTGCCCAGTAGAGGGACTTGTATAGCCTATTACTTTACTTTGTAGCAATATTTATATTCGTTTCAGATATAGAAGGGTACCTTATGCTGACAAAAATATCATGTGGAGGCGACGAAAACGTAAAACATCTTTGTACCTAGATAAAACGTTCGAAATATTGTCAGTCATGTCATACGCCACATTTTCTATAGAGCGTAGAACATTGCAGATAGGGCAAAATAAAAATAATCCAATATATTATGGGAACTATTTATTAATAATATATACATTTATAGGTATTTATAATAAAAATAATGAACAAGCTGCAAGGTTCAACTAATAATGTTTTTTGTAAACACAATCGTAAAATTCCTGTTTTAATTTTTACCAATGGTTAATTGATGAAACGTAGTCCAGATCACTTCATATAAAATATATTTAATTAAAATTGACACATGACCTATTTGGCCTTCTACTTACAACTCGGCGAAAATTTGAAAAGAAATTTTGTCTTTTCACACAAGTATTGTTTACAACTGGCGTGGTTTCGAAAAGCGTGATTAAGTGTCAGCGGTATATAAACAATTAAACATTGAACTTTATTGAAATTTATTTTTTTGTTTATTTTTGTTATATCTTCTTAAAAACTGACGCCATATCACTATTTTATTATTTGTTTTTTTGTACGCATAAGGATAAGTTAGACTAAGTTAGATTAACTTGGACAAGTTTATATTTTTTTTAATTTTATCACAAAATTTCCGCAATAAATTATTACCTTTTCTACAGTGATTCTCTCCTCTTAGTTTCGGCGTGACTGTAGGATGTTATAGTGAGTCACCGTCAGTTACTAAGCGGCCATAAATCATTATATGTATGTATAGACATACATATATACATTTTTTGATTTTAATATTTATGTTTTTTGAATTGTGATTGATTTTTTGAGACCTGGTAAAATTATTTTTTTCCATACCAATTGATGGGCCTGAGTATAATGCCAGTTATGCTCTTTGGCTGAAGTTATTTTTTATTTTATGCTCAATTGTAGATAAAACAATATTGATTGCGCATTTTTAAAACAAAATTTTACCTCTTCTCCTTCTAATAATAGCTCCTGCACCTAACACGGCAGGATAGTTATTATTATCTATAAGACCATTTGCGGAAACAGTTTCTGTTAACAGTTATGAGTTATGAGTGTAACATTTTATCAGCTGCTTTGTTTATAGTGCCTTGAGCAACACTTTGCCGGTTTCTGTACAGAAAATGATGCTGGCTTTGCCAATACGGATGGCCGCTACCATTGAATATAATACCCGCTATGTTACACTTATTTACATTGAAACTTTAATTACCATTTGCATAAAATTCTTAATAGCACTTTTTACACAAGAAAGTAAACTTTTAGATCAGTCCATTTTGTTTTTCACTAATTATGTAAAAAGTAAAACAAACCAATAGGGCCGGGAATTAAAATTTCTTGCAATTTTTTAAAGAAAAGCATGACCTTATCATAATATAAAAGTCAATCATTTAGCCATGTGATAAAACTTTTAAGTGTGCCAGTCAAACATTAATGATGATATTCGGGTCATTATACTGGAAATAGTCTTTTAAATATTTTGTAGTACAATTGCTAATCTTCAGTATGATTGACCGTGTATATGACTTTTATAAGTCTATGTTATTTTTGATGAAAATTATTATTGCAGATAAAAGCCCTTTCACATTTATTTTAGTCTCGAATTAAATTAATCAAAATGAAAATAATGACTTGAAATTATATAATTATTAGCATTTTTTTTAATTCATTGAACTTTTTTAAGATTTTGTTGAAACTCTACTGGTAAAAAAAAACAAATATATATATTATAAAAAAAAACAAATATAATATATATATATATATATATATATATATATATATATATATATATATATATATTATAGTTCTTGATGAAAATAATGTATGCGCGTTACATCGCATCCCATAAGAATTTCTAATGTATTTCTTGGTGTAAAGCTAAGACGTGATAATAACTGTAAACAATAGAATAACAAAATAATGAAAACATTTACATTTACATACAAAACATTTACAAAAATACTTGCTTTATAACCTAATAAATATTATTTGACTGTAATAAAATAAAACAAGGTAGTCTTGGGCATGAAATTAAAAATAAATATATTCGATTATTTTTGCAATATCTAACAGCCGGATCAGCGGGCGATTCTGATCCATCTAAAGATGCTAAATTTCAGCAAGCACTGTCAAATTCAATAGGAGTGACAGAAAAACGGTTCTTGATATAGAAAGGTAAATAAATTATTTAACCTATAAAGTAAAATCACTTTATTACAAATCAAAATAGCCCAATAGCTTTATTAACATGAGACATAATTGTACGAGTGCTTACAATACTTAACATTATTTTACTGAAATCTCAGAAAGTTTTTTTTTAAAATAGAATAAGGGTGACAAACGAGCACACAGTCCACCTGATGGTAAGTGGTTGCTACGGCCCATACACATCTACATCTATTCTCGATTACGTATCAAAATGTAGATGCGTTGTCACCCGTGAGGACTAAGATGTAATGCCTCGTTTCCAGTAAAAAGGTTCTCCGGTTCTCTACACTCACCATACGAAACACAGCAGGGTTAAACTGCTATTTTACATGTTATTCCGTGAGAGCGTGGCCCTTCCCCGGTCGAGCCGACCCATTCGTGCTACAACTGTACCTAATAAATATAGCTGTAGCATGGCTCTACCACGTAAAAAAAAATTGACGTTGAAAATTGAAGTATTTTTAGAAGCAACTTTGCAATTATTTTCTATTGAGTTAATTTTTGTGGAATCGTGTTTTGCAAACCGCCACCTAAAATACATACAATTTTTTTTCGATAATGATTTGAAATTACAAAACGATCCCCATGCATTTCAATGTGGCTCTATTTAGCCTCTTAATATGAACATACCTCGGATTTCAGAGATAATGGAAGATATAATATTATATTATTACTGTTCCGTGTGAGGTAACCTTTATACTTATATACATATTCTCATCATATTTTTATGGTTGGTTAGAAAAATTATACTATTTTTACCCAGCAAGTAGTAAAGCA
Source organism: Parnassius mnemosyne (assembly GCA_963668995.1). Lineage (NCBI taxonomy): Eukaryota > Metazoa > Arthropoda > Insecta > Lepidoptera > Papilionidae > Parnassius > Parnassius mnemosyne. The sequence goes on along the minus strand of CAVLGL010000001.1, from coordinate 33,055,273 downwards.
ACTACAATCCCATCGGTAAGTGGTTATGTAGTCTAAGATGGTGAATTGCACTGACTTAACAAAAACCTATTCACTCTTGCCTAATAGTACTAGGTAAGTATTATTTGCAACCTATTTGTGTGTGTGTGTATGTGTGTGTGTGCGCGCGTGCGTGCATGCGCGCGTGTGCGTGTGTTGTGTGTTTGTGTATGTGTGAAGAAAAGCGTATGAGAATACGTGAAGAGGAATAAAGGTTGAGTACTAATTCGCTTACCTGTACGAGTTTGCCACTCGAGGACCTTTCTTCCTATTTTTTATATGTTTTCCAAGTTATATAGCTAGCCCATTGCCATTTCACTCTAATATTCCGTTGAGCTATGTCAGTTACTCTGATTCTAATGCAAATACCTTCATTTCTAACTTTATCACGTAGAGAAACCCCTCTCCAATTTAAAATTTTTACATTTTTTAGATGATAGTTTGTCTAACATAAAAAAAACCATAAACCCAAGAATGTCTTTATATAGTTATTTATACTTAGGTAAGCACCATTCTTTTATTTATTTAAATTGTTTGATTTAATTTGATAACAGTGTACCTAAATGTAAGTATCTGTATCTTTATTTCTCTCCCCAATAATATTTTATAAAGTCATACTTATAAAAACAGCGTTTTATTGTAATACATAATTATAAAATTCATTATCAACTAATTAATAAAAATATGCGACAATAAAATTACATAGGTATTAAAAACGATCGAAATCTAAGTAACGAGAGCATGTTCGTCGTTCCACATCTAAATTATATAAAAATGCATTTTTCAATTTCACTAATCAACGTCGCCGCAAAAATTTCTTCTTCTTTGGGCACTTTAAAAATTCATTTATTTAGAAAATAATATTTACAGTTACCAGTGTACAGATATTAACTAAATTAAGTATTTCTAGTCATAAAAATATTCATAATTGAGTATAAACTTTTAAAAAACTAATATATATTTGAACGAAGTCGCTCCAACACCGACGTGCGGTCCACCCTCGACGATGTCCGAAAACGGACTGTGACAGAGCTTACATGGCGACGGAGCATGCGCGCTCGCGTAAATATATTCAATTTCAGGGAAAAATGATATATTCTCTTATAAAACGGGTAATAAAAATAAAACTCTCAATTCAAAATATTAATATTTTTAAGACCTTTTTTTTAGTGTAAGAACTATTTAAAAAGCTTGTGCCGTTTTGGAGAAATTTTGCAAAATATGACAAAGATAGGTACTCTTTGGGGATTTTTTTTCTAATAAGGGGTTGACAAAAATACAATTTTGTTAAATTAAAAACATTTACCAAATCTTCTTCTGTTACCCTGTATTTTTTCTTTGTGGATTAAATGAACAGTTATTGAGATTTTTTTACTTAAATATCCTAGATTTAGGCATTTCAACCACTGTTAAGGCCTTAAATAGAATATATATCTTTACAGTCTATCAAAAGTCCACTGTTGAACATAAACATTATTATAGTTATTTGGCATAGTTTCAACGCTTGGAAAGCGGGTTGTCAACCATTATTTAGCTGTTATCAGGACAATGCTCGTCGCTGATCGTCGAAATCCAAAGAGTTTATTGAATGTCCAGTAAAATCGTCGATGCGCCGTTGAATACAGAATGATGATTCTGTTTTTACGCCGTTTCCGCCAGTAGTTTTTGTCACAGAATGTATTTTCAAGAGAAATTAATTAATCATCTGAATTATATAAGAACTTTTTTTATGGTAACAATTAAGTTTTTTGTATGAATGTAAGTGCTGTGAATATAAATAAACCCATAACGGGGGAAATGGAACAATATCTGGTAACCCAGTGAAAGTACCTCCCGCCTATTTCTATCTCAAAAGCATACGCGAATGCTTTATCTAGTCAATCCTCTATCTACGGTTATATGTACTACGTACTAGAGAAGCCATTCCTCACATTGACTATGTTCAACTGAACTGTAGTGCAATCCATACAAACTAAATATTGCGTAAATTGAAGATTTGTGAATACCATAAAATAATTATTATTACATTTTATTTAGAAATATGTTTGTTTAGATTAAATTAAGATATTTTATATTAAATTCTTATATTAATATCTTATTTTATATCAAAATAAAGTCTTCGCGCATGCGCGACTACTACTCCCGTGCATGCGCGAAGACATAGAGTAGGACACAATTTTTGTTTGGAATGGCTTCTCTAGTACGTAGTACATATAACTCAATGCTCTGTATAGTTTCTTTACTCATGTGGTAAGGGACATGTGACACAAGCGAGCACATAGTTCCCATGGTGGTAAATGTATACCATGGTCCATAGGTATATATCCGCATCTATCTTCTATTATGTATCAAAATACAGATGTATTATCAGCCTTGAGGACAAAAATGAAATGCATTGTTACCTACGGCACTGAAAATTTCGGGAATCAAGGAAGTGACACAACATTACTATTTAAAAATGTATTTATTGCTTTTCGAAGTATTCTCCGCGAACTTTGACACATTTTTCCATACAATGGAACCAGTCATTGAAGCAACCATTCCATTCGGAAGTTGCGGTCTCCAAAATGGCCGTTTTGTAGGCGTCCACAGCTTCTTCAGGTGATGAAAATCTCTATCCACGCAATTTTTTTCTTTATTTTAGGGAAAGTATAGAAATCATTAGGGCTTAGGTCGGGGCTGTACGGCGGATGGTCTAATAATTTTTTGTTTTCTTGCTCTAAAAACTATTTTGTTCTGTGTGCGGTGTGAGAACTCGCATTGTCGTGATGGAGGATGATGCAGCGGTTGCAGTTCTCTTTACGGAGTTCAGAAACGACCTGTGGCAAACAAATGCTAGCATACGATTCTGCATTAACCGTTCTTTGTCCCTCAAGAGGAATAGTCGTAACATGACCGGTTTTGGAGACAAACGTGACCACCATTTTTTTTGCAACACTCCGTGAACGAACAATTTTTGTTGGTTCACGGAACACTCATTTTCGAACACCCAAACTCGTGACTGGTTTTTTGTTTCGGGTTCGTACACGTATATCCAGGATTCGTCACCTGATACGATGTTATATACAGCATTTGAGGATCCTGCGTGGAATCTTTCGAGAGTTCTGACGCACCAAGTAACGCGAGCCGCTTTTTGCTCTTCACAGAGCGAATGCGGTATCCATCGGGAAAACAACTTTTTTACACCTAATTGTTCATGCAAGATTATTTGTATTTGACTCATGTCAATGTCTAAAGTTGCCTGAATTTCGCGGTATGTCACATGTCAATCTTCCTCAATCAGCTTACGCACAGCATCAACGTTTTCTTGGGTGACTGCAGTTTTTGGACGACCTTGACGGGGATCATCACTGAGCTTGACACGTCCATTGAGATATAATGTACTACGTACTAGAGAAGACGCCTCAAATCGATTGTTTGTAACACGCGTTAGAGTGCGCGCTCTCAAACTCACTTAGTCTGTGTCAAGCGGTTGTTGCAACGTGAGAAGTTAGAGTGAAGAATTATTTTTAAATTAATATGCATTCGTGTGCATTGAGATACTGTTCAAACTACTCGAGAAATATAAGGAAAAGTCAAGGAGTGAATTTTCACCAGTAATTTAAACTTATTATTATCTTTAAAACACGCTTAATTTAATTATATTTTATCAACTGCAACATATACGTGAATGTCAGAGTAAAAAAAATTTATGCGCAGACTTGACACTATCGACGTATAATGTTAAGTAATAATGAACAGTAAAATATTTATATGTAATCACTGTAGGAAATGTTAATGCATTAAAATTAATATTTTTTATTATTATTTTTATTTAATGGTTTCCTTGGCTGTATCATGAAACAAAATAATGATGGATCAAATTTGTTCAGAAGAATTGCAGCGAAGAAACGTCACATTATTCACGCATATTTTCCGTGCAGTTCAAAAAAATGACAAATATACCGCAAAAACAGGAAGAGTGTACTTCAAGAAATAAGCAGTACCATGCGACAATGTAATTATATAATTATATAACATTGCTGGGATTTTTGTTTTATTTTTGATTAGACGACGAACGAATGTTTTGTAATGTTCAGTATATTTACGGGACTTAAGGGAGGTAGTATATGACTGTTTTTTAATACTGTAACACTACGATTTTTGCAGGCTTCCCAAATAACTATATACACTATAGCAAGGAATCTGCAGTTAGAAAGAAACTTACTGTGAAATTTAAGACAAAATATTTATCAAAAGAAAAAATGTGCTTCTTACAAATCAATTGTAGAAAATTTTAAACATAAATTAGGTCTCAACTTAAATGCTGAGATTGATTTAATGGGTAAAGCAGAAGTTATGGAGTAACATAAATCTTTAAAGAAAAAGAATAAACAGAGCACGCATTATTAATTATACACTGCATGCACCTTTACGTAAATTCGCATTGATTTTACACTATTATTCACCAGCTGCGTATAAATACGTTAGAGAATGCTAGAAAAGTAATAATAATGATATTTGAAAATAAATGCATATTTTTATATTCTACATATTTACCTTTTAAATTATTAAATAAAATATAATTAAAATTTAATTCTGACATAATATTATGTTACATTATATTAACGCATTATGCAATATAAATAAAAAAAAATTGTACTCGACACAATTTACAATACAATCTAAATAAACATTTACTTATTACATACTGATGATTCTACCTACGTATATAATCTATGATGACAAAAACCGCGCATGCGCGATTGTACTATTTACCGCGCATGCGCGAAGACATAGAGTAGTGCACAGTTTTTGTTCGGAATAGCTTCTCTAGTACGTAGTACATTATATCTCAATGGACACGTCCACGTTGGAATTCAGCTAATCAGCGATAAATTGTGGTTTTGGATGGGGCTTCATCACCAAATGCAGAAATCATCCGGTCAACACACTGTTTTTGTGTTAAACCACTTCGAAAGTCGTAATAAATCATCGCTCTTGAATTTTCTCGAGTCAATTCCATTTTCTCAACGACTAAACAAGTTTGACAAAACCTTGTGACAAGACCGAGAATCTTTTTTTTAAATAAATAAATGGTATTCCATTTTTAAAACCAAGGAGTTTTCAAATAAAAAGATTTTAATATGACAGGAACAGTGGAAATATTCCATTCCCGATACTTTTAGTGCAGCCTATGTATAAAAGGTCTCCGGTTCACAGCACTCGTCATACAAAATAGTCGTCATAGCAATATTATTCTACTGTTACACGCTGTGCGAGTTGTTCTTCCCGATCGGACCAATCCATTCGCGTTGCTGCTTGTCTTAGTAAGCACACGTGAAACAAACTCTTCAATAGCCATTTTCCAACGTATGATTTAACTTTTAAATTATAAAAACGAAAAGATGTAAAAAATTTCTATTAAATATAGTTTAGAGTGCTCACAAAAAAGGACTCATGAAATTCTAAAGGGACGTAAAGATGTTAACGACTGAGACTTAAGAAAATAGTCAAGAAAAATAATGGCTTCCCTATCGAATCTCTCAATCACCCTTTATTAAGGTAATGAAACGGATTTATAATGTCCAAAGCGATTTTATGTCAAAGTGCAGTTCATTGCCATCCGACAATGTCGGTGAGACAATGTAATTTTATGCTTAAATGAACCTCACTTGGAGTGGAACTCGCTTAGAAAATTTTGAATAGCTATATTGCTTAGCTCTGTGTCTCACACCTTTGTCTACAACACGAATTGCAGTTATACTTTATATAACAACAGAAGCGTAACAACTTTCTACAGCTATCTGTTCATTAACATAATAATGGAACTCTTCTGACTCCATATAGTATAGTAAGTTGTATTTTTACAAAACCTAGACATCACTGTTGACAGCAGATTAGAAGTGCATGATAGCCAGCTAATATTTGAATTTATTAAGACCACTGAGTACCATATACTAAAAAAAATTATGACTGGAATTATAACAGTTATTAATCTGACCGGTTATATTAATTTAACTCTCCTTACTGATTTCGACTACTCTGTCAATTTTTATACGATAAAAAATGTCATCTGCACTACATATTGCTCTGAGATTTTTACAATATACTAAGAGCAAAGAGATTTAAACTACTACTACTTAAATGTCTTTGACTAACAGTAATAACATACATATGGGGAAATACATCAAGCGATTATATTATACTCTGTGATATTTGTTACTTAAGCATATAATATTGGAATATAATACTCTATAAGCAACTAAAGAACACTTACCCTAGCCAAGGGATTACGCCACTATTATAAAAAATATTGGTAAATCCAATTGGGCATGCCCTAAGCGCATTAAAAATTAAGTATAACATGATTATACGGAGTTTTTAAAAGTAGTTTAAATACATTTCGACAGCACTATCGGCTTCAACACCCTCGAAAACCATGAAAATGACACCCATGATGAAAAATTTGATACCTATCGCAACCGCCATCTTGGATTTACATTTCGTCAGCACTATCGGCTTCAACACCCGCGAAAACCATGAGAATGATACCCATGATGAAAAAATTGATACCTATTGCAGCCGCTATCTTGGATTTACATTTCGACAACCATATCGGCTTCAACTCTCTCGAAAACCATGAAAATGACACCCATGGTGAAAAAATTGATACCTATTGCAGCCACCATCTTGGATTTACATTTCGACAGCACTATCGGCTTCAACACCCTCGAAAACCATGAAAATAACACCCATGATGAAAAAATTTATACCTATTGCAGCCGCCACCTTGGATTTACATTTCGACAGCACTATCGGCTTCAGCACCCTCGAAAACCATGAAAATGACACCCATGATGAAAACATTGATAACTATTGCAGCCGCCATCTTGGATTTACATTTCGACAACCATATCGGCTTCAACTCTCTCGAAAACCATGAAAATGACACCTATGGTGAAAAAATTGATACCTATTGCAGCTACCATCTTGGATTTACATTTCGTCGGCTTCATCACCCTCGAAAACCATGAAAATGACACCCATGATGAAAAAATTTATACCTATTGCAGCCGCCACCTTGGATTTACATTTCGACAGCACTATCGGCTTCAGCACCCTCGAAAACCATGAAAATGACACTCATGGTGAAAAAATTGATACCTATTGCAGCCGCCCTCTTGGATTTACATTTCGACAACCCTATCAGCTTCAACACTCTCGAAAATCATGAAAATGACACCCATGACGAAAAAGTTGGTACTACTTATTTTTAGTAGGTACTACTATTATTTATTCTGTGCTTTTAAAATATTGTAATAAAAAAAATCTGTCATTATTATTATAATCAAATATTTAAGAAATTTGGTTATTCGAATATTGTGTATTTGTACAGCGATCTTTTTGAGCCGCTACAAACAACAATGTCCACTGACGACGGCGACTGACGCCGAACTGAGTGACGCTGTCTCTATTTAGTAATAATTTATTTATACAAGCCTCCCGAATACACCGAATGTTCGCCATTTCGCAGCCGAAAAAAAATCATTATAGCTAAACAAAACAAAATTACCCTGCCATTTACATTCAGTGGCTTCCCACATGATAGATGAAGAGATTAAAAAATAGATTGAGTTAAACAATTGATATTTTCAAAAGTTATCGTGCTTACAAGCCTTACGGACTTGATAAATCCACACCATAAGCCACTAAAACCCCTTTTTTATTTAAAAATAGCAATTAATCGATTAAAAAAAAATATTAATCTTTCTTCATTTATTTTTCTAACAATGTGCTTTTTATATCATTTATATGTATAATATGATTGCTAGATACGATTTCATGCGATAAAACGTTGGAATCTTAATTTTTAGGCGATAGTAGAACATACCTTGCGCTTTCGCTTAAGGCATGCAATAACCACACTAAATCCAACACAGACAATAGCTTTGAACGACAATAATAAGTGATATGAGACTAAGGTTAGGTTAGAAAAAACACTTGGAAGTAATTAAGGGGCCGGGATACAATCATAATGCATCCAGATCTGAATCGTGATAATATGCTATAGCTACCTAAACGTAAGTATACTTATCACACAAATATTGAAAAAAAATTTACTAAAAGCCTTTACTTAGTACTACATACACTGTACACGCTAATGTTGTAAATATTATGCCGAAACAAAGATCTCAATTAATAAAAACTTAGTTAGTAATGGGTCTCTCACAATTTTTACGTAATAAAAATATATTACGCAACTGAACTTGGCATAATATCAGAATAGGGCCGAAGTAATTTAGCAGTAGGACTTTAATTTAGATGATTTTTTGACTTAATATCTCCTTCTGACAGAAATTCTAACAAGTTATATATATCTTATAGCAGGTAACAGTTTTTAAACTCACGACCTGGAGATACTCCATTTACTACTTACTTCGGAACAAAAAACTTTAGGGGAAATTATATATCAGAAGCGAACATTTCTGATTTCTTTTCATACATGCATTGGCATAAAATCACAGCGTTCCGGAGGGCTCTCGACATAAACACAATAAAGTATTTATGTTCTCTATAAAACCTTAAGCCATGAACTCATATTTTATGAGAAGCCGCTGAACCCAATTACACTTGAATGGTTCGTCATGATCAGAGATTTTTTGAGGTCCAATAAAAACTTATGAGAAGATTTATATCCTCACTAGGAGGCATACGACCATATTCTAATTCATCTTATTAGTGTTGCAACTTGATAATAAATTCTATACTAATTAATTAACAGAAAGGTCCTCAAAATACCTTTCAGTGGCATTTTTTACCTTAGTTTACTATGCATCTGTTTTGATCTTTTAAGGGGACTATTCACTAATCATTAATAACATTATAATTAGTGAGGTTTCTGTAAATTAAAGTTTATATATTTTAAAGAAATACTAAAATATGCATTCTATATAAATATATAATAAGCACGCAGGAAATATAAACATACTGGAAATGATGATGATGATCTGATGGGAATCTCTGTGCTCACCAACTCGCTTAGCATAGGCAAATCATCCTAGGAATGTACGCTAGATAACGCATTCTTAATATTGCCCATGTCCAGCAACGCACTTAAAATATGATATAATATTATATAATATATAAAATGTTGACGTAAGACTGCAAACAAAATGTAATTTTGATTTTAATTACGATTTGAAGAAGTGAGTTTTGATTGTTAAACTAAATAAGAATAGAACCAATTTATAATCGGGTAAAAATTCAACAAATGGGGTACAACAAATGCACATTTTTTACTTGTAAAACAAAAGCTCTTATTTTCTAAAACATAACATAAATAAAACAAAGCATCAGTGTATATCCACTTTTGATAGTACAATAATGATTTATCACTCCAACATCTAGCCTTTCTTTCGAGATTAACCACCATTATAATATAATGGCTTACTACTTAAGATTTATCCGTCACATTAAATAATTTGCCTGCGATATAGGCAAAGATATATTTTGTAGAGATATCTTTTTAGACTCCGTGTAAAGCTAATGCCTGGGTCGAGTCGCGAGAATTTAATTGAAGTGCGTTTGTCAATCAATAAAACGAAAAGCGATGGACCACTTTGTGATTAAGGCGGTCATAATATGGATAAGGCATAGTATAAAACTTTAAAATACGCTTTTAAGGTAATGGAAGTAACAATATATAAATTCATGTTACTCCTTATATGTCGAAAGATTAAATATCTTTAATTCCATTCAACACATAAAAATATATTTAATAACTTTTATAAGAGAAAAAAGAAGTATTTTTTTTTAATTTTTCTACATGCCACTCTTGAATATTTTTACCTCATCAATAGACAGCTATTAAGCTTATCTATATGTACATATAACAAATCTGTAGAAATGTCATGTCGGTAATGAAAGAAGTCACGGGACTAAATAATGGATACTGAAGCCAAATTAGTGGTTTTTAGAAATTTTGTCAGTCTGTCTGTCTGTCTGTGTATTCAAGATTTACGCCAAAACTACTGAACAGATTTTCATAAAATTTGGTAAGTAGGTAGTTAGTGACCCCGGGAAACATATAGGGTACTTTTATCTAATTATGGACTTCAAAAAAGGAGGGCTACATTTACCTTCTTTTAGAAGTTTATTTTAATAATGATCATAAACAATTGTATTTGAAATAACGGATAACGCATTGTTCTTTCTCTTTCAATTGTATAACTGTATGTATATAATATATATATATATATATATATATATATATATATATATATATATATATATATATATATATATATATATAAAGCTTAAAATAAGTTTTTTAACCATTGTGTAATAATTTGAAACTACGCAAACGATCTACGTTGTACCTTTTTAAAACAGTAAAATTAATTAAGACCTATCCGTTGAACATTGTCATTGAGCATAGTGATTAGGTCCTCCGGCGATTTTGCAATAAGGACTATATCGTCTGTAAATGTGTAAATGGATTATATGTCTGTAAATGGATTATATGTCTGTAAATGGATTATATGTCTGTAAATGGACTATATCGTAAAAAGTGGCAGATTGCACTCTTCGGTCTTCTGTACAATTTCCCGAAGGGTATTATGTGATCTATAGTGCTAAAGCTCTTTCGGAAACCAGCTTGTTCCAGGACGGAGCGTAGACTTCATAAGACGCAACCTCTCCAACTTAACGTTTAGGTTCACTGTGCCTCTTATCATTCGGTGTGTGCTTTTCACCCTTGCGATTACTGAGACATCACTGAATGATTGCCGTCTAGTCGTTACGAAATGAAGTCAATCTCATTTTTTGTCGATCCGTCGGGGCTCAACCAGGTCCACTTTCTGCGGGGCCGCTTCTAAAAGAAAGAGTTCATTATAAATAATCCCTCTTTCTCCATAATGTCGGAATTTACATTCTTTGAACTCACCCTCCTCTCTTGTGTCTAGTTTTGCGTTGAAGTATAACGTTGAATTTTGTGACTATATTCTTTATAGATGACTGTGGACAAATTGATGCGAACTACACGAATTTTGAAAAGGCTTCGACCGTGTAGATCACATTATCCTCTTAGACAAGTTGTACGGCCTCGGAATTCGTAGTGACCTGCTAAGATAGACTACCTCTAATCTTTCACATCGCTCTCGAGCCGTAGCCACAGATTGTTTCAAGTCTGATTTCATACAAATTCCATCAGCGTTCCTCAAGGATCACACCTTGGTCCACTTTTCTATTGTGCTTATATATGTGACATTAGCCAATGTTTCGAATTATCAAGTCATCTACTTTACAATAGTAAATATAATATTGTTGATATTTTTAATTTGTCTAACTTTCAACGCCAACTTATATTGAAGCTATAAACTAAAAAGTTGTTACCGTCACATACTCGTGTCATCTCAATTCTGTAAGTTACAATTTGAAAAACATGTTGTTATTATAGTCATAATAGAATTTTAAAGTACATAAAATAACATGTAACGTCCTATATATATAACAATTTATTTTATTTTGTTTAGTGAATATTATTTTATTTAACCGACGAGCGTGTATGCGTAGGTATATGGATGTGGAGGAAGCGAGAGAGGTGTGTCAGGATCGTGCCAAATGGAAGTCCATAATCTCTGCCTACCCCTCTGGGTGACAGGCGTGAGTGTTTATGCTTATGCTATGCTTATTTTATTTATAAAGTAGCTGCCAATCTAAAAAAATGTAGACAAAAAACAAAATATACAACCCTATACTGCAATTGTCTTAAAATACTGTTGAGTTTACTAAAAAAAAAAACACGGTTAAAGGCTGATAAGGAAGTAGATAGATGGTTTTACTTCAGAACCGTGTTTTGTGGCAATCTGTGGGTGTAGCTGAATATACTGAATATACTTTTGATGGATGGATGGATTAATGCTAATTAGTACTCCTTAAACGATGTCAGTTATACTTTTAACAGAATTTTAATTATTTTTAAAATATTTAAAATATATAAAGTATTCAAATCCGATTCATAAAATATATCTATTATTAAGTGATTCTCAACATATTATTTAAGTTTATCTAAATAATTACACGAAGTTGTAAATTATGATGACCTTATATTAAAAACTATCTGACACGGTCTTGGCAAATTTGACCTGTCTAGACGGTTTAACATTTTGTGTTGCTACATGTTTTTAAATTTCTTATATTGCTTATCTGTCAGCGGCAAACGAGAATCAATTTTTAGCTAAATAATTAATTGATAAATCCAAAGAATCGACTTAATTGATAGTAAAAGGTCACACATCAGGTTAGTAAAGAGTAAACAGACATTAATATTTTTCGTAAAAAAATTTACGTCGTGCGAAATAGGTCTCGTTTATATCATTGGGACAGTCCACTATCTATCGACGTCTGATAAATGTTACCATCGGCCCGTGATAAAAGTGACCAAGTTAATAATTTATTGGGCATTCCAAGCAGAAACTTCGTAAAAATAAACATGAATGGTTGCCTTATTGGGGCTTGATTTAATGCGGTCAATAAAACAGTAACTAACCTTATATAAATTACTTAACAAATAAATAACTTCAGTGGTCATCAAAGTTTATTTCAGACAGCGAGTGTGCTGCATCAAAATTGTACATTTACATCGTCCCACCGTAACGTTTATAACTAAAATTATAATTGAGCGTTCAAACAAAGTAAGAATGCACGCTAATTGACTTATTACCTTAAAACATTTTTTACTCACATGGGAAATGCATACGAATTCAACATATTCAATATTTATGTATAAAATACTAATGAGTTAATAGTTTAGTAAATTAACAATTTTCTAAATAATAGTGGTAACGGTGGTAGAGCCACGCAGCAGTTTTTGATGTTGCACGCATGGGCCGGCTCGAGCCGGGTTGGTACCACGACCTCACAGAATACCGGCGTGAAGTAAAGGCTCTGCTTCTGCGTTTCGTCTAGTGAGTGCAGGTGACTGGAGGCCCAATTCCCCCCCCCCCCCCTCCATCAACATGGTAGCGGAATTACACGATAGACTACCCCAGGAGGGTACCAGTACCCCTGGAGAATCTCTCGCTGAGCATCCACAATCATGTTATTACAATCCTGAGCGTGGGTGCTCAGGCTGCCCCGCGTATTCGGGGGGGAGGGGGGGGGGGAGCAAAATTCCGCTCAAAAACATAACTGCTCGGGGCAAACTGAGCAACAATACCAAGGCGACCCCTGCCACGCTATCCGTGAATTTCTGCAACATCAGGGGACTCCACTCTAACCTAAACGCCGTCCACTACCATCTCGAGACGGCGAAGCCGGCCTTGCTCTTTCTGACCGAGACGCAGGTTTCCTCACCTGCTGATATTTCGTATCTCTCCTACCCGGGGTACAAATTGGAGTACTCCTTTGTGCCTCGGGCTGGAGTTTGCGTGTATGTCAGAGAGGAAATCTGTTCTCGACGCCTCGGCAGTCTTGAAGGTTCGGACCTGTCCATCCTTTGGCTACGTGTAGACAGCGACGACCATCCGCGCGTCTACGGGTGCCTCTATAGGTCCCATAGCGGTAATGCCGAAACAGACCAACTCATCGACCACGTCCAAATGGCTACAGATTCCTTGCTACAACAGGTCCCATCCGCAGAGATCGTGATCATTGGCGATTTTAACGCCCACCATGCTGAATGGCTCGGTTCACGTTTAACCGATCATGCGGGGAGATCTGTTTATGACTTTGCCTTGGCATATGGTCTGACACAACTGGTTACTTCGCCTACGCGGATTCCAGATGTGGAGGATCATACACCTTCCCTGTTGGACCTTCTGCTGACCTCTCATCCAGACGGATATCAGGTTTCCGTCGATGCCCCTCTAGGCTCTTCGGACCATTGTCTGATCCGGAGTGTGGTGCCACTCACGCTCCCTTCGCGGTTGCGTTCTGCAGGTTGCCGCCGTGTTTGGCATTACAGGTCGGCGGATTTTGACGGAATGCGGTCTTTCTTTGCATCCTACCCATGGGGGCGGGTTTGCTTCTCGCCGGATGATCCCAGCACTGTTGCTGACTCTGTCACTGATGTAGTGCTACAGGGAATGGAACTATTTATTCCATCATCTGTGGTACCCATCGGAGGCAGATCTCAGCCTTGGTTTGGTCGCTCCTGTAAGACTGCATTACGCAGTAAGCAGGAGTGTCATCAAGCTTGGGTTGCGGCTTCGGCGACTCGGGATGTAAACACCAGCACACTTAAAAAGAAGTATAACTTCGGCTCCAGGTCCTTCAAAAGAGTTATTGCCAAGGCAAAGTCAGAGCACATAGGCAAAATTGGCGAGAAACTAGTTCGCCTTCCTTCGGGAACCCGTGCATTCTGGTCTCTCGCCAAGGCTGTCCAAGGGAATTTCTGTAAGCCATCACTACCATCCTGCACAGGGAGGACGACTCACTGGCCCAAGACGCAAAAGACAAAGCTGACCTTTTAGGCTCCCTTTTTGCGTCCAACTCGACTCTTGATGACGGGGGAAAACACCGCCGACCATCCCGCGGTGTGAGTGCTCCATGCCGGATGTGCTGTTCTTACAGCGCTCGGTTCGCAAAGCACTTCTCTCCCTGGACATCCAGAAGTCGAGTGGGCTTGACGGAATCCCCCTAATTGTGCTGAGGACGTGTGCTCCGGAGTTGGCACCGGTCCTAACGCGTCTTTTCCGGTACTCCTACTCCCAAGGCGTAGTCCCGAATTCATGGAAGACAGCTTTTGTCCACCCGATCTCTAAAAAACGCGACCGCTCAGACCCGTCCAACTACAGGCCTATCGCGATCACCTCCTTGTTCTCCAAAATAATGGAATCCATTATTAACTGCCAGCTCATCCGGTACCTTGAGGATCACCAGCTGATTAGTGACCGCCAATACGGTTTTCGTCGGGGTCGATCAGCTGGTGATCTTCTGGTCTACCTGACCCATAGATGGGTGGAGGCAGTAGAGTCCAAGGGGGAGGCGTTGGCCGTTAGTCTGGACATTGCGAAGGCCTTCGATCGGGTTTGGCACAAAGTGCTTCTTTCGAAGCTCCCTTCCTATGCGCTTCCCGAGAAATTGTGCAATTACTTGACATTACATGATCACCAGCTTCCTTGCAGATCGGAGCATCAAGGTCGTTGTAGACGGTGCATGTTCTGACTATTAACACTGGTGTTCCACAAGACTGTGTGCTATCACCAACGCTGTTTCTTCTGCATATCAATGATATGTTGCTAACTGGTAATATTCATTGCTATGCGCATGACAGCACTGGTGATGCTCTATACACCGGCCATGCCAATATTTCTCGGGAAAACGTCGCCGAGTACCGGAACAAACTTGTGTCTGAAGTCGAGTCTTTGCTGAACAAAGTCTCGGATTGGGAGCGACTAAATCTAGTCCAGTTTAATCCTCAGAAGACACAAGTTTGCGCGTTTACCGCTAAAAAGAACCCCTTTGTCGTATCTCCTCAGTTTCAAGGCACTCCGCTTCTTGCCTCAGCCAGTATCGGTATCCTCGGAGTCGACATATCGAGTGACGTGCAGTTTCGTGGTCACTTAGAATAGAAGGCCAAATTGGCTTCTAAAAAGCTTGGCGTGCTCAGCAGAGCGGGACAGTATTTCATGCCGGCACACCGCCTGCAACTTTACAAGGCGCAGGTTCGGCCTCACATGGAATACTGTTCCCATCTCTAGGCAGGGGCTCCCCAGTGCCAGCTCCTTCCACTTGACCGCATCCAGCGCAGAGCGGCTTGAATCGTCGACTACCGAGCCCTTTCCGATCGGCTCTATTCATTGGCACTGCGAAGAGATGTTGCATCCCTTTGCATTTTCTTTCGCACCTACCATGGGGAGTGCTCTGAGGAATTGTTCGGATTAATCCCAGCCGCCAAATTTCACGAACGCACATTGCGGCAGAACTCCCGATACCATCCACACCATCTGGATGATTGGCGGTCCACCACTATGCGATTTAGAAGATGTTTTCTTCCTCGCACGACTTCCTTGTGAAATCGATTACCATGAGCGATTTTTCCGGACCGATACGACTTAGGGACCTTCAAGAAAAGAGCGTACTCCTTTTTAAAAGGCCGGCAACGCATCTGCAATTCCCTCCCTGGTGTTGCAGTTGTTCATGGCCGCCCATGAACAACTGCAACACCAGGGGAACCAGGGGAATTGCAGATGCGTTGCCGGCCTTTTGAAAAGGAGTAGGCTCTTTTCTTGAAGGTCCCTAAGTCGTATCAGTCCGGAAAAATCTCTGATGGTAATCGATTCCACAAGGAATCATCCAGATGGTGTGGATGGTATCGGGAGTTCTGCCGCGATGTGCGTTCGTGAAATTTGGCGGCTGGGATTAATCCGAACAATTCCTGAGAGCACTCCCCATGGTAGATGCGAAATAAAATGCAAAGGGATGCAACATCTCTTCGCAGTGCCAATGAATAGAGCCGATCGGAAAGGGCTCGGTAGTCGACGATTCAAGCCGCTCTGCGCTGGATGCGGTCAAGTGGAAGGAGCTGGCACTGGGGAGCCCCTGCCTAGAGATGGGAACAGTATTCCATGTGAGGCCGAACCTGCGCCTTGTAAAGTTGCAGGCGGTGTGCCGGCATGAAATACTGTCCCGCTCTGCTGAGCACGCCAAGCTTTTTAGAAGCCAATTTGGCCTTCTATTCTAAGTGACCACGAAACTGCACGTCACTCGATATGTCGACTCCGAGGATACCGATACTGGCTGAGGCAAGAAGCGGAGTGCCTTGAAACTGAGGAGATACGACAAAGGGGTTCTTTTTAGCGGTAGTCACTTACCATCAGGTGAGCCGCATGCTCGTTTGCCCCCTCTCCTATAAAAAAAAAAACAAAATATCTTATTTAAGTTGCTTTTATTTCCTTGTATGTTTTTTTTTAAATGAACCCCCATAACAAAGTTTATATATCAAGAATGCTAATATAGTAAATGTTTAAACGTTCATTATATTTTTACGGGTTCGGCTGTTTTGTTTAAGTGATAGCATTAAAGAAGCAACTAGGTTTTTAATGAAGACTGTGGACATTAAACTACTAAGATATTCTAGTCTTTATTACGAAGATTTATGTAATACATCTATAGATCCAAGGAAAAGTAATGTCTAATCACCGAACGATCATTAAATCGAAGCAATAACTCTCCTACATAGTAGCGAGCATACATAAACACTCATAATTCTTTGTTAGGGTCCTTTGTAACTGGCCACAGAGATTGATGAAGACTCGCCTTAGGTGGGCCTTGTTAATAAGCTTTCGGTAATTCCGTTTCGCTTTAAAAGTACAACCATCTGAGAATTAATGATTTAAAAAATAAAATAAAATTTCTGATTGATTTAAAATATATTAAAAATCAACACTATAACCAGCCATTTAGAAAAAAATATTCTAAACATATAAAATATTCTTTTAGATGCCAGGAAATTGCAAGGAATAATACTGTACACATAAGGTGGATGCAGTAGCCCGATCAGATAAGTAAGCAATAGAATATAATAAAATAATTTTTATTCAATATACATTATTACATAATACTTATTGAAAGACATTTTTTTATTTACCATAACTACAATAACTATTTACTTGTTGGCACTAAGCACATTCATGGTATGAATATCTTATAAACAAAACAAATGTTTATATAAAATTAGATATGCATAAGACTTGCTAATAACTTATTTCATTTAAATTTGTCCAATCATATGTAAAGATCAACAGTGACAAAAAGTAGTATCCTGTCGGCAACAATGAAATTTTTTGAAAAATCTAAAACGGATTTTATGCAGTGCAGGCCGTATGAGGAAGCTTAATGTCGCTCAGCGAGCTATGGAGAGATCTATGTTCAGGGTTTCTCTACGCCACAGACTTAAAAATGAGGATATCCGCGGTAGAACCAGCGCAACCGACATAACCCAACGGATTAGGAAGCTGAAGTGGCAATGGACCGGCCATATAGCTCAAAGAACCGACAACCGATGGGGAATAAATGTTTTCGAGTGGCAGCCTCATACCGGTAGACGAAGTGAAGGAAGCTCCTCCATTAGATGGAGTGAAGACCTGGTAAGAGAT
This sequence comes from Parnassius mnemosyne, assembly GCA_963668995.1. Taxonomy (NCBI): domain Eukaryota; kingdom Metazoa; phylum Arthropoda; class Insecta; order Lepidoptera; family Papilionidae; genus Parnassius; species Parnassius mnemosyne. The sequence continues at coordinate 33,037,172 of CAVLGL010000001.1, read as the reverse complement.
GCAGGAATTCGATATATGCCATTCCTTGAGGGAGGCCTATGTTTAGCATTGAACTTGTGAAGGGCTGCAATGATGATGATGATAAAAACGGAAAGCCCGGTACACAATTTGTACAAGTATATTATTCATTTATATAAGGAAATAATTATTATCATCATCTCATCTTAGCACATCAATTTTGAAACGCTTTATTGAGCCATCTTCAACCATCGACTGCTTGCATGTCTTATCTTTACACCACTACATAAAAATAGTCCTACACATTTTTATATTTCTCATATACATATTTTTGATACGAAAAGGAAAAAACAGTATATTGTTATTTTGATTGATGATGGCCATGTTGACAAAACTAGAATATTGTTAAAGCTTCTGTACAGGACATAACATTATTATAACTAAATAATGCCGCAGATGGAGCTAACGAAAACTTTACTCGTTCTAACCTAACATTTTCCGGTGTAAAACTTTTGAGGGTACTACAGAATACAGTGTTAGATCCATTAATAGAATTACTATGCTACCACACACAAACCTAAGTATTTTCATATCCTTGATCCACAGAACATGATAGTTAAAGGTCACGGCGATCAAACATATTTTTTGGTGTCAGAAACTAATGTTATTTTTATATAAAAGAATACAGTTAATACATATGCACTTGGGAGACATAAGTAACCACTTCATCATCATCATCATCATCACAGCCTTTAACCATAGATAAGCACTTAATGAATTGAAAAAATGTTTAGCCTAAATTGTAATTTTTAATTATTATTTTGGTGATTTGGATAAGAGGTATTATTGGTACACATAAAAAAAAAATTAGCATTTCTGTCCGTATTCATCTACGTAAATATTATAGAATTAACATTTATAAAATTTTTGTCTGTCTGTCCATCCGCGCTAATCTTGGATTATATTTTGGAATAGCTGAATCGTTTTAACAAAAAATATTGAGGGCAATGCTTGGAGGCATGGGCTATATTTTAAAACTTGTGGGTTTTTTTCTTTGGCTGGAAACTGTTTTCAATGATATTCTCAAAAATTATAAGAGATACAAAAACATTTATAAATTATATTTCTTCGTTTACAATTTGACAAAAAAATATATTCTTATAGTTTATTATCTACCTCGTAAAGTTTAAATAGTGTTCTAAGCCATTCTACAACATAATTATGGATAGATAACCTTTTCACATGAGATTAATAGATCTTCAATTTTTATTGCAAACATTTTCCTTCATCGCATATAGTTTTCCAGATAAAAGCAAAAACTGATTCCGAAGACCACTATATTAGATCTACAGGGTTTTTTTTAAAGTTTTAAGTGAATAAAGTCGCGGAGAAAAGCTAGTTTGTATTTATGAAATTCATTGAATGTTTTAAGTTATTGATAAATTGTTTTAGATTTTAGTACTCACTACTGAATTTATATTACAGTAACAATTGAATGTTAAATTATACATTACAGATTTAATTAAATTGAAACAATAGGTATCAAACACTTAATGGCAATGCTACATTACATTCTGTTTCCTTACAAAACGTAAAACGATTATTAGAGGCGAGAAAGAGCCGCCGCGCCGCCTCGTTAATTAAGGGCGATAATTTGACATGCACTGACAGCTAATATTTTATAGAAATTGATTTGTGTTTAACAGTGAATAAATTTTGACAGAGTCAATAAGCAACCGCAACATTTTCCCACAGATGTCATATTAACTTTCAACTAAGGTACTTTGAAATATTTATACGGAAATCTGGTAAGTTTTGTAAGACAAAAGAATATTGTATAAAAACAATTTTACATATTTTATCACGTTTAACTTTTCCGACCTGACCCACGGTCACAAGGGACTGAGGTTTTAGGCGTCGTGATGTTATGGTTAACGAAGGCTACCCTGAACTTTTAAATGTTAATCTTTGGTTCAATCTACGCAGAACGAGCTGTCTTGTGTTGGGCTTAGACTTAACTTTATCAATTATGGGATCCGAAGCAGATCGTAACTCCCAACCATATCAGGTCTACCATCAATGCCCCTCTTGGCTCCTGGAATCATTGTTTGATCAGGAGAACCATGTCACTCACGCTACCAGGGCGGTTGCATTCTAAGGGAATGCCGTGTATAGCATTATAGGTCACTGTATTGAGATAGGATATGGTCTCTTTTTGCATCCTACTCATGGAGATGAGTTTGCTTCTCGCCGGAAGATTCTCGCGTTGTCTCTAATCTTGTCACTGACGTCGCTTTAGAGAATTGAAATATTTATACCTTCATCTGTAGCACTCATCGGAGGCAGATTTCAGCCTTGGTTTAGTCACTCCTGTAAAGTGCATTACGCTATAAACAGGAATGTTATCAGGACTGGGCTGACGTATCAGCGGTCCACCCTTAAAAATAAGTATAATTTCACCTCCAGGTCCTTCAAAAGAGTTATTGCCAAGGAAAAGTCAAAGCACTTTGGCAGAGTTGGTGATAAACTAGTTCGCCTTCCTTCGAGAATCTATGCATTCTGGTGTCTTGCCAAGACTGTCCAAAGAAATTTCTGTTGGCCATTGGCTACATTGTTGGCTTCATTTATGCTTTCAACTTGACTCTCAATGACAGGGGAAATACCCGCATTTTAGAGCCCCATATCGGACGTGAAGTTCACACAATGCTCAGTAAAACACTCTTTGATATCCAGAAATCGAGTGGGACTGACGAAAACTCATCCAATTGTGCTCGAGACGTGTTCTTCGGATGTTTCACCTGTTATTACGCGTATCTTTTGATATTCCTACTCTTCATTTGTGTCTCGAAGACAATTTTTTTTTGTCTTCGGCCAGCTCACAAGCTTTTGTGCACTCAATCCCTACAAAAGGTAACCAGCTACAGACCTATAGTCATCACCTACTTGTTCTCTAAAATAATGGAATCGATCAATAACGTCAGCTCATGTGTTACCTGTAGGAGCCTTGGCGGTTAGTTTGGACACATGTTAGGCACAAATCACTTCTTTCAAAACTTTGTGTTTGAGAACTGCTTGTTGCTTTGTTTTTCTCGAAGGTTATGTATAACATCCATGTCACACCTGTGCCGGGAGTTGTTGGGAGCACTATGTTCAAAATTGTTGACGAGTATGTTTATCTAGGATAAATTCTCCGACCGGTAAGTCCATACTCTACCCAGCGGTCAATCTCAACGATTTAACTTCTTAGCCGGGCAATGTTCTGAACATTACTACAATATCTTTTCGTCAAATATATCTCAAAATTTGAAAACAAAAGTGCACAACCAGTACACGTTCTGTTTCCAGTATGAATGAATCAATATGAATCTGAGACATGGTCTTTTACTGCTGGCCGTATAAGGTCTATAGGCAAGCTACGGTGAGAGCTATTATTGGAGTTTCTGTTCGGGTTCGTAATGCGAATCTCTGCAATAGAAGTATTTGCATGGCCAAAAAATAATTGCACCAGGTCTGGATGTTTATCCAGGTAAATTTTAGATGGATAACTATCTGAAATTGATGTATACAGATTTTTTGAGTTACTATCAAGCAACAGAGCCACGTAAAGCTGGACAAAACCGCTAATACTGAGGCCCACACAAACGACTCTCAGCATCTGGCCCTGCGCTTTATTAATGATTATAGGAGAACATAAGCAGATTGAAAACTGTTCTTTTGAAAAATCGGCGATTAGATACAACCCAACCAAAAATTAATAAAAACATTACAAATGAAGATCACTTGAATAAGTGACTGACTGTTTTTTCTTTTCTTCTATGTTTATTTAATAAATACCTATCTACTATTTTCTTCTAAGTTTAATAAGGATTTTTAAAATACAAAGTCCATCCAATCGTTTGGTCGAAGAACGCAGAGAAAGCAGCCGAACAAAAAGTTTTTCTTCCGATTTGTGCACTTGTTACGTCAAGCGCGTACGTTACTCACTTTAACTCTTCTTCTCTTTCTTTTATTGGCCCGTAAAAGTCCACTGCTGGACACAAGATTCTCCAGTTTTAGGTACTGTTTTTTTAATCGACATGCTTCGCAGGCGGATTGACGATTGCAAAGACAGTAATATACGTCTGACGTAAATGAAATCGTTTACCGCAGCATTCAGCATTCCCGTAGTCAACCCTTAGTACATCCGCAGGACAAAAAGTGGTGATCAGATAACAGCATAGGTGGTTAAGGTTTCTCGTTATATATATATATATATATATATATATATATATATATATATATATATATATATATATATATATATATATATAACTATGTATAATACTATATATATAGTTAGTAGTAAGTTATTAAAGTTTATTACCAGTATTTTTTTCCCTTTTAATTGTGATAATACAAAAAGAAGTTAAAGTATCCAAGTTTAATAAGTGTCCATTAATGGTTACCGACAGCTCGACAGCCCGTAGGAATAATAATTATAATAAAGCGAACGGAAATGTACAGAACCACTAACATGACATGTAAGTTACCGACTGACAATAGCGAGAAGATAACAAGACAGGAACCTGTTTAGAATTCTTCTAATCGAATATGGTCTTTAATCTTTATGGTTGTCTTTACCACGATTATTATATTTTAAGGGGTCTCGTGTGACTTGCACTTTGTGTATGTCGAAGTGATCCCGTTTGAGGTGTCGAACTATCGAATAATAGCTTTACGTTGAAGTGATTGATTAATGACAGACCCGGCGAAAACAGACTAGCTACCTAATTAAATACTCCTGACAGTAACGGCCTGAGCGACGGCGGTGTAATGTGAAGATAGTCTGAGAATGATTAACTAGCAATCACTGTCTTTCCCTCTAGTACCTATACAAAGATATTGAACTGAAATGTTCATAGCCTAACTGGAACATTTCAACGATTGGATGTAATATAGGTAAGCATAAATTACATGTTCCTACATGTAATTTGGGGGACAACTAGTCCGACTACGTAAGTCCACCTTCGACCGAGAGGTCAATTCAACTTCGAACATTAAAACCTAAAAACAAGATTGTACAACGAGTGGTGTTGCCAGTGATGACTTATGGATCTGAGACGTGGTCCTTCACTGCTGGCCGTATGAGGAAGCTGAAGGTCGCTCAGCGAGCTATAGAGAGGGCTTTGCTTGTGGTTTCTCTGCGTGATAGACTTAAAATTGAGGATATCCGCATTAGAACCAGAGTAACCGACAAAGCTCAACGGATTGGTAAGGTGAAGTGGCAATCGGCTGGCCATATATCTCAAAGAACCGACAACCGATGGGGAAGAGTTCTCGAATGGCAGCCTTGTACCGGTAGGCGAAGTGTATTGCCACCCCCACCCCTCCTGCAAATGCAGATGGAGTGACGACTTGGTAAGACATGTAGGAAGTCGACGGATGCAGATATAGATGTTGCTTTGTAGCATTCCTTGGGTGAGGCATAGTACATATGTTCAGCAGTGGTCTTGTGAAGAGGTGTAATGAATGAAAAAAAAATACAGTTCTGTCAGTTGAGTTAGTCGTTAATAATTATTGATAATGATAAGATAATATAGCTGTAGTGAATAGAGGTAACGTTACATGTTAATAAGTTTTAATATTTTTATGTATTGAAGTAAGTAAGGCAAGAAGGCTGGTTCTTTTCTCGCTCAAAGGCTAAGCATAACAGGGAGCAGGGCTATTTTAGATTCAAGTTTTAGTTTTTTTTTATTATTATATACGACATAATATAATGGATATTATTATGTTCCTAAATCCAATTAAAGTGTACAATTTTATAAGTAGGTGTACAGGTGTATAGTATAATAATCGTAATTGATATCAATCTATATACAAAAAAAATATTTCTTAATGAAAAAAGGCAACGAAAACGTACATTTTTGATTGGTGAATACATAAAACACTGACGTACTAGAGTATGTCCCATAGACTTAGAATATACTGGCGTACAGTATATTCTAAGTCTATGGTATGTCCTGTGTTTCTCTATGGGTTAATATCGAATTAATGTTTAAATTTTTATTATGTAATTTATTAGAAATTAAGTTGTAGCACGAATGGGTCAGCTTGACCAGGGAAGGACCACGCTCTCACAGAATACCAGCGTAAAATAGCGCATTAATGCTGCTGTGTTTCGTATGGTGAGTGTAGAGAACCGGAGACCCTTTTTACTGGAAAAGAGGCATTCCATCTTAGTCCTCACGGCTGACAACGCATCTGCATTTTGATTCGCATACGAGAATAGATGTAGATGTCTATGGGCCACAGCAACCACTTACGAGTACCATCAGGTGGACTGTGTGCTCGTTTGTCACCATTATCCTATAAAAATAAAAAATAAATTACAAATTTCATATCAAACATTTAACACATCTTAGTGTTCAATCTTATCAGCTCTTTTTCTCGTAGGAATATGTAAAAGTTATATATTTCTTAGTTTTTACTTTTTCTTCGGTTTATTTCATAATTTAAATTGCGACTTGTTTTTCATTGTACAATCAATAATGCCAAAAATTACACATAAACATGCAATGAATTTCTCAATAGCCAATTGATTTCGTTGCTTCCAGTATGTTATATTTTATGTTGCTCGTGCAAAGTATTCTTAATTAGTAGCACCGTTAACAATGAAATAAGTTAATTCAATTTTATAGCCAATTTATGCGAATTAAAAATTAACATGAAGAAAACAAATTGAAAGCCAATATTTTAAAAATTAGATAAAATAAGCATTTTGGCCATTGGAACAGTTTTCACTTCTCATCAACTTTCTTATTCTTTGAGGAATCAAAGAAGGTGAGCGTCATGTAGTCAATTTTAGTATTAATTCTCCAATTCTAATCAATTTAAATATGATTTTCATATAATTAAAATATTCACATCACAGAGGCAATCATTTATCGCCATTATTTTTGAAACATTTCATAATGTTGTTTTAGGACATTAAATAATACTGGCATCGTAAAATTTTTTTATGTAGTGTTTAAATAATACTGTCAAAGAATTTGTCATTATTTTGACATATTGTAGCCATTATATTTCCTTAGCGTAGTGATCTATGAACTATTTATTTCGTTATTTATATTCTCGAATGATATGAAAATTTAAGATCTGCATTATAATGGTGTATTACTACACGTCTGATAATGTAACAATGTTAAAAAATATTATCACTGATTACGAAGACGCCACTGAAATGTCGCCTTGCGAATATATACAACTTTATATTAAAAATTGTGTTAAACAAACAGATGATTTAAAACTTCGCTGGATTGTAAAAACTTTTTTAGATATTGATAAGCACGGTCAATTTTTAAAAGAAATCATTGATTATTTGCCTGTTGAACTGCCAACTGAAGATAAAGAATATTTTAAAATAATACTACATGGTATAATTTTTCAAATTTCAACATCTGATATCACTCTACTTTATAAATGCCTTTTTAATTTAAGTAAACAACTTTTGTTAACCCTCACGAGTTCATTAAAAGATGACAACTTTTTAGCACACTTATCTCAAAAAGCGCATTCGATTTTTGACACAAACTATACAACTGAAAAAATAATCAATCCGATTTTACAGTGGCAGCCTGCTTTGGATCAGATAGCACAAACCTATTCTGAGTATTTAAGTAAAACGGAAAGCTTGAGAACTAAGCAACCGACTATACCTGTTGAGCCAAATGTACTGAAAAGAAAAGGTAAAGGTAAATATACAAAGTCCTTAAAGTTGTGTACACCAAGTACGCCGCCGAATTCTGCTCTTCATAAGTCAAGACGGATGCTCACAAAAAGTGCTATTGATATAAGGCTTCAAAAAGCATATGATGATAATAAACAAAAAACGAAGAAGCTTTTGGAAGATATAAAATCCAAAACTTACCATCATATGGAGAGAAATTCCAATAAAGTTCTTACAAATAGCTTAAAAGTTCAAGATGAAACAGAACAAGGCTGGAAAAAATCATTTCCGAAATCAAATCAATTAATTTATACTAAATTATCGCCAATACCAGTTAAGGAAACTGCAGCTACGTTAAAAAGATTTAATCAAAGAATTAAATTAACAGAAGAAGAAGAAATACAATGGTTGCAAGATTTGATAAATGACTGCAAAAATACAGTTAAAATTCAAGAACTAGAGGAATATGATCGTAATGAAAGGGAAAGAGAAAGGTTAATTGATATAGAAAAAAAACATTTACAAGGCCAAATTTCTTTTGAAGAGGCAGTATTAGCCAAAAAAAAAGTGCAAGAAGAAAATAAGAGGAAATACGAAGAACTTCTTAAACAAAAAGAATTATGGAATAAAGAAATTGAAAGATGGAATGAAGAACAAATGGAAATTAACCGAAAAATTTTTGAAAAATGTTCGTTAATAGAACTAAATGTAATAGAAGCTAGAAAAAATGCCGTTAATAAAAAGAAAGAAGTTGCAGAAATTATTAAGAAAGAGTCCGAGTCCATGCTTCTAAAAGCCTTAAATGAGAAAAATAAAGAATTAAACCGTAAAATTCAGATGATTAAAGAAATTAAGATCTTACACACGATAGCCAAAAGGGCAAGAATTTCAAAAATAGTAGACTTAACAGAAACTTCTGGTTTAGGCTTACTCTGTGAAATGTCTATAGCGGAATTACAAGAAAGATTATGTTCAATGAAGATGACTATTAAGGAAGAACTGGAAACAAAAAGCAAACTTATAAAAGAAAGAAATATTGCTGTTAAAAAATCATTAGACGAGGCAAGAAAGAATATCTTAACATTCAAAGAAGAAAGAAAATTAATGCGTGAAAAAAGCAGGAAACCAAGAAAGTTAACTATTGACATATCATCCAAGGAAATAAATGATCTGAAAAGTACTTTAGAAGAAAAACGTAAATTGCGCCTTAAGCTTTTGAATTAAAAAAAATTATAATAATTTAATTTGCCTTTTTTCAATTTATTTAATAAAATTATTTAGAAAGCACCATAAATGTAGTTTGTATATAAAAATGAGTTATATAATTTTTATAAAATTATTCAGCATTGTAGTAACAATTCTTTCATTCTATAACAAATGTTAAAAATTCATGGTGCGATATTTACACACACCACCAGAGTTAGCGGGACCTGAACACCTGAACACCTGAATTTTACTATGCAATTTATTCCTGCAGTGCGTGCGGTTGTTTGTGCCTGCTGCTGCGCCGGCGAGCAACTATTGGAATTACGAGAACACCAGTACGTGTTACGGTCGTAGATTGCTGACGGCGCTTGGCCTGGCACGGCCTGGATTTTATATCGTTAATGTATAATTGATTCCCCGATCCCTAATAAAATAACCCGCCTCTTAACCGCCGGAATTGCTATCATCCCTCTCCAAATTTGTAAACGTTACCGTCTCCGTGGCTGGCATGATTCTACTCACTAACCGTGGTTTCGTGAGATTTTAAATAAAAAAGCAGTTTATCTATCGCTGCGGATGCGGGTGAATATTTGCTCCATGAGTTCTTAGCTTAAGAGAGTAGTGCAGTATAAATTGCATTATAGGTCTACGTTTGAATACCAGCTGAGTACTTGTGTAGTAATAACATTTTTCTTTATTAAATCAGACAAGCCCCGCAACCAAACCTTTAATTTGGTAATATATTTTAGAATTATAAAGCAAAATGATATTTGCGTTTATGTACCTTTGTGTCAATTTTGTTTACATAGGTATTATTCTTATAACTTATAGAATGTAATACCTTCTTTATTGAATTGAATAATTGTTGCGTAAGTATATTGATAATTAGTGTTGAATACAGGAAATTAAAATCAAGAATAATGCGCATATTAATATTGCAAGCGAAATATTGTGATAAGACTAATGGTGTCTTCAGGCAGTCCCGATCGATGCGCATGCGTGAATTGGTTGCTGTACTTAATTAGAACCTGGCAAGAGAGATATTAGTGATTCAAATTTATAGACTAGTCTGTCGCTTCCTATAATATATGACGGTACAATGACTTCATTTTAGTTCAGTTGGTTTTGTACTAAAATAATTTAGCGTATTTCTTTTGTTAGAATCGACATTTGCTTGCTACAGTGGGTCGCTATATGAAACATCTTTATTATTAATCTACGAAAATCAGCAGAATATAAACTTTTGTAAAAATTCAGCTTGTTGAAGTATTAGCGCCTTCAACATTTCGAAAGCAACATATTACTACAAATTATGTGACAATATTCTCAAAATCTAAAAAACTAGTCGATATAATTTGGATTAAAGCCATAAATAAGACGAGGTCGTCTGTTCATTTGTATCGGTGTATAATTTAAATTCTTTAACGCCAATGTTCAAGATTACGCGGTGAGATAGAGACGCGGGCGCCCGTGTCGCGGCGACAACCACCAAATAAATTTATATTTCCGACCGACACCGAACCGACTTCTCTCTTTGTAGATAATTCGGCCGGTAACGTTGAATGACTCTATTAAAACAGCTTCCCTTTTAGGGATAAATGTCGACTTAAGGCTGTGTCGACGTTTCACCGTATGTATAGTGCGGATGAAAACTACAAGCGTAAATATATTTTTATAACTTGGATTTTCGTTTACACCTATTGCAACAACGTCTTATTATCATAATAACGATATTTCTATCCAATTACATGGTATAATAACTCCAGTTGTTCTATTTTATTATATAATGTTAGCTTTTAAATTAAATCCATATTTATAGTTTCAATGCCGTACATTAAGATTTTATTTTGTTTTTAACAAAAATAAATATTTGCGTGTACCTTTATGTCTGACTTTTTAACTTCAAGTGCCCCATGTCTAATTGTAGCGGTAACTAATAAAATAAAAACTAAATAAATACTACGAATAAGAGCCATCCTTCCAAGATTTACCTGATAACAGTAAAACGTCAATAACCACCTAATTGGGAGAGAACACTCTGCCCACAATCACCGGACCCCATCCCAAGTGAGAAACAAATAAATATTGTAACACACATCGAGATAATTTGACCGATAACTTAATGTGCTTACATTTCAATCCTGCTCATGGTTTTATGGGATACTACCTAAAATATTATCCGTTTTTAATCTATTTTTTATAACAGAAACTAACGACAGTAAATTATTTTGGTATACTTACCGGTCAAAGATTTGTATTTATAGACAAATCTTATTATGATGGCATAATCATGCACTTGATAAAATTTTGACATCGGAAGAACTGCTGCGCATGGGCATGTTTTTCATAAAATGAGCGATCAGACGGCAGTTTGTTGTTGATATAGGCCACAAGAACAATAAATTTGTTCGTGGTAGAGCCATGCTGCAGCTATATCAGTAGTATAGTTGTAGCACGAATGGGTGGGCTCGACTGGGGAAGGACCACGCTCTCACAGAATACCAGCTTAAAATAGCAGTTTAACCCTGCTGTGTTTCGTATGGTGAGTGTAGAGAACCGGAGACCCTTTTACTGGAAAAGAGGCATTCCATCTTAGTCCTCACGAGTGACAACACATATGCATTTTGATTCGCAAACGAGGATAGATGTAGATGTCTATGGGCAACCACTTACCATCAGGTGGACTGTGTGCTCCTTTGTCACCCTATCCTATAAAAAAATTCTTTTTTATAGAATTAGCGAGCACACAGCCCACCCGATGGTAAGAGGGTGGTATGCTCATAGACATCTACATCTATCCTTGATTAAAAATTAAAATGCAGATGCATTGTCAGCCTCCGTGTCAGTCATCAGGACTAAGATGGAATACCTCGTATTCAGTAAAAAGGGTCTTCGGTTCTTTACACTCGTCCTACGCAACACAGCGGCATTAAGCTGCTACTTCACGCTGTTATTCTGTGAAAGCGAGGTCCATTCCCAGTCGAGTAGACCCATTCGTGCTACAACCATAAAATAGCTGCAGCATGGCCTACCATGTAAAATCCTAATCTAAAAAAATATCTAATATTTTTATTAAAAGTAATTGAATCATCACAAGTGTGGTATAACAATAAGAGGACTCATTACCCTTCGTTTTTTTCCGTTGTCGTTATACCAAAAAGATCTTGTGTTTAAGCTAATCATTGTAAAATACCCAGACCGGTGACGGGGAACAGGGTAAAAGTTGCCAGATGTCTGGCACTGCGAACGTCCATTCTGTTAAAGCAAATGCATATAATAGATTTATACGTGGTAAAGCCATGCTGCAGCTATATTAGTGGTATAGTTGTATCACGAATGGGTCGGCTCGACCGGGGAGGGACCACGCTCTCACAGAATATAGCGTAAAATAGCAGCTTAACGCTGCTGTGTTTCGTATGGTGAGTGTAGAGAACCGGAGACCCTTTTTACTGGAAAGGAGGCATTCCATCTTAGTCCTCATGGGTGACAATGCATTTGCATTTTAATTCGTAATAGAGGATAGATGTAGATGTCTATGGGCCACAGCAAGCACTTACCATCAGGTGGACTGTGTGCTTGTTTGTCACCCTTATCCTAAAAAAAAAAGAGAACATGACCAAATTATCCAGAAATGGTATTTTACGTGGTGATGATGAATAATGAAAAGAATTTAATATTAAAACCTGCTTTGGGCTACCAAGCACAGGGGCTAAGCGCTCGCTTTAAATTTCACAGTACGCTAGCAACCCGGGTTCAGTTTCCGCCGGCACTAATGAAATTGTTAAATACAATTTGAGTGCTGCTAACCACGTGCTCAGCGGTAAAATAAAACATCGTGAGTAAACTGGCATTTCTGAAGAATGTATTATACGCTAAGGACAAAGTGAAGTCCGTGCACACACACAAGAGCAGTGCAGTAGACTAATTATTACACCACAAACCATTTAATAAAAAGGAGGCCTGTGAGTTTGTCTAGTTAGGTAACACTGTGAGACATTCCATCTTGGTTCTCAATGCGTTCTTTGAAGTTAGTTGCGGGTATCCATAGGCTATAGTAGCCCCATATCATTAGGCGAACTCTTTTGTCACTGTATTATAATCAAAAACATTTCTAATAAATGTTACACTTAGAAGCGAAGTGTTCTCAGAGTGTATGTATTAGATAAATGATCTCAAGTTTGCTATGTCTTATCCAGCAGTTTGTCAATCATGTGGACATTTTAAGTAAATCCTGTAAATTTTTAATCGGCTTCAAAAAAGTAGGAGGTTTTCAATTCGTATGTTTATATATATATCTTATGTATGTTCGGGTATAACTCTGTCATATAGGTATGTACAGATTTGCAAAATTATTTTTTTGTTCGAAAAAAGTTTATTCCGAAATGGTCCCATTTAAATTTCGTAAAGATCTGATGATGAGTTTTGGAGACCGACAACGGAACTAATCAAAAAATGCCAGCAAATCATTCGCGATTGCTGCCATCACTATTTATGCATTGTTTACGCAATCACACAACATAACATGACGCCTGTACCCTCAAAAGGGTGAGGAAAACATCTCGAGGAAACCAGTATATCTGAGAAATAAGAAAAAAACATATTTCGAAGACACGTGAAGTTTGCCAACACCCATTGGGGCAGCGCGGCGGACATATCCTTGCCATAAAACCGTCTCAGAAATGAGACGAGGCCTGTGCCCAGCAATAGAACGTATATAAGATGTAAGTTTTTCTGTTTATGTTTATGAATCGATTTAATTTAATTTATATTGTAGTCAGTTGTACAAAATTTAAAATGTTACCACTGGTTAAAATAAATTCGATTTTTTAGTAGTGAATAATTTCATTAATAACTACATAGATCAATAAAAAGCATAATATCAAAGTTTAAGGAAATCTTACAATCACGCTGCCTATTAATTGTCAACCGTTCATCGCCGCGCGAGCAGCAGTGTTACAGTGTCCGCCCGGTGCCTCAAACGGCACAAAATTTATTGTTATTGGATCGGCGCACGTACATGCATCCACACTCCGCGGCTATCACGAACGTACAACTTTATCGAAATGTTGGACTATTCTGAAAAAATCATCTTCATTTTGACCAGTGTGACCAGTGAATTTTTTATTAGGACCAATATAATGGTCGTGAATTCTTCTTCATTTCTGCCTTTTTTCTTCCATATCACACTTTTTGCAGACAAGGCGATATGTCAATATCCTTGCATTGATGATAATAAACTGCTTTACCATTCTGTGGGATTTGGTTTTGGCGTTTTTGGATTGATTGATGTACACGTATTAAACATCTATCGTTGGCTTTGTTCATTGGTCATAACGGTACACCGCGCATGTAGCATATTGACATTGACATTCGGACAACAAGTCGTTTTATTCTACTTATATCACATGTTTAGTAACTATTTTAAACATTCACACTTTGAGTTAACTCGTCAAAAGTAAAATACAATAATCACCATTGCATAAAACTTATTATATCGCATAGCTTCCAGAATAAGACCGTTTTCTGCAATAGAAGACCATATTACACTTAACGCCGACGGCAATTTGTTAATGATAGGAACAGATCTACATAATATAGACATTCGCTATCATTGCCTAGAAATAAAATAACATTTATAGACTTTACTAAATAACAAAATAATCTTTGTAATGATATATTTACGATTATATAAATACGCATGCACATCACAATGGTAGACGAAGACAGAACAACTTTATTTTTTACATTGTAAATACTATTTCGCATTAATCGATTCATTATGACGCTATCTTTGCATTCCATCACAAGTCCAATGTTATGTATAGACCCACTCCATAGATGGGCACAAAATACGATCCTGAGCCAACTGCATCAATCGACTACCTGCATGTTTCATCAGGCCATCACTCCAACTAGTGAGGGATTGCCCAACATGTACTTGCCAGTATGAGGCTGCCACTCGAGAACGTTTCTTCTTCATCGCCCGTCGGCTCTCCGAGCTATGCAGGATTCTTTTTCAAAGAGTAGCCAAATTTTAAAATTAAGTTGAAATATATAAATAATGATATACCGTTATTTCGGTTTTTGAAAGTACTTTTTATTTGACATTCTCTCAAATTGAATGTGATTTATGGGCAACAACGTTTTTGCATACCGATCGACACTTACGAATATGTGCGTGCGCAGTAAAATCAGTTAAAATAATGCATTACCACGTATATTGAGATTTTTTTAATTAATTTTTCTTCAACATTTGCCTATATTACTTATTCTGAACCTTCTCTGCAAATTAGCCAGCCCAATGCCACTTCAGCCATCTCATATTATTGATAGGCTATGTCAGTTACTCTTGTTCTACTTCAGATATCCTCGTTACAAATGTTATCACGTAGAAAAATTCCTAGCATAGTCCTTTTCATCGCTCGCTGAGTAACTTTGTGCTTGTTCATTCGGCTGGCAGTGAACGGCCATGTTTCGGTTCCGTAAGTCATCACTGGTTTCACGTATTGGTTCTAAGCTCTTGTTTTCATCTCAAAAACGCTGCCCTGCCGAATTGGATCCTCTAGTTCGAAATTGGACTTACCGAGTCGGACAATTTGCCCTAGGTTAATATTCTTGTCAACAAGCTCCAGAGTAGTGTCCCCAACAACTACCGGCTTAGGTGTAACATGGACTTTACACATAACCTTTATCTTGTCTAAGTTCATTTATTAACCTATCCATTGGGAGACATTATTAGTCTTTGAGTATGTTGAGCATAGTATTAAGGTCTCCAGCGATTCTGAATAAATGACTATATCGCCGGCAAATCGAAGATGGGTAATGTATTTACCATTGATATAGCAATGTATTTACCAATGTAGGATACATTATCCAGTAGCTTGAAAACGTCTTCCAATGTAGTGGTGAAGAGTTTCAGGGACATAAAATCACCCTGAGAGTACCAGGAAATACGAAAGCCTCGCAGAAGTATGGTGGTCTTGTTCTTTAAGAAATCCTACAACGATCTATCCAACAACTACAGACTAACTCCACTCTCAGCCGCTATTACGTGCTGCTCTCGAGAGTCATTACGAATCGATTTGAATTTAACTTTTTCATTGTTTACTTTCAATTCTCGAACCTTATGGTAAAAGCTTTACATCAGGTAGCAGGAGTAGGCTGAGCAAATTTTTATGTTTTCGGTAATCGTAAATGTTAGCCGTACACAAAAACATCATTAACAAAGTGGAGGACTATTATTGGCCCTATGTAAAGACATATTCTATAAGAATAATTTATCACAGAGTGAAGGTGTTGTTATCCCTAATAAAATAAAAATAATTACCATCATCATCACTATCATAATAGTTAACTTCATAAAAGTATACTACCTTGAAGAGTGCTTAGAATCACTAAAGGTTGACCCTGAATTATTTCTGAAGCTAATGAGTAACGTGATTTAAGAATCACAGACAAAGCCAATTTAATTAAGTCGTTGTTTACGCAACCCTGCGTAATGCAACCATAAGGTATTAGAGAGTATTAAATGTTACAATGTTGAGATATTATATGAGACAATCACCGTCAATGGTATTAAATGATATTAAACCTCTTTATGAAATATAGATAGAAAAATTTAACTATTTCTTTCAAATACATTCCTGTTTATTATATATTATAATTTAATTTTTGAACGATTCAAAAAAGATTTTAATTTTAAACTTGATTATTACCTGTATTGGTCAGAAATAACCGATGCAGTTTCATGTCCAATCAGTTCGCAAATCATAAAAATTACATTAATGAAATACTCCACATGCTTGAATTCAATCCGAAATCCCTCACGTATCTAATTGACAAATGCTTACAGCAGAGAAGTCAACAAAAGAAAACCGTACAGAGATTTGCTGTATGGGTTTCGTTCCTCCTTCTTGTTTTTGTTCAGACTTCGGCTTTCTCTGACATGATTATCGATATCCGGGAAGACCGATTCGGGAATTTATTACTAACAATTAAAGAAAGAAAAGGATAATTACTGTCGATTGTTGATTGTAACCATTAAGAATTATAATGTGTATTAAAGAACAAATATTATCAGAAATAATTCAAATATCAGCAATTATTCATTGATTATTTCAACGTCTTTTGTAGTTGTAGTTTAAAAAATAAATGCAATTTACAGATTTTTTAAACTACAACTGCAAAAGATTGCAATTTTTGCAAAATTTCAGCTCAATCGGTTGAGGATAACTGCTTTAAAATTAAATTGTAAGATTTGACCTTATATATCAATTTACAGATTTTTTAGCCATGCAAAGTACTCAAGGTCAGTCGATAGTTGGTTGGCGATGGAGGCGACCCAGGACCGTGTTTACGGCAATACTTGGGGAGCTTATGATTATGATTATGTTTTATTTTTAGATCATATTAATAAAGTTCTTAATTGAACTGCAGTTTAGATTTATTGTCAACCGCGTAGTTTACTGTGTCGTAGGTTCCAACTTCAAGCCCCAGGCCAAGGTAAAAAATTGCACAATGAATTTATTAAATTATATATTACTGGTATTTTAGGTCTCTATGAATAGCACCCATCCAATAAAAGAATCCATCACAAGTTTTAGTTTACAACTCGTAAAAATTTATCATTTTCCATAGTCACTTTTTTCGAAAGATTTTAATATCGCCTTCGATAGGTGACGGTACAACCATCTCTTTAGATCGGGTATGTAATTCCTAGACCGGCGACGGTGAGTAGCATGAGAGGACTGAGATATCTGGCACATTAATCATTAACCTATATAGAGAGGGTGACGATTAAAGGGCAAATCCTCCATACAGCTAGAGAGAACTTTATTAACTATAGAAAGAGTGATGTCTTTGTGTATCCAACACTGTAGTATCTCAATATATTGATACATATATATATATATATATATATATATATATATATATATATATATATATATATATATATATATATATACTGCAATATTCTAACTATAATATGCGCAGTTAAGAACTTCTGGTTGTAGGTTTGTAACAGAAAATCGCCATTGACAAGTTTGGCTAAAATTGATCATTTTAAGGTCCTCAAAAGATACCTCAAAAGTAAAAACGGAACCTTTATAGAATCACTTTGTTGTCCGTCCGTCCATCGGTCTAAGACTGCGGTCTTGTCCTGTAGTCGTAGTCGTCCCGCGATCGTAGGCTACGGTTCCATGGATATGTAAAGAATTAAAGCTTTTAGCAAGTAACGCAATCAAAATGTAGGGCCTTTTATGTCACATTTTGACACTCGCAAGCTCTCTCATCGAACCTACAGGGTAATTCCTGTTGACCTAGAATAATAAAATATTAAAAACTATTGGTAAATCCAATTGTGCATGCCTTAAGCGCATTAAAAAATACGTATAACATGATTATACCTAAATTTTTTGAAGTAGTTTAAATACACACAAGTTTTCACTAATACTTCCAATTTTCTGATAATTTTATGTCAAACTTCTATTAAAAAAGTTTGGAAAATCCAAAAGTGCATGATTCATAATGCTCATATGATAGTGTAAAAAAAGTTTAATGTGTTCTATTCGTCAAAGAGTTCCAGTAGTAGCCACCGAAGTACACTTTCAAATCACTTCGTCAAGTCCGGAGGTAAGGTCTCATTATAACTAACAAAACGAGGCCAAACTGGGTACACCCATTTCTGCTCTTCGAGGAGTTCCAGTAGCATTCATCGAAGTACACTTTCAGGTCTTTCTATCAAGTCCGGAGACAGAGGCAGATTAAATGTCAACTGCGCCCTAGGCTAACCCAGCTTCTCATCATAGCCCCTCTAGGGGCAATATTATATCTATTATAAATTAAATCTACTCATTTTGCAAATAAACTATATTATAATTTATAATACAGCTTAACAATTGCAAAATAATTAGGATACGGTACCATTAACAGGGTATAAAGGAAAAATGTGATGAATAATAAGAGCGATTTAGGAATAATCGAATACGACGACTTTTTTTTCGTTTAAAAACTTCCGCGCGCGCCTTTTTAACCTTGCGCCCCTAGGAACGTGCCTAGTTTGCCTTAAGGATAATTCGCCCGCTATTCGGAGGTAAGGTCTCATCATAACTAACAAAACGAGCCCAACCTCGGCACACCTATTACTATTACTACTCTTTGAGGAGTTCCAGTAGCGTTCACCGAAGTACACCTTAAGTCGGTGTAAGGTGTAATCATAATTGACATAACGAGCACAATTTCGGCACACTAAGTTCTACTCGTTGAGGAGTTAGAGTAGCAGAAATCGAAGTTTATCTTCAGGTCTCCATAAACTCCAAGACATATTAGTATATTTATATATAAAATCCTGCGTACTTTTAGCGAAAGAAAATATTGTAATAAAAATCTGTGATTATAAAAATAATAATAATGTCTTTCATTGATCAAGTAAGTATCAAATTTGGTTTTTGGAATATTCTGTATTTCTAAAGCGATCGATATTTTTCAGCACGAGCCGCTGTAAACAAATGACCACTCTCGACGGCAGATGAGCCCGAAGTAAAAAGTACTCTGTGGCCGGGACTGAGGCAAAGTGTATTTAGTAAAATAAATTAATACAAGGCTGCTTAAAACACCGAAAATTTCGCTATTTCTCAGCCGAAAAAAAAAATAATTATAACTAAACAAAACAAAATTAAACTGCCATTTACATTCCATGGCTTCTCACATGATAGATGAAGAGTTTAAAAATAGATTGTATAACATCAACAGTGGTAGAGCCATGCGGCAGCTTTTGCTGTCGCACGGATGGGCCGGCTCGAACCGGGGTAGTACCACGACCTCACAGAAAACCAGCGTGAAGTAGAGGTTTGCCTCTGCGTTTCGCTTGGTGAGTGCAGGTGGCCGGAGCCCCTTTTTACTGGAAATGAGGCATTCCATCTTAGTCCTCACGGGTGACAACGCATTACCATTTTGATTTGTAATAGCGGATAGATGTAGATGTCTATGGGCCGCAGCAACCACTTACCATCAGGTGGACTGTGTGCTCGTTTGTCACCCTTATCCTATATTAAAAAAAAAACAATGCAGATGCGTCGTCACCCGTGACGACTAAGATGGAATGCCTCTTTTCCAGTAAAATGGGTCTCCGGTTCTCTACACTCACCATACGAAACACAGCAGCGTCAAGCTGCTATTTGACGCTGGTATTCTGTGAGAGCGTGGTCCTTCCCCGGTCGAGCCGACCCATCCGTGCGACAACAAAAATTGCCGCGTGGCTCTACCACTATTTGTGATTCTTCAATGAGGATAAATGTAGATGTGTATGGGTCACAGCAACCACTTACCATCAGGTGGACTGTGTGCTCGTTTGTCACCCTATCCTATAAAAAAATCTTTAATTTAATGTAATTTAAAGTGTAAATTACATAATTTATCAGGTGTACTGAGAGCTCGTTTATAACCTTAACTTCTATAAAACATGCCTCGGTATTACATTACAGTGCTCCAACTGCCACTCGCTTGTCCGAACTTCTTGTATCCGACCTAATGCTTATGTAATACGATAGAAGGGTATGCTTTGATGGAAAAATAAAATATATAGAACTATTTCGATGTGTTTTAACGTTACTTTTAATTAAAATTCTCTAAAGAAAAAGTTGTTACAAAGTTATTAAAAAAAATGATGTTTATGATCAATGACATGGTTTTTAAAATGTAAACGCAGCTGTTGTCATTAATGCAGTAAATGACGAAATCTGTAAGTCATCATTTACGCGATTCTACGTCTTCCGGGGCGTGATTGACGGATACAGTTCCATACAGAACCTTTGTCCTAACAGTAGTCAGTTTTGTAAGCTGAGTACAACAATGCAATATTTTTATTTTAATAAAATTAAAATATATGTGACTTATTTTACTAAAACTAAAAAGTATGTTTACGGGATTAGTTTTCTGTTTTATTTAATTTATTGTTATATATATATATTTGTATTTGCATCAACCTGCCGTGTTAAAACGTTATATTATCTTTTTTTTAGATTTTAAAACCAAACATTTTGTTTGGCGCCCACTTTATTTACGTGGTCGATTAATTTCAACTTATCATAATATTAGCAAGTCTTAATTAAAAGCGATTTCAACTCGAAGTTCCCTTATTAAAATCTGTATTTGTTTAAATTCTTTCGTTAATGTCAACTACGAGTATTGCTATTGTAGAAGTCAGTAAGAGTGGTTCAATACCGTTTTTTTTAAAACTTTTGAGTGACAAATGAAATTACAGCTTACTTGATGAAGTGCCTACTACATTCCATGCATGATGTCCAAGGAAACTTCAAGAAAAACCAAAATTGCATGCGGGTCTTACAAAACTTAGCTGCGACCGCATGGACAGTTTCCACGAGCTTGTCATTCATATCGTCCACTGCATTGTAATCTTCTTTGCACTGAAAACGGTTTTGTAACTCGAGCTGAAAGGTTTCGAGACTTTGGATTCGTGCTCTACGAGGGTTGCGGAGCGTTGACTTCATTCACTGAACAGTTGTCGTCTGGTCGTCATAATAAAGTCAATCTCATTTTTTGTGCTTCTGGAAGAAAGAGTTCATCATAAAGAATCCCTTTTTCTCCATGAAGTCGGCCAGCTGCTGGCCCCTTGGGTTCCGTTGCCATATTCCGAATTTCCCTACTTTCAGCTCACCGTTTTCTCTTGTGCCTAGTTTTTCGTTGAAGTCTCCCATTAACACCGTATAGTGGGTTTTGGAGGAATGCATGGCTCTAGAGATATCCTCATACATTTCCTCCACCTCCTCATCGGGATGTGCCGAGATTGGTGCATGAACCTATATGACCTTCAGCGAATTTATTATTTAAGCACTACGCATTAGTTAGTGCTGGATCGCACTGTAAAATTTCAATGATTCATTTGTAAACATACTTGTACATTTGCAAAACTAAATCTAGGTATATTCCGCTGACTACACTAAAAACAAACAAATATGATAAATCAATCGTCGTAAATATGTGGATATGTATGGTATATATCTCTATGGCCAAATGTTTTAAGTCGTTATTGTATTGTATTTTATTGATTATATGCTTAGCAAAGTCACTCTGGAGACTATTATGGCTATATGGCCTAAAATATCGACGAAAGTGACGAGTCTTTAGATTTTGATTCTTAATCGATCATGGATTTAGGTTTCTATTCACTTACCACCCATCACACAGTCCACTGGACTATGTGATTTTTTTTTTGTATAATAAGGCTGTAAATAAAATTCTATATTTTAATTGTGACATTGAATAAAAACAAAGGTCGGATAATTTGAATTTATTTTGTAGGTACGTATGTAAATTCTCTACTATATTTTACAATAAAATATATTCATTTAGGTAATAAATAGTACAGTGCCCTAATAAACTTAACAATAAATTATTTACAGTTGTCCTAAGGTATAAGTTGTATCGTTACATAGAGATGGGTCTTTTTTGTAACGAGATCATTTATTTAAATAGAAAAATAAAAAAACAGATTCATTTAATTTACCTATAACTGATATTTTGTTTATTTTTTTACATCCCTGCCTTCTGTCACAATGGACGGTGTAGGAACTATTTATTTCAAAGGACCGTGCTTTTACCACTATTGTAATACTTTGGTAATACATTATAGACCATTACATACCTAAAAATGTTTTACCACTACCAAAAATATCAATGAAATTGTTAAAAAGATTTGAGTATATATATATAATCTAATGGTTTTGCTTTCAACACGTTATATTTTAGAAAATAATTATTTATTAACAATTCTTAAAAAAAAGATTAACAGCTTCTATACAATAGCAAAATTTATAAATAAAGTGATGTCTTTTGTGCATTACATAATTTGCTACTCGTTCGTCTCAATTACAATAATCAACAACTTAATTCTCTATAATATATTTACATAAATTTACAAGCTAACGGGAGTATTAACACCCTAGGACAAAATTTACATAATTATTATATTCGGTGCTTCAACGTTCGATAAGAATGATTTTAGTCGAGCACGTAAACATAAATTTTATAAGTTGAAAAATCAACGATCGTGTTTAGTTAGTTGTAAAGGCAAATCACTTGAGGTCAATGCTCTTTGTCGACATGGGCTCGGAGATCTAGACCTGGTCTTATTTTTCTGCCTGTCGCCATCGTCTTCGCTCTCATCGTGAACATTTATCTCTTCGTCGGAATCAGATTGTGATTCGTAGCCTCGAGCCAGTTGAATGGATTGAGCAGCAAGAAGCGCTGCAGCGGCTGAATGTGGTACGAGCGCCTTGAATGCGCTGTTCTCTAACGCGGGATGGGGCTTAAATGTACTGACTTCAAAGGGTGTTTGCGACAATGCTTTCAGTGCGTTGCTTTCTAATTGCGCTTGATGAGATAAAGCTTTCAAAGCATTTGTATCTTGATGCGATAAAGCTTTAAAAGCGCTATTTTCGCCACCCATTTGAGGAGTGTGATAAGAACCTCGTGCAGGGGACAAGGAACGTGAACGGGATCGGGAGGGGGAATGAGGAAGGCGGTGCGAGGGCGAGCCGCCACCGCGCTTGAGAAGGTTCATGCGCTGGTGGCGTCTCCACTTGGCTCGTCTGTTGGAAAACCAAACCTGTCAGTAACGGTAAACAAGGGTGATTAGTATTCTGTTCTCGCAGTGTTAACAAATTCATATATGTAAATGGAAATAAAACGATAGCTCTGATTCGATTAAGCAGAGTCTTGTTGACTTTTTAATTTTACGTTTTATTAATCGGTTTCTGAGACTATAAATATTTTATAATATCTTTTAATTTCTTGAAATACGTTCATAAATAAGTTTTTACCTGTACACGGGCTTCCGATAGAGATGTTTTTGAAGCTAATCGTTCTCTGGTCGAGACACACGGGTAGTGAGATTTTTCGAATTCCTTCTCAAGTTCTTCTAGTTGATCTGGGCTGAACGTGGTACGGTTCCTTCGGAATTTCGGTTGCTCTCCATCTAGTGACCCAGAATCGTCACCATCAATTTCTGTTGAAAAAAAATAGTGTTAGTTATTTTATGTATAAAATACTAAATTACCAAATATCGTGTAAATATTAAATCAGAAGTTAAATTCTGTAAAGTAAAATATAATGTAAGTAGTGTTCACTAACTTGTCTCATACTACGATAAAAGTTAACAAATCTTGACATAATATAATAATAAATAAATTTTCTAAATGTAATGTACAAGCAATATTGATAATAGTCTTTAGCATAATTAATAATGTCCTCCAGAACAAATTTCGGTATATATTAAAAACTCGGTATATAATAAAGTCAGCATCTGTACAGGACCTATTTTACTGGAAAAGAAACATTCTATCTTAGTCCTCACGGCTGACAACGCATGATAGATGTCTATGGGCCACAGCAACCACTTACTATCAGGTGAACTGTGTGCTCGTTTGTCACCCTCATTCTATAAAAAAGGACAGGACTACATTGCACGAGTGTATTCTATTGTTATTCCCTTTTTCTTACAGTCCGATGAGACTGCAACCCGACACACTCATAATGTAATTATATTTATTTAAATATAATTCATTACGAATGTTGGACACACAATTTCAAGTTTTCCGAGGCACGTTAGTAAAACATGGACAACTTCCTGACTCCAGGCTGCTACTGAGGATTTTTTGGCAGCAGAACCTAGTATGATGACTGATTTTAGCCTGTTTTCACATGTCGTTCAGTAGATCATCGAGACTGTCAGGCAACGTAATTAAAATAAAAATATTAAGTGAGTTCTTACCCACTAGACCACGCCCAGACGAAGATAGAAATCCTTGTTGGATAGCATCAGAATGTTGCATTCCTACAGCTTGAGGCGGTACACCCGGAGGTAATGGTAGACCTCCAGGCGGCCACACTCCACCACCTCCGCCCCAAGGAAATCCACCATAAGGAGGTGGTGCCGCGTAAAGCCCGTAACCTGCGGCCCTCGCAAATTCTGCTGCAGCTCGTTCCGCGGCTCTGTTTCTGAGTATTCTGTTGATGGATGATACGCTGGGTGCAGTTGCATTTGTACATACACCTGTAGAATATAATTGAAAATTAAAAATTTTGTCTCTTTTTCTTGCAAAATCTTTTTACTTGCAAAATAAAGGGTATATAATTTGTTGATTTAAAGTAAAAAAGTAAAGTTGCAGCCTATATACGTCCCACTGTTGGGCACAAGCCTCCTCTCATTTCTGAGAGGGTTTTTTAGGGCAAGGAAATGTCCGCCGCGCTGCCCCAATTCATGTTGGCGAACTTCACATGTCTTCGAGATATATATTTTTTTATTTATTTTTCAGACATGCAGGTTTCCTCGAGATGTTTTCCTTCACCGCCGAGCACAGGTAAAACAGCACTTAAGATTGCAATTAACAATTTCATTGGTGCCGGCGGGGTTCGAACCCGGGTTGCTCGCGTATTTGTTGATTTACCGGTGGTTTAATAATTGAAGTACTTAACACCTCATAAGAGGTTGAAAGGAAAATTTACTTCTTTATAGGAATGCGATTTGTTTCGTTTACGCACGCCCTTAGCTTTCGGTTCACAAATAAAATACAGTAGATTCTGGTAGATCCAGTTTAAATTTATTTAAACTGGAATCAGTTTAGATTTTGTTTTTTGTATAGTATCTCATGAAGTTTTATAATATCCCGTAACCATCGTTTTATGGGTTGATGTAAGGATGACAAAGAAGCAAACAGTATAGTTTTTCTTAATATAGGATAAGTGTGACAAACGAGCATACAATCCACCTGATGGTAAGTGGTTACTGTGGCCCATAAACATCTACATCTATATCATGGAATGCCTCTTTTCCAGTAAAAAGGGTATTTGGTTCTCTACACTCGCTAAAAGAAACACGGCAGCGTTGAGCGCTATTTCACGCTGGTATTCTGTCAGAGTGTGGTCCTTCCCCGGTCGAGCCGACCCATTCGTGTTACAACTATACTACTAATATAGCTGCAGCATGGTTCTACCACGTAAACAAATAGTTAAGTGCATGATGAGCCCCAAAAGTACCTACAACTATTCTTGATTAAGAATAAATAAACTGGACAAGTGCGAGTACGACTCGCACACTGAGGATTTCTTGTAAGCTTATTTATACATAGAGACTAGCGATCCCCCCCGGCTTCGCACGCTTGATTTCTGGATCTCGACAAAAACGCCACCTACTGCATCCAATTGTGAATCTAAAGCATTCTCTAATCAACTTAATCTAACACACATACACACACACACACACACACACACACACACACACACACACACACACACACACACACAATATCCAGCCGTTTAGGAGGAGTTCCGTCACATACACACGGACAGAGTAATTATATTATATATAATATGCATGTATTATATATATAAACCTTTATATGGAATCATTCTATCTATTGATGAAAACCGCATCAAAATCCGTTGCATTGTTTAAAAGATCTAAGCGTACAAGCAGCGGAAACCGACTTTGTTTTATACTATACTAGCTGACCCGGCGAACTTCTTACTAGGCAGTACAGTGGATTCTTTAATATTTTTTTTTATACTTATTCTGATATTCGGGACACCGGGTCAGCTAGTAAGAAAAAGAAAAAAGAAAGTTGATAAGTCAACAATTACATTAAGTATGTCAAAAAATAAAAATTTTTTTTTTTTTTTAATAATAACTAAAAATCACAATGAAAATTACCATTTCTGATTTCTTATTATGATACCTACACAAATATTGACATTAATATATATATACTACTATACTAACGTCACTCAATTGTTTTGCCTTCCCGGAAACCCTCCACTAACACTTAAACTTTATGGTATGGTATTAAAGTTCAAATTGACTGTTAAGTATTATTACGACTCTTGTATGGGAATATAGAAAAGTGTTGTTTTTAGACTTTTCTAGGCAAGTTTTTAAATTTTTCTCTCCGTAAGAACCATCTTCGTACTTCAAGGTATATCATAAAAAAATAATTAGCGAAATCGGTTCAGCTGGTCTCGAGATTTGCGCTTAGCAACACATTCAGCGATTCATTTTTATATTATAGATAGAGAAGAGATACTTCATGCGTCTCTGGAATCCGAGAGTCTAGTCTGGTCTGGATTGAAGAACAAACGGATATTTAACGACTTCCGGTATATTTTATTTACTTGTGCTGTGACAGCTTCATTCTTGACAAATTTAGTGATGAGTGATACATGTCAAAAATCAGAAGCTATTTATTTTACATCTATATGAGATCGTAGAACGTATTCGTTATTATTTTAACTTGATACCTCAATCCGTTCCTGTGAAAAGCACAGACATACGGACAGACTAACAAGAAAGTTATACAATAAGGGTTCTCACCCGTCACAAGTGAGGACGAAAATAGAATCTCAGTAATATCTCTTCTTACTGGATTTCATTACCAGTAAAAAGAGATTTTGTCGGGTTTGGCGCAGAGATCTGTTGGAAAATCAAGTTGTTGTTAACAAAAAGTGCGCTTTTCAATAGTTTAACATTAGTTAAACGGCTACTGAGATGTCGTTCTGCTAATTGTTACCCCAGATAGTCTAAGATAGGGTTGATCTGTTGGTAGAATCTTGTTAGATTCAACCAAAACACTGTTAACCTTGGGACACTTCACAATGTATCTCATCTCTGGTGCCTGAATAGTTTCAAATTTTAACCGTATGTACCGCAATATTTTTTACAGCCATGAGGTATTGATGAATAGACGACCTGGTAAGACAAGGAAGTCGGTGGATGCAGGTGGCTCAGGACCGTCCTTTGTGGCAATCCTTGGGCGAGGCCTATGTTCAGCAGTGGACTTGTGAAGGGCTGTATTGATGATGATGATGATGAAGCTATTTCTGATATTTCCCGATTATGACATCAACAGTTAATGCACATATAATATGAGGCGATGGATTCTCAGACGCTGTAACCTTCGTCTAAACCATTATAAGCAAGTCTGACGTCTATCGCACCTGATGGTAAATGGTGAGGCAGCCGAAGATGATTAAGCGACACTATCTTAGCTTAACAAAAGCCTATTCACTATAATCTTATGTCTATCTAATAATATATTAATTCATTTTAACTGCAGTAAATAAGAGAGAAGATCAAGAGAAGATCTCAAGAGTTGATTGGTTCACCGTACCACCTATAGTATTCGATGGAGTTGTAATCCCTTACTTTGACAATGTCAAAAACCTTGGTATTTATATTGATAATTCCTTAAATTGGATACGCCAACTGAATGAGGTAAGTAAGAGAACCTTTGTCGCTCTTTGTTCACTGCGTCGCCTTCGATCATTTCTTCCCATTCCTACAAAAATTATGCTCGCACAGTCTCTTCTCCTTCCGATCCTCGACTATGCTGACGCAAGCTATGTAGACATAACTGAGGAGCAGCTAAATAAGCTTGAGAGACTTCAAAATACTAGTATTCGGTTCATATTTGGATTGCGCAAATATGACCATATTTCCCAATTTCGCTCACGTCTCAAGTGGTTACCTATCCGACTTCGCCGGAACATGCATATTCTTTCTATTCTCTACTGTGTATTATTTCATCCTTCTGCTCCTCCCTATCTAAAAGAGAAGTTTAATTTTGTGGGGTTTCCGGGAGAACCTCTACGCTCTTCTAGAAAATTAGTTTTAAGGGTACCAACTCACAAAACATCGTTTTTTAATAAATCGTTCACTGTCGAGTCTATTAAGCTTTGGAATGCCCTACCTTTGCACATACGTGAAGCACAATCTATTGTAATCTTTAAGAGACTACTTAAAGAACATTACTTGTCTCAATCGTCCGGAGACCGTTAGGATAATTATGTGATTATGTATTTATTGTATTTATCAGCTTTATATTATTGTTTGAGGAAATTTGTAATTTATTTATGTATTTTTGGGTAGATATGTAAGTTCGTTTATATACTCTTATATATGTATGTTTATGTATGTATTATATGCTTTACTTTATCTTTTATTATGTATTAGTAATTTATATCATCTCATGTGTTAGTTATTTATATGTTATTTTATTGCATTTATTATATATTGCACCACCTACCCAGTATTCATTGTTTATTCCTTTATACCATTGGTTGCCTGGAAGAGATCGCTATGTAGCGATAAGGCCGCCAAATTGTACATTTAACCTATCTATTGTTATGTAATTTGTTTATTAGTTTGTGGTGTACAATAAAGTATTTTCATTCATTCCGTCATTCATTCATTCATTCATAAATAATTTTTCCATATTTGTTTAGAACAATATTTGCTTTTTAACGTTATATAATGGCGTTATTGCTATAATTATTTTAATATAATAAGAGTTGTTAACTTTTGAATTTATGTTATAATAATTTGTTTTCAGTACTAAGTTCACTTCAATTTGCTACCCGATCTTGAAACCTAAGGTTATATACATCGACTTTTACAAGTACACGAACGATACAGTGGCATAATTATGGTAGTCAGTGATATTTTCTTAAGCAAAGTACAGATAATTGTAATGTGCGCATAAAATGAGTGACCAGCAGCGCGTTAAAACCGATGCGTCATTCATTGGTCGCGTTTTAAAATCGTTCGCCATTATGTCCAATAAAGCCTGTGTTACACTTGCGCATTCTTTCTTTTTAAAATAATTTAAAAAAGTCATAGAATGGATATAATTTATACTTGCGATTGTTGTCACTTGGTGAAATATTCATCTTTATTTTTGTGATTTGGATGTACACTAAGTACTAATACAAGTGTATATTATGATGTTTATTTATCATAAAATAAATTTAATTTTTTAATGGTGTCCTCAAACTAAGAGCTTCTTTTAATAACTTTTTTTTAAAGTTGATCAGTAGTAAATAAGTAGGTATCAAATAATATGTAATATGTGCTTAAGTTTCATTAATTCCGCTGGTTTATGCTGTATTGTTATTATATATGGGAAGTGTTATTAGTTCCTAGTTGCCTTTTTGTATTTACTTAGTTTTTAGTAGATAGTGTTAAATTGTAAAATAAAATACATATTTAATATCTAGTCAATAATAAAACAAGAAAAAAATTATAAAAAACGATTAATATAAGTTTTTTTTTGTATAGAAAATTATAATTTGGTTTTAAAAATATGATATTTAAAATCTGTTATTGTCATTGTTTGCAGGGTAATGCAAAATTAAGATAATTTACCAGCACGTTTTGTCCCGTGAGTATGGTGGGTAAGAGGCAAGTATAGGAATGGCAACCAAAACTAAGAAATAGTGGTATCGCTAACTAGTGTAAGTCAGATATAACATAACTAGACTGGCGAGGATGTGAGACACCTTCAAAGCATGGGAATTCAGGTGATTCCTCGATATAAAAGCCATTTGGTTAAACTGTTGCGGACCGATGACGATGATGTTGTAGCAACGGTGCGTGCAACACACAGGACACTAACAAACCAAGAGATAGGCAGCAGCGTCTTTCTATTACAAAAGAAAAGAAACCGCTTGCCTAACGTGATAACCACGGCAAATATCTCCCCTATGAAGCAATCTATGGGGAAGCCCTATGTTCTGCAGTGGGCTTTTGATAGGCTGTAATGGATGATGGCGGCGACGATGATGATGGATGTAGTTTTATTAATTTATCGTCCAGTCCAACTAGACAGAGCTACATAATTGTTACAAATTTTATTTATAAATTAAAAATAATCAATAGCTATCAATTCCATTTATCTATTTAAGGGATATTTGGTCGTTTTCAAAGTTATAGGCTGGCCATTAAGATAACATATTAATGTTTTATTGTATATATTTTTATGTATAGTATATAACTAGTATTAAAATCAAATGCAGTACCAAGAACAGACCACCAGTTTCTTTTTTATTTTGGTGATGTTCGTTTTTGCCGTTAGAAACATGTTCATTCGATTAACGCTAGTGCGTTATCACCCTGATGCGTGCTGAGGTATTGCGTGCCAGTGCAGCCTTGCGAGAGACATCCCATGTAATTTTCAGGAAACACTCGAAGTAAATACCATAATTTAATCATAGCCTGTCCGTTTGTAATTGTCGTAGATTTCGTTGTTTAGCTTACTGATCAGTAGCGTTGCATGGATATTCCGGTAATATTTAAATAACCTCTGTATGATTTCCCCAATTAACTATTGCGCTGTGGATAAATGCATCTTAACATGTTTTCTGAATATCTGTTAATAAAATTTCAAGAATATATAGAAATAGGTAAGGTAATAAGTAGTAAAGTAATCACTAAGATATGCTATTGCATCGTTTTCTCTTTTAAGTTTTCCAGAAATGTATGTAATGTAAAGGCATGAAAGTAAAAATATAAATGTTAAATGTAAATTAAAAGCGTTTTTATATTTGTGCATTTTATCATGGTCAGAATAATATTCTTCTGTATCGTGGAATTCGGGTTCGAATCCCGACCGGATTCAACATCATAAATCTATCTAGGTATAATCTATCTACGTATATATACAGAGGATGTTCTGAGCAGCAGCCCAAGCCGTCAGACGTAGAAATCTGAAATTTTGACAGTAGCTGCTCTTATAACGTAGGCATCCACTATGAAAGGATTTTGGAAAATTCAACTCCTAAGAAGGTGAAATAGGGTGTTAGAATTTGTATGAAACTTGTTGTTTTACGAAGCGATTGACTCGATACTTAGTAAAGGTACTCTATAAATAAAATAAATACATACTGATTTAGCAATTTATCAAAAAGACGCCTTACAGGGCGGCCAGAGGCTGTTCAAATTTGTCTAGAGAAAAATGTATTAATGTTTTTTTTTTTGAAATTGATGCATATACTCTCGAATTAAAAATAATAAAATTCACATTTTTCATTTATTCAAAAGTTTGAAGGAAAATATGTTAAGCATATTACGGTTTTCATGAAACTTTATTTTACGGAGCGATTAACTCGAAACTTACTGAAATTACTCTACTGAACGCATTACGGATGAGTTCTCACTTTTTTGTTTGAAGTTGGTTGCGGCATTCCATGGGCTTCCATGGGCATTGCAAAAAATGGTAAATGTTGTACATAAACATCAATCATATATTATTAAACAAAAGCCAAGCCCCCCACCTTCCCCTCCCAAATTAGAAATGTTCCCCTATCGTTGTGGTATTTATTCATAAGCATCTAGGCCAGGAACAATTATTTTTAGGCCGAAAAAGTATATGAAAAAACTGTTATCCTGTTATTATAAAAGTGAGCTAAATTTACAGGCTATATATCTACGTTCCGAGTCAATAAATACTCATGTTGGTTTTTAAGAAACTATGTAATCAATTTAGAAAAATCCGAAAAGCGTTTACGAGTTTAGTAATAATTCTAAATCACAGGCTGAAAATAAAATTATTAACGGTAAATACTACAACGTCCTTTAATTTTGCAATGTTAAACCAATTTGCTTGTATTTACTCACAGTAGATCTATTCCGCTATTTATCACTTATACCAACTTGTATTTTCTACTTTTAGCAATTATATCGAGGGACAACAACTCAACGTAATTGCTTAATAGGAGACATTGTGTATGTATGTAAAAGACGGCGTAAAACGACTCACGGCAATTAAGTGGTGTTATTGAAAAATAAATGAACTGAGCCATTTTAAGCCAAAACAATATGAAATGGCCTGTACTTTGCAAAATGATCTAAGGAGTTAATGTCTAACTACCATAACTAATATTTCGCCGTATAGTGGCGGCGCCCATTACCACATATCATCCCATAGATGTCATAAAAGGTGACAGATGGAAATTAAGCTGGAGATTTGCAATAGACTTTATCCGTGGTAGAACCTTGCTGCAGCTATATTAATAGTATAGTTGTAGCACGAATGGGTCGGCTCGACCGAGGAAGGACCACGCCCTCACAGAATGCCAGCGTAAAATAGCAGCTTAATGCTGCTGTGTTCCGTATGGTGAGTGTAGAGACCCGGAGACCCTTTTTACTGTATAATAGGCATTCCATCTTAGTCCTCACGGTTGACAACGCATCTGCATTTTGATTCGTAATCGAGGATAGATGCAGATGTCTATGGGCCACAGCAACCACTTACCATCAAGTGGACTGTGTGCTCGTTTCTCACCCTTATCCTATAAAAAATCTTCCTAGTGACCACTCAAAAATAATAAATAAAACTGCCTATGTTTACCTGCCCACGAAGCGTGGCAACTATGGCCTACGTTCAGCAGTTGCTTTTCATACGTTGTAATGACGATTGCGATGAATAACAAACCAGTGTTTAAATTTGAGAGTCACACCATAAAAGTAAATTACTAATAAATCTGTCCGTCTAGTTAAATTTAGTACTAAGGTAGATCAAAGATCTAAGAATTATAAAATCTTTTACAGAAAATGAATGATATCTATAACTAATTATAAACTTATTTTTAATTTGTTTATTGATATTATCCATGGGCTGCGGTAGCCAATTAGCGTCAGGTGAGCTATTTTTGTTAATATAACGTTAAATTAAAAACTGACTAGCATTGAGTTATATGTACTACGTACTAGAGAAGCCATTCCGAACATCGACTATGTTCAACTGAACTGTAGTGCAGTCCATACAAACTAAATATTGCGTAAATTGAAGATTTGTGAATTCCATAAAATTATTATTATTACATTTTATTTAGAAATATGTTTGTTTAGATTAAATTAAGATATTTTATATTAAATTCTTATATTTATTTTATATTAATATCTTATTTTATATGAAATTAAAGTCTTCGCTCATGTGCAACTACTACTACCGCGCATGCGCGAAGACATAGAGTTGGACACAATTTTTGTTTGTAATGGCTTCTCTGTTACGTAGTACATATAACTCAATGGTAACTAGTGATAAGGGAGTAATGTAGATTCTAATTTTAAATTCCAAGGATATTTTTGGTCGTTGAATTATTAGTTAATTGGGTACTGATACTAACAATTTGCCAGTAACCCGATCCCTAATATAGATATCTTTACCCATCAGATAATTATGAAAAGGCGGTACCACTATACTGTCAAGAATATGTACAACGTACAATTCTGCGCATCTCATATAAATAACCAGAAGACGATACGATCGTGACTAAAATTAATCGAATGAAGACATTAAAAGAAGCAGTTAAAATTACTACTGCAATTAATTTATTCAGATATTTTTTAAATGGTCACCGTGCTTAATGAAGCGCTATTGTTCTCTACTTCCATACCTATCAACGTACACAAGAACATCGAATAAATTAAACAAGAACGGATCTGTTATAACTTACTCAAAACACAAAGCCTTATAAAGTATAATGGTAATGATCAGTTGCGCGGGATCGCTCGTTGTTAATACGTCGAAAATACAAAAAGGTGCCCTCAACACAATTTGTTTGCTTTGTAATCGGGGCGATACGCAGCTTCCTAAGAGCCTTCTGTTCTCGTTAAAATTATAATGCTGAAGAAATGGATGACAGTCTTCACTAACCATTAAATTAAAAAAAAGAGAAAAATTCTGTTAAATAGAAGAAAAAGCGTCGAAAATTTTATAACGTTTTCTGAGATGACCAGCTAGCTACCTGTAACTGTTTTTAATCGGGTTCCTTGTTTACTGCATTAAACAAAAAGTTTGAATGATCTTTATCAGAACAATTAAATTGGGCTTTTGTTTAGTAACAAGAATTTGCTTATTTACTTTATTTTCTTGTTTAACTATATTATATTGAATTTGTCTAAATTAAAAACTGGAGAGGAAATTAAAAAAATACTGCTTGATGTTGATTATTGTAAGTCCGATTATTTTACGATAAAAAGTTAAAGTTACAGCCTATATACGTCCCACTGTCGGGCACAGGCTTCCTTTCATTTCTGAAAGGGTTTTAGCGCTGCCGCAATGCGTGTTGGCGAAATTCACATGTCTTCGAAATATATTTTTTTCTTATTTCTCACACATACAGGTTTCCTCAAGATGTTTTCCTTCACCGCCGAGCACGTGGTAAATCAGCACTTAAAATTGCAATTAACAATTTCATTGGTGCCGGCCGGGATCGAACCCGGGTTGCTCTCGTACTGTGAAACTTACAGCGAGCGCTAACCATCTGAGCTACCACGGCTCCTTCACACGGATTATTTTACGATGAAAAAGATTTTTGTATTCATGCTTTTAATTTTAGGCAACACTTAAACAGTTTAATTAAGATCAGCAACTCTCATTTTGGCATAACATAAAGTTATTTTGTTCTTATATGGGCTATTACTTGAACATGTAGGCAAACACCACTCACTCCAGCTAGTAAAACTATTTGTTTTGAAAAGATTATTATCCTTCAACAAGTTGCAGGTGGGTATGCGATATATATAATTGTTCTTTTAATGATTTGGGATCGAACCCGGGTCCCTAAATGCCTAGTCACGGTCATGCAATTTGTCTAAAGTCGTTTAATCATGATTAGTCACAATAGGGTCCGCTTCTATAATAAGGTTTAGTTACTTCAAATAAAAACAGCTCGTTACGTACCTCTATAATAAGGTGATAGATGTCTGCCGTAGTATAACCATATATACTAATTATTTTAAGTTTATTAAAATATTAAAACAGGCACCCGATTTATATTTTAACACTAAACAAATAAATGAATATTGTGATTATTTGCTTGATATCGACAATATTAGTTATTTTCTCGGTACTGAGGTTTAACTTCTATGGAGTCGTAATAAAAAGCATATTACTCGTTTAGAAATCTTAATGTTCCTGTGCCGATGTGTGGTGAAGTTGGTACCTGCCTAAAAGCGTGGCATGTCCAAAGATAAGACAGTCCGGCGCCGTCTGCTTTGGAGTGTTTAATCGGGTTAATTTATCGATAATTGACGGAAAACCTTTTTGTTTGTATTGCCGGAAAGTAACAGTAATTGTCACGCCTTTGAAGATTTACGTCTGCCCCTAAATTGAGACATTAACAATCGGGTCTTCTGCCTAATGGTTCGAAATGAATTTATTTATGTAACTCGCGCCAGCTTCTTCGAAAAGTTTGATTAGTCTCATTATAGTGTAAATGGATATTGAACTTGAACGTAAAATCTCAACTCAGATAGCCAACCGTATTAAATGATGATGCCACTTATTTACTATTAATAATTATTACCAAACATTTATTAATATCACAAATTTTGAAACTGTGATATCAACGCCCCGTAGTAAGTTAATAGAGGTAAGAAAATTAGGATAGAAAAATGTTTGTTACTTATTAAGATAGTTAATCACAAATTCATTTATCAGTTGAGATTTTTAACTCTCGGCGATCCTTTTTATCACAATTCTTGATAAAGTATAGGGCCAATCGTAAACTATCCTTACGGATTCGGAGCACGGAGTCAAATCACGTACCCGCAGAACAAGTGGAACCAGTTAACGAGTGAGTGGCGTCACGTCGTCTAAATGAATTATTGTTGGCTTTATGAGGAACATAAAACGATGAGATCGGAGGCAATCAACCGGCACCCGCAGCGTGGACCAAGTAAAAAGGTGTTCGCGCCAGTAGGGGGCCACGCGCAGCAACCGTTGCGCTAAACGCCTACGCTACGCACATGCTTTTCTACCCATTTCAATTAGCAATGAATAGATAAGGTAACGAATGTGATGTTCTGCAATAAAACATTTACCATTTCATCAATTGTGCTTATTACGGATATATGGTTTTGTGTCTTTTTGGTTTTGCATTTTATTCTATAAGTTTAATAATAATCAAATCTTATTATATGGACGATAAGAATGCAGAAAGCATCAACTTATAAAACATAATTTGAAAAATGGATACTTTATGGGCCATATAGCCAATTAAAAAGAGACAAAATCGTCCCGAAATCACGACCGTGACCCTTACAGCGATGAGCAACATTGTGGGTGAGATGCACTGCTGGGAACCAATTTAATGCTGTAACAAATCAATAAATGTATCGGTTTATTGGAAGCTGTGTGGAGATCGATTTGATTTATTTCTTTTGAACAATATAAGCTAAAGAAGCGAGGCCTTGTTAGTAAACGTCAAAAACGCTTATAGTGATTTCTACTACAAATTAAGGGACTATTTTTGTCTGTTATATTATTACAACTATGTATTAGTAGGATTTAACTTAAAAAAATACGAAAAAAATACTAAAAAGGGATCATTTAAAATATTTAACACTTCCCATATAAAACAACATGTCATCGGTTTCGCTAATTAATCGGCACCAACAAATAATTTGGGGCCCATCGACGAACACACTGCTATACTTTGTATCTTAAGAATGCAATTAATCAAAATGTGGTCAGTAGCTAGAGCCGCCTGTAACGCCTCGTAAACCGATATCGATTTAGTCGATAAGTTGCGCAGGCTATTGTACAAAACTGCTAAGTCATCATTAACAAAGGCGGTAGTGGGCACCTTATTAAAATTTAGACGGTTTCGATGAGCCGCTCTGTTTTGATAACTGCGCCCCTGAAGACCATAGACAATTAACACACCTACCTCTGTATAGAGAGTCGATTTAATGACAGATGAGGAGAGAATCTATAATTTACCATTCATTGTGATAACTATTTACGAACAAAAATAACAGTAACAACAAAGTAATGTGCTGTAGTAGGTTATCTCTCAAATCTCTCGTCGTATATTTTGCAGTACGGGAACAACTCGGATTCGATACCCGACGGCATCGTTATTGTAACTGCTGATTTGCTACGTGCTTGTCAGTGAAGGAAAGAATTGTTAGGAAACCTGCATGTCTGAGGAATAAAATATGTCGACGACATGAGAACTTTGCCAACATGCACTGGGTCAGCGGGAACAAATTACTTCATGAACCTCTCAGAAATGAGGATATCTCCTCATCATTATTTCTGTGCCCAGCTATTGGTCTTAAAATATATTACATATATATTATTCACGCTTGTATTCTATATGGGTCACGGTCCTTACCCTCTTGACCGATTTGCGTCGCCATAATACGTTGCTGTGCGTCTCTATAGCGAATCTACAAAAACAACCTCTAATAGTTCTTGTTAACTCTTAGTTATAATATTAGAAAAACGTT
The DNA here is from genome assembly GCA_963668995.1 of Parnassius mnemosyne. Classification (NCBI taxonomy): domain Eukaryota; kingdom Metazoa; phylum Arthropoda; class Insecta; order Lepidoptera; family Papilionidae; genus Parnassius; species Parnassius mnemosyne. The sequence continues at coordinate 32,999,214 of CAVLGL010000001.1, read as the reverse complement.
TAGAAATATCACCAAATTTTATACGTGGTAGAACCGTGCTGCAGATATATTAGTAGTATAGTTGTAGCACGAATGGGTTGGGTCGACCGGGGAAGGACCACGCGAAGTCTCACAAAATACCAGCGTAAAATAGCAGCTTAACACTGTTGTGCTGTGTTTCGTATGGTGAGTGTAGAGAACCGGAGACCCTTTTTACTGGAAAGATATTCCATCTTAGTCCTCACGGGTGACAACGCATCTGTATTTTGATTCTTTATTGAGGATAGATTTAGATGTGTATGGGTCAGAGCAACCACTTACCATCAGGTGGACTGTATGCTCGTTTGTCACCCTCTCCTATAAAAAAAAACCAAAACTAACTGAGTTAAAGTCACCAAAAATATGTCGATTCAACCTCCATGTGTCACAAATAAAAAAAATACAATAATAATGTTTATCCGATTAAGAGTAAATTTAGCTTTAGTTCAGTTTGTTTCGATCGACTTAGTTTAGTTTAGTTTGATAGTTTAAATTAACACTTGAATTTTTAACTCGCATTGTGTAACTAAAACGGAAGAACAGTATTTGAAATTAAATTTAAATCTAAATAACTTTTAATAATCACACGCCTAAATGCGAACTAGAAAACTAGTTTAACAACTGGTAAAAATATATTATTTAAAACATTCTGCGGATCCTTTGGACTCTAGGAAATGTTTTATTTGTCGTTATCATTAATATTCGTATTAATTAAATGTTATTTCATTAAGTGTTTTGTAGGAATTTAAAAAACGGAGAAGGTTATTCAATTCGACTGTATGTTTTTTATGTATGTTAGTTCGTCAGTTCTAAACCAATTCCGTAGAATCATTTTTTAAATAAATTATACTCTAGAATTGGTCTCTTTTGAATTTGATGAAAAAATCGGGGATGAAGTTTTAAATTGAACTATTTAGACGACATGAAGTTTGTGATATACTTTAGACCACTCAAAAGCTTTTTCTTCACATTCCGAAGTCTGCTTTAATTCATTTGTTATACAAAATATCTTAGCACCGATTCAGGATGTAAAATTATATAGTTACATTTAGTTGCTTTTCCTTTTTACCAAAAGATATTTTTCTTAATACATCGATAGTCACTTCAGTAAAATTTAAAGGAACTGTAATAAAAAGTGTGAATTGAAAGAGTACCGCTGCGCTGTTCGGTTATGACATTTAATCAATTTGGCTAGTTTCAAAAGCGAGCTGAGAATTAGGCACGCGTTACAATAAAAACTCTGGCATTGTGAGAGTGATTTCTTATGAATTTGATTAAAATTCTATTGCTTATATTTCTTGAATAACCATAGAGTTAACGTAGTTTAAGAAAGGTCAATAAAGACAAATATAAATTTTAATTTTTCTGAACTTCCTTACATAAACATTCATTGATTCTATTGCATAACGGAGAACTGTGTAACTTTAAATACTAACCACTACTATTCGCACAAATAGTTAAGTTCGATTTTATATTTCCGTATATATAAGAAAAAATATTTTAAAGTTCACATTTTAAGAGTTCACTTCTCGCATTTTCTTAGTTCCCTTACGATAACAGTAGTAGAGCGTCACTTGTCAGCAGGTGGCCCATTCCAGTCAACAATACATTGATGTTCCGAAAGCATCGTCTGATCTAATAGAATCAATCATAAACATGGTCCAGTAAGTTACGAATTTGTTAACGCACAATTTCGTGACTTACTGGACCATTCGAACAAAGTTTTTTACAATGTTGCTCGAGCAACATTGTGTGCGCACTTAACTGTAATTTAAATATTCCGTCCAAATTTAAGAGAACTTATTTTAAATATAATATGTTGCGTTTACGACAAATACGTAAGCATTTGCACAAAGCAACATGAAAGGAATCGCGTGCAATTTTCACATACAACGGAGGCATCAGCGCGCACTGCGATCGCGCAATTATTTTAAATACATTTCAACATATGACGATAATGTCAGCCACCTTTTGAAAAACGTTTAAAAATATAACCGATGCTCATAAAAACCTGTGCTGAATTGCAGACTTTAGGATTATTATATGCTTTTAGTTTTTTTCATTTGTCTTTATTTATAAAAACAAAATTGGTTATCGATAATGTTAAGTACATCACAAATTGTAAGTACTCGTACCTATAAATTCATAAAAGAGAAAAACTGTTCATGGTATCATTATCCATCTTTCTATCTGACCACTGATGAACATAACCCTTCCTCATTGATTACTGATAGGGGTGATATTTGCCATAGGCGGCTTCCTGATTACAATTTGAATTTTATTATTCAATTTGTTATCAGGAAGATGCGGCTAACAATCTCACCGGTGCACTCTCTAATCCCTGTTTCTCATAGTGCGATGATGATTGGAGAGAGATCAGGCGCAGAATCAACGACCTTACACGAGGCACGGCGGTGAAACACCACCGATTTCCAACTCCGGAAAAACGCAATAACTTATTTTGATACAACCCAGGATTCGAATGATAAACAGTCGCGCTAACGACCACTATATCATTGGGACAGTCACGTAGGTTGTGTATGTTTGTGTACGTACACATATATATATATATATATATATATATATATATATATATATATATATATATATATATATATATATATGTATACACCAAAATACCATCCTCAATGTATGTGACCAAGTAAAATACCTTAAACATTTTATTTTTAATTGTAACTACAAAATGCTGTAATCAATATTACCGAATCTTCATGCGCGTAACACTAATACAATTACTTTGTTGACTGCTGAAGCCTTGAACTGTATTGAGTTTCGTTATTGAGTATGGTGGCCTACGCTTCAATTAATTATTAACTACAATGTTGATGATGATTCATTAAAAGGACAGGCTTTTTTTTTAATATGATTAAGTTCCCAGAGTTTTAAGTATCTCTCCATGGGCTCTTTCTTAACAGCTTGTAATAATTAACTTGACTTGACCTAAGTTTGTGCACAATTTTTTTTAAATTAATCGTTATTTCGATTTTAGGGCTCGCATATGTACGAATATGATAAGAAATTGTAATAAGATGGATCATAGTAATATGTCCTAAGTATTTTTATAAAATAAGGGAGACAAATGTATTAATATACCTAATGGTAAGTAGATGCTGTGTCCTATAGATTAAGAGTCAATCGAAATGTGTTCTATTCTATCACGTTCATTTAAAAAAAAAGGAAAAAATTATAAGAACCATGATGCCTTGTTATCAATAAAAAGTGTACCTGGTGTGGTGGTTTTACATTCACCATGGTAAACACAGCATTCAATTCAATTAGCAAAGTCTATTACACTGGTATTCTGAGAAAGCGTGGTCCTCCTCCGATCGAGCCCACCCATTCGTGCTGTGTACATAATATATGACTACTAGTAATTTAAAGAAGTTCTTTACAAAAAACCGAAAGCTGTCAACGGTATGGGAAATATTACAATGCCACAAGTTCAGTGTACGTGGAATTATAGAGAGACACTCATTTTAAGCTACCCATTATTGATGTATGCAACGTCAAAGTCACGATGACAATTTGAACACAGACAGGCTCGATATTCAACAATCCAGTTTGTAGTTTTGCACAAATTTCGTCTACGACTGCTATACAAACCAAGGACTCATGAATGCCGCGTACTCTGGCCACTAAGTTCTGCAGTTGTTATTGTAATACGAAATCCATAGTGCAAACCTGTGCTTGTTACTGGTCAATACCATATTAATGATACAGAATTCAGCAGGGTATCCCAAGCATAAAAAAGTAATAATGATTAACACAGTTTTAAACTAGGCGGCATTACAACAAACAGCTAAAATAAATTTAGTGTAGTTTAATATACAAATAGTATTAGTAACTATATAGTTGGTTATACGTATTTGCATTCGTAGTTGTTTCCATTACTCCAAATCACATATTTCAAAAAAGCTCTAATTTAAAAACGTTAACTAAGTAATTCAAGACACGCATAACGTTATAGATGACGCTGATGTCAGTTATTGCAACAAGACTAATTATTTTTATCAATTTCGTGATCCCGTTCATAAAATTTGTCCAATTATTCACAAGAGACCTTTATGTGAAATAATTTTGCTAAAGGCCTGAATTAAGAGTACTTGGTAACTGAGCATTTGGCATAAATTTTGATTAGCACCATTAAAGACACTATAACAAGAATGAGAGATCGCTATAAACTCGCTATAATATAAGAAAACCTTGAATTTTTGACAATTTTGTGAAATCTAAACCATATGTGAATTTCCTTTCCTTTTCAACGGTGGTAGAGCCACGCGGCAGCTTTTGCTGTCGCACGGATGGGCCGGCTCGAACCGGGGTGGTACCACGACCTCACAGAAAACCAGCGTGAAGTAGAGGTTTACCTCTGCGTTTCGCTTGGTGAGTGCAGGTGGCCGGAGGCCCTTTTTACTGGAAATGAGGCATTCCATCTTAGTCCTCACGGGTGACAACGCATCTACATTTTGATTTGTAATAGAGGATAGATGTAGATGTCTATGGGCCGCCTCGTTTGTCACCCTAATCCTATAAAAAAAGGCTGTTCTTTAAAATCAATTTTAAGCTATGAGGTAATTAGAAGTTATGGTGCCACCTGTACAATCCTTTGTAATATATTAATATAATAGTGCATACACAGGCTATGGACCAATTAAATTGCGCTGTTTAGCACAGAGTTCCCATCGCGAATTTTATCGTCTCCTAATCCGGTCTACAGTGATATCGTAAACCAGAAAAGGTCTTGTAAGCAAAACCTGTTCCACAAGCCAACTCACGCACCGTACCTCTTACTACTAGAGAAAACGCAAATGCAGAACATTGCAATTTATAAAAGCGAACAATTTCATCCATTACTATCAATGCAATTGCAACCTTATATTATGTAAGTCATGGTTGAATATATAACAGTTATGTTCTAAGCATCTGAGTCGTTTTTTGAACATAAATATGATGTTTATTGTCACGCATGGGCACAAGAGGTGTCATTGGTGCAATTATCGCAATTGGCTCGTTGGCCTCCGAGCTAAAGCCGCCCATCATGCTCTTCGACTCAACTTTCCTGCAGTTACTTGAAAAAAAAAAACACGCCATACTTTAATAAGTCGAAATTTCTGCCATACCGTTTATCAGATTGCGCTAAAACTTTGTCAACTTATTGCTTCCACTTGCGCGAAGGTTATAGGCATAGTACAATTGACTTACAGTAAGGTGGCGCGCGTGTCGTACGAACAAAACAAAAGTTAAGTTAATAAGTCATTGCTAATTAAACTATATAACTCTTTCAAGTTTAAAACAATATTTCCACAATTATTTCTTTTGCAGCAGCAACGCGCCACCAGCTGGTGTAATATAAAAAAATATATATTTGTTTGTTCTTATTTTATGCGCCGGCATTCCGTCCATCAGGTTGCGCTAAAACTTTGTCAACTTATTGCTTGCATTTGCGTAAAGGTTATAATAGGCATAGTACAATTAACATACAGTAGTAAGTAGTGCGCGTATCGTACCGACAAATTTATTTGTAACTTATGTAACATTCAACTTCAATGAATGTATTATCATTCATAATTTAACAATATAACTCTTCCAAATTTAAAATGTTATTTCCACAATTATTTCTAATTAGCTAGTTTTAAATAAAATTAAAATAATTTTAAGACTAAGTACGTAACACCTATTATTTTTATATATTTTATATAAATTAACACGATTTGTCTACTTTTTTTAATCTAGTTTTGATGATAGGAATGTTTTGTAAGTAAACAAGTAATTCTTGCTCGTCACTCAAACTTTCAAAGAATGTTACAGCTGTTGCTTCTTTCATGACATCACTAACAAACTTTAAATTTTATCGCACGTTGAATTTATTAAGGAATGAAACAAAAGCCATCGATCACTTTTTTTTTGTTAAAAACAAATCATCAAAAATATTATGTGCAGAGGAAATGAAGTATGTATAAATTATAAGTAACTAACGTCTTTTGTTGTTCATAGTCGCATTAAAACCAACACAGCTCAAGTTACAATATATCCGCTGTCGGTAAGCCGGCGGCCATTAACGAAACTATTAGACCATATTCGGGTTTGCACTTCAATGGCTTTACCTTCTGACCTCCCCAAAAACTATTTGACACTAAATATATAAAGTTCATTAAACAAATAGTCAAATCCGATTACTCGACTACTTACCTACCGTTTAAAAGACAGAGAACCGCTGACTTTGTATGAAAACATATTATTTAATTAAAAATCCCGTGCATGTGGTGTATGTTTAGCTTAATGGTAATTTTTATAGGATAAGGGTGACAAACGAGCACACATACCACCTGATGGTAAGTGGTTGCTGTGACCCATGGACATCTACATCTATCCTCGATTACGAATCAAAATGCAGATGTGTTGTCACCGCCGAGGACTGAGATGAAATGCCTCGTTTTCAGTAAAAAAGGATGTCTGGATCTCTACACTCACCATACGAAACACAGCAGTGTTAAGCTGCAAAAAACAAACTAAGCTTAGGTATTACTCCTTTTCTGGCTAGGCATCTGTTTGGGCATTTACCAGACTCTTATCTATATATATATATATATATATATATATATATATATATATATATATATATATATATATATAACCAAACTGCAATGGCTGCACTACTATGCTTCGTTCTGAAGTGTATTAAGGACTAGTGTTTTATACATACAGTGAAACCTGGATAAGTGGGACTTTAAGGGTCCTACAAATTTGTCTCTCTTAAAGAGGTATTCCACTTACCCAGTGTCTCAGATATCCAGGTATAAATAAATATCTGTCTCATTTACAGAGTGTTCCATTAATAGAGGTGAGAATATAGGTTATTTCAGTTACAGAGGTGCTTTCGCTTCGGCATTTTCAAATAAACATCCGAACGATAGCAAAATCAAATTAAAACTGGAGGTCACTTTTACACAATTAGCCAAGTGCGGAATTTGCGGGTAGAATTAGAATTAGTAAATAAAACGGTACACAAAATATAGTCTCAGTAAAAGAGGTAAAATATACTCGCTGCCTCAATTATATAGGTAATTATGACGATAAAATCGAAAGAATTAATCCCAGATATAGAGGTTCGTTTTTTCCCACTAACAGAGGTAATTCAGTGCTAAAGTGTCGAGACCTAAACATGAGCTCCAGCTATGGAGGCTTCTCACTTATCCTCGAAAATAAAATCCTACAAGTTTTTGGACAAAATATCCTGGCATTGCTCTCAATATACTTATTTGTGAAGTTTTAATACAATTGATTTAACAATTTCGAAGATTAGTCCGAACACAGACAGACAAAAATGTTCTTGCAAATAACCCCCTTAGTTCAATGAAAGGCTGTTATTTCTATAAAACAGACAGACACTTTAATTTCATTTATATGTTGTATAGATAATTATTATTTGTCTTACAGTTTCTTTCTTCTAAAGAAAAGTTTCTTATAAAAATAACAGTACACAAATTTAAAGAGATCATTGTCCGAATTTGCTGTTTTATTGATTTCGTTTACACCATTTAACTTTTTATACAAGCTTTTTGCACATAGCTAAAAATATAATGACGGTAAGCGACCCGGTTAAAGATTTGTGATGTTTTCTACTTTTTAACTAAAATACCTCAAAAAAAAATTATATCTACTCGAAATCTTTAGTGAAACACAGTGGATGATAATTGGCTTAATGCTTATGCGTAAGCAAAAGCTAATCATTTTATTAACATTATATAACAAGTATATCATTTTATATGTCAAAAGACAATATAAATCGAAGATACAGATGATTCCATTTCTGCTAACATATTTTTTAGCATTGAAGTGAAGCAAGAAGTGTCACTCAATACGTGATGTTTATTAAATCTTTGCAGAATTTTGACATTACACCCAACGAAAACTATGATATTACTATCGAAGGTTGTCAACTGTGCAAGATAAATTATAGTGCCGTAACTGTAAACAAACATAAAGAGTATAGAAGTGACATGTAGAAAATTTAAGGATTTTTTAATAGAATAAGGGTAGACAACCACGGTCCAGTTGACGGTAAATGAATACTGTGGCCCATAGACATCTACATCTATCCTCGATTAAGAATTAAAATGCAGGTGAAAGTCTTGTAATTGAAACAAAGTCAAGACAATTTACAGAAGAGGCCTACAAGTCCACAATTGAAGACTTTTGATAGGCAGTAATGAATGATACATGAACGAAATACGACAAAGTAAAACGTTACAAGACGATATATCAACATATATATTTTTATAAAACTGAAGTGACTTTACGGCGTAACCAGACATTCTATCTTAGTCCTCAGGATCAGGAGTGACTTCTTAATCGAGGATAGATGTAGGTGACTATGAACCACAGCATCCATTTACCATCTGTTAGACTGTACGCTCGTTTACGCCGAATCAACTAAAATCGCTTATGGACAAGAAAGCAACTAGATTCCGCGTCACTAATATGTGGTGATTATTTTTTTCTAACCTACCCTGCTCGAGCATGCTCTCCCATTTCCATCCATAAATTTCTATCAGTAACCACCTCCATCAATATGAAAACATAGACAAACAAGTCACCTCATAAGCGTTTCTTAGGTCTCTCCCTTCTTCAACTGTCTTTATCAGTAGGCTACTAAGTAAATGACCTTTACTTAACCCATAATACTAAATAGAACCTTACCGCGCATCCGATGGTAAATGGCTACAATAGACTGTGGACACCTTTAACCAACTTCAACACCTTAACAGCTTAAGAACCAGCCTCAAACAAATAAGGCTACAGATGCATTGTCACCTCTGAGGAGTAAGATGAGCATATATAGTGGCTTTCAGAGAAACTCTTTAGACCGTAAGATGGCAGTGCAGACACTGAAGATGGATTGTGAGTGAAATTTTATTATAATAAAGAGACAAGTTCAAAATTTGTACACAATATTTAATGGATACAATAATACTGATACAATTGTTAAAGCTGATTAAGTAAGAATCAGAACATTAGTTCACAGACATAAGATCAAACGAATGTTCGCCATAATACCCGCTCGGTAAGATCGTGATCGCTTGTGGCGTTCTTCGCGTTTACATATATAGGTACGTAACAGGGGAAATATTTTAACTTCAGTCATAAACAAAATTCTTGTCATTGGTCTTTAAGGTATATTTGTTTCATAAAGAAGATAAGGTGGTTGTTAGTAATTCGTCTTGAATGATTCGTGGTCTATAATGTCGGATTCGTACACCCGTATCGGTAGAGATAGAGAAGTGAACGATAGTTTTCTAAAACGAGTGTCGAGTGTCTAAAAAAAGTGATATAAAAACGAAAGTTTTAGAACGTAATAAAAGGTTAGGCTAGTTTAAGTTGAATTCCCCCCCTGTAAGGGTTCCCGCCTTGTCGTGGCGGGGGGGGGAGGGCTTAGTAGCCGTGGCTTAATCAACCGCGGTGAACAAAGAGGAACCCATTGGCTGGCCCGAGGTGTAGGGCCCCCCCGGCTTGACAAGCCCACTTCGGATGTGTGTTGGTGGGCTGCGGACAGAGTGGTGTCCGCTCTCTCTACCACTGCAGCCGAGGTGGAGTCGCGGAGGAAGAGGAGTGCTGGTATGGCGATGCGCCACTCGCCCTATCCTCCGCGACTCAGACGGGGCCGCACCGTTGATGCGGTGGTGGTGGGGCCGCGGGGGGAGAAGAGTGTCGTTATTGCGAGGCACCGCTCTCCCTACCCTCCGCGGGAATCTTGTTTGGCGGCGGAACCCGAAACCAGATCCGCCGCTGGGGTCGGGAAAGCGGGCGCTACTAAGCGCTTGATTTTCTTGGCCCCATGGCCTCCGCGTATCGGACTCGGGGGGGTCCGATACGCAGGTGTAGTTGGAGGCTGTGGAGGGGGGTAGCTAAATACCTCGCTACCCCGTGCAGGAGACGAGGTCCGGACAGACCGGGCCAGCACTAGTGTGGGGCTGCGGAAGAATTTGGATTCTCGCTTGACGAGCCCACTTCCGATGTGTGTCGGTGGGCTGCGGTGAGAGGGGTATTCTCTCCCCCTACCGCTGCAGCCGAGGTGGAGTCGCGGAGCAAGAGGAGTGTTGGTATGGCGATGCGCCACTCGCCCTATGCTCCGCGACTCAGACAGGGCGGCACCGTTAATTGATGCGGTGGTGGTGGGGCAGCGGGAGGAGAGGAGTGTCGGTGTTGCGAGGCGCCGATCTCCCTACCCTCCGCAGCCGAATCTTGGTTGGCGGCGGAGCCATAGATCCGCCGCTGGGGTCAGGAAGGCTGATGCTTCTGAGTGATAGTTTTTCCTGGCCTACATAGCCTTTGCGCATTGGATACGGAGGCTTCCGTTGCGCATGAGAAATTGGTGGCCGAGAAGGAGGGTGCGCCATGTGTTCTGGTGCGCTTTACCTGAGAAGGATATGGGGGAGAAGTAGTCCTCTCCCGAGGAGAGGCCGCCATGGGGCGGCCAGCGCAGGTGGGGCCGCGGATGTGTGCGAAAGCGTTCCCGTGGCCCTGCCAATATGCGACGAAGGTGGAACACCATGGGGTTTTAGTTGGTGCGAGTCCGACATAGCCCGGGTTGCGTAACTTTTTTTTAACATGGGGAAATCCCATGTTAAAAAAAAGGTTATGTTAAATTAGGTTAGGTTAAGTTAGCTCATAAATTTCGGATAAGTTGCTTGTCAGTAAATCGTCTTGAATGATTTGTGGTCTATATAATATCAGATTCGTACACCCATATTATAGAGATCCCTCAGAACAGAATAAGTGAACGAATGCTTTAGAACGTAATAAAATGTAAGGTTATTTAATTTTACTTTGTCGTATTATGGAATTCACGATTTACTCAGCTTGATGTTAGAGAAATGGGGAATGTCAGAAAATTACCATTAGTTTCGATAGATGGCGGTACAAGCCACTCTGTAAAGTTTCATCCTAGTAAGGGTATAAACGTCAGAGTGCAAAACATTTCTGGTAAAGAGATCAAGACAAATCCTCTCTACATTAGAAAAGGCTCTTATCTAATTTTATACTATTACCTACTGATAAGGAAGAAGAATTTACCTTCAGATATTAGTCGCTCTCGAATTTCCCAAGCGAAGATTGTTGGATTTTCTCTCTTGTATTGCTCTATCTTTGATACTACTGCAGGAGTGGCAACTTTCGGTTTGCTACCACCAATAAGTCCAGGTGGTCGTAATGTACCTAAAACAAAAGAAAATAGTTCTAATAATAAATAAAAATTAAAACAAGCTTCGTAACTTCACAAACGAGAATTTAATTCATAAGGAAATACAAAAATAATTTACTACACGCATTTTTATTAATTAAAATTGTCGCCATTGATAGTGCCCCTAACAACCTGCTATAGAGGCATTTACTGACAGCATAAGAGAAACCATTACCCTATTTTGTCTTGTCGGTGTCATAAAAGGTGACTATAGATATGCTGAAGATCTTAAATAGCTTCCGATAGATGGCGGTACAACTACCTAGTTTGCGATAAAAATATTTTAATATTTTACGTCTAGTATCGATATTTTACATCTAGTAACGAATACCGATGATAGAGAGCAGAGTCAAAAGTGTGATACGTCAGGTATTACGGACCTGTATTCCTGCGTGGTGATTATGGCAAATTCTGTTTTCAACGGGAGGTGCACAGCACATATCCATCTGTGAACATATGCGGTCTGACAACGAAGAGGAATTATTGAACTGGATATATTGACTTACCTACTTAATGACATTACGGCTACTCTACCAGATCAAAGTCACTCAGCGAGCAATGAAAAGAGCTAAGTTCGGATTTCTAGTATGTACTTAAATAATATTCGTAATGAAGAAACCCACTGGAAAATTAAGCTTACCCACGACAACATTTATGTCGGGTTTCTATATTTAAAAACGCTTCGTTTTCTTTTACGAGCCGTTTTGCAGTAAATTAAGTGGATGAAACCCACTTTTCAAATAAAATACCAGTTCAACTATTTATGAATCGTTTAAAGTTTTTATTTTTTATTTTAAGTCATCCTAAGTTGCTGAGTGAATATTTTGTAATATAAACTATTTTACGAGTGTATGCACCTCGAATATAATTAAACTGATTGTTACGGAGATCAAAACGTTTATTGAATATAGGAATCGGGCACTTCTGCGGCCGTAGCCACTACCGTTGGAATATATTTTCGAGATGTAGGCGCTGTTAGTCTATGCGGCTCTCACAGCTTTATATATTTAAAAAGGGGGAATGGCGGTAATGAGGATGGGAATGAGGATGATGATGGTTTATGATTTGGTATTGTTCCCAATCATCATGTCCCCTATGTTAAGGTTTATTGAGCTATCTAACCACTGTCTGAGTGGAGGTGTGCGTACCTCTGCCTCTGACTGCTCAGCTCGTGTTGGTCGATGTTCTGGGCGGTTCTCACCGCTCAGGTATGCGGGTGTACGATATGTACGCGGTGCGTGCTGGAACGCGTCGCGGCCGCCTGCGGGTGCGACGCGTCCCATCCGTTATCCTATTTGTGCTTGTCCCATTTGGTGTGGGTGTAGTGTCAGTGTATGATGTGCCTGTGACGTTTGTGTCGACGGGATCGAGCGAGCGCGGTTGTTCTATTAGTACGTTACGCGGTCTACGGGGAGTCGGCGTGACGTTTGATATCGAGATGTAGTTGGCCGTTGGAGTAAACGTGTCATGGAAAATATACTTTTTTGAGGCAAGCGTAATGAGCGACGGCCATTTCTAGATGAAGCGATCAACCACTGTGCGATTTACTAGGAGATTTCTTCCTTGCACGACTTTCTTTGTTGACTTTGTTGAACCGTTCCTCACCGGCAATTTTCCGGATCGACACGACTTAGAGATTTTCAAGAAACGAGCTAACTCTTTTACAAGGTCGGCGACACATCTGCAATTTCTCTGGTATTGCAGTTGTTCATGGGCGGCGGTCGACAGTTACATCATGTCAGCCGCATATTCGTTTGCCCCTCTTCTATAAAAAAGCGACGATCTGCGTAAGGTAGCTGGCCACAAGAGGATCCGTAAAACTGAAGACTAATAAACTAAGGCGAGCCTTGTACAGGCGTACGTCCACAATAAGCTTTTTTATATTGATGTTTATGATATATTACACTTAAATCGTCATTACAGATTAGTCAAATTGTAAGATTATCAATTGTTTGCGTTTACTGACAAACGTTTAATCTATCAGGTTTTATTACTTAACGGCTTGTTCCATCTTTGTCAATGACATATATCTAACCAAAGAAATTTCAAATACCAACGTCAAAAAAGTGACACCTGCGACATTCTACAGCACACAAAACTAAACGCTAAAATCAACGTAAATCCTTAATAAAAATACCAGTAATTGAAACACGTTAGTAATTGACGCAATTTCATTGAGCGTCAAACGTGAGTATGCGACAAGGACTCGACGCAATAAAATTTTCAACTAACAAAAATGTCTCTGATTACCAATCAATACTAATTGTAATAGATATAAAGCTCAAATTTCAAAAACATTTTCAACTCTTGTTGTCACCGCCACATTCAAAGGGAAGGTGGACTGACGATGCTAAAAAATTGATAATCAGAACGGCAGAGTAGAATAACAATGGAACTGCAAATTAGTATTAATTACAGAAACAATGAAATCGACTAAATGAAGTCGAGGCAGCGAGACGAGAATTTATAATTCATTTTTATACTTGAACCTGTACAAGTCTTTGTTTTATACGATTAAGTCGCCGACTGTCAAGTAACAAATTAAATTGTGTGATAGATTAAAAGTGTTCGCTGAAATGAACATTGGTGAATGTTTAATTAATTTTATTTGAGTTCAAGTAAATACAATTTAAGGATCATGAGTATTATTTTTACATATATTTTTTTGTATTTAAAACATTTAGTTGTTAGCAACACTAACGTTGTGTCATCGAGTGACCGCAGTGTAAGAGGTATGAAAATAATGCAATATTGCTCATATTACATAATTCAACATATAAAAATATTGCATTAAATTTCTTAAATATAAATAATTACCGTTGCCATCCTTTCTAACGATAAAGCTTTAAATTAGTACAAAAACTATAGATTCAGTATTTTTATATCTCTATGAAAATGCTATGCCCGAATTTTCATAGAGTTCACAAAATAGAGTATACAAAATAAATTTGATTACATGTTTAAATGACACACTAAAACAACTTTACTTATTTACAATAGTAGCGATTTATAGTGATCATCATCATGATTAAAACCCATAACAAGACAACTTCTACAAATAAAGCCTTCTTCAAAGAATGACACAAAACTTGGTCCTGACATCCTAGTCGTAGTCGAAGTCGTAATTGACTTCCTGCATATCTTAAGAAAGTTGTCACTAGATCAAGTTTGGGGACATTCCTACACTTTTCATACACGGTATAAGGCTGCATCCCCAAAAACATTTCTTCGCCATAATCATAGCAAATGTTCATAAACTTTAAATTTTTATTTACTTATTCTGCAAAGTAAAGTAGACAACATAATGACTTGAGTAAAAGAAAAGGCTTCTGCAGTTCCTAATTCAGTTAGATAATGGATGAGTGCGTGCCCCTGGACAATCATACAAAAACGCATCGCACGATGCATTCCGACAGGCGGCCGCGCTAACTCTTTTTGTACAACGTTGGCAACCGCTGGCCTCCATACAGATCACGCTGAATAATTCAACACATTATTTATATTCTTAATTTTTGTCAACGCCATTCACGATAAATTCATAAAGGTCTTTATGTCTTGATAAAAGTAATGCTTAAGTCCGTAAATGGCACTGGCCGGTAAAAACACCGTAGCTTACGTTTATCACGTACACCGCAGTCGGTTGAATTTAAAGCATTTTAATTTTAGAAGAAATTTTCAGTAAAAGGAATATTAATATGAATTAGGTAACTATATATTGTATTGCCACCGTGTAGTGGTAGCGTAATAGAATTTACTTTCCCAGTCTGTGCTGTGGAGGTCATAAAAGACGTCTTGAACAAATACCAGAAAGATCTCATGGCCTCCGATAGATGGCAGTGTAACCATTGAGTATTTTAACAAATATAAAATACGCAGAGCGGCGAGAGCAGCGTAAAAGTTACATAATCTGCTAGGCAAGCGTAGCGAATATATAAAATGGGAAAAATTCATGAACTGCGTCCTTTATATGATTTTATTTATTAGCTGGAAGACCTACTATGGCAAAAAGCCTCAGGCACAAAGCCTTGGATTTATCAAGATATTAAATGTCGTCAAGCAGCAATGCATCGACTGTTGTGTTTCGATTTGAAGCGTAGGGAGAGCCAGTATAGTTACAGGTTTGTGAATTATTCTATATTAGTTTTCAGGAGAGTAACAACACACTTGTGGCTTTCTTTGTTTTAAATTAGTTGTCCTAATCTACAGCAACCACTTCTATTCAGGTGAACTGTTTATTCAAAACTGGTTAAAGAAAATAAGTTGCTTTGAATAATTTTTTGCTCAATTAATTAATATTGAAAACTGTTTGTACACTTTTGATCAATAAAATATCTTATAAATTTTATAAATTAAATTAAATTAAATTAATAATTGGTTCCTTAGAAAAAATATAAACTGTCTAAATATCCAGTAGAACATAATATGAGACCACTTTGAAAATATATTCGTATAGTCTATTGTTAAATATATAATAAATTAGTTACTAAAAAGCCTCGGAGATACCTTGTTAAGCACATGAAAATAAATAAATACGATATTAAAAATATACTATTTGACGTCGGTTAGAAAATTAACGTTTGAATATTTCTACATTTATTAAAAATGCTTAAAGACGTACAATGTTCGCGTAATTATTCACGTTATAAAAGTCCAGTTTGCTTTCCTGGTTTCAAATGCAACTTTGCAGTCAGTACTGTATATTTTGCAACAATGATTGAAAACCGATATCGTAGTTTTGTCTAGGTTTGAGCGCCAATAAGCGAACCGCTCTCTATTTGATTGATAGGTAAATTGCGGGAGGCCGGCACAGTGATCATTTTGCGATAATTAAATTGCCTAGAAACGTAATCGCATGACCAGAGCCAATTACCTGCACTTGGCAAGGCGCAGGCGAATCGTGTGAGGTACCTCTAAAATTGTTATTATTTGCGCGGAACTCGTATGCTTCTGGCGGGATCATTTCGCGATTGATAGATACAACGCTATTGCAAAGCACTGCGTTAAATCTGTTTACTTTGCACGATTTCTAGTCCCATTAAAAGTACATTCATAGGACTAGTGATAAGCTGATATTCCAATGTTATAATTGACGACAGCTATTTCCTGGTTGATAGCTCCCGGCTACTCTCAAAAACAATTAACAACTGAATAGTTTTATATCATATTAAAATTAAAAAGAGTCCGTTATTATAGATGCTTTAACTCATTTGTACCTATATGTGTATCCGTACCTTGAGTCATATTTATGAAATAAGAAGGGTGGCAAGCTAGGATGTATTATCAGAGATTCGGTTCCAATAATAACTAAAATGTATCCGATAGCCAATAATTTCTAATTGCACATAGTTGGCCTCAATTGGGGCCCAGAAACCGCGACTTGGGTAGTTGAGTTACCCTAACCAATAAGTAAATTAAATTAAGACACATTAATAAAAAAAAATAAAGGAAGCGGGGAAGGTTCTGGTACCAACTATTTTAACCATCTCCAAGATTGATTTATAATACATCCATCAAATTCGGAATTCAAAATCTTCATCAATGACATATATAAAACATATAACAGTCTATAAAAGCCTCATAGGAGGATTATATGTAGTGTAGTGGTGGTGTATGAATATCCAATACCCCATATCGTCCGACGGCTTGGCGACAGTGGGACACTGAAACAGGAATTGGCCAACAGCATTTTCCAGATAACAACTCAAAATTCATAAAAACTGCGGTTATTAACCCACCCACCAACCGTGGCAATGCCACAAAACAATATTCGAAAATGCCGAATCCAAATCTCATGGACAGGTGACCGTGTGCAGCATTACCAGTGCGAAGATGTTGTAGCGCTCACCAACCCGCCGGCCTGCATTTCGTGGTGAGTATGGAAATGAATGCCCGTTGGCGTTTTCTTACAAACACCCAACTAGCTGTACCCCGCAACTTCGCTCGCGTGTACTTTGGTTTTAAATTTTTAAGGCGGAACACTAAATCTTCTTCTAAAACAAAAGTAACCTAAGTTACTCCTTGTAACATTAGCTATCTGCCAGTGAAAGTCCCGTCAAAATCGGTCCAGCCGTTTCGGAGATTAGCCGGAACAAACAGACAGACAGACAGACGGACAGACAGACAGACAGACAGACGGACAGACAGGCAGACAAACATTTTTAAAATTATGTTTTTGTTATAAGTACCGTATAAAATTTCATTTGCATTTAGTAAAAAGCTGTTATTTGGACATTACAAACAGACACTTCATTTTCCTCTCTATCTTTATTTGTATAGATATTAGAATAAGAAAGGATACAGACAAAACAGGGTTCAATAACATATTCACTATCCGATTTTAGAACAAAATAGTAATACAATAATTATGATCATGAGTGATGAAAAGAACAGCAAATAACTTAAATTAGTAATAATTATATTATGTTACAGTATTAGAGCCGCAGTAGATCAGGAAGTAAGCGCTCGACTTAAAATTTCAAAGTACAAAAGCAGACCAAATTTAATCTCCGTTGGCACCACCTAAATAGTTTGTCACAATTTAAACAACCAATTGACCACGTGCTTAGAGGTCAAGGAACCTTAAGGAAATTTGAATTTCTGAGAAATTCAATTCTTTTATACGTGGTAGAGCCATGCTGCAGCTTAATGCTGCTGTGTTTCGTATGGTGAGTGTAGAGAACCGGAGACCCTTTTTACTGGAAAAGAGGCATTCCATCTTAGTCCTCACGGGTGACAACGCATCTGCATTTTGATTCGCAAACGAGGATAGATGTAGATGTCTATGGGCCACAGCAACTACTTACCATCAGGTGGACTGTGTGCTCGTTTGTCACCCTATACTATAAAAAAAAAATAAGGACATGTGAAGTCTACCAATACACATTGGGGTGGCGCTATGAACTTTTCTTGTGAGTCTGAGCTCGTCACGTGCCCTGTGCCCAACTGCAGAGCTTACATTCATAGACTGAACTGAAAAAATTTTGGGCGTCCTTACTGTATCACTTACAAAGTTTTACAACAATTGCATTAAAATTTGTGAGTACATATCCACTTTACATTATCAGTTGCAAAATAATGTAGAACAATTAATCACTGGAGCGGATCGAAGAAGGTGAGAGTCTCAAAGGGCATAATACACACCCTAAACGATAAGCAATAAGTTTCCATACAAAAGTGTTTTGTGGGCGCTTTAAGTCATTACACGGTGATTCTGTAGAGCAGGACAAGAACATTGTAAACGATGCAGAAAGGGCTCGAATGCGGTTGATTAAATTTGTATTAAAAAGTGACTCTTTATATTAGCTGGCGCTAACCGTAACGAGGAACTGCCTCGTCATGAAACTAATAGATGAAAATCTCTAAAGGCAAAGTGGCCGTGATTTATAGAAGTTAATGCAACGCATGTGTTAACGATGCCTGATTCAGTGATTGATGGTTATTTTTTTAAATGTATGCTTCTGTGGAAGTTATTCAGTTATTCTTAGGTCTTTAATTAACAATATAAACATATTTTTTCGTGTAGATATTAGTTGCATGGAACTCGAAGTATAGCTGTTTACCTTAAATTAGATATTAATTATAATATATACATGAAGAATTTTTTTTTCTAAATAAAATTTCGTTTTATCCAAATCCAAATATTATCTTATTAAAAATAGAACCAAAATAGAAAAAAAAAATGACTTTTTCAAATGTAAAAGGCTTTATAAAGTATTATTTAAAGTAATCGACAATTGTCAAACCATGCGTCACTCTTCACTAATAATATAGCTCAAACGACAACCAAGTAAATTATAAATTCAAAATCAACCTACAAGAATCGGAGCAGAAAAAAAAAACAATAGTTTGCGGCAAGAATGTCAACCCTGGTAATTCAATTTTGATTATAGGACCAAAGCCTAAATACGGCTTCATTACTTGCTGCGGCGATCCGCAGACAATCTTCTTGAGTAGGTATCATTAGCTACCTAGGAAATTTTGGTTACATCAAAATAAAATGACCGGTTTAATATGAAATTACTCACTTCGTGATTTCGGTTGCTTTATACTTATAAATAATTTCTTTTGTAATGCATATTTCGAAAGCGGACTTTCTTGATAGAGTTTTTACATCCGGGAAACAAAATGTACTTACCTATTTAAATATCAATATATAACGAGGAAATATTTTCATATGTTTGAAGCACTTATAGTATAAAAGTTAGTAACCGACTTATTACAAATTTTGTTTTTTAAATGTCGATCTAAGAATTTACCATAGTATAAAAGAAAAGGTACCTATTCCTTTTTCCCGCTCATAATTTTCAAAACGTCAATAGTTTATTTAAGTAATTTATAATAAAGTTAGCTGAATAAAAATTACCTTATTGTTGAAATTTTAAAGATACATTGTTTATAGAATGAGCGTGGCAAACGAGTACACAGTATATCTGATGGTAGGAAGATGCGGTGGCCCATTAACATCTACATATATAGTCTTGATTTTTAATCAAAATGCAGATGCATTCTCACCCCTGAGAATTAAGATAGAATGCTTCGTTTTCAGAAAAAAGGGTCTCCGGTACTCCATAGTTACTATTCAAAACACAACAGTATTAAACTGCTATTTTACGATGACATTCTGGGAGAGCATAGTCTTTCTCCAATCAAGCCGACCAATACGTGTCATAATATAGCTGCAGTATAGCTCTGCCACGTTTAAATATCAATTTACATTAATCATTAATATCAATGTATATAACATGTTTATAAACTATAAATATTTAACGCTATTGGTCATGTAGTAGTAACGTATGAAAATTCAATACCGCTCTAAAAGTATGAAAATGCAATACCGCTCTATCGTAAGCAGGGTTAATGTTGACTAAAAGAAGTGCTGCAAATATTATATTCTGACGACGAGAACCGAAGGACCAATCTTACTAATTTTGTAACCCATAATACTAAACCAGTGGCAGCAAGCAGCGTCTAATGTGATAGGGGTTTTGTGCTAGAACAGCACAAGCAAATCCTTAAGAGATGCGCAGCGATTTTACCAAATTCTCTTAACAGCAGCACAACAATCAGACATTTAATAGGCCGATGGTCATGCTCGATATACAAAAAAGCATAGAGTTTTTTTTAAATATAGAATTAGTGTGACAAACGAGCACACAGTCCACCTGATGGTAAGTGGTTGCTGTGGCTCATAGACATCTACATTTATCCTCGATTACGAATCAAAATGCAGATGCGTTGTCACCCGTGAGGATTAAGATGAAATGCCCCGTTTCTAGTAAAGAAGGGTCTCCGGTTCTCTACACTCACCATACGAAACACAGCAGCGTTATGCTGCTATTTTACGCTGGTATTCTGTGAGAGCGTGGTCCTTCCCCGGTCGAGCCGACTCATTCGTGCTACAACTATACCAGTAATATAGCTGCAGCATGGCTCTACCACCGCTCTTATACCCTATGTTTACCAATATAGCCTTCAAGCATTAATGTACAAATATTTAATACTTATATCACATAATCGTGAATGTGATATATACATTATAACTGCAAAGTGAGGCAAAAGAACATTATAATGATTAAGCGTGCCCATTTCCACGCCGTCAACTCGCAAGTTGTATGAGCTAGATAATAACTTTTAAGCTAAGGCTATGTACCTATGTTAAATACATAAGTGGTCGAACATGACAGCCCTCGGCGCATCGTAGCCGGGCTTCCGTGGGAACTCGACACGTGACGTTACGAAATCACCATCGGCGAAAATTGATTGACATTACAACACAATAATACAACTGATACACCTTAATTTTTGTCTTTTATTTTATGAAGTTTTACGAGATGGAATAGAAACCGGCCAAGTGCGAGTCGGACTCGCATATGAAGGGTTCCGTAACATCAGACACGTTTCTAGTAGGCGAGCCCTCTTTAATTTTTAATTTATATTTATTTTTATTACTTTTTGTTATAGCGGCAACAGAAATACACATTCTGTGAAAATTTCAACTTTCTACATATTACGGATCGTGATACATGATACGTAAGCCCGCTGACAGACAGTACGGACGGACGGACGGACGGACGAACGGACGGGCGAACCGACAGCGGAGACTTAGTAATATGGTTCCATTAATTACCCTTTGAGTACGGAACCCTAATAAAAAACGGAAGTTATTTCAAATAACACACGAATAGTATTTTCAAGTCCGCTACATATATTTTCCAAGATTACCGCTAGTGAGCCGATTACTAATAAGAGCGTGCCCCGGGGTGTAAAAGTTGTAGAAAATACTATACTTGATTAAAGTTGCAATTTATTCATTGAAACCCGTTAAATACGTAAGTTAAATACAGGAGAAAAATAATAAATATTTTATAAAACCTGGACGATTTAAAAGTAACCAAAAGTAAAAATTAATAAGCTTAAGGTACTGCAGTCCCTCCATGGTGCTGCAAAGCACTCAAAACGTCGCGTATTAAAAATAAGTAAATTAAACGCGATAAAATCCGTAAAAATTGTATTATTCAATGTTAAGTGTTCGCGTAAATATAAGAACATGTTAGCAAATAAGTTATGTAAAGTTTTAATATTTACAACGTACAAAGCTTGCAGCCTCATCACAACGGGAGAGATCCACGTCCAGCAGAGTATTTTACAGGCTGATGAAGAAGAAAAAGACAAACGTTTCCAGCAGTTGATTTTTGTGGTCGCAAGAAACACTGGTAGTTTAAAACAATTGTGTAATAATAAAAAAATTTGTTCCGCCTGCATCGTTGACTGATTTAGATATTTTTTTTATAGGATAAGGGTGACAAACGAGCACACAGTCCACCTGATAGTAAGTGGTTGCTGTGGCCCATAGAAATCTACATCTATCTTCGTTTGCGAATTAAAATGCATATGCGTTGTCAGCCGTGAGGACTAAGATAGAATGCCCCTTTACCAGTACCAGTACATTTTTATGACATACTTCATCATAAGAGATTAATGCACTATTTTCAGTTATTGCCTCGTTTCCAGTAAAATAGGTCTCCGGTTCTCTACACTCACCATACGAAACACAGCAGCATTAAGCTTCTATTTCAGGTTGGTATTCTGTGAGAGCGTGGTCCTTCTCCGGTCGAACCGACCTATTCGTGCTACAACTATACTGTTAACATAGCTGTAGCATGGCTCTACCAGTCATGAGAGAGACAATTTCGTACAACCAACTTCAATATAAATAAAAAATTAGTCGACATCACAGGAGACCGAAGAGCTGGCAGCTACCTCGGACAAAGAATTAGTCTAGCTATTCAAAGGGGTAACGCTGATAGTATCTTAGGAACCTTGCTTAAAGGGACTCATTTTTAATAATATATTTTAGTTATTATATTATATTTTTAAGGTTTTTAGTGTTAGGTTCATTGTTCTAGTATATATTTTATTTTATGTACATTTAAAGTGTAGATAACTTTTACTTTATTCAATTTCAAATAAATAAATGTTTCTCGATTTAGTATAATATATAATTCAATAGAATATTAATTACATTTTAGTAATGTTAGATACATATATAATTAATTGAAATAAAATATATACTAGAACAATGAATCTAAAACTAAAAACCTTAAAAAACTAAAACTAAAAACCTTAAAAGTATAATATAATAACTAAAAATTTATTATTAAAAAGGAGTCCCTTTAGGCAAGGTTCCGAAAATGCTGGCAGCGTTCCCCCTTTGAATAGCTAGACTAATTCTTTGTCCGAGGTAGCTGCCAGCTCTTCGGTCTCCTGTGATGTCGACTAACCTTTTTGCTATTTCCTTAAAAAGCCTTATAGCGCTAGGACCCCACGGACCAAGGGTCTCGACACCGAATGGGACAAAATCATATTCGGAGCCTAGACCCCTATATTTAAATGCTTTAGCTTTTTCAGCCGCTTCACAAGCCGCACCAGCTCTGTTGTTGGTTCCATGTAGATGGGAAGGGGCCAGCGTGTCTGAACAGGTTGCATCCCATACCAGCACCCGGCCCATCTTCCATGGAATCAAACTCATACCGTCCGGTCTCTTGCCATCGTCTCTTGCAATACCAGACGGCTCAAGTAGGCTTGGCACGTTGACGGTGGCAAGGGACCGGCGTATGATATCGTTAAGTGCGGCATGTCTCGAGAAGCGGCCTGCACTTTTTTGGCATGACAGTCCGTGATGTCCTAGCTTATCGACATCACTGCCACAGGGACATTTATGAGGAGCGCAGACCGGAACCCCAAGCCGTAGACAGGTTGCGATCCGGAGCGTGTCAGGCTCAAGAAATGTTCCTGTATTTGAAGAAGGGTACGCGTGAAGCCAGTAGCCAGCCTCATGCGTACCCACGGCCAAAAGCCTAGCACGCGCCGAACCTGTACTACAGCTCAAAAGACTGTCGTAAGTTAATTTACAGTATATGTCGTCCCAGCTCCTCTGTGAATTTGGAGTAACTGGAAAATTTTGACCTGGGCATGCAAATAAGAAAGCGTTTCTAGCTTCTTCCAAGCCAACAATCTCAAAGTTTGAATGGGATGCCCTTAAGATCTTACTTATGAGATTTGCTGAACTATGGACAGAAGATAGGAAGGCTGGTAAAGAGACACTCGAAACTTTGCGAATCCCTAAACCACCATAACGGATGGGTAGGGATGCTTGGGTCCAAGATTGCTCGTTCAACTGCATATTTAGAATCGATTCTAAGCTGATTTTGATTAAGTTGTCTACTTGTGTCAAAAGAAATGGGTGATTCCAAAAGGAACAGCTACGGAGCACATACGTAAATTTTGGGACGAAAAGACAGAATTTTAAGATGCAAAGTGCATAATGTGGACTAATTTCAAGGAGACGGTCAGCAAAATTTTGAAATTTAGTCGTTGAATTATTAATATATTCCCTAATAGATTCATCAAAAATTGGAGACCCTAAAAGGTAAAGGGAATTTCTGTTAACTATTTTAATATTTGGAGCCAAAATATTAAATTTTTGTTTTATGTCATTTAAATTTAAGTCGCAGTTATTTATAAAAAGTTCGCATTTGCTAAAATTAAGCTCCAAACCAATGGCTTCAAATTTATTTTTGATTAATAAAAGATCCGAAAACACAGTATCCAAATCACCTCCTAGGGTTCCGTCGTCCAAATACCAAACGTTGAATTTAGAATTTAAAATTTTGATTATCGGATTTATAGCCAAACTAAAAATTGCAGGCCCAAGGGGATCACCCTGTTGACAACCTACTTCCGAGGACAGTTCATTATAGCGATATAACAGTTTTGTTGGGTCAGCGTAACTGAGAAGAAGGTAATTGTATATTTCCGGTATATGTTGTTTTATTTCCGTTAGCAGGGTATCCCTATTTACCGAATTGAAAGCATTTTTGACATCAATTTTGAGCAGCACGTCAGGCTGTCCGTAAGTTAGGAAAGAGCGTAGGGCATGGACAGCTGCCTCACACCCTCCTTTTACACCGAATCCTAACTGTACGGGTTCAAATTCCGAATTTAATTTTTGTAAAATATGTCGAACAGCAATTTTGGAGGCTAGACGTCGTAGTGTTGATCCAACAGCAATTGGTCTCACCCCTCCGTCCTTTTTAGTGAGGGCAATGAGGTTCGCGCCGAAAAGAATGGGAACAATTTCTGGATTAACATTACCGGAATACATAAAGTTGATTAATTTAGTGATCGAATTTACAAGTTGCTTGCCTGCATCACCCACAGAATGCGATGTTAAGTCTTTCAAATGTTGGGGTGAGATTCCATCCAAACCTGCAGCCGAACCTGGTTTAAAAGATAAAATGGTATCCGTAACATCTTTGTTTTGAATTTGAAGGCATGCTTGTCCTGCTGTTGGTCGGTCGAGAAAATATGGATTTACTGGAGCTGTAGGATGTTTTGTCCGTAAGGCCTGAAGGGTGTCAGGGGTATCTGGTGATAGCACGTCGTTGGAGAACAAAAGGCGAGCGGCACCTTTGAGATCTCCGTCACAGATTTTGTTTTCAATGAGTTTTTTGCGATTACGAGGGGTATCATGTTTGATTAGAGGTGCGGGAGAAGGCGAGGAGCTTACAGCACAGTTATTCTTAATCTTTTGTGTCAAGGATAAATTCGGTTCAACAGTTTTTATTATATGTAGTGTGCTGTATGAAAATAAAAATAGGTTCTGCCAGTCTTGAGTACAATTGTTTATGTAACATTTTTGGATTAATTGTGACAAATGTGTAGCAACGGTTATTCGAGCTCCTCGAGGGATTCTTTTAACTATGGGTATACTATTTTTCAAAAGGCTAAGATATGTGTGGAAAGGAGTTGGATCGCTGGCTACATAAGTAGGCGCACTCGGAATAATGGGATGGATGTCTAAAGGTGAACTGTTTTGGCTAATGCATTTCCTGTGTGATTTTGTAGTATGTATATTGAGGCCTTTCGAAGATTTGAATGACTTGTTGCACTGTGTACATTTATGGTTCGCGTTCGACGTACCATCACAAGATTGGGTCACGGACTGCATTCACCAGAGTTAAATATATTCACAAAAAAGAATAACTTAAAACAAATTTAAAAAACACAATAAAGTAACTTAATAATTAACTTATAAACACAATAATGTACACTGAAAATATAAAAAAGTCAAAGTCAAAATATGACGGCTGCTTGTTTTGGTAACAAGACGCATGCGTCGTTACGTAGGTGCGTCACAGGATGTTCTTGCAATTGGACGCTGCAGTGGAAGCGACCTAGCGACGCATGTCGTTGCTAGGACAACCGATGGCGGCCTTAGCAACCGTGTCTTGAAATTATCACACGCGGATTAGAAGTTTTTAAAGACTGAAACGCCACTGTGGTTGGAACAAAAAAAAAATCCCCATGCGCACATATGAAAAATATCTTAATAATTTTTTATATGCAGGTTTGAGCCGTCAGGAAATTAAACTGGCTTAAAAATAAATATTTTAAGTGACCTGAGCCCGCTTGTCACATTTGTTATTACGGTGTTATTTGTCTTATCAATAATGATTGATTTTCACACAATATATACACTGGTTTTTACTAAGATAACATTTCCATCGCTCTATAGTATTTAATTTTATATGGAACACACTGATTTACTGTATTTAGATCACTATTTGTTAATTTTAAAAAAATTTATAAAGGAGCTCGATGTTAAACATGACAATTTTTTGACAGTTTTTTGATAAATATATTTGATAATTCAAAAAAAATATAAATAAATTATGAACATCATTAATGTATTCTAAGTCAATTAAATATGCATTATTAAGGGTGACTCAAAAACTATTGGTCAGATTTTGATCAAATTTATATGGATTTCAAATAAAAAAAGAATCATCAAAATCGTTTCACCTAAAAATAGTTCTGAGGTAACATGCATAAAAAATACAGTCGAATTGAGAACCTTCTTCTTTTTTTGAAGTAGGATGAAAAGATCGTATACTTTTGTTAAATAGAAGATAGCACATAACTGTGACTGAACTTTATGATAGGCAGTAAGGTGGTAGAGCCATGCTGCAGCTATATTATTAGTATGGTTGTAGCACGAATATATATAATAATAATATAGAGTCGGCTCGACCGGGGAAAGACCACGCTCTCACATAATACCAGCGTCAAATAGCATCTCAACGCTGCTGTGTTTCGTATGGTGAATGTAGAGAACCGGATACCCACCCTATTTACTGGTAATGAGGCATTCCATTTAGTCCTCACGGGTGAGAACGCATCTGCATTTTGATTCGTAGTTGAGGATAGATGTAGATGTCTATGGGCCACAGCAACCACTTACCATCAGGTGGACTGTGTGCTCGTTTGTTACCCTTATCTTATTAAAAAAATATTCTATAAAAATGTTGAAAAAACATTTCAAAACACGTTATAAGAGTACAAGTAATATTTTTATTAAAATTGACACAACATAGAAGAGTTCGTTTGCCTTCTCACAGGATGGAGTTAATTGAAAGTTTAAACATTTTAATATTCGTAGTTTCACGAATAATACATTGGGTTATTCAAGTGAGATCGGCGTTCGAAATGATTACACGTTGGGTAATGTATGCATCAGTGCTTTTGATCCGTCCTTTCACGTTTCTTGAACAAACACAAAGTGAACATGTGTCCTAATTATATACTTGAGAATCTAATTCCTTAAATTAAGTGAATACTGCCAAGTGTTTGTGGTATTGTCAAACCGCGCAAACGTTTTTTACAGAAGACTATATTATTAAATTGCGTTAATGAATGGAATACCACCCATCGGCAATTAAAGGTTATAATTGGTACACATATCCGTGCGGTTATTAATTATTTTTCATTTTCGTTAAATTTTTTTGGTTCCTTTGTGTTTTTATTCCTCCGAATGTTTGAAAGATTATATCTCCATCTTTTGATTAATTGCAATTTAACGTGCTCGGCGGTGAAGAAAACCTGCATGTCTGAGAAATAAACTATTTCTAAGACATTTACAATTGGGTAGTGTGACGGGCTAATTTCTCCATACCCGTATCAGATATGAGAGGAGACATGTGGCCAACAGTGTGACTTTTATATAGCTGTAAGTTGTAAGCAAAAATCAAAGTATTTTAATTCACTTTAATAGTGTTGATGCATACTTAGGCAACTTACACCTACTGTCAAAAGATATGAGCTTGCGAAGTTCATATTTTTCGACAGTGATAATCATACTCGTATTCTTCCTTCATAAGTAAAAAGGTCCATCTGACCCTGTTATCTATTTTGTCGTAATGTCAATGCTAGCACGGATATGTTGTGGTTTCAAAGGTATAGGGAACTGGTACAATTACATTCCGAGAGTCATTCCATCTTAGTCCTTAGGGATCACAACACATCTGTAGCCTTTTGTTTTCTTTTGAAATCATCTGCATGGACTGTAATTGATACAGTCAGTTTTAGAAATAAAATCTGCATCTTTCTGAAAGTTACTTGTGTGTATACTCGGAGGTATTACAATAGTGCGTCCTTAATTTTTCAGAGACCTGCGCCGGGAGTGGAATTAAAGGTGCTAGAGATGCCACCCCGATCCACTAGCACATATCATACCAGCGTAGTGATTATGGCAATTCGTATAATAAACAACGGTATACGCCTTTCTCCAGCTGTGGACTTTTACGGGCTCATGAACAAGAAAAAGAAGAAGAAGAAAACAATTGTATTCTAGAATAAAATAGTAATAAACTTGGACTATGAATTCTGTTAATTTAGATTATAAATTAACAGAACTAACAATCTTAATTCAACTAAATTCGCTTTAAGGTGAATGCAATTAATGATAATTAAATAATTAGGCTAATTAGTGACCAGTAATAGATATGAGATAACGCTATTGTGACCAACTTGCGTGCCTAGACTGTTGTGGCAATTGCCTCGTGTAAAAGTGCGTTACTCGAAAGAAAAAACTAATTTTAATATGTGTAAAATCAAGTTCGATAACAATGAGACAACCGGACGCACTTTACATATTTAGTATTAATTTAACGATGTAATATTTTCAATTAAATCCGGTGCTTGTCTATGGTTTTAATTCTAGGCCGTGATATAATCTTATACAATTTATACTTAATTTTTTTTAAATTTATTATGGTAAATTGCTACAAGTCTTTCAGCCAAAAAGAATACAACAAACGTTGCTACATTATGTACAACTAAATTACTACTGTTATTATTTAGGGAAGGCTCAGCAGTTGACTTGTGAAGGGCTATAATGATAATATTATTCCTACTAAATAAAACTACACTATATTTCAGAGAAAATAAATATTATGTTAAAAATTTCTTCATAATAATGCTAATGCGTCACATTGTGATGTTTTTGAGAGATTTTGATATGCGTAGCAGCTTAAGCCAGCAGACAGTCTACGACGATAGTAAACCTAGTTCTCAAGGCGCCTGAGCAGAAAAAATTACTTGAGATTTATATCACTATAATAACATTTGATTCATCGTTTCCACTAATAGATCAGATGTTGAGTAGACATTTAATACACAAAACTGCGTTACTATATGTATATTAATCCCCTACAATTATTTAAACGATAACACAGGAGCAGCGATCCGCCAGCGGTAAAGTTCATGCCTAAACCTCATAGGATTACTACAGTATTGGGGATATAAGGGGTTACGTAAACTTAATCGTCAAATATCGGTCTCACCTTCAAGCATTGCACTCTCTTACATTAGTTGTCAATATAATCAAGATGAGGTTGTAGGGATGATGACGCGTACGACGCACGAAAATATATTTTCTTATAGTACTTGTTTTTTAGTACATCATAATAGATAAAATTGCTTATGAAAACGTGGACAAATAAAAGACTCAATAGACAGATTAATAATAGTGCAGATATTAGTAATCTCCATACTATGTCCTTATTTCTAATAAGTATTTTTAATAAAAAGTAAATAAAATATATTGTGTCTCATAGCTTTATTTTATGTTTTACGTATATTAAATAATAATTGCAAAGATAAATGAAAATAATTAAACAACAAAAAAAGAAGTTTTAGTGGGATCGACGGACAAATAAAGATAGCGATCACATTGAAATCCAACTGCAATTATAACAAGGAAAGCGGTCAAACAAATGATTACGAATGCGAGGAGTCATCGATGCTTAGATAGGATTGACATCGTTCGGGATAGGAGCGAATGCTCGCGGCGGCGGGACCCGTTCGCAGCCCAGTGGCTTATAATTAACACGGTGCAAGTTTTATGTATCGATTAAAATCTAAGCTTTCGTCAATAGAGGCTCTCGTAGCGGCCTCGCTGATTGCTTATCGTTGATTAATAGCGATTGAGATTTTCGCTGCGGCCGTATAATTAGAACAAAGTTAAACGCAGCATCGAGCTGCGTCGCTTTCGACAAATCACCGAGTGGTCATTTGATGTTCACAATATCAGATATCATACTTCTATAATTTGTTTCAAATTATCGGTTATCTGCGATTCTTGAGTAGGCTTCTTTAAAATACAATAAAAATAGATATTCCATAAATTTATGAATTATTATTATTTATCCGACAAAAATTTATAAATTTATTTGTAAGTATTATAAATGTGAAAGAAAGCAACTTATGATATTATTTAAAATTTACCGTTTTAAAAAAAATTGTATGTATGTTTATGTATCTCTCTGCTTGTCCGGGCTAACCTTCAGAATGGCTGAACCAATTGTTATCAAACTTAACAAAAACATAGAGAGCAATGCCAGGAAGGATAGCTTTGTATATTTTATCCGAAAACATACAAGTTCTTTTTTTAAATTGAAGAAATAAATGGTCTTTGATAATCTTAAATCTCAGTAAAAGCACATTAATATACCCTGTCCATGCGAAGCCGGGGCGAGTCGCTAGTAAGATATAAGGATGGGTCGGACTCTTTAGACCATTAAATAAAATATAATTAAAAATTAAATATTGTGTACAACGGGCTTCAATATAAATTATTAAGAATAACTAAAAAACTATTCGTTAGACCTTAATCAATATATGGGACCACATGTGAAGCACCGGCTTTCAAATAAAAAAAAGAATCATCGAAATCGGTTCACCCAGTAAAAAGTTATGAGGTAACACACATAAAAAAACATACAGTCGAATTGAGTATACCGGCTCCTTTTTGAAGTCGGTAGAAAATACTAAAATTGTGAATGAAATGTTTATAAATGATACATTATCATAATATAACCAAAAAGTAACCAGCACTATAATCTATATCAGTTCTTAATATGATTGTGCACAATCATTTTTACACAATGGATGAATTTCCGGTTTGTACGTTAATTTTAATCACTCCATTATTACTTTGCTTGAAAAACCGTTACATTTTCTAAAATCAAGTACCGTTACAGCCTGTATACGTCCCAACGCTGGGCTCAGGCTCGCCCTCATTTCAGGGTTACGGAGCAGTTAGCCCGCGGCGCTGCTCCAATGTCTATTGACGGACTTCATATGTCCTTGAAATATGTTATTCCTCAGGCATGCAGGTTTTTTCACGATGGTTTACCTCAGTGCCGAGTACGTGGTAAATCAGCACTTAAAATTGCAATTAACAATTTCATTGGTGCCGGCGAGGATCTAACCCCGGTTGCGCACGTACTGTGAAATTTACAGCGAGCACATAACCCCTGAGCTACCACGGCTTAATTAATCAAGAAGAGTAGCTTAATTGTGGAAATATGATTGCCAATGTAGTTACATTTTTTTATAGAAGTACATGCAATCCAACTTAATTGTCTACATACTTACATATCTGAATCTATAAAATGAAATACAATTTTATTGGTGTTGTCGCGGATCGAACCCGGGCTACTCGCGTACTGTAAAATTTATGGCGACTGCTCAGCTCCTGAACTAATGTGGCTCTACAATTTACTCTTTTTAAAACCTCAAATCTATTGGAAATATTCAGAAATAAATGCTTTAAAGTATATAAACTTAGCAGTCGGCGCTATTAGTTGAACAGTACGTAACACTTACTGACCGTTCTATGTGGGCGGTAGAGTTATTATTGCAAATAACTTGGTAGCGGGCAGTAACGGACTGCGAGGCAATTCTTTAAAGATCATTCGTATAAATCAATACAACACTGAAGATTGCCCGAAGAACTATATATAAATAAAGAATACGCTAATTGCAGTGGAACTGATACGCGGTAGGCAGTCATTCCATTTATCAATTATTATTTGCGTTCAAGCGGATCAATGTTTTCTATCGCCTGTTATATACGGAATTTATATAATTAGCAGGTGAAGGTTTCGCTTTCTTGTATTAAAGACAAATAATATGAAACATTTATAATGTTATGCTGTTAATCTATGTAGTAATGTTACAACACTACATATTTTAAACCGCTTACGTATCAGATTATACGTTATCGGATTCACTGAGCATGGTTGATGTAAAATGACAATTTTGTACAACGAACTTCAATATAAATAAAATAAGAACATCATTAATGTAGTCTAAGTCAATTAAATACGCATTATTAAGGATAACTCAAAACCATTGGTCAGATCTTGATCAAATTTTTATAGATTTCAAATAAAAAAAGAATCATCAAAATCGGTTCACCTAGAAAAAGGTTCTGAGGTAACATGCATAAAAAATACAGTCGAATTGAGAATGTCCTTCTTTTTTTGAAGTTGGATGAAAAGGCCGTATACTTTTGTTAAATAGATTTGATTTTCAATAACATAGTACGTAACTGTGACTGACCTTTCTAGGTGATTATTGCAAATGCCTTATGATAAGCAGTAAGGGTACAACCTGGAGAGAGCTGTTTCTTTTACGGACTCATTTATTAAACGATAAAACGATGAAATAATAACATAAAACTAAGGAGACGAAGAGGACAATAATGCAACAAGATTATCAATAAAGCTGCAATTATTATTTGCCACCGCCCAGCGGTTCAGTGAGCTGAAATCGTCCATCCATATAGCTCGAAAAACTGACAATCGATGAGGAAGAAAGGTTCCCGAGAGGTAGCCTGGTATTGAAACGCAGTCTGATGAAACACGCACAGGTAGTCGATGGATGCAGGCAGCTCAGGACCGTGCTTCGTAGTAAGCTATATAGGCAATATTCAGCAGTGCACTTGGGATGTGCTATAGTGCTAGTGATAGTGTGATTATTTGCATTTATTGCCTTTGACTATTAGCTTGGCTCCCCTCCTGCTACCTACGATGCTTAGACTGAAGATGTAGTTATCCGTTTGAATCCCGCGTCGATCCAAAATCAGTTACTGGGGTTTCTTGTCGTGAAATACTCCGTATAAGGCCAGATTCAGGGAGTTGGCAGTATTTTACCCTTGGACCTCGGAAAGCACGTAAAACCGTTGGTCCTGCGCCTGATCTGTCAGACTGCTTTCCCATCGGACTATGAGAGTGACGTTATAGAGTTTTGTGTTTGCGCATACACTCGTGCTCTATAATCCTGTCCTAAACCGATGGATAGTTTCCTTTGAGACTGGCCGCCGCACAGTGACCGAACACATTTAAAGACTTAAGCGTAATGAAGGACATTATTACTTCGCCTTAATATTGACCTAACTTTAATCAGTGTCTTTGAATTGCATCAAAATCGTAGCGCCAGCTCCTTCGGTAAATTGAGAGCTAAATTGTAAGCTGCCAATTAAATTGAAAATTACTTGTAACTTTTATAATTCTCCAACTGCTTTAGTAGGTAAGTCTTGATAGATTTATTGTTAAATCTTACCGAGTAATTTGGTAACAGCACCTTGCTGGGATAGCACGTGGTGTGCAATGTCGTAGTGCCTCAGTCCGAATCGGGATAACTCCAATAATCTTTGTTGCGACAGTAGCGATGAAAGCGGATGAGAGGCAGCGCCAGGATATAATGGTGTCCCCGAGCCGCCGCCAGCGCCTCCACCGCCAGACGATGCTGGCGATACTGGAACTGGAAAGATGAATTTAACTTGTATTACGTAATATTTGAATTGATTCATCCACATTCTTTGAGACAACAATTCATACGTTTTTGTAATTAACTATTAGCGACATTAAATTAACTTTGAATAGTACTTGAATGATATAAGCTGATTATACAATCTATCCCAAATATAAGACAAAAAGATCATATCGTATCATTCGTTATAATTATAGTCTAAAACACACTAATTTTTACTCATAATAGTTGATCTATTTAAATAAATAAAATTGAAGTATCAGTCTGTAACATTATCGAGGCTAATCTTCGAAATAGCAGAACGTATTGTAATGAAACTTTTCGAACAAATGAAGAGCAATACCAGGAGGTATCTGGGCTAAATTTTATCCGAAAAACTTGAATATTTAAAGTGGTCTTTGATGATGTTAAATGTAAATAACGCCACAGTAATAGATCCTATCCAGGCGAAACCGAGGCGGGTCGCTAGTCTAGCTATAAAGCAGTTGTACACCATCCTGTGCTGGACAGAGGCCTCTCAATTTTGAGAGGGTAATTGTAATGTACCTACAATTAAGCCGCCGTGCTACTCCAGTGCGTGTTTGCGCATGTGAATACTTCGAAATATTTTTTTCATTAGACATGCAAGTTTCCTCATGATGTCTTCATTTACCGCAGATCGCATGGTAGATCAGCAATTGAAAATGCAATTAACAATTTCATTGGTGCAGGCGGGATCGAATCCGAGTTGCTCGCGTACTGTAAGATTTAGCCCTCCCAGTGCCAATACGGCTTTCTTAACAAGTAGTATGTATTCAAATCACAAAAATAAAGCTGAAATTTCACAAAGTCACTACAATCCCAAGTATATATTATATGCTAACCCAGCACGTTGATGCCACAAAAAAAATTAAATTTGGAAGGGTTATATTGTTTAAATAGGAATGTTATTATATTCATTAATATTGAATGACATATTATGACTTTCAAATTAATATGACAGTATGACACGCGCGCCACCTACTGTTATTTATTTGTGCTATGCCTATAACCTTCTCGCAAGTGCAAGCAATAAGTTGACAAAATTTTAGCGATGAACAAACAAAGTTAATTTTTATATATTAGATTATTAAATTCTTCGTCGACATGTTAAATGCTACTGCTGCTATTGAACGTCAGCCTCTATTATTTTTATAACAACCATTTTTTTTGGAGTTTATGGCCTGGTATCTAGACCTTTAGGCCATATAACAACCATAATAACATATTAGAGTTTAGAACATTAATATTTATATTTAATGATGCCACCAAATATTAGTTAATGGGCGGCCCGTGTTGCTTTATGAATGCGACAAATTGTGATAGACAAACCCTTGCTTCTTACGTGTAAATAATTGATGCACTGCACAGATAGTTAATAAAGCTAATGGGATTAGTGAGCAATCACACATGTCAATGGGTATTAAATAAATAGGATATTTCAAAGGCTTAAGCATAGCTCGGAAGTAATGGTAACAAAATAAGCTTCGAGACAATATTTTTCTTACTATATTTCTTATGACTTATAGTGTAAACAATAGCATTCTTCTAGAGATTAATATATATACGGCTACAAGTAGGAACATTATGTCAGGCCTAATTATCACTATAATCAACGAGGCATTTCATATACATAATTCATAGATGTCTGTTTCACACAAAGACCTTCAAGAAAAGAGCTTGCTCTTTCAGTAAAAGGCCAGCAGCACACCTGCAATTCCCCTGGTGTTGCGGTTGTTCATGAGCGGCGGTAGTCACTTACCATCAGGTGAGCCGCTTGCTCGTTTGCCCCCTCTCCTATAAAAAAAATAAAAATAAATATTATAATAGTACTAGCTGTAAGCCTGCGCCTTCGCACGCATAGTTTTTAGTAATTTATTACCATACTTCCATATTTTAATCTGATTTTGTTCACAATTTCATGGGTTTTAATTTTTCTGCGTGAAATCCTAATTATTTTTCCAAAATAAAAGTATCCTAAGTTACTCCTTATAACATCAGCTATCTGTCAGTGAAAGTGTCGTCAAAATCGGTCCAGCCATTTCTGAGATTAGCTGTAACAAACAGACAGACAGACAAAAAATTTCTTAATAGATTTTTGCTATAAGTACCTACTGTATATACTTGCATATGCATCTAGTAAACAGCTGTTATTTTAAAATTACAAACAAACAATTCAATTTTATTATTTGTATAGATTAAAAAACGAAGCTTAAACACAACTAGCTACTACAGTGAGGTCGGGTAGAACGTAGGTACCATCCGTAATTTTGCGCATTCATATGGTATACTCACAACCACCTCCCGTACCCTCTACGTTACCTTGGCTACTGAGTAATGTTCTTTCCAAGAAAGACTCAATCCATAGAAATATCCTTTGTTTTTTTTTTTTTAAACTTTCGGGTATGATATACCTAACTAGCACGTAAAACTACAATTATCAATTTAATTGGAGTCTGCGGATAATTAACTCTTACTCTAACTTTACGCGAGTATAATATGATTCGCGTCTAACGTAGGCAAAAATATATTTTAATTCTTGTTGTTTTATTGAGTCCTGCACACCAATTTGCAATGTAATGAAAATATTTTATGCAAAATTTTTTTATCAATATAAATATAAAAAATTCTCAATAAGCTCGTTGTCATCATTTGTCATTTTTACATTAAAAGTAAGAATACAAAATAGGTTTAATGCATAAATATCAACAAATATTGCAACTCGCAACTTTGTCTGCACCAATAAGCAATAACTGCATACGTGCAAACGCATACCCCAAGGGCTTCCCATTAGAATTCGTTATTACTATCCATTACTGGATGTTCATTACAATATGATAAGTAATTCGCCGATTGGGTTTTATAAATAGCTTATAAGTTAATACTTACTTAAGTATATAGAAAATATACTTAAGTAAGTATAAGAAATTCAGCACAGTATTATACATATTTTGATGCTTACATCAGTATTAGTAATATTACGTACTAATATTCACTAATGTTCATTTACACCTGCCACAAAATCTCATCACTCCACGGGTTGACTGGCAGAGAATGCGGATAGGCATTAAACCCGCCCTTTGTTACCCCATTTATTAAGGTGTTAACAATAAGGGTGTTGCTAATTTGATTTTTACTCAACTTTTGTAACAAATTGTCTCCAAGATAGCAGTTTCATGTTTAAAATTTATTGCATAATGTTTCAATGTTCAGTGTTCAGTCGATTTATTCAACCGAGCATTATGTGATAATAGTATATGAGCAAGCTATATTTACGTTGTGGGAATTTCATATTGTGAAATCACCGTTCCCCATAACAGACTAGGTACGGCTTACGTTCCCTTTAATATTGTTGTATTATAATTTTTGTATTAAAATGATACCGAGAACTTACTGCAAAATCCATTAAAATTTTATAAAACCGTCGGCAATACAGTTTTGTAAGTACAAGGTTATATCAATAAAATTTTATACACAATCCGGTCCGTTAAGATGGTTCAGAGACAAAATTAAAACCCCTCGAACATTTTAGGTGTCGCGCACTCATCGTACTCGTATAAAGATATTTTTATCCGAGCAATTTGTCGCATACTGCGACCAGATACTTTAACGGTGATCGTAACAATACGTTCTCATGAATACATCGGGACACTTTCAATTATAAATTAAGCTATTAACTTAATATACTATAATTTGTTTATCAGGTTAAGCATCGAAATTAATGCAAGTGGCATAACTTGTTCATAACTTACCACTTTTTATTAGCGAGTCCACACGGCGCTTTCGTCAAGTAAAGTAATATCGAGGCTTTTGTTTTGCTCAAACGAATATCATCTTAAAAACAATGTCATAAAATATAGATTCCATTGGTCATTAACAATTGATCAAGCACTCAGGACTGGACTTCGACGTATAATTTCTGTTGTAATCGCTTTTATAATGGAAGAAAAAACCGATATTATCTACCCACGGTCAATAAATTAACACCGTTTAGAGCAAAAATGTGGATTCTTAGTGTCGCTACTAATATAAATAAAGGAAGCTCGAACTGGGCAAGGTTTTAGACGTTTCGTGTCTGTGAGTGCGTGTGTTTTTATTTGGGTGCGTGAGCAGCGAGGCCTTATTAAAATATTTCGTTTGGAAACTGGAAGGACCACTTAGTGCTGCGCGGGAGTTTCACGCCTGAACTGATACAACGTTAAGTCGACAAGATAGCTTATTTGTGCTCAGCAGAGGATTAGAGGCAATAAATCACTGATTAGAATGTATTGACTGGCATTGACTTCGGCGCACGATCTTCTTTCTTATTTAAACACCGCTAGCTTTTAGGCTTTTATGACTTCATTATTTTACTTCGATGTTCTTAAATAGATACGTATTTATGTACATAATTAACACAAAATGCAACCCGCATTATAAAGTCTTAATTAATCATGGATTATGACCATAAAGGGCAGGTATAATAAACTTAATGAAATTTATTAATTGATCAAAGAGTGTAGGTTACAAAAATATTAGCACAAACGGTGACATTATAGTTTTATGTGTAATTTTGATTCTTATTTCACCTGAAAAAGCATATAAATACAATATTATGGGTTAAGAGCGACGGCCGCGTTTGCCGTATGTGAAGTTGTTTTATGCAAGGAATAAAAAAAAGATTGGCATGTCCGTGAGTTTTGCCGATGTTAATGTCATCACGCGGCGTAAAATTACCGCCTTTTGTGCAAATTTTAATACAGGATCGAAAGTGTATTTGCGTGATAACCCCTTTGCAATTCGTAAAATGTAACATTAAACTAAGCTTCCATTGTTTATATGCATTATAAAGATAAAGATGAGTGCAGGTAAAAACCAGTTTTATGACTTATGATATGCAATTTAAGCAATACGAAATTAAATATGCCGTAAAATGCTACAGTTCTTGATGTTAATCGATCCTTGTCTGTAATATTTTGTATCAATTTTATAAATTGCTTTTTTTTATTTGTTTGTATCTGGGAGCC
The DNA here is from genome assembly GCA_963668995.1 of Parnassius mnemosyne. Lineage (NCBI taxonomy): Eukaryota > Metazoa > Arthropoda > Insecta > Lepidoptera > Papilionidae > Parnassius > Parnassius mnemosyne. The sequence continues at coordinate 32,960,454 of CAVLGL010000001.1, read as the reverse complement.
GTACATTAACTTGTTCACAAAGTTTCCTATTTGAGTCGAAGAATTTAATTAAGGATTAATTGACAGCTTGCAGACCTGAGTTAAAATATATTTTTATACTTACAATAAGAAACAAAGTTACTATGAAGCCATTATATGACATTTTTCTTTTATGCAATGCCTTAAAGAGATTACAATACAGCTTAAACGGTACGGGTTGTAAATTTTATCTTTGTAAGCTTATGATTATTGACTTAACCTAAATTTTACATTTGTTTGTAAGAATCAAATAAATGAAATTGCTTGCGACAAGCAAAAATTATTAAGTGTTTATTGTAGTAAGTTTTGGAATAAGCACTTGAAAATACGTTTACGGTCAATATTTTTTTTGTTCTGTAATCAAACCCTTACATATTTTTATATAAAATTTGTAATGGTTATAATACATTCTTTATATAAATATGTAGAGATTTCAATACTTTAACTTCTTTAGATTATTGTACCGTAGTTAATAAATAACTGCAGAAAACCTTGATCCGTAAATGATCATGATATTCTACTATATTATGCAGTCGGAATCCTAAAATTATAAACAAAAGTAATCATTTGATCTTCATTCAAGTCAATTTCAAGAATGATATTATATTTTTATTTTACGAGAATCCATTTTTAAGTTTAAATATCGTTCTTGTTTGTGAGCCGCACCTAAAAATGACTACGTTGGTTTCTTATCCCATAAGAGTTTTAAGCTCGAATTTAAATTCTCTTTCTGAAATTGTAATCGATTTCTCTGCTCTTCTTAAAGGCTTACAAGGTCCTCTAAAGTGCAGAACGTTGATAAACATGAAGAGAAAATGCCAGTAATAGCATTAGTGTCTTGTATTTAAACGCCCGAAACACAATAGTTTTCCAGTTTAAAAAAGAAACAGTGCAATAAAAGTCCCGAGCAAATATTGCCTTGATATATTTCTCCTTCTTCGTTCAATATATCGATAAGTAGGAACTCTGACCTCAACAAACAACAAAACTCCGGTTTGTATGTTTCGTAATAGGCATAAAAAGAAGCAAAGAATGAGTTTTGAAAATAAAGGGAGTTGTACCCGCTGTGCCCTTCAAGCATCACCGACTAGTGTGATGATACACTAAAGTAAATATAGTGATAGATAATAATGAATAAAACTAAACTTTTTTTTTTACGGATTTCATCGTATTTTTAATGTCCGGCGTTTTGAGTGTTTGTAGCATGACTGTAATGGGTCACTTGTGTGGTGGGCGCCAAAGATTTTTCCAAAGCAAAGGGCTTATTTCCATAAATATAAATCAATTATGAACATAACATGTTGAGACAATATGTTACGTTCATAATTCATCATCATCATCATCATTACAGCTCTTTATGGAACTGCATATTTTTAATAAATTAAGAAAATACATAAGATATTTTCTTAATACTGTTACTCGCAGTTGTATATTACATACGAGGCAGCCATACAATATTCATAGTTGATAAAGTTGTTACACTTATAATAACTCCAGAGTACCAAGGGTAAGTAGGTTAATTGATGAACATTTTCTGCGGCGTTTCTCTAAAACTTTAAAAAAATTCAAAATTTGACTGACAGGCATAATTTGTGCATGCTGCTTTTGACAGAAGGAAAGCTTAAATAATAATTATTAGGTCCGTACTTAAAACTTCAGTGTTCAAGTGTTAATAATAACAATGAATATTTAATAATTAGAAAAAGTAAAAAAAAACTAATTAACCTTTATATTAATTGCTTTACAGGCATTCAAGGTTGCAAACATAGATTCGTTATAAAACTATATACTTCATTGACAACATTCAGATCAGTTATAAAAATATACTATTAATTGAACCCTTACTATTAAGGAATAGCTTTTCCGGTGTAGACGAAATAAGCAAACGTATAAGTCAGTTTAAGATTTAAAAGCGGAACTGAGCTTTGAATAAATAAATCAAATGAGCTCGCCTACCGCGCTGTTAACTTTTTGCCGTCGTATGGTAATGACTACGTATACAAAACAACATACCGCTTTTTGCAAGTGTTTCTTGCTTCCACTTACAAACGTTTTGTAATATTGAACGAATTCGTTAATGATATCAACATATCTAATATATAAAAAATAATGTTTGTTTATTCGTATTTTATGCGCTGTCATACCGTTGCACTTGCGCGAAGGTTATAGGCACAGTGCAACTAACTTACAGTAGGTGGTGCGCATGTCGTACCAAAAAAATTATTTGAAAGTTATTTATCATTCCATTTCAATGAATGTATTACCATTCCTAATTAAAGAATATATGTAACTCTTCCAAATTTAAAACAATATTTCCTCAATTATTTATTTTGCGGTAGCAACGCGCCGCGCCCGGTACCAGCTTGTTTATTATATTATGATACTCATTGCAGATACATCTGATAAAAAGAATTAAAAGAATTATATATTCAGAGAAAACTATAACAATTTTTTTTATTACACTTTCTTTATAATCAAATATAAACTGGTTCACTTTAAGGTATTTGTGTTATAATCTATAATTTAAAAACAACCGTTTTCATTATAACTTTCACATAATAAAGCAAACTTAACTCGGATTTGTGCAAAACAGCCATCTATCAAGGATCTAAATATGTAAATAGTTATCTGGATTGTATATCAATTACGTACTAACAATTTCTACGGCCTCGATACATGATGTTAAAGACCTATCATCTCAAACTGTCCAAAGGTACAGTTAACTTTGGTGAAATTACAATATTATTACCCGATTTGTACCAATTTGTTTACATTAGATCTTTTCTTTCCGTGTAATAACATGTCACATATTAACTGTAAACTACACTATAAAATTTCTTTTTCTACGTTTTCCTGTTAAACTTATTTATTTCTCTATTTAGTGTGTCATCTTGACTATAAAGTTTAAAGTTATTTATAATTTATTTAATATATTGTGGTTATAGGATCATAAAAACTTAAGAGTCGTAAAAATAGGACGATGTCGCGCGAAAGATAATTGAAATAGCCGTATAAAAAGTTAGATGTGTGATATTTTTTCGAAACAACGACAGTAGGTACTCAAGCAGAAAATTATTCACAATGCATTAAATTCTAGAAGTTTCTAATGAAATTAATTATTTAACCTTTTATTAAAAGTAATATTTTTGATATTTTTGAGTGGACTAAAGAATATCACGAGCTCAATGTAATTAAAATCTTAACATTTTCTCAAGTCCTGAATTAAAATTTGCAAAAATGGGCGTAACAAAAATGTTTTCGATTGTCTTAAATAAAATTTGGTATGGATTATTTTTTTTTTTATAGCAAAAGGGTAACAAACAAGTACATAGTCGTTCTAAATCTAACATCGATTGAGAACCAAAATATAGTTGCGTTTGGAATACGTCGTTACCAGTAAAAAGGGTATCCGGTTCTCGGCACTTACCATACAAAAACACAGCAACATTATTCTGCTATTTTACGCTGGTATTCTCTGAGTGCATAGCCCTACTCCGGTCGAACAGAGAAATTCAGTATGTATAGCTATCATAGCTGCAGCGTGGCTCTACCACGTATAGATGGATGGTTCGTCAAAAAATTTTTGAGATCCAATGTTCAACGTTCTGTTGGTTTTGGTTGAACAGCGACAAGAAACAACGTCAATGAACAAGATGTCTATATTTGCGATCATCTACCCGCCCGCCAAGTATGATGTTTAAGGCATCTCCCTTGCAATGGTAGTAGTCCACGTACAGCAATGAATTTTATGTCCTATTTTTATGGCTATGTATGAAGATTTATAACGTTTATTTATTGTTTTGGATGGTATTTTCTTTCTTTTAATAAGTAATTTTAAGCAGTTGGACTGATATCACAATGTCCTTCGTAGGTGAATTTATAATTATTGCAAATGCAAAATGTATAAATATAAAATATGTATTACACTATTGAAGCAAAAAAATATTCTAAAAAGATATTTAAAATATTTATTCAAAAAAAATATTTTCTTTACCTTCTTTTAGGAATATTTAGCTCGTTAGTTGTTTAAAACATTAGTCTACTTTAAGAAGTTGCTACTAATGCTAGAATTAATGGTTAACGCACATTTTATTAATTCTATAAGAGTGGCGTTACTGGCGTAAATCGTAGGTTTTATTAACATTTTTTTTTATAATGAAGCCGATTATGTTTTATTGCGTTACTAAATAATATTTAGTAAAAAATGTCGCTTTTTTATAGGATTTGGTGACAAGCGAGCACACAGTCTACCTGATGAAAAGTGGTTGCTGTGACCCATAGACATCTAGGTACATCTATCCTTGATCACGAATCAAAATGCAGAAGCGTTGTCTCGCATGAGGAGCGAAATGGAATGCCTCGTTTCCAGTAAAAAGGGTCTCCGATTCTCTACACTCACCAAAACACAGCGGCATCGGGTTGCTATTTTACGCTGGTATTTAATGAGATAATATATTATTTCATATATTTTTAATTAAAGCCAAAGTTACGTCTAAATAAGTTATATTTTTGTAAGTTAAAGTACTTAACCATAAACATATCAAAAGGATACCGAATGCCTTCTTTAACTATCTTGCGTCTAAACGTAGTGGTTATATTCTCTTTGCTTGCGTCACTTCTTTGTATATTTGCCGCTGAGTGTTAACAAGTGTTCTTGGGTTTATTCAAGTACGTACTAATGTGTTAGTCGAGTTGACGCTCCATGAGGCAATTTTCATTTAATTAAGTGGAATTGTCGTTGTTTTTACAACCAGCTGATTATTATGCGTGATCACCATTTAAATGTTAATTAGATTTACTAGCGCACCTGATCAAATCTACTTTTATTTTGTTGCTTGAAGTTTGATGTTATGAATATATGTAAATTATTACAGCTTTAAGCGTAAACAATTTAACAATGTAGTGACGGTGTAAGAATATCCACTACCCCATATCATCTAAGGGTGTCCTAAGAGTCAAGAGAGGGAAACTTAACCAAGAGATGAGCAGCAGCATATTCTTAATGCGAGGGAGGCCTGTGGTCAACAGTAAACTTTGGATTGGGTGTAATGGTGGCGGTGGTAACTCCGAAATATAATAATCTAATATAATATATATATATATATATAATATAATAATTTTACGTGGTAGAACAATGCTGCAGCTATATTAATAGTATAGTTGTAGCACGAATAGGTCGGCTCGAGCGTGGAAGGACCACGCTCTCACAGAATACCAGCGTAAAATAGCAGTATAACACTGCTGTGTTTCGTATGGTGAGTGTAGAGAACCGGAGACCTTTTTTACTGTCAAAGAGACATTCCATCTTAGTCCTCACGGGTGACAACGCATCTGCATTTTGATTCGCAAGCGAGGATAGATGTAGATGTCTATGGGCACAGCAACCACTTACCATCAGGTGGACTGTGTGCTCTTTTGTCACCCTATCCTATAAAAAAAAGTTCTACAAAAAGAATGGTTCTAAAATAAAACTACTCTTTTGGGCATTTTACACCATGCGGGAACCCTAGACTGATAAAGTTTGAGGTCTTTTACAACGTATTAAAAATTAATTTATTAATTTTTAATACGTTGTTTTTTTTAATACGCAATTAATTAATTAAATGAAAACATCGAAATGTGCATAATTTTTTATTTAATTTTTAAATTTATTTAATGTATTAGTTATAAATGGCTACATTTCGAGCCTCGCATTAGGCCGTGGGCCTAGGGTTATTGTCAACCTAAATAGGTAAAGATGGAACTTGGTACAAAGAATGTTTACCTTAGTACTGTGTTTGCCTTAGTTGCCATGCTGGGCTGGCGGGTTGGCGACCACAGTTTTTTGATTAATCTAGGTTGTTATCGGGATGATACTGCTGCCCATCTCCTGTTTCATTTCCCTTTATCGCCTCCTACGACACTCACGGGATGTTATGGGATAGTGGATTCACTGACACAGCCATTACACGACAGGCCTAATATTCCACCAGGTAGAAAGTGGTCCCTTGTCGTAGATGTACTACAGCGTTGCGTAACCCATAAATAAAACAATTTATAAGTAAGCTAAAATATTATAAACTTTTTGAAGTATTCTCCCATTATATTTTAAACACTTTTTCATTCCTTCAAACCATTTTTGAAAACATAAGGACCATTGATCTGATGGCACGTCATTTACGTGCTGGTCGAAAGCTATCACTTAAACCTCTAAACAAATCTTTGATATTTGGGAAAAGGTAATCGCATGGTGCGGGGTCTGGGCTGTGAATTGGATGGATTACAAGCTCCACCTTTTCAGAAGCCATAAGTGGCTTTGTTTGCGGTGTACGCCGAAACATTGTCATAGACAAGTAGTAAAATAAAAAATTTTGTACAACCGACTTCAATATAAATTATTAAGGATAACTCAAAAACTACTGGTCAGACCTTGATCAAATATATGGGATCACATGAGAAACACCAGCTTTCAAGTAAATAAAGAATCATCAAAATTGGTTCACCTAGAAAAAAGTTATGAGGTAATCCACATAAAAATACAGTCGAATTGAGTACGTCTTTCTTTTTGAAGTCGGTAAAAAAGGATTGTATCGCATCTCCTTGATTGTTTTCTCCTATCTTTTTCAAGAATACTGAGCAAACAAAAGGTAATGTACCACACTAGCCATTAACTGTCTTTTACACATCAAGTGGGAACGTGCAGACAGGACCCGACTGGGATAGAAAAAAACGCACTAATTTTTTCCCACGCTTCTTGTCCGCCTCAATTTTGTTTGTTTTCTGTTCTGTGGTCTTCGAACACCCATACAGAATACCGCTGCTTTCTTTTCAGAATGTAACTAACATTTTTTACACCAATCAAATCGAGCGCGTTTTTGTTCCTGGGAGAGTTCGTGAAGAATCCAACCGTAACCAAATTTCCAAACTTTTAAATGTTGATGGAAATTTTTATGAATTTATGATTAAAATAGGTGATGCGCTGGTATCCTTTAATTAGTCGCCTGAGAGTAGCCACATTTTCGTTATCTCAGTTGAGAGTCAACCTTCACGTCAACGAATTTCACCATGGAGAGAAATACGGCCACGATCCAATCCTGCGTTACGCCTTACGAAGGTTCAAATAAGGTGCTTGTCTCCCAAAAGAATTTTGAAAACGAGTGGTGCAATTGTTCGTCGAGAGTGAATTTTTAAAATCATTAAAAATCATTGTACTAAAATCTTTTCGCGTTAATTTAACTGATGATGATGAACTTCAATTTGTAATAAAAAACAATTGCCAAGCGACTTCCCGCTAAAATTACTTTAACATAAGTTTCTTATATTTTAAATAATATAACATTCGAAATTCAAACATATATGAGTGCCCAGGAGAGCAGAGCTTTCAGTGCGTAAATGCTGCTGTGTTTCGTATGGTGAGTGTAGAGAACCGGAGACCCATTTTACTGGAAAGGCATTCCATCTTAGTCCTCAAGGCTGACAACGCATCTGCATTTTGATTCGCAAACGAGAATAGATGTAGATGTCTATAGGCCACAGCAACCACTTACCATCAAGTAGACTGTGTGCTAGTTTGTCACCCTATTTCTCTAAAAAAAAAAGTGTGCCCTTTGTATCCACCTAGTAGTTAGTGATTCCTTCTTACGACTAAGTGGTGATTGTTGGTTTTAAAACCCTGATTTTAATTTTAAATAAAGAAGGTGACAGATACGTTGTTATCATCGATAACCATGATGGAGTATCTCACAGCCTAATTAGGCTGGCTCTTACCTTTCATACTAGAACACAGGAGAGGTTGTGCTGTTTCTTTGTGTTATAAACTAATACCTCTTCTAGACATAATGCCTTATACTGGGTTGCATACTTGTTGTTGTTCTTCTTTTTAAGTCTGGTGCAGTCCACTGCTTGATTACCTCCAGGGAAATTTGCTATTCACGCTTCGCAGGGTTGGCGATACACTCATGGGATCGTGGGCTACGTCACCCATGGAACCATATGGAGCGATATAATTTCTTACGTTGCCACCACACAGAACAAAAAAGAACTCCGCCACAGACTAATTATGAAACCATTTTTTTCAAACCACGGGTCCATCAAAATACGAGTATCAATTACCATATTCATTAATATCGAATCCCCTGAATCAATTCAAAGAAACAAAATACACAGTACATATTATCGCTGTACAAAATAGTTGGGTGAATATTGAGTAACCTTAACCGGAAGTGCTACTGGACAATCTAGCGATCGATCTATCGATTAAATTAGTTCGATCCGTAATACAATGCATACAACGTCCTGTTAGATCGCGGTTTTCGCTCACTCATCGCGGCAGCTGCCCCGAGTCCGCGACAAAATAAATGACAACCGGCGTTGCCGGCACTACACCCAGTTACAAAGCGAGCCGTCTGATTGTTTCTACGTAGACCAAAAATGCCTGAGATATAATATCATAAACGTTTGACTGACTGGAACGATTAATGCTACCGCATAACTCAACATCATTTATTGGATGGTTGTCGCATAATGGTTGACGAAGAATTTAATTGCTATGTCTATTCACTTTATTTGCCACAACATCTAATACTACTATTGATCATCATCATCATCATTACAGCCCTTCGCAAGTCCACTACTGCATATAGACCTACTCTAAGGAACGCCACAAAGCACGGTACGAGTCACCTGCATCCATCGACTTCCTGCATGTCTTACCAGGTCGTCAATCCATCTAGTATTGATATTTCAGGTTATATCTGTCAGTGATAGTCTACTTATTCTATCTTAAATACGTAATGTTACTACATTTACGACTTGTCACTGGGGTTGCTATAGGTATATTGTGTTTGATTAAAATGTTTCTACCAATTTTAAGACTGTTTTTGTGGCGTACCGTACATTGGCGTTGTAGAAATATCGACTACGCATATCTACCTGTGGGTCTTGTAAGAAACGACAAATCAGTAGATGGGCGGAAGCGTTTTCCTTATAACAACTAAAAAATTAAAACTACGGTTACCAGTATACAGTATAGAATCCGTTTGCCAACATGGCAACTATGGCAAATATCCCCCTATGACGAAATCTATGGGGTAGTCCTATGTTAATCAGTAAACTTTTGATAGGACGGTTTTATTAAATATTAAAGCACCCGTATTTGTCTAAAAATTAAATAAAACACTTTTAACTTTAATTTAAGGATCGAAAATTTTAACAATAATAACAATTTAAAGCTCACGAAAATATTTTTAGACACAATTAGACTTATTATTTAAAATAATTATATTTACTATTCCCCAATTAGTATTACTAGATTGAAACACAAAGTAGAATATTGTTTTGCAATAAAATAAAATATTTATTTTGAAATTAATGTTTTCAAGGTCCAATTGCTTTTATACCACAAAATAATAAGTCAATATTTCAAAAAGCATTCATCCGTTTTGGCAGCCATTTAATCTTTGTAAGTAGTAGAATTGGTTACGTTTCTGCTATGTGCTTAACAATTTCTTGTAAGCAATTAAATACAAGCTACAATAAAATAAAGTAGAGGACTAAAGTTTCAAATTATACTGTAAAACAAAAAAATGTCTTGATTCGACATTATACTAAGATTCGACGAGTGTTTGATAGTTAATCTGTCGCTTTAGATTATAGTTTTAGCTATATTCGTTGCTATTATACGAGCACTAATTACTTTTTTCAATAATTCACCGACCATAAGCTAAAACAGTTAATGTTAGATTACAGACTCAAATAATTGTTAATAGCGAGAGTAAAGTGAAATTTATATTTGATTAATTAACTAGAGATCCGCACTGGCATTGCCTGGCTAGGATCTGTTAAAAAAAAATCGAATAAAATATACTTTAGCTCCATTCTGGCGTTGCTCTCAGCTATTCCGAAGATTAGTCTGGACAGACAGACAATCAGACACACAAAATTTTTAAAAGTGGTTATTTATAATTTAATAGCATAAAAATAACCCGGTGAGCCTAACAGAAGCCATTTATTTCATTATTACAGACAGACACTTTAATTATATTTTTATGTATAGATAAAATAATTTATTTTACCTTAAATTCGAAAATTATGTAAAAATTTCAAATTTTAATATGCTCATTGAGATATGCAATGAATCACAAGATAACCCAAAACGTTTTTGAAAATAACATTAATAGAAATTACTGCGATTGATCAGAATATTTCTCTGTTGAATCCCGAACTTCCAGTTAATAATTTTTTTATAGAATAAAGATGACAAGCGAGCACAAAGTCCACCTGATGGTAAGTAGATGCTGTGGCCCATAGACATCTATGATAGGATGTTGTATCTTATTAGATATTGTCACTTCTGAATGAGTGTAAAAATAATTTACAAAAGAAAGAGCCTTAATACAAAAGCATATTGTTAATACTATTATCATAATTAAAAATTAAAAATTTTGTACAGCCGAATTCAATATAAGCGACTTCAATATAAGTTATTTAAGAATAACTCAATAACCATTGGTCTGACCTTGATCAAATTCATTTGGGACCACACGAGAACTATCAGCTTTCATATAAAAAAAGAATCATCGAAAAAGGTTCCCCCAGTACAAAGTTATGAGGTAACACACATAAAAAAAACATACACTTGAATTGAGTACCGTCTCCTTTCGGCAGTCGGCAGAAAATAGAATGAAAGTTAGTACATATTGTGGTAATATTTGCTGCAGCTATATTATAGTTGTAGCATGAACTGGCTGTAGGCTCAACTGAAGAAGAACCACGCTCTCACAAAATACCAGCGTAAAATAGCAGCTCAATACTGCTGTGTTTCGTATGGTGAATGTAAAGAATCGGAGACGCTTCATACAGAAACAAGGCATTCCATCTTAGTCCACAGGGGTGACACAGCATCAGAATTTTGATTCTTAATCGAGGATAAATGTATGTGTCTATGGACTACAACATTCACTTACTATCAGATGAACTGTGTGCTCGTTTGTTACCCTTATTCTATAAAAAAATGTAGAGTATAGAAAACCGGAGACATATTTTAGTGGAAACGACGCATTCAATTTTTTTTCCTCAGAGGTGACAACGCATCTGCATTTTGATTCTTAATCGAGGATAGATGTAAATGTCTATGGGCCGCAGCATCTACTTACCGTCAGGTGGACTGTGTGCTCGTTTGTAGCCCTAATTGTATAAAAAATTATGCAGAAAAAACATTGTGCGATATATGATATGCTCCAGTATTTTCATCAAAAACATTTACCAATAAAACAAAACCTTCAATTTGTATATATTCATATATATATATATATATATATATATATATATATATATATATATATATATATATATATATATATATTCAATGTGTACCTTAAATATCTTATATATATCTTTCATAAGAAGCTCACGAACAATTATTTATAGGACCTGAAAATACTAGATCCGTAAGGAAATCAAAATTGCGCCATCAAACCACAGACAAATGCTTAGCTAGTGACATTATATACATTCATATTAATTGATTTTTTAAATTATATCACAAAGAAATTTTGTTTTAAATTTTATTTTTTTATTTTCTAGTAATTGGCTGGGACATTTTTCTTATTCATAAACATATTCATTTAGTAGATTTGAATATAATTAGAAAAAATTAAAATTGTATTTGTTAACTTCATTAAAGTTAAACTTATTATAATTACAGTATATAAACAAATTATTTTAAAATAAAAGTTAACTACATATAAATTATAAAATTGAGGTTTTTGTCTGTAATCTATAAATTTAAATAAAATTGAAGTGCCTGTCTATAATAATGAAATAACTGGTTGATATTGAGCTGAGAGGGTTATGAGCATACCAATAAGACATAAATAACCATTTTTTAAAAATTATGTCCGTTTGTTTGTCGGGTAATTGTTGCCTGATTATGACTAAACTTAACGAACAGATAGAGAACAATGCCGGGAACGACTACGGCTATATTTTATCGGAAAAACTATTATAATTTAATTTTTAATCCGAATTATTTAAATTAATATATCCCATCCAGGCGTAGCTGGAGAGGGTTGCTTGTTTTAAGATAATTTCAATGAAATAAAAAAATAACTAAGTCTAATGGGAATGTAATAGCTCATTCTCCAAATGCCAACCTTTTCTGCACACGGTTTTGCCCTACTAAATTACAAACGAAGACGGATCCATCGCAGTATATAGACATCTCGAACATTTAACGCTGCTGCCCGTCGCCAGTCTTCGTATTTTACATCTGGCGTAAGATGAAATTATGACATAACGTCAGAGATGATTAGAAAGACGATGGTTATCTATTTGGAAATCATAATATTTTTCTGGAATTTTCCACAGTCGCCTCTTAAAAGACGTGTAATGATGGGGCCATTACACGTCTTTTCTAAATGAGGAACCCAGATACCACAGACTGGTCATGGGAAGCGGCATCGCAAATGCGGGGTCACCAACATTATTGCGCTCAGTAGCCGAGAGTTTAAGACAAACCCTTATATTATAGTAGGTAAATGATTCAATATGTCAGATTCTCAATAAGGCAAATATTCAGCAAAAAATTACGTTGTAGAGCCACGTAGCAATATCACGGCTACAACACGAATGGTATACAATGGTACAAAATTATCCGCCAAAGCTAGGCAGTGGTCTTCAAATCAAACTAATCTTTATGAAATTAAAGTTTATTGTTTCAAAAATTAGTACATGTTTGAGGACTTTTTTAAAGTGTAAAGATACTTGTGGTAGAAGGTCCTTAAATTTCAGTCATCTACAATTCGTTTTGCCATATTTGTAACAGGATAAAATGAATGTTGCATTTAAAAAATAAAACACTGGTGTATGATACTGATGCAATAACAAATATTGTGAACTAAACAAAAGTATTTAACTTTTTTTCAGTGTGAAGCTTAATTCACATGGGCAGCATAAGTTTTCAAAACTAAAAATTGTCTTGAATTTATATCTTTATAGATTTAAAATGCTTGTCTTCTTGTGCCTACTAACTCTTGTAGTACCTATGTATATTGTTGTAACATTATCCTTCCATCTTTATAATAATAAGAAATATGTAGGTAATTCGCGTCCGAATCGTATCGTTATACATATTAAGAAACATAATATACTTCTATTAATATTATCTAGGTATATCTACGCCATAAATTATATTCAGTATTGAAGTATGTTTTGATATATTAAGTTTGAAGAGATTTCTTTTTTTATTTGTGTTAACTTTATATAATTAACATAAGCAAAACCTAACAGTAATTTTCAATTTTATAATTCAGAGTTATTTAAATAACTTATTTTAATTTTTTCTATAAACTTCAAAATCTAAATGAGAATTACCTAATTAAACTTGTAAGTTAATTCCTTAGGTTAGTTTGAAATTATTCTGAACCTTTTATTAGAATAAATATTAATCTGATTGAATGATATCTACACTTTAGTGAGATTTGATGGTTACAAATCTCATTTTATTACTATGTGTATTGTATCTTATAGATTAACATGATAATAATACTAACCGTTCGGTGATATATTAAGCGATTGTGTGATGGCCGCGGGCACTGGGGGCGCCGGCTCCATTTTCCAGGGGGCGCAGCACGAAGCAGGCGAAAACTCAGGCGTAGGGCCGCTGCCCGCAGATATCAACATGGTAGAGTCCCGTCCACTGTCTCTGAACTAGTTGATCTAAGCATACGCAACGAACAGTCCACTTCAATACTGATATAGTACACGGTAACCAAGTCCCCAGTTAGTTCTTTTAATTTAACGCTTCAGCATAATTCAACATATGACGGACGGCACTCGTCTAGCACGCGCTCGCTCGAAGCTCAGCCAGAACACTGAAGAGCGCGCTTGCTGTGCTGGCGCGCCCACTCGCGCGCCTACTCCCATTAGCACGCCTTGGAAAAAATCACCGCCGTCGAACAATAACAAAAAACTACCTCCACTGTATCGAACCTCCATGCACCTCTCACTCTAACGTTCTTAATTCGATTTCCGAACGCGTCAAAACTACAGAGCGCTCGATTCATTTGTAGCCTTCCGTCCTGTTCCCGTATGTTAAGAAATTATTTGTATGCTTATTACTATAGTAGTTAAAGCTATTTTCTTTCGACTGTTTTAATACGCATATGACGTTTTACGTACGCATTAGTTTAGAACTACTCCTACTCACACTCGTTTGGTTCAGCTTAAGCTTGAACCGTATGAAAGGGACAGGTGCTCTACCGCCTGGTGGTAGAATTACGGTAGTGAGCACAGGTGATCTTTTATCGTTTCTTCGTAACGAAGGTGTTAATGTATATCTTTCTCCTTCTCACACATATAATGTACTGCGAAATTTTCGAGACGAGAACAGTATTGACTCTTTTCTTAATTAATCGCGCTTCTAGTTGATCATGCTTAGCATTCTAATAGTTGCTATAACGCTGTGCTCTATTCTAATTAAGTCGAATAGTAAAGACGTTATTTTAAACTCGATTACAGGTTCTATATTTATACTCGTATGTGTATGTGTGGTATGTTTTTCTTATTGATCCGTTATATATGAACAAGCAGAAGTTTATAAAACGCTCACATAATTAAAGGACAGAAAGAAAGGTAAAAGAATAAAGCTATAAAGTCTAGTCGTCATATGGCGTCATTCATATGCAATCTGTTGCAATAATCGCTAAGAATTAAATCGGAATTAGAGTCTACTTACGAATGGACTATTCTGTAAGGGTTGATACAAAGAAATAATTGCGAGAGCACTTGTGTTGCCTTTTTATTGGAAATACAATAGCGACGCTATCAGTGCTGGGTTTTTATTTATAATTACAGGGAAAAGGAATCGCCGGAAGGTCCCGGCCGAAATGCAACTGCCGTGCGTGGAAGTGGCTTTTCAATCGAGCCTTTGATCGTAAATATACTTTCATTGTAGTAGCTCTTTAATTTGTAACAATCTCGATCTTGTGGTTTCCGGTTACTTTAACAAAAAATATATATGTAATAAAACGTTAATGTTTCGTAAGTAAACAATTTATTGATTTAAGTTAGTTAATTGAATTTATTTTTTAAGGTTGTTTAAAAGATTTATTTAAAAAAAGGATTCATATAGGTCGATGTAATTTAAAAAAAAAACATATGGGGTTTTTCTTTATCTCTGCAATTCTTTTCTTGCTACACATTAATTGCCTGTTTATACACGATAACTCTGTGCCAGCGCAACTGTGAAAAGATACCTAACCGCGTGCTTGGGCAAGGCAGGATCTAATTCAGTCCGTTAATAGTCTATGACAGAGCACATATATCTCTTACTGTAGGCAATCTCTGAATGGGAGTCTAGCAATCTTGTGCGATTCATCGTCACCAAAACGAGCTTGCTTATTAACCACAAAAAGGCAGTCCACTCACCTTCGCCCCTACTTTCCAGGATATACTTTTCGAAAAAAAAATCAACAGTTTGCCATCGTTAAGGGTTTGACATGATTATTTTCAACCAAATAGATGTCACTAATAAGCTATCTTAACTCGGATTATATACTAAGCTTGATCAATTGATTACGCAACAACACCAGCCTATAGGTATTTAATAGCTGTGATTGTCTTACGATTGCGTTTTAACATAAAATGTAAAGAAAGAAGATCTCCCGCCGTGAACTAAGTAGTAAGTACCTACAATTAATCAGTTTATAGAGTTTTAAAAGTGGGCTAACAAAGGCACAGACCAGAGGTTAATAATAAGTAATGAAAGCAAAACCAAAAAAAAAATAGGTTTTTGAAGTTTATTCGAAATTCGAATATACAATTCTTTATTGTAAAAACTCAGTAGGGAGCGTGCAAAGGGGCGCAGTGTTAAGTATTTTGAGTGGAAAACTCATCGTCAAGTCTTACTCCACCGAACGCTCTCCACTGAGACCTGAGAGTAGAAATTTGTAAGGCATGCCGCGTGTCGTATATATTGTTATATATTAAGCGACCGTGTTGTTGAGAGCGTGAGCTTGTCGTGCACACCGAATGAACCAACCTGCTGCACGCTCGTCCCTGAGTTTTTACACAAGCTTGAGCAAGGCCACTTTTCGTTGTTGAGTTGCACGGTACACTTACGGCGTGATACGTAAAAAGTCTCTGACATGACACATCGTGCGATGCGACGCCGGAGCGGCAAAACAACCAACTTAACGCTTCCAGTGCCAGGTCATCTGATTTATTATCTACAAGGCGTTCTAGCGCCTAGTGCTGTATTGACCAAGCCGCCACATATACAATGTGTGGTTTCTCTTTAAGTACATTATAAAACTTAGTGTCTTAATTTAATTTTTTTCTTTATTAGCTCGTTCATGATCCATGCCATAGTAGTAAATAATTAAGACAACATTTAGTTTTATGCGACTAAGGCTAGTGTTATTGTTTTAGCAAGCAACGTTCACCTGTTATGTCAGATCTCATAAATTACTAATGAAACAACAAACATAACAACAACCAACTTCAAACACAAACAACTTCAATGAATGTACGAGTATTATCATTGCCAACTAAACAATGTACGATAATTTTACAAATATTTTTTCTCCGGCAGCAACGCGCCGGGTACCAGCTATATATAATGATATAGTTACATAAATTATAACTGCAGACAACTACAATTTATTGTGGACATGACGTGCTATTAAAAATACTATAACTTTAATTGCTTCTACACTTCTTTATTAATGGTCATAACTATTTCAGTTTTTTTCTGAAAAATCCTTTTAATGTCAAGGGAAATTATAAACAAAATAAAGCACTTTTTTACGAGCCATGCTGCAGCTATATTAATAGTATAGTTGTAGCACGAATGGGTCGGCTCGACCGGGGAGGGATCACGCTCTCACGGAATCCCAGCGTGAAATAGCAACTTAATGCTGCTGTGTTTCGAATGGTTAGTGTAGAGAACTGGGACCCTTTTTACTGGAAACGAGGCATTCCATCTTAGTCCTCAGGGGTGACAACGCATCTGCATTTTGATTCTTAATCGAAAATAAATGTAGATGTCTATGGGCCACAGCATCCACTTACTTTCAGGTGGACTGTGTGTTCGTTTGTCACCCTTATCCTATAAAAAAAGCAAGTCTAATTTTTTTTTCAAATCATATCTATTTCAGTAACTTATCCGATTTCTTTATTATCCTATCCTATAAACTTTTCACTGTTGTACTCCCCCTAGCGTAGGCATATAGTAGCTCAAATGCGTAGGCTCTAAATTTATCGCACTTTCAACTTTTGACGGTTAAAAATGTTTGTTCCGCCATCACTCTCAAGTCGCCGTAATAATTTCCATCTATCCTATATTTCTCACGTCGATCTATACATTCACTTTGGACGAGGGATGGGTTGATAGTTTAGTTTTTAACCAACTACGACACTACGTACTATTCAGAATGTAACTATGGAACTGGGATGTGTTTGAGACTCGGACTATTTATGGAGTAATGATAAGGATAAAAATAAATTACTTTAAGGTTTTTCTGTATATCTTTTACCTTATTAAAACAGGTCTTTTTTTAACAGTTTGAATATTTAAAAATTTTTATCTAAAATAATTTGTGATATTTTTATTAAATATTCGTGCACACACACACAAAAAGAAAGTAACAAAACAGACACACGAAGTCATTTTCACCTTTTTACATTTATATCGTTAAAATATTTAACTTAATGCAATATAGTCAGCTCTTATTGTAGTTATTTCTAGAGTTTACTTTATTATCAAACGTAATAAAAAAATAACAGTTGATATATATCGGGGCTAAAAATAAACGTTCGAGTTATATATAAGCAAATTTAAACCCAATTAAAATATATTTTATCGCGTCGTTTCTAAATTACAACAGTTAAAGTAAGCAATTCTCAAAGGGAACGAGTGGGAATAATTCAAGGGTTATTATTCAATGATATCCGTAAGGTCGTTATTGGAGTGTGTTTTTTTTAAAGTTACAACCGGCTTGTGTCGCCCAGCTTCCTTAGACAGGCGCCGACACGGGCAGAATTTAGTGCCAAGATACGGCGTGGGTGTAACCTAATGAATATATTTATTTGTGATGGCGCACTCGCCGACTTTTATCTGACACCAACGGGAGACAAGTCCCTATCTGGGAGTCGTAAGGTGCCTCCCTATTACTGAACAAGTTTTAGTAGGTTTGTCCCTATCAATTCGTTGTGATAAAACTGTTGGAAATTCTGAGTGGTTTTGTAACGTCTTCGGTACTCGAATTATCTCGATCTTTTTGTTAGTTAATACAACTGCAAATAACAGTCATTTTTAAATAATTAAGTTCTAATTTAAGGGAAAACGTAACCTAGTTTTGACGTTACAAAAAGTAGCAAACTGTAAATAATTTTGTAGTAGTTGTATATTACATAAGTAGTGAATCGCCGTGGTTTCGCCTGGGTGGGATCCATTAATGTGGGGTTTTTAGGTTTAAAATAATGTAAACCCTTTATTTATTATTTTTTATTGTTTAAATTATATTTTGTTATATATCGAAGTTTTCGGATATAATATAATCAATATCACTCCTGTCCTTGCTCTCTATCTGTAAGTGAAGTTTCATTACAATCAATTCAGCCATTTAGAAGATTAGACACAGATGCAGGTGGCTCAGGACCGTGCTTTGTGGCATTCCTTGGGGGAGGCCTATGTTCAGCAGTGAACTTATGAAAGGCTGTAATGATGATGGCGAGATAGACAGACGGACAAAAAAACACTGAAATTTTATTTAGTTAATTACCCACTTGTATAAAAAACCGGCCAAGTGCGAGTCGGGCATATTGTGACCATTTTTTTTAAACTAGATATATAATTCTTTGGTTTAAGGACAACACATTACATAACATTACCTAATTCTGGGTCAATGAAATATATTATTTCTAAGCAGAATATCTCAACAAGGTGTGGAAGAAAAAAAAGTATTGGTAAATCCAATTGTGCATACCCTAAGCGCATTAAAAAAATTACGTATAACATGATTATACGGATTTTTTTAAAAGTAGTTTAAACACGCAAGTTTTCACTAATAACCTTATTATACTTCCAATTTTCCTTGTTATAAAATCTCTGATTATTATAATAATCAAGTGTGTATGAAATTTGGTTTTTTGAATATTTTAAATTTGTACAGCGACCTTTTTGAGCCGCTGCAAACAACCAATACAGTATCCACTCACGACGGCAGTTGACGCCGGACTGAGTGAAGCAGTCTATTTAGTAAAAAAAATTCATACAAGGCTGCTAGAACACCGAAAATTTCGACATTTCACAGCCGAAAAAAATTATAACTAAACAAAACAAAATTAAACTGCCATTTACATTCCATGGCTTCCCACATGATAGATGAAGAGATTAAAAATAGATTGAGTTAAACAATTGATATTTTCAAAAGTTATCGTGTGTATACCACTCCATGCGGGCTTGGTAAATCTACACCATAAGCCACTAAAACCACATTTTTATGTAATAAAAATTAAAAATTAAAAATTTTGTACAGCCGACTTCCATATAAGTTATTAAGAATAATTCAAAAACTATTGGTCTGACCTTAATCAAATTTATATGTCACACGAGAAGTATCAGCTTTCAAGTAAAATAAGAGTAATCGAAATCGGTTCACCCAGTAAAAAGTTATGAGGTAACACACATAAAAAAAAACATACAGTCGAATTGAGTACCGTCTCCTTTTTGGAAGTCGGCAGAAAATAGCAATTAATCGATTTGAAAAGAATATTAATAAGTTCAACAATCATTTATTTTTCTGACAATGTTCTTTTTATATCACTTCTATGTTTTATATGATTGTTAGATACGATTTTATGCGACAAAACCTAGGAATCTTGATTTTTAGGCGCTAGTAGAACATAGTACCTACGCGCTTTTCGCTTAAGGCATACAAAAAACCCAAAAAAAAGGTACTTTGTTTATTCAAAGCTTGAAAACTGCATTTTGAATCGCTTTCAGTGTTTGTTGTTTAAATATAGTTTATGGTAGGTACATAATATACAAAAAAAACATGCGTGTGTGTCGTGGAACGCTCGGTTGGAACGAAGTTCTTTTCGTAGTATATTATTATAGATAAACATATTATATTATTGGTTAACAAATACAAATAAATGAATTACTAACGTCTATTAAAATGAAGCATCATTTAAAATTATATTTCTTTCATGGCAAGACAAGAAAAAGTGCAAGGGCGATGGAGATTGTTCCATCTCGCTATAGAAAGGGGGTCGTGACGGAAAATCCTTACACTTTTTCTCGTCTAGTTCCTATCCGTGAAATTCGTACCGAGCGATAAGGAACTTCGTGCCAAGAACTCTGACTCTTAACGAGTTTAATAGCTCTATCTCAAAAATTATAACCCAAATGGTATAAAACTAATAACTGTAATGGCGCCATATTTAAATTTTTAAAGATAAAAAGAATAAAATTATATTTGTGCTCTACTCGATCTCGATGAGCTCTAGACAATACCCAACATGCTAGGATAAAATATGAATTTCGGCTCCTTTGACATGTTGGAAAATGATTTAATAGAATTTTTATTCAATATTACACTAATTTCTTCTACGGTCTAGAAATGACAGTGCTAGTGATTCGCTTTACCCTTTGTGTATCAAACTTTTAAATCTAAATGAGTATAAGCTTTAAGTAAATCTAATTAAAAAGAATAGTTCTACATTTGAACTGTTTATTTGACAAAAAGGATAAACTTTTAAAAAGGAAAAAAATCGATAAACTTATAAGCATATCAAGTCTTAGATAACAATGAAACTCCATTCCTATAATAATTTTTCTAAAGTCATTTTTATCTTTTATATATACTAAATATAAAATGAACGTCAAAAACTAAATTCTTTTATATTACAAAATGTTTTTGTGTTAACTCCCTCTTTTCAAGCATTAACAAAACAAAAGAGTGAGGTGTCACCAACTTATAACAATAGTGCGTGGCCTCACCCATGAGTGCATTGAGATCGAGATTCAACACACCGTCCGTGCAGAGTTGCACGACCAGAATAGCTTGACTCTCTAACTTACTCATCACGCGAACCTCCTCACACTCACACAGTAAACTTGTGCCCCTGAATTTTGAATATAGAGATCATATTACATTGGTTTTTTAATGAACGGGCAATACACAACATTCGTTGTGGTCCAAACTACAAAGCCAGGACGACAGAACAGACATTGCCTATTTCCATCATAATGTGCCCTAAATATTTGTGCTATTTATCATAGACCACCCAAGTGGAGGCGTTGTGACATACGATCTGACGTCTATCTGTGGAAAAAAAAAGATGGGCTCGTTTACCTAATATTTAAAAAACATTTTTGTTTGTTCGTCATTTATGCGCTGCTATACCGTTCATCAGACTACGCTCAAACTTTGTCAACTTATTGCTTGCGCTAGCGCAAAGGTTATAGACATAGTACAATTAACTGACAGTAGGTGGCGCGCGTATAGTACCGACAAATTTATATGAAAGTTATATATCATTCAACTTCAATTAATTTATTATCATTCCTAATTGAACAATATAATTCTTCCAAATTCAAGACTAGGTAGGTATATTTACCATCACAATTATTTCTTCTGCGGCTACAACGCTCTGGGTATCAGCTAGTTCATCCATATTAATATGTGCTTGCAATGTATCGTGAAGTATGAATTGAGGTAGATAGTACTCGTAAATAAATAGTCAAATCAAATATCAATATCCATTACTTTTAAATAAATCGAATTAATTAGTCATAAGACATTCACAGGTATATTTTTATAATATGAGAGTGACAAACTAGCTACGCCTAACAGTTCACCATACATAAATGCCAACTGCAGCCCACAAAACTCTGCAATAAATTTGAAATAAAAAAGGCAATAGATACGATATCACCCCTGAGCACTAAAATGAAATGCATGACAACCTGACATTATACTGTCTCGGTTAGAATTTGAATCGGAATACACAAATAGGTGAACTGCTACTTGGCGGATGAAATAGGTTAAGTAGGAATAGAAAATAAGTATCGTTTTACCTAGTACAAAAATAATTTAACTCAAAGATTTTTTCATAAAGAACAAGCACTACTTTCAACTTTCGAAATATATTGTCGGGCAATCATTTCTATTTACCATGCTATATGTGCATTATGTTTGTGATTTAGTTTTAATGCTACCATACAGACAACTTGTTTTTATTAGTGATTGTAAACTTTACTACAAAGGGTTTACTCAACATCATCATCATCATCATTACAGCCCTTCACAAGTCCACTGCTGAACATAGGCCTCCCCCAAAGAATGCCACAAAGCACGGTCCTGAGCCACCTGCATCCATCGACTTCCTGCATGTCTTACCAGGTCGTCACTCCATCTCGTGGGGGGACGCCCTACACTTCGCCTACCGGTACGAGGTTGCCACTCGAGAACCTTTCTTCCCCATCGGTTGTCGGTTCTTCGAGCTATATGGCCGGCCCACTGCCACTTCAGCTTACTAATTCGTTGGGCTATGTCGGTTATTCTGGTTATACTTACTCAACCAATTACAATTTAGACTTGACTTCAATCTGTTTTTATTTAAGATTCATAAAACTGCATTCAATGGATAAGAGTAAATACCGTGAAACTAAAAAGATGTGAGTTTGAATAGTTTAGCTTAGTTAGGAATACCAGTGCATACCTGATGCTCCAGAAAATGACTCCTAATTAAATTGCGCTAATAAATCATGTCACAATGTATCTATATATTTACACTAGCTGGCCAGGCAGACGTCGTACTGCCCTCTCCGACTTTGTCCTATAAACATCCTTAAATTACCAATAAAAACATTGAGAGTCACTTAACGGGATTAGAAATATCCCATCTCTCAAGTTGGACCAAACTGCACACAGTGTGCAAAATTTCATTGAAATCAGTTCAGTAGTTCATCGCGGACAAACAATGTGACACGTAATTTTTATATATAAAGATAAAAGAGGATTTTGTGAGTGACTGACACATCTATCAATGCACAGCCTAAACCACTAGACCTAGTAATCTGAAATTTGGACAGTAGCTGCCTTTTGTAATGTAGGCATCCAATAAGAAGGGATTTTGAAAAATTTAACCCCTACGCGGGTGAAATAGGGTTTTACAGTTTATATGAAACTTTTTATTTTACCGAGCAATTGACTCGAAACTTGTTGAAAGTACTCTGTAAAAAAAGTTAATGATTACCTATTTTGGCATTTTGTAAAACAAGCCCTTACGGGGGAGAAGGGGAGGCAAATTTGTATGGAGAAAAAATTATTATATTATGTTTTACGATATAGATTAAAAACAAAGACATAAGTGTTTGTGTATGTATGTATGCAGTAAAATACCTGTATAGGAAGACCTATTTAAATAAAAACACTATATGATGACAGCCAAGGAAAGTAGGCTATATACAAGAAAGTTTATCTCATCAGGACTTATTAGAGTTCCAAGTAATAAGTTTTGAGTAGATATTGGTAAAAATGGGATTGAGTAGGCCGAATTTTTAGATGCAAAAAGTTCCATAAGCATACAACTGTAACACAAAATGATTTATTTAAGAAAGAGGATAAATGTAGTGAGGTACTTAGAGAAATATTATTAGAGTGGTTTTCACTATTCAAAAGACCTTAGTCTAACTTAAAATCTGCGATCATGGACGCGGGTAACACAACGGGCTACAAAATGTTAATTATAAATAAGCTAAATAAATTATAACTGATATCAATCCAAGCAGGATTGATTTTAAACAATAGAATGATATGCATATATTTAAAATCCTAAAATAATCTTAATATATTTATGTCTATTATTTTATAAAAATATGTAAATGAATTTGCTCGTGTATTAAAATTTTGCACAGTTTTATTCGTAACTGAAGACATTTCTCATAAGATTTTTGGGTGTGGTTAGTTTTATTTCATTAAAATTGTCCTTATTAGTAATTTAAACAAAGTGAAATCAATAATTATGAACAAAATCATTCCGAAATGAAACGTTACTCTGCCATCAAATTCTGAAGAAAAATTGTATCGACTCAATCAGAAAGGAAGTGGTTTTAAAATCATGTCCTATCGTATCTCATGACGGTGTAAATATCGAGTCTGAAATGTCTACGAGTACTGCAGCTATGGGGCCCGCCCAGAAGGAGCGTAAAGAGGCGGAGCTTCCAACGCCCCTCCTTTACATGAAGTCGCAACTGAGCGACTCGACTCGCACCGAGCTGATCCGATAAAATTAAGCGAAATGGTATTGAAATTTTAATCAAAGCCGAACAAGGTGGAGATTTAAATTTTACAACCAATTCCGAAATATTGCTAATAGCGAAAGTTGCAATGTATGTTACGGAATAAAAAATTAAACCAATAATCGTATAAAAAGTATTTTCTTTCCATTTATTACACAATCTATCTAGACTTTTATTATTAGGGTTTCGTACCCGAAGGGTAACCAATGTGGGACCCTATTACTCAGCCTCCGCAGTCCGTCCGTCTGTTTGTCAGAGGGCTGTATCTCATGATCCGTAATAGCTAAACAGTTGAAAGTTTCACATAATGTGTATTTCTGTTGCCGCTATAAAAACAAATAATAATAATAAAAATTAAAGGGCGCTCCCCTACTAGAAATGTGTTTTTACCTACATAGAATTAAATCTTTTACGATGGTAGGTACTTAACCCTTCATGCGCGAGTCAGATTCGTACTCGGCCGGTTTTATTAAATTTTTCGCTGTCTTGAGTTCGATCCAGTTTGATCCAGTTCTTCAACGTGTCCTTAAATCTTATACTTTTGTTAAAGTGGAAGTGAGCTATGCATTCTCATATTCAATTATCTCATAGTACAGTATTTGTTTAAAATCCGCGTTACTTAAAGCAATAAATTAACAGCCTATCTTACTGGTTTGGTTTTGAAGCAAACAAAAGTTGGCAGTGCTGTCTCAATCTGTGTTTCTATATGTATTTTAAATACTAAAAAACGTGCGTGAGTGTCGTGGAACACTCGGTTGGAACGAAGTCCCTTTCTTAGTATATTATTATTGATAAACGTATTATCTTACTGATTGACCAATATAAATAAATTAATTAATAGCTTTTATTAAAATGAAGCGTCATTTAAAATAAAATAATATTTCTTTCATGGATGTGCGAAGGAAAAGGCCGTTTACACTACCTCAAAAAGGATTGTGACGAAAAATCTTACACTTTTTCTCGACTAGCCCCCATCCGCCAAATTAGTACTGTCTTACATAATGATTTCTTATATTTACGCGAATACTACACATTGAATTAAACTATTTTTACGGATTTTATCGCGTTTAATTAACTTATTTTATATTCCCGACGTTTCGGTTGCTTTCCAGCAACCGTGGTCACGGGGGACTGAGGTGATTGACGTCCCGATGTCAAAGTTAACCCGGAGTACCTTCAGCTTTTTAATTATTAATTTTGGTCAGATCTACGCAGAATGAACTAACTGTGTCTTGAAGTCTTACAGTGTTATGCTTGGGTTTAGTTTTAATTTTATGAATTACAGGATCCCAAGCAGGTGGTAGTACCCAACCTCCCTCTCTATTGAAATTAGGATGTTTTTTAATTTCAATAGCCTCACGTATCATCCTTGGCAGGAATCGATGTTCTTTCGCGAGGACTTGTGGTTTATCAAATCTAATGTAATGACGGGGGCCGTCTAGGATATGATCACAAACTGCAGACTTCCCGGAACGTTGGTGCTTCACGTCAGCTATGTGTTCTTTTACGCGGGTTTTTATTGATCGTTTTGTTTGCCCTATATATGAGAGACCACACTCACAATCAAGCTTGTATACTCCTGCATCTTGTAGAGGAATATTGCACTTGACGGATGGTAAGAACTGACTAATCTTCTTCGGCGGCTTGAAGAATGTTCTAATAGAAGCTCGCTTCAAGATGTAGCCAATCTTGTCTGTGACACCTCTGACATATGGTAGTACAGCAGGCACACGCTCGACTGTGGCCGGCTTCACTCGGTCACTGTGACGTAGGCGCGGAACCCGAAGCTTGTTGTCGTGCAGAACCTGCTTGACGTGCTGAAGCTCGGCGGCCAGGTGTTTGCTGTCACAGATCCCTCGTGCTCTCTGCAACAAAGATTTGCCCACGGTAGCTAATTGTGAAGGGTGATGGTGGGATTCACCGTTTAAGTATCGGTTTGTATGGGTCTTTTTTCTATACACAGTGTGACCTACGGTGTTATTAGGATTTCGAATGACTAACACATCTAGGAAAGCTAAAGAATTATTTGCCTCTAACTCCTTAGTAAATTGAATTTTAGAGTTTATGGAATTAAGATGTTCTAAAAATGCAGTTACTTTGTCTGATGGTAAAATTGTGAAAGTATCGTCTACGTACCGCTTGTAGAAACTTGGAGTTACTGGTGCAGTAAGCAGGGATTTCTCCTCAAAGTCCTCCATGAAAATATCGGCGACAATGGGAGATACCGGTGAGCCCATCGCAACACCATCTACTTGCTTGTAAAACTGTTCCTTCCACAATAATTCCACAATAGTACTGACTGATAAAGAACTTTGTTACAAAAAAAAAATAGGCATGCAGACTTTCCTGCGACATTTTCTTTCATTCGTCGTACTGCTAGGTACAGGCGTAATCAAATATCAAAGAAGGTTTTGAAGCAGACAAGAGTTGGCAGTGCTGTCTCAATGTGTATTTCTACATGTATTTTAAATATTTAAAAAAAACAGGCATGCAGGCTTTCCTACGATATTTTCTTTCATTCGTCGTACTGCTAAGTACAGACGTAATCAAATATCAAAGAGGTTTTTGAAGCAAACAAGAGTTGGCAGTGCTGTCTCGATGTGTGTTTCTACATGTATTTTAAATATTAAAAAAAAACAGGCATGCAGGCTTGCCTACGATATTTTCTTTCATTCGTCGTACTGCTAGATACAGGCGTAATCAAATATCTAACAGGGTTTTGAAGCAAACAAGAGTTGGCAGTGCTGTCTCGATGTGTGTTTCTACATGTATTTTAAATATTAAAAAAAACAGGCTTGCAGGCTTGCCTACGATATTTTCTTTCATTCGTAGTACTGCTAGATACAGGCGTAATCAAATATCTAACAGGGTTTTGAAGCAAACAAGAGTTGGCAGTGCTGTATCGATGTGTGTTTCTACATGTATTTTAAATATTTAAAAAAAAAACAGGCATGCAGGCTTTCCTACGAATATTTTTCTTCAACGCCAAGCACTTGGTAACTCGGCGGTTAAAAATTTTATTATTATTTCAGCAGCGCTGGGGGATCGATTTCGATTTACTTTTGCGGTATGAAATTGAAGACGACGATTTGAAATCGACTTAGATCTACCACGGCTTTTTATAATATTATTTAATTTAAAAAATAGATAAGTTGATACAAATTCAAAATTGTTTTGAATTTAGAAACTATGCCTCAAATTAACGTCTTTGTTCCTTTTCTCATTGAGTGGATGTCAACAGCATTGCAACAACCCAAAGACATTTAAGTAGTAGTAGTACCCTATATATTTAAATCTCTTTGCAACAACTACTTCGTCGGATTCTTTTATCGTTGTACTCGTGTACTCTGCGTACATTTATTACATTTATTTAAATTATATCAAATTTATTAATTCGTCAATATTATTCTAGAAATAGTTACGTCTGCGAACAGTTACGCCAAGGAAGACGAAACGACAGTCTCTTTCAATTCTATAGGTAATATTTTTTCTCTAAAATATTTAGTATTTGTCGTTTCATTTGATTTTTTAGTCTACTTCGCTGATGTTTTACCGGTATCTAAAACAACGGTACACAACGTGTACATGTAGACATTTTAATATACAGAAACAGAAACTTTTTTATTCAATATAGATTATAAATAATAATACTTATTGAACGTCACACTTTTGTTTAATTACCACTCGTTCGAAAAATAAATCTCTGTCCTGAGAAGAACCAGCAAGAAACCCAGCAGTACTTTAAAAAAAATAGCTTACAATCTAAATAAATGCTCTTTGTCGTCTACTGTCTGGAAATGTACTCGTACAAGCAACGCCTCTGGATTTTAATTTGTGCTTGTGACAATTACTTAACCAAACCTTAGGTACGAAACTCGATTATACACAAACGGACTTTAATCACATTTTTACAATAAAGTAAAAAAAAAGACCTGCCTTTGTATGGACAACCTAAAAATGTTGTTTTTAATAGAAAACGTAACAAAGGGTATTCGTTTGTTACGGGCGAGACGTACCTAATATTCTTGATTAAGAATAAAAATTCAGATGAGTTGCCATCCATGTGGACCAAGATAAAATGCCTCGTTACTATGATAAGTTATTTTGAACGTGGTAGAGCCATGCTGCAGCTATATTAATAGTAGGTATAGTTGTAGCACGAATGGGTCGGCTCGACCGGGGAAGGATCACGCTCTCACAGAATACTAGCGTATAATAGCAGCTTAATGCTACTGCGTTTCGTATAGTGAGTGCAGAGAATCGGAAACCCTTTTTACTGGAAAAGAGGCATTCCATCTTAGTCCTCACGGCTGACAACGCATCTGTAATTTGATTCGTAGTCGAAGCTATATGTAGATATCTATGGGCCACAGTAACCACTTACCATCAGGTGGACTGTGTGTTCGTTTGTCACACTTATCCTATGAAAAAGCAATTCTAAGATTTTTTTTCAAATCATATATATGTCAGTAACTTATCCGATTTCTGTATTATGCTAACCTGTAAACATTTCACTCTACTGTACTACCCCCAGAGTAGGCTTTATAGTAGCTCAAATGCGTAGGTCCTAAATTTATCGCACTTTCAACGTTTGACAGTTAAAAATATTTGTTCCGCCATCACTTTGAGGTCGCCGTAATTTTCATCTATCCTATATTTCTCACGTCAATCTATTGCTACATTCACTTTATATAAGGGATGGGTTGATAGTTTAGTTTTTAAGCAACTACGACACTAGGTACTATTCACAATGTAACTATGGAACAGGGATATGTTTGAGACTCGGAATAGGTACCCTTATCCTATAAAAACGGTCTCCGGTTCTTTACAATCACTATATGAAACACAACAGCATTTGCTTATTTTGCTGCTTGTTGCTATTTTACGCTGATATTTATTTATTTAACTTCATACATATAGTAGGATATAAGAGTCGGACATAACGCCTAATGCATTCTCTACCAGTCCACCTTTGGTATTATGTGTGAGTGTTGTCCTACCGCTGAAGCCGACCCATTCATGCTACGCAGCGTACCTACTTTGCCACATAGAGTTGGTAATTACAGTCAAATCTAATAAAAAGTTTGTTTTATCGAGAACTTTCCACTGTGTAAAACCAGTTGAAAATGTGTAATTTATTTTCTTACTTACCTTAAAATAAATCTACAACAATATTTATAATTGCTTTGTTGACTAAGACGCTACCTTCAGTTTTAATTAAAGCAAGTTTCACGTGTGTTATTATCGAGGTCGTCTCGTGAAAACATTCAACCTAATTTCTTTACTTTTTACTAATCCATAGTCATGCAATCTTTCCTAGATTATGTACGAGTACATAAAATACACAGCTAGCTACAGCCGGTACTATCGTGAAGACACATTTTGAAATTTTTTTGGAATTTCTTGGTGAAAATGTTATAACAGTCTAGCTGTTCTTCGCAGCTTCGCCCGCGTGGAATTTATTACGGTTGGATTTAATGGGTATTGATTTTTTTGCGAAAAACCTTAATAGTTTTTCTAAAATAAAAGTAGCCTAATTATTTATAACATCTGCTACCTGCCAGTGAATCTCCCGTCAAAATCAGCCATTTCGGAGATTAGCCGAAACAAAAAAAAAATAGAAAGACAAACAGACAAAAATTATCTAAATTAGTTTTTTGTTATAAGTAGCGTATATACGAGTACTTTCATATGCACTTCGTAAAAAGATTACTTTTTTTATTTACCTTATTTTGACATTACAAACAGATACTTCGATTTTATTTCATAGTATGTTATTATGTATTGTTAGCTTTTTTTTTATATAGAATAAGGGTGACAATCGAACACACAATCTACTTGATGGTAAGTGAATGCCGTGGACCATAGACATCATCTCAATTAAGAATCAAAATACAGATGCGTTGTCACCCCTGAGGACTAAGATGGATGCCTCGTTTCCAGGAAAAGGGATCTCCGGTTATCTACACTCACCATACGAAATATAACAGCATTAAGTTGGTCAGTGAGTGTGGCTACATTGCCATAAAAAATTACATGAAAACGCTTAGTCCCAAGCATAGGTCTCTCCTATGTCGTGAGAAGCTTTAACGGATCGTCAGTTTTGTGGTATTTTTTATAGTCCTAATTTTGTAATACCTATGGTTGGAATAAAATAATCAGGTTATGGAAAAGCAGTGGCTTAGCTTTTATCACATTACACGAAGTATTGATTAGTTTTAGGACATATAAAGAAACTTTTTTATTCAATATAGATTATAAATAATACTTATTGAAAGTCACTCTTTTGTTTGATTACCACTGGTTCGGAAAAAACCTCTGTCCTGGGAAGAACCAGCAAGAAACCCAGCGGGACTTTTTTTTAAAATAACAGCTTACAATCATGATGTTACACAAATTAACAACACAACAAATTAGAAATAGCTTGGTAGCGATCACCTCATTTCCAGGGGTTATTATCATCCATAAATTCCTTAATATTATAATAACCCTTTTTATACAAACTTAGTTTAATAAAGTTTTTGAACTTTGAGCAAGTCAAACTTTGTATATTTTCTGGAATTTTGTTGTATCAAAAATCTCTATCTATTCTGAAAAGGAATCTCTTTACAGCCTGTAATATTCAAATGCCAAATTAAAAACGACTAAATGCGGAAGATTTTGATTTACATTGATTTACATAGGTAAACTCTTTTCCTCATTTATCTGAAAATTAAAACTCTGTTAACATGATATATTTTGAATAATAAAAGTTAAGTTACAGCCAATATACGTCACATGGAAATGTCCGCCGTGCTGCACGAATGCTTTGCGAATTTCACGTCTTAGAAATATTTTTTTTTATTTCTCAGATATTCAGGTTTCCTCACGATTTTTTCCTTCGCCGCCAAGCACGTGATAAATCAGCACTTATAATTGCAATTAACAATTTTATTGGTGCCGGAGGGAATCGAACGAACGAATTGCTCGCGTACTGTGAAAATTACAGCAAGCGCTTAGCCCACGAGACACATGAACTACCAAGGCTAACTTTTAAATAATTATTCTGCCTTAAGAAGTGATTTTTTGTGATCTACGTGTCTTGTTTTTTCTCTTACCAAATATTATTTAAATGTTAATTTCATTACGGATTTTTTATTCTCGTCCCTGACAGCGGCCATTTTGACAGTTTGACAGAATTGTGAAAACTCTACAGTATATGTATATTATATCCCACCAAAAACATTCTGTAAAAAACAGCCAAGTCTCGATGGAGCTGCTTGTTTATCTCTAAAAAGTAATGAAATCTAGACAAAGTCGTGCCAAGTCCAAGGTTCCTTACTGCGATTTCTTTATTATTATAGTTAATGTTGTGTGACTTGGCCGTTGAAGGGTACACAAGGGTACAAAACCAGGCGCTACATGACACCATTGCACCAATCTGTCGCCAGAACCGCTACCCATTGACGATGGAAAAGTGCTTCTTGGAAAACGTTGATTGAATAACCAGTCAATTGTAAGCTTGGTATTGGTAATTGGACGCTAGTGTCTCATTTTAGGCGGTTGTTGATTGTGCAACACATGCATTCAGCATTCACAATGCTGACTTCTGCTCTCTTCTTTTCCGAGCGTCAAATCGACCACCGATCTAACATAAAATAGACGTACAGACGGACTTCTATCAATGATTAGAAGTCCGCCTGTACTGGAAATAATTTTTTATACTGTTTGTTTCAAGCTCGCCTATACAAAAGTATTATTGAAATACGCAGCTTTATCAAGCCTACAATTGACTGATTATTCAATCAACGTTTTCCAAGTGGCAATTTTCCATCGTCAATGGGTAGCGGTTCTGGCGACAAATTGGTGCAATGGTGTGTATGCAATGTAGCACCTGGTTTTGTACCGTTGTGTTCCCTACAACGGCCAAGTCACATAACATTAACTATAATAATAAAGAAATCGCAGTAAGGAACCTTGGACTTGGCACGACTTTGTCTAGATTTCATTACTTTTTAGAGATAAACAAGCAGCTCCATCGAGACTTGGCTGTTTTTTACAGAATGTTTTTGGTGGGATTTCACTGCTTTTTGTAGAAACGTGGGCATATTTTTTTTTTTTATTAGATTTTCTTATTTGACACATTTTTTTTTCTTTTTAGTAGTTTTTTTTTTATTATTACAAATCTTTCTTTTCTTTTTTTCCGGTTCTGATTCTTGTACAGTAGCAACAGTTTTTCGTATTGCCTATTCGCGTTCATTATTTAGTCTTTTAGACGGTTTACATGGTTTAATTTCTGAAAGATCGGCGCGGTATTTACGCCTAAGCCGGTTGTATTCGGTGATCGCTGAAGCTTGAGCTTTTATACTCTTGAAGTCAACATTTATGAGGTGCACCCCATGAAGATTGGTTACTCGTGAAAGCGCCACGTAGGCTTGGCCACAAGAGAATATGGAGGTGCCAATGTCCATGAGGGCATTTTTTAGACTTACACCTTGGCTCTTATGAATTGTTAGGGCATACGCCACACAGATTGGGAATTGTTCTCTGTACACGTATTTTTTTTATGTACCAATAGTAGAAGGAGGCATTACCATATCTCTAATACATCTGAGATCTGCTGAGGATACTTCAGAACTTCGATTTTTGACATCAAATGAAGCGGCCCACCAAGATGAATATTTTTTGTAAAGGCGGTATGTCCATCTCTACTAATAGTTTGGTTGGGCTCTTGTGTTTCCCAATCAGGGTCCCCAGGTACTCCAGATCTTCGATTATCCTAGTTTTTATAGTTTTCCCTTTATGTGGCCATTAAACCCTAACTCTGTACCAAATTTCAGCTCTCTGAGTTTATGGGAAGTACTAGTTCTATTCTGATGATCATGAGTGAGTGAGTGTCATAAATGCGAAACTTTGCTTTCGCTTAACTTCGGAACTAAATGACCTATAGACTTGAAATTTTGGATTTTAAGTATGTGATTATAGCTTACTGGATGACGAAAATTTCTGCGTTCTGGTCTTATCCGGAGGTTCTCAAATAGAGGCCTGAAAATGGGGCGAAACGGTTCCAGTAAAGGATGGTACGGCAGTGTTTGCTTCGCGCTCGACTTGGCGGGGGCACTGCCGTGCCCCCCGATTACTAAGACTGAAAGAGCGAACATAATATTGAAATTTACTAAAATGTTGAAAACAAGAGCAGCCTGTACAAAAACCAACCGCTAGCCGCCCGCCCACTAACATATGGCGTTTGGAAGGAAGGGGCGCGAGGCGCACTTGCCTAGACTGCCTACCCCGTGTTTTAACTCGCCTAATTGTTTCCCATTTACATACATTAACGGACAAAAAAGCCGCACAACTGACGCCGTCGACCCACTATGTAAATATAGGATTATATAGTCTAAGGGACCATTAGGGGTACAGAACAAACCCTGCTCATCAATTATGTAACAAAATTGTATTACAGAAATCAATTGACTTTCAATGCTAATTGATTGCATTGAGAACTAGACATACATACCGAATATAAAAAAGAATGAAAATAATTAGTTATAAGTAAATATATAGATGTACGACCGTGTGTTAAGGATGTTTGAGAATCAAGGTT
Source organism: Parnassius mnemosyne (assembly GCA_963668995.1). Classification (NCBI taxonomy): domain Eukaryota; kingdom Metazoa; phylum Arthropoda; class Insecta; order Lepidoptera; family Papilionidae; genus Parnassius; species Parnassius mnemosyne. The sequence goes on along the minus strand of CAVLGL010000001.1, from coordinate 32,926,564 downwards.
TCATAGATTCTGATTAGACGTTGGAAACGATAAACCAACGTGCTGAAGCTCGGCGGCCAGATGTTTTCTATTACAGATCCCTCGTGCTCTCTGAAACAAGAGAGCACGAGGGATCGAGCAAGTATTGCAAGACAACAAGCTTCGGGTCCCACGCCTACGTCAGTGAACGAGTGAAGTCGGCCACAGTCGAGCGTGTGCCTGCTGTACTACCCTATGTCAGAGGAGTCACAGACATGGTTGCCTAAATCTTGAAGCGAGCTTCTATTAAAACATACTTCAAGTTGCCGAAGAAGATTAGTCAATTTTTACCATCCGTCAAGTGTCATATCCCTCTACAAGATGCAGGAGCTTACAAGCTGGATTGTGAATGTAGACCACATCTCTTACATAGGACAAACAAAAAGATCTATAAAAACTCGCGTGAAAGAACATATTGCTGATTTGAAGCACCGACGTTCCGGGAAGTCTGCAGTGTGTAAACATGTTCAAGATCGTCCCAACCATTACATTAGATTTGATAGACCATAAATCTTCGCAAAAGAACACCAATTCCCACCAAGGATGATTCGCGAGGCTATTGAAATTAAAAAACATCCTGATTTCAATAGAGAAGATGGATGGGTGCCATCTGCTTGGGATCCTATAATTAATAAAATTAAATCCAAACTCAAGCATACCACTGCAAGACTTGAAGATACTATAAGCTCATTCTGCGTAGATCGGACCAAAAATTTATATTCGAAAACTGAAGGTAGCCGGGCTATGACATTGGGGCGCCAAAAACCTCAATCCCCCGTGACCATGGGTGCTGTAAAGCATCCGAAACGTCGGAAATTAATAAAAATAAGTTAATTAAACGCGAAAAAATCCGTAAAAGTTAGTTTCATTTAATGTGTAGTCTTCGCATAAATATAAGAAATCATTATTCGGTTTAAGATATTATATTTTGCGTGTCATAACATTATAACGACCTTCTATAGTAAGTGAGATGCATAATTGCGAATATTGCAGACGATTGCTAGTTACTCGTACACGTAACATGTTTATCGAAATTTCAATAATACTCTCAATTATATGATTTATTAAGTAGCGTCCAAATGTAGATAAGACGTTAGTTAGGCCCTCATTATCCTTTCATTTCATTTACTAACTTGTAATTATGAAATAGAATTTGGGCAATTAAATGACGGTGAGAACCGAAAGCTAACAATGGTGGGGTATTATGCTGTGGTAGAACCTAAAAACATGATGTTTAACGTTCTACTCCCATTACAATGTATACGGTAGATGAATATTATATCGGTATAATGTATGCTGGAATTTTTCTTGGAAAGAGGTTATTTACAAGCGGTAAAAGGAAAAATTATTTTAAATTTGTGTTATTTATATAATATTTAATTATTTACACAGTTTCCAGGAGGTAAATGGAGCAAGATTTTAACTGAACTCAACCCTGCTGGTTTTCAAAGGTTTTTAAAGGATTTTTATGAATTTTCACACCTCAATCACCAAAACATGTAATACTCGTAATTAAAATAAACGACTGGAAAAATGTAATCAGCTCCTATAATATATTTTGTCTTTAGCTTTTTCTGTGTGTCACAAATAAAAAGAGTTATATAGAGCATCTGACTATCTATATCCAACTAGTGAGAACAAACTTATTAATTCAAAATGACAGACCGTATAAGCCAAATATGGAAAAATGATAACAAAATCTGATCAACTTTTTTTTCAACAACAGAAGGTTGAATTTTCATACATGGTAGAGCCATGCTGTAGCTATATTAGTAGTATAGTTGTAGCACGAATGGGTCGGTTTGTTCGGCGAAGGATCGCGCTCTCACAGAATACCAGCGTAAAATAGCAGCTTAACACTGCTGTGTTTCGTATGGTCAGTGCAGAGGACCGGAGACCCTTTTTACTGGAAACGAGGCATTTCATCTTGTTCCTCACGGGTGACAACGCATCTGCATTTTTTTTTGACAATTCTTTATTGAGGATAGATGTAGATGTCTATGGGTCACAGCAACCACTTAACTTAACTTCATATGCTCGTTTGTCACCCTATCTTATAAAAAAATATCATCATGCTATGAAAAGGTGTATCAAAGGTACGGCAAATAATGCTACGATTACTAAAATCTTCGACAATTAAAGAAAATCGTCCTTTCTATATAAGAATCTCATATCTAGCAGCGAACTTTATATATTTCCACCTATGTGCTGACTCATCACGATATTTCTGGAACCATAAGGCCCAGATACATGAAATTTTGTAGGAATATTCTTTTTCTACCAAAAAGTAGGGAAAGAGGGTTGCGGGAGCGTTAATTAAAAAAAAATCATAATTCTAAACTTATAGGTATATTTTTTTTTGTGTTTTTGAGTGGGGTCCCTGGATTGTTTAGATACACAATCAGACCCGGTAGGTGGCGCTTTTGTAAAGATCCAAAAATCATCCGTGCGAAACCGGGGCGGATTGCTAGTAGATTAATAAAGTATATTAATACAAACGTTGAAAACATTTCACAACCACATAGAGTCATTAAAATTAGATATATAATGTACAATATCTAGTCTTTTGATTATAAGGGAGTGCTCAGATCTAAATCACTGCTAATGCTTATAACCTAACGTCTAATATAACCATTTTTACGTTATATAAATTTCAGAGCAACGCTGCTAACGCATGACACTTTAAAAATTATTTCATAACATAAACGAGAAAAATAAATGTCGTAATATAAAACATTATTTTTTCTTATTTCACAAATTTTGTTTAGATTACTTCGTAAATATTGCAAAAGACCTAATATTAGTATCACTCGTCTATGTCATGTCATATCGTCAATTCTTACTAAATTTGCAGATTCCTATAAACACCCACGGGGTATATCGGGGTGATGAGTTATACAACGTCATCGGCAAAATAATTACTTTAATTGAAGTGCTCAATAATAACGGGTGTTGAATTCCGGTCATTTATTAACAAACCTTAAATAATTTGCAATATAATATTATATTACTGCTATATAGTAAATTTCCGAACTGAGAACTGAGTTTCGACTCGATCGAAATATTACTATCCCTTATAATTTTTTAAGAACGTAACAAATTCAATAAGGACCAATATAAGATCCCTAATGATCGGTTTACCCCACGTCGAAAGTCTACAGTTAGACGGACACAATAGCTCTCCTATCGGACCGAGATCAAACAAAGGCTACTTAAAACTGTTCTTAATCGTTATTTCACATACTGCTTTTAATGACGAACGTTACATGCATGCATACGTATAAGACGTTTCTCTAAAAGTAATCTAACGCTCTGCCGTAATAGTACAGTGCGCAAAAGAATTATATTCTTCTATTGTATCGTCTGACTTGTTCGGACTTCTCCTAAAATGCTCAATTCATCTGCACTCGGTACTCTCGAAGGACAGAATTTGGTCCTACACTTGCCCTAGAGCCACTGTAGTTATTCCATATCATCAGTGTCACTGGAAAAACTTCCCTGGTTTTTGTTTCAAAGAGTATCAAAATTAACCAATAAAATGCCGACGAGTTATTCGTGAAAGGGTGCATGTATCCATGGATATTTAAGTAAAACTCTTCTCGAGGAAATGTTAATAAGCTTAAGGCAGTTCTTGCTTGGGAATAGAACAAATAGAGTAGAACAGTAGAGGAAGTGAGGGAAAAATATAGCAAATTTTATGAAGCGTTTGTCTCTCCTTATGCATTCACGCCAAAGGAGATTAACTTTAAGATTAATTGTGATTTAAGTAAATGGTGTTGTATTTTTTAAGGTAATTTGTTGTAAATTAACTTAAAAATCAAATTCAATAATTTGTAAAATAATTTGCACCGTTACGTGTCTGTGACTGCCTAGTAGGATGTAAGAATATCCATTACCTCATATCGCACCGTGGGTGTTGTGATAGGCAACAGAGGGAACAAACTAGGAGATAGGTGGTAGTGTCTTCCAATTAACAACTAAAAAAACTGCGGTTGCCAACCCGCTTGCCAAGCGTGGCATCTGTGACAAATTTCCCTTGTATATGTTCAGCTGTGCGATTTGTTTTAATTAAAAAAATCTTTTGAATATTATGTTGAGCCAACCTGTAACTAATGATGTACAAACGACCGATAAATGAGCATTTGATGATACCGAAATACAATCTTCTAAGCTGGTGAGGGGGTGCAGTATCTTTTTAAACGTGAATGTAGAGAACTTGCGTCCCTTGTTACTGATAATGAGGCATTTCATCATAGTCATCAGGGGTGATATAAAAAAAGCATCCAATTTCGATTGATAAGACGGTTTCGTATTAACATCTGCTTTGATTCCCATAATAAATAAGACTACACCCAAACCCAAGCATATCACTGCAAGACTTCAAGATGATATAAGATTGTTCTATCGTATTTGACAGCTAGAGGTAGCCCTGGTTTTCTATGATATTAGAACGTCAAATTACGTCAACTTCCGTGACCATGGGTTCTGTAAAGCACCCGAAAAGCTGGTAAATAATTTCATTAAATGTGTAGTGTTCGGGTAAATATAAGAAATTATATGGTATCTGCATTTTGATTGTTAATATTTGATAGATGCAGGTATGTAAGTATGTAGGTATTATAAAAAAAAACTACGGCATTGGCATCGTATTTCCACAATTAAGCAACTCTCCCCGATTAATTTAGCCCTAGAAGCTCATAGGCTATGCGCTCGTTGTAAATTTCACAGTACGTGAGTAATCCGGGTTATATCCCCGCCAGCAAAAATGAAATTGTTAATTGCAATTTTATATACTGATTTACCATGTGCTTGGCGGTAAAGGAAAACATCATGAAGAAACCTGCATGTCTGAGAAATAAGAAAATAAATGTATCGAATACTTGTGAAGTTCGCCACCACGCATTGAGGCAGCGCGGCTAATATTGCCCTAAAACCCTCTCAGAAATGAGAGGAGGCCTGTGCCCGTAGTAGGCTGTAACTAACTTTCAGTGACGCTCCATTCACTAAGGTCAGGTCACCAAGGTGAAGGTATTGAATGCTATTATAATTTAAGGCTGTAAAACATTCCATCGAAGTAAAAGTGTTTTCATACTTTTTTATTTGTCTTTTATTCGCAGCAAATTTCGATGGACTGCAGACCCCTTTTCAACAAATTAATGTGCAAAATATCTTTGTAACTGTTTCAAAAACTTTGTCAAAATGCATGTAGGGACACGCATAAGTTCCTTTGAACAGATTAAATCTAATATTGCTTAATATTTAAATGGTACAGTGCTAATTGCAATTAAATTCAAAAGTTTTAAGTGCGAGCTCTTTTCCTTTTCATACATTTATTTATTTTCGGTTACATTATTTAAATAGTTAAGTTAATGCAGTGTGAATTGCTAAAAGTTGTTTCTCAGAATCTCATAATTATTTTAAAATAACTATGTCAGAAAGAAAACTGAACATTTTTATGACACGTGCGTCCTCCAATACGCATTGGGGCACCATCAGATAGGCTAATATTAAATTGCAAAGTTGAAAATTATCAAATCACTTCAAGTTATAATACTGTCAAGCTAGAACATAAGAAAACAACGTAATTGTAGTGTTTTTTTTTATAAAACATCGAACTTTAAATATGTAGGGTCCATAGCTTTGCATAAAAGTACAGTGCAGTTTTGCTGGACTGCTTTTATTTGAATAGGTGCTATAACCTGAAACAAAATAATAATACATATTTTAAACATTATTGAAAATTATTTTATATACTGGTCATTAAAATTGGCTCCGAAATCACTCAACGTTATAAATTAAAAAAAAATATTTTCAAATGTTTTTATGTGTTCTAAGACAAATATGTTGCAGTTAAAACACAAAATTTCAGTTATAGTATTTTTCATTCGTTAGTATAATTTGTTCTTCTATCGCTTAAACGTCTCTCAAATGAATGTGATTTTGCTCGCTTCGCGGACTGCACTGGGCACAATGGGTTTCGGAACAGCGATATGCATAGATATGCCGCCAGTGATACAGTTCATGCAAATTAAGAGCACCGCTTGCATTCACACGCACGTAAGTCCCATTGCTTTCCACTTTTAAAGTAAAACAGTGAGAAACGAAACTATGGTTACGAAGAGAAATACAATCAAAATATCAAAAAGTTGAAATATTTTTTATTTTCAACTCTTGTTTTGTTAAATTTGTATTTAAAAAAATTCATTGTTTATCGGAAAATATAAACCTATGCCTACGTTCCTAGAAAAACTTTATACAATACGAGCTGTTCTTAATACAAGTTTCTTTGAGTTAGGGCCTTTAAAACAATAGTCCCTAAAGTTGTTTTATTAAAAAATTACGACTTTACTCATAAAAATATCAACGTCATTTTAAGAATAGCTCTAAGTTGTTTTTCACTAAATAATGATAGAAACATACAGGTATAGAGAAAATTAATACTTAATTTTACCTAAGCGAAAATCAACGATTATAAATAAGGACACTAAAGTGTGTCCCTAAAGTTGTGTCACTAAAGTGTCTTTCGAAAATATTTGACTGGTGGACCAAACCAAAATCTGCTGAACATAGGCCTCTCCCAAGGAACATCACAAAGCCTGGTTCTGAACTACCTGCATTGATCAACTTCCTGCGTCACTTATCAGGACGTGATGTCTCTAGGATAAAATGTGAAGTCCACATTATCACGGCTCAGTATATTATGTAAAGTAAGAAGTAATGTACGTTTACAATTATTATTTTTTACCCTTCGTAACTGTATAATATCGTTAGTTATTTTTAGTAGTTTAGTTATTTTAACCTTACTCCAGTATCTCATCTGCATCTCTAACTAATTGCTTTCATCCGCGATTCGTAAATTCAACTAACTATTGCGCATGATTAAAACTGTTCCAGTTGCGTTCGTGAATTATTCACGTTGCATCTTAGTAGGTAGTTTATTTTTTAATTAGTGGCCGCTTTTCATAGGTCGACTTCGATCAAGATAGCCGTGGTTCATGTGAATGGCTTATAGTTGCCCCGCTGTTGCCTCACGCATCGGGGACTACCTCGGCGATTATATGCAAATGAGATGTCATAACACGTGAATAATTACACCGAGCCACGAATCGCCCTTTTGTACGAGCCGCACAAATTGGATTTACGTGAAAAGCAAGTTTTACCGGCCGCAACGCAAAGTTGACGTATGTATTTGTGGGGTGCTATAACTGTAATCAGTTATAGCACCCCACAAATGTAAATCAGGAGAATATAGACTCTTGCCACTAAGTACGCACTAAAACACTTAATAACTTAAAGTCTTGAATACAAAGTTGCTCAATGCGAAGAAGCAATGGTATAAGGCTAATTGCCGTGGTAACTCAGGGGCTAAACAGTCACCGTTAATCATTCCAAACTCTGCTGTCGATTGCAAGAAAGACGACCACTCAGAATCGTCTTACCAAGGTCCGAGACAATTGAGACCAAGGGGATTAATTTAGACATATGAAAGGCCTTCAATTGGGTTTGGCATAAAGTGATTCTTTTGAAGTTTTCTTCCTATGGGGTTCTCAAAAAGTTATGTAATTGGGGCATTCGACGATGCATGCTCTGCCTCCAAGCCTTGCTTCTTCCACATATCAATGATACTGTACAGAGCTCTGCTGAATAAGTTGAGCACCGCTTGCAAATTTACAAGGCGCACGTTCTACCACAAATGGAATACTGTACCGATCTCTGATCCAGGGCTGGATTGCCCTGTGCTCGTGTACCAACTCCCTCCCGTAGTGACCGCAATCAACGAAGGACGGATTGAATCATTGACGGCCAAACTTTTACCGATCACCTTCATCCATTGGTTATGCGAAGAGACGTTGCATATCTCTTTGCATTTTCTATTGTAGGTAATACGAGTACTATGGAGGAAAGGAAATGATTGGTATCAATTTCTGCTGCTAAATTCTACCATCATTTGTGACAGAATTCTTCCATTCATATCATATCGATGGTTAGCAGTCAACCACCGTGCGTTTTACGAAGAATTAACGCACTATACGTTTTATACGTGGTAGAGCCAGGCTGAGCTATATTAATGGTATAGTTGTATCACGAATGGGTCGGTTCGACAAGGGAAGGACCACGCTCTCAAGAATACCAGCGTAAGATAGCAGCGTAATGCTGCTGTGTTTCGTATGGTGAGTGTAGAGAACTGGGGATCCTTTTTACTGGAATCGAGGCATCCGCGTTTTGATTCTTAATCTAGGATAAATGTAGATGTTTATGGGGCACAGTATCCATTTACCATCAGGTGGACTGTGTACTCGTTTGTCACGCTTATACTATAAAAAAAAACTAACAAATAGTGGAATTTACGTCGTCAGTGGTTTTTCGGACCGATATGACTGAGACTTTTAAAAAAGACGTCTTATCCTTTTTAAATGGCCTGCAACGCTCCTGCTTTTGTTTACCTCCGATTATATTAAAAATCACACGCAAGCAACCCGGGTATTATTCTGCCAGCACCAATGAAATTGTAACATATTGAGAAGACCTGCATGGACGAAGAATAAAATATTTCAAAGACGTGAACGTGACGCACAGCATGGCGGACTTATTACTCCATAAACCTGTCTGAAATGATAGGAGATATGTGTGTGAGTTTAATATAAGATATGAAAGTTTTCTACAAAACTATGTCTTCTATTATGATATGAATGAATAATGTTACTTAACGAAATCTCTTGTAATTAACAATTTTCTTTATCTATTATATTTAACAATTTTTTTTAGTGTGTTTTTAGAGTGCTTTTAGCCGGGATGGAAGATGTGATTTAGATGTGGACAGGCGTGTCGCTGCCGGGAACAAAGTCAATGGTGCCCTGACTGCGTTAGTCAAAAGGCAAGGCGTGGTGAAGAGTGCACGCCTTGCAATACATAACGCAGTGTTGGTACCGACTTTGTTATATGGCAGCGAAACCTGGGTATGCCAGAAGAAGCATAAAAGCAAGTTGAATGCAGTGGAGATGCGATCTCTTCGTAAAATGTGCGGCGTTACCATGGCCGACCGAAAGCGAAACGAAGAGATTCGCAATATGGCAGGTTTGAAAGATGACCTTATCACCAAAATTGATAAGGGCGTGCTTCGGTAGTTTGGGCACGTTGAGCGAATGAGTGAAGACCGAATGGTGAAGAAAATATATAGCGCGAAAGTTAATATTAAAAGGTGTCGAGGTAGACCGAGACTAACTTTCGAAGACCATGTGAGCAAATTGCTCGAAGAGGGTAGGGTCAAGAGTACTCGGATACCTAGACGTGCATGTATGAAGAAGATAATGAATCTGAAAGAAGCGAAAGAGGTATGTAAGGATCGTGACACTTGGCGATCTGTTCTCTCTGGCTACCCCGTCAGGGATTGTGCGTGAAGATAAGTAAGTAAGTTTTTATAATGGAGTCACCGCGTGTATTTCGATCTAAGGTTTAGAGTGTTTCACATATATGATTAAAATGCAGCCTAGAACAAAATACGATTACCTAAATACCAAAATGTAATTTCAACTAACGAGTGGACTACGTTTATTATTCATTTTCATTTTGACTGTATTTCCAAATGATAATATATTGGTACTTGTTTGTAACATTAACGTTACTGTTACCGCCACAGCCTATTAAAAGTCTACTGCTGAAAATAGACCTCTACCAAAGATTGCCTCATAGGGGAGATGTTTGCCATAGTAACCACGTTTGGCAGGCGGGTTGGCAACCGTAGTTTTTATTTGTTATGAAGACGTTGCTGCCTATCTCCTGGTTGTCGCCTCTTACTTATAATATATATATATATATATATATATATATATATATATATATATATATATGGGTAAATAAATATAAATGTATTAAACTCGCACTTAACATAGAACACATACACTTTAAAACACATAATAATTTATAAAACCAGTAAACTAAATAGGTGCCGCGTTGATTTCTACACGCGTCGCTTTTCACGAAATGCCCCGCTGTGGAAATTGCAACCAACGTCGGGGGGCAGCGTGACCAAGCATTTTGCGTTAAGGTGCGCGTGGATCGTTATGCTAATACACTTCTTCTTACAAATCTTTCCACACGATATTTTCTGTTTAAGGAAATATAGATTTTATTAGAAAGTGCAAGAGTTTATTTTCTATTACTCATTCTAGCGGCATACGACGTTTTGTTTTTAAGACGTCCATGTAGCTGCATGTCCACCGGCTGTAGTCGCGATAGCGGGAAAACGGACGGTTGACTACGTTTATGGCTTACCCGCTTGTGCTTAGATTTAAGGCACATACGAGTTTGCAAATGCAGAACATGTACAACCGGTGTGATAAAACGCCATTGTAGTTTGCTAAACAAGGGCATTGTACCTGTATAGTACGACTTACAGCGGCCAATTATATTTGAGAGATTTAGGACGTCAAGTAATTACTGCAATGCTATAGTGATCTTATCGACATTTTTAATACCGAAATAGTTCCATTTATGTGAAGTCATTGTTTATTTTAGTTTCTTATTATTATTGATATTTTATTTGACAGAGAGTAGACTGAACTACGTGGATAGTATCTAGTGTATTTATTATTTACATGGTAGAGCCATGCTGCAGAAAACCGGAGATCCTTTTTACTGGAAAAGAGGCATTCCATCTTAGTCCTCACGGCTGACAACGCATCTGCATTTTGATTCGTAATCGAGGATAGATGTAGATGTCTACTCTATGGGTCACAGCAACGACTTACCTTCAGGTGGACTGTGTGCTCGTTTGTCACCCTATCCTATAAAAAATAGTTAATTAATTAATTAATTAATACAGTTCACATTTATACATAAACACTCACGCCTGTCACCCAGAGGGGTAGGCAGAGACTACGGACTTCCATTTGGCGCGATCCTGACACACCTCTCTCGCCTCTTTCACATCCATATATCTACGCATACACGCTCGTCGGTTAAGGGTACTCCTAATCTGGCCCATTTTCAATGTATCGCCGATCTGGTCGATAAACCTTCGTCTAGGGCGTCCCTTCCCGACCCTGCCGTTCACTTCTGCAACATAAATTTGCTTTGTCACTCTTTCCTCGTTCATTCTTTCTACGTGACCAAACCACCGAAGCATTCCTTTCTTAATCCTTGTCACAACGTCATCTTGCAAACCACACTTTACTCTTATTACACTATTTCTCACCCTGTCATTCAGATTCAGCCCTAGCATACTCCTTAAGGAACGCATTTCTACAGCATTTATTCTACTCTCATGCTTCTTCTGCCAGACCCAACTTTCACTACCATACATTAAAGTGGGTACTAACACAGCATTATGAATTGCCATACGTGCCTTAGTTGACACATTCTGACTCCTCACAATAGCGTGTAGAGCCCCATTCACTCTATTTCCTGCGTTCACTCGTCGTTCTATATCCTTATCATATCTACCATCCCTGCTAAATAAACATCCCAAATATACAAACTCATCCACTTGCTCAATCAACTCCCCTTCTATTCTTATTTTACATAAAGTTTTACTTTCTTCTCTTTCAAAAACCATCACTTTCGTCTTACTTGCGTTCACTTTCATACCCCTTTCTTTCAATGAACAATTCATTAAAGTAACCATCATTTGCAACTCGGCCGCCGACGATGCAAATATGACTTGATCATCGGCGTACAAAAGGCATTTGACGGTTGACTCACCCATTCTCAACCCACATTCTTCAACTTTCAAAGTTTGCAAACAACTGTCCATAAATAGGTTAAACAGCCACGGGGAAGCCACACATCCCTGTCTGACACCTTTATGAATGCCAAACCAGTCCGAGTAGACCCCGTTGATCCTGACACAAGCACTAGAGTCCCTATAAAGAGACCTTAATGCCTGTATCAAGCCAGCGCTCAACCCAAATGAGTTCAGTGTTTGCCATAACACGTTCCTGTCCACTCTGTCATAAGCCTTTTCCAAGTCCAAGAACGCACAATAAACTTTCTGGTTTTTAGCCAAAAACTTCTCCGCTATCATGCGCATGGAAAAGACTTGATCCGTACACCCCATCCCCTTTCTAAATCCAGCTTGCACATCCCAAATTTTTCCATCAGTTTCTTCCATAACTCTTTCAATTAACACCTTAGCATACAGTTTACCCACAATGCTAAGCAAGCTGATACCACGGTAGTTTTTACAGTCCTGCTGCGACCCCTTTCCCTTATATATTGGGACTATAACGGCTTTGCACCAGTCTTCCGGTACCCGTTTCAGTTCCCAACATAAATTAAACAAGGTGTGCAGCAGGCCTGTAACCACACCCTCACCAGCCCTTAGCATTTCGAGTGATACTCTATCATATCCGGCTGCCTTACCTGCTTTCATGCTTTTCATTGCTTTCATTATTTCATCTACACTTATCTCCCTACCTCTCTCCACTTCTTCCGGAATTTCTATTTCACTTATTTCAGACGACTCTTCACTCTTAAACACGCTTTCAAAGTATTCCTTCCATCTCTTTAAATTCGAAACTTCATCATTCAGCATGCAGCCATTCTCGTCTCGTATAGCATTCATTCTAGGCTGTTTTGAAATTCCCCTGGCAGTTCTTACGAGCTTCCAGAACATTTTAATATTTTCCTTGAAGTTATCAGATATCCTTCTATCATTTTTATCTATCCTTTCTTGCTTTTTCCTTTCAACAACTTCTTTTACTCTCTTATTTATACGTCTAAAGTTTGCCTTTTTTCTTTCAATCTCATCATTCATACCGCCAGAATTACCAGCTTTAGTTGCTAGTAAATCTAGCCATGCTCTCTTCTTTGCTTCAACTTCCATCCGTACCTCATCATCCCACCACAACGTATTACTTTTCCTTTCATTCGTTCTCTTACTTACACCGCATACTTCGGTGGCTGCATCCACCAGAACTCTCTTAATATTATTCCATACATTCTTCAATTCTAAATCATTCATACATAATTCATTCAACCCACTTATATTTTCTCTCAGTCTGCATTTATACTTCTCTTTCACACCTTCATCTTGTAACCTCTCTATTCTTATACGCTGTAACGCAGTGGTAGACACCGATGTCCGATGCCGCCAACGTCTGAATAGACCATTAATTCGGCATAAGACCAAGTAATGATCCGTCCCTACGTTGGACCCCCGGTAAACCCTTGTATCTACCACTGCGCTCCTCATTCTTTCATCCACAATTATAAAATCTATCATGCTTCTATCATCCCCTCTTTCCCATGTATACATGTGAATCCTCTTATGGCTAAAGAAAGTGTTCGCCACAAAAAGATTCTTTTCCACACATACGGTGAGGAGGTCTTCACCATTCTCATTTATTCTTTCATCGCCAAACGTTCCTAATATCCTTTCATAACCAGACCTCTTCACCCCCACCCTTCCATTAAAATCTCCTAACATAATAATATTTTCATTTTCCTTACATTTCATCAACACCAGCCTTACCATGTCCCAAAACTGCTCTCTGATATAAGTGGGCTTAGACATATCTGTATATATACATTTATACGGTACATTATATTATATACTAGTGATCCGCACCGACGTCAAACGGGTGATTTTTGTATCTCGACAACGGCGCCACCTACCGGGTCCATATGTGAATCTAAACCATTAAGGGACCTATTCAAATACACACAAAAATTTCATCAAAACCGGTCGAGCCGTTTTTGAGTTTCAGTCTAAGACTAACGGACAGCAATTGGTTTTTATACATAGTTTATATAAAGAGATTTGCATATTATATAATATATCCTTGTAATGGTTTCCTTTGTGAAGAATATAAGAAAATTCTTCACATAGAAAGGCTAAAAAATATTTATTTTTCTACAGACTTAAAAAAGGAGCCGGTCCTCAATTCGACTGTATGTTTTTTTATGTGTGTTACCTCATAACTTCTTACTGGGTGAACCGATTTCGATATTTTTTTTTATTTTAAAGCTGGTGCTTCCCATGTGGTCCCATATATATTGATGATCAAGGTCTGACCAATAGTTTTTGAGTTATTCTTAATAATTTATATTGAAGTCGGTTGTACAAAATTTTTAATTTTAAATTATTATTTTTAAAAATACAACATTTCTGACGATTTTTTCCATTTACTGCGTGATCGATCTCGAGAGCGCTTATCCTCTGACAGACCTGACCCTGCGTGACAGTTTTAAACATTCAATTGATTACAATTTATGAAAAATATTTGTGCTTGTTGTAAATCCATAATATATAAACTCGGTAATATAAAGTCAAATATTTTTAGGATTTAAATACCTAATTTATTATCTTCTGAAGTTTTATTCGTCAAAATGTTTAAAATACAGAAATATAACCAATATACAGTCTCAGCGATCATTACGCACAATACCGTTTTGTTGTTGAAATATTTCACGCAGTACATTACAATAATGTGAAGTACAATGCGAAATCACAATGTAACTACAGATGTGCCTGCGGTTTTGACTTTTTACACTGAAAGAAATTAAATTCATTTTTAATACAATAAATAATACGTTCGAACATTGAAATCGCAAGATTAAATGTCTTGCTACAATACGTTATTTTAAACTGTATTCAGAAAACAGATAGTTTATTTTGATTTTTCCCCGTAATTCTATATATAAGGAAGGCTACAAGTCTTATTATAAAAATTATGCGGTTTTTATTCAATTGGAAAGGTATTTAAAGTTGAATTATTCGACAAGGAACAAGCCAAAGAAAGGTCACAGTTTTAGGAAACATTTATACCTGATTTATGACTGAATCTGAATGACAGGGTGAGAAATAGTGTGATAAGAGAAAAGTGTGGTTTGCAAGATGACGTTGTGACCAGGATTAAGAAAGGAATGCTTCGGTGGTTTGGTCATGTAGAAAGAATGAACGAGGAAAGAGTGACAAAGCAAATTTATGTTGCAGAAGTCTACGGCAGGGTCGGGAAGGGACGCCCTAGATGAAAGTTTATCGACCAAATCGGCGATACATTAAAAATGGGCCAGATTAGGAGTACCCTTAACCTACGAGCGTGTATGCGTAGATATATGGATGTAAAGGAGGCGAGAGAGGTGTGTCATGATTGCGCCAAATGGAAGTCCGTAGTCTCTGCCTACCCCTCTGGGTGAGTGTTTGTGTGTCTCATTCTTTCATCAACAATTATGAAATCTATCATACTTCTATCATCACCTCTTTCCCATGTATACGTGTGAATCTTCTTATGACGAAAGAAAGTGTTCGTCACAAGATTCTTTTCCACGCATACGGCGAGAAGGCTTTCACCATTCTCATTTATACTTTCATCACCAAACGTTCCCAATATCCTTTCATAACCAAGCCTCCTCACCCCAACCCTTCCATTAAAATCGCCTAATATCACAATATTTTCATTAACCTTGCATTTCATTAGCACCATCCTTACCAACTCCCAAAACTGCTCTCGGATGTAAGTGGGCTTAGACATGTCTGGGGCGTAGACCCCTAAAACAAACAACTTCTTTAAGCCCACTTTCATTCGTATCCATAGCAGTCTCGGGCTTACACATTCATACTCTTTTACACAATGACCCATTCTTTCTGAAAGGATGATACCGACTCCCTGGCATGCCCGCTCGGTCTCGTCTACACCATGCCATGTGTAGTGGCATCCTTTCCCTTCCGTTTCGTCTCATTCACACATAACACGTCTATTCCTCTATCATACATCATATCGCATACTTCATCCATCTTATCATTCATTCCTCCACATACATTCAATGTAGCCAGACGGGCTTCCGCAATCCACTTTTCGCCCTTCCGGGGGACAGAACGTGACGGGTGGCGAACCTCGTCGTCGGTTTTCCTCCCGGAGATTCTTCGCACCCCTGCCCCATTAAAGGGGCGCCGGGAACTCGGGGCCATTTCATTAATATTTTGCCTCATGGTGCGAAAGTAAGTTGTGGTATTTTTTACGCCGCTACCACACGGCGAGGAGCCGAGTCAGTTCTTTCGGCTTTGTCGCTCGTTTAGCACCACCCGGGGGACACGTGTAGGGTGGGCCTAGGATTAGGTGGTCGAAGCCTACGGACGCGAGCGACTATAATTATATGTATTATACATATTAAAATATCAGTTTAATAATGTATGAAGTAGTTCTAAAGTAAATATTTTGTATAAAAATTAAGTAATAGCCAACTTCAAGGATTGGAAGAGAAGAATAGAATAATTTCTACATACCTAACAGCTTCTGAAGTCGTGACTTAAATTCTTCTATACATATAGCTTTATACATAAAAATCCCTTCTAAGTTTAATCACAAGCCCAAGGAAAAAACTAGAATGTCGTCAAAATAGTTACATTAAAAAATTCTTACCTACCCTATTTTTCCACCCTTAGGAATGGAGTTTTTTCTCCAACTTATATGGTACCCCCACCCCGCGTCTAGTAAAATCTATTAATAAAAAATAATCATTAAAATCGGTTCACAAATGATGACGAAAATATCGAGTTATATATATGTGCCAGGCAGACGTTGTTCTGCCCTCTCCGATGACCCTGTGTCCTATAAAAATTCTTATATTCGTAATAAAAATATTGAGGGTCACTTACAGGGATAAAAACTATCCTAACTCTCAAGTTGGACCAAACTGCAAAATTTCATTGCAATCAGTTTAGTAGTTAATGAGTTCATCGCGGACAAAAAATGTGACATGTAATTTTTATATATATAAATATAAATATATATATATAAAAAGAACATACAGTCGAATTGAGAAACCTCTTTTTTTAAGTCGACTGAAAGAAGTTTTTAGTACAAACTATCCCTACAGCAACTTTTTTATCTTCGCCTTTTCATCAGCCGGTAAGAGTATGAGTACACGACTGGACATGGGCCTCTCATATTATGACGAGCAGACCTATCGCTTTATCGCCTCTCGGGCCTTAGATGAAATGCCTCATATCCTGTAACTATATACATACTAGTTCTATATAACCTTCAGACCGGAACGCAACAGCGCAGGCACTGCTATTTGACGGCGGAAATAAGAGTGTGGTACATACTCAGAAATGTACTTGACAGAAATGTACTTGTCTATAATATACTTGGCTGAAAAGGAGTCCTACCACTTAAGCTAACTTAAACATTTGCCATAATCGCTGGTAAATATCCGCAGTAGAACCAAGCAACCTACATAGCCCAACGGATTAGTAAGCTGAAATAACGATAGACCGGCCATATAGCTCTAAGAACAATCAACTGATGGGCAAGAGAGGTTCTCGAATCGTAACCTCGCACCGATAAGCGAAGTGTAGGGTGGGCCTCTCACTAGATGGAGTGACGACCTGGTAAGATATGCAGGAAATCGATGGATGCAAGTGGCTCCGGACTTTGTCTTGTGATATTCCTTGGGGGGCTTATGTTCCGCAGGGGACTTATGAAGGGCTGTAATTACGATGGCTTTTTTAACAAAACGTTTGAAAAGTTCTAGTTTAAAAAATTTCCTTTGTCCGACTTGAAATATCATAGATAACTTTAATTTGGTTCCAGATAGTGAAAATTAACCTTTTTATATCTATTCATAAAAGCACGGCTAGAATTCGGAAGGGATTTTAGGAATGATACGCGATAAGTAGAATAATAATAATAACAGTAATAAAAAACGTCAGTAGCCTAATGGCAGGACGCGGACCGCGAACTCGAAAGGTCGTGGATTCGAATCCGCCATGCGACTACTGTCGTGAACCACTTCTAAGTTCTAACACAAGCATTTTAAGCTTACCAGAAGTGGTTAAAGGGAATATTAGTAATGTTTAATAGCATTACTAGTTGAATAAAACTATTTTTTTTTACGGATTTTATCGCGTTTAATTAACTTGTTTTATGTTCCCGACGTTTCGGTTGCTTTCCAGCAACCGTGGTCACGGGGGACTGAGGTGATTGACGTCCCGATGTCAAAGTTAACCCGGAGTACCTTCAGCTTTTTACTCCGGGTTAACTTTGACATCGGGACGTCAATCACCTCAGTCCCCCGTGACCACGGTTGCTGGAAAGCAACCGAAACGTCGGGAACATAAAACAAGTTAATTAAACGCGATAAAATCCGTAAAAATAGTTTTATTCAATGTGTAGTGTTCGCGTAAATATAAGAAATCATTAGCATTACTAGTATTTTTTTTAAAATCTAATAAAGTCAGAACATTACAATAGTGCTACTCAAAAAAAAATCTCACTTTATGGGTTTCTTATCAGAACCTCCAATTTTAAATATTTCTGGTTTCTTAGACACGTGGAAGAGTCATAGTAGCACAGGCTGATATAAACTTTGTAATAGTTTTAGATTTTTTTTAAATTTATAATCAAAAGCAAACAATGAAAGGTTTTTTCGTGTTATTTTTCACACTAATGGCTATAAACGGAACCCAAAAGCAATTTATAAAACCGCTAAACGGTCGCTCTCACACCGTGAGTTTTACGACACAAAAGTCGAAAATGTGTTGCGAGATGAACCTCTTGTGGTTACGACGTTTGATCTGTAATTAGGGTGCTTAATAGCATAATAGCTTCGTGTAACGGTTAAAATCTGATAGCATTGTGTTTTCAAGTATTTTACTCTGCGGCTTCTTGAAAGCCGTGAAAGAAATTATAATTAACGTGTGTCGTTTAAATTTTGCCTGTTTCAATCACGTTTACCTCTAAACGTCACGCTTTCGGTTTTGTTAGATGCCTTCTAATAGATCACTTATTATTGCTGCTTTTAAATTATTACCCTATTATTTAATAAAGTAATAGCGGTTAAATTATGAAGTTGCCGTTTTAATGCAGTGGCCACTTTGAATTTAAATTAAATCTGAATGGTCCAAGATTCGTGACTATAACTTTTTACACAGAAAAGTTTCCCTTTTTACTGAAATGAGGCATTCCATCTTAGTCCTCACGGGTGGCAACGCATCTGCATTTTGATTCGCAAACGAGGATAGATGTAGATGTCTATGGGCCGCAGCAACCACTTACCATCAGGTGGACTGTGTGCTCGTTTGTCACCCTTATCCTATAAAAAAAAAACTTAACTTTACCATTCTAAGTTCGATTATTGATTATTTTACTTGCAATATTTGAGATTAACTTTTTAGAGCAGAGATATTTAAAATTGGAGTAGTTTTACAAGACGAGTTACGACGTGACTCTAATGCATCAGACAGTTCGCAATATCAATGCTGCGTTTCGAGATGATACGACTTGCGAAGGCAATATGAGTTTGTGGTTCAATCGCTTTCACTTAAAAATTGGACTTGAAAATTGGAACACGAGAAAGACAAGACATTAAGAATTAAATAACTACGAATTAAAAGTAGGCTATTGTGGAAGCCGATCATTATCAAGCATCCAAAGAAATAGCGTCATGGTTTGATTTGACGTTAGTTTAGACACAAAATATTTACTCAATGGCACCACTATGGTAAAATAAAAAATAAACTCGAGGACTATTTGCCGAGGAGTATTACTATTGTATGTAGTTACAAAAATGAATGCTTCCTTACTTACCTGGCTTATCGTGGTTACTGTGACTATTAATATTTACTAAGTTGCTGTAAATTGAAACCCTCCTACAGAAGTGGATAAAACATACAAAAACGATGACCCTAATTATCATAAGATTCCATATCCTATATCTTAACGCTGGTATCTTCTAAACGTTTAATTTAAAACATTCAAGCGACTCATCGTTCTGTTCTGTTATCAAATGTACAATTTTCACTGTTAAATTCGTAAACTTTTTGCTGAATGCCGGACATATCCCTGAGGCAGGTGTGGTCGAGCTCGGCCCAGCTCCCCCGACGACGCTAATGAACACAATGAAGACGTATTCTTACTGTATCCGGCGTTGATCGATTGATTTACTCGCTGCCACCGCGCTCGAGCTTTTTGTATTCGAATGTCGCTCGATATTTGCATATCGGAGTCGCGCCGAGACGAATTTCAAATAAGAAGTACGACGAAGCCGCAATGTGCTAGATACCTTGCTGAGGGGATGTCACAATTTACATATTATGACAGGATTCTTGTGTATGAGTGACTGGATATACGTGTCAATTTAACGAACTCGTCCGGGCGAAATATTACAGTTTGATCGTAAGTCAGTGAAAAAATTAACATTTCTTTCGTATATACATAAATCAGCTATGGTGGTTCGAGGAGGGGCCGTGCTTAAAGTTTAATAATTTGAGAGCATCCTTATTTCGTATAGAGCTATCTCGCGAAAATGAAATTTAAACACTAAAAAAATATAGGGTATCTAAATATGTACTTGCAAAATGAAAATATTCCCAGAATAAGTCTAGTCACTTATCTCTGGTATTCTATAGAAATGTGAACGTAGCGCACTCATTCTTCACTTTCATAGTTGCAGAATGTGTCGGCTCGACCGGGGATCGCGCTCCCACAGAATACCAGCATGAAACTATTCCCGAATGGTAAATGTGGAGAACCGCTGGAATCAGGTGGAACGTTTGCTCGCTTGTCATCCGTATTCAATTTAAAAAACTCCCTCTCTTTCTTTTAAGCCGACTACAAAAAAAATTCTACCATGTGTTTTTTATGTTTGTATGTTACGCGATATTTTCGTCGATTGTAAACCGAACTTAATCATTATTGATGAAAAAACTAATATAATAAAAAGCAAAAGTCGTCTGGATAGAATTAAAAGGAATAAAATAATTGATGAAGTTAAAATTGATAAAGTGTAGGGCTTTGGTTCTTCTTTACACTTTTTTTCTGTCTTAGCACCGATTTTAGATCAGAAAATTAATTTTACTAGGCGCCTTTAAAAAAAAGATATGGATCTCAGTTTGGGCACATGAGGTTTGAGTGTATATTTTTTGTATGTAAGTTGTAGGACGCGTTAGTCAATTGTGAACCGATTTTGATGACTCTTCTTTTGTTACGTAATCCCATTTTTTTTACGTATCAATGCTTGATATTTACCTGCTGGTAAGTGGTGATAAAGCCTTAGACGGTAAATCGCACTGTCTTATCGTAACTAAAGCCTATTCACTATTGCCTTGAAGACGCCTAGATTGTATTTGGACGGAAAGATAGACGTTGGCAAATTATTCCACTCCTTTGCTGTACGCATTACAAAAGACGAAGCAAACCGTTTAGTTCTAATGCGTGGAATATCGACAACAAAGGGGTGAAGACCCGCCGACCGCCGGTAGTCCGATGATGGAAAGGAGAGGGAGGAATTAAAGCGTGTAATTCCTGCGCACACTCACCGAAATGCATCCTATAGAATACCGAGAGAATGACTACTCTGCGCCTGTGCTCGAGGCTATCAAGATTGGTTTCAACCAAATCAAGGTCACCAATGAGCCTCTTAGCACGTCTCTAGACTAAGTCCAATGCTGCCAGGTGGCATTTTGCAGCACCAGCCCATATAAAGCAGCAGTACTCCATGCACGGTCGGACTTGCGCTTTACATAAGGTAAGAAGCTGCCCCGGCGTGAAGTAGTACCGCACCATTGCAAGGACACGAAATTTCCTTGCTTTGGCTCTGGACTCATTGAACTGCCCATAGTTGAGGTTCAGAGAAAATTTAATCCTTAACAACTGAAGGCGATCATAAGTTTGGAATGTATTTCAACCCTAAAGGTGGCATAGGGAATGAAATGCTGAATGTGACTATTTAAACGGCATTCAGATCGTAATATTTCTTAGTCCACTCAAAATTAGTTAAAAAAGCAATTTGAAATAAAAGCCGTTTTCAAAGAATTAAAAAGAATAATATAATTTCAAATACAGGATTCGGAGCTAAATCTTATACCTAATAGAATTAAAGATTCTTATAATAGTATTAAAAAAAAAACTCTAAATCTTCAGAATGTGGAATTATTTTATTCTTTAAAAAGCTGAAAGGCTGGATTGCGGTTAAAACTGAATACATACGACATTACATTACAAATACTTACCGTATATTTACGCGATAGAATCACGCTGCAACTGGAATGTGTCGGCTCGATCGGGGTCGCTCTTACTTCTGTAACTTCTTCTTATATAATATACTTATTTTTCTACAAGCGTGTAACAGCAGAGTACTACTGCTGCATTTTGTGTGGTGAGTGTATGTGAGTGTAGAAATAAGGCATTCCATCTTAGTGGTCGAGAGTGAAAACGCATCTGCATTTTAATTCTTAATTGAGGAATAGATATAATAGTGCCGTGTAGTGGCGGTCAAGAATATCCACTACCCCATATATTCCCGTGGGTGTCGTAAAAGGCGACAAAGGGAAACAGGCAGGAGATGGGCAGCAGCATCTTCCTGATAGTAGCCGAAATTACAATAAAAAAACTGCGGTTGCCACCCCGCTCGCCAAGAGTGGCAACTATGGCTATGATTAGAGCAACAAACAGACGGCCCCCAGTCCCCGGCGGCCCCGCTATTCCTGACTACGGTGGCGACCATGGTAACGGCGGGGCAGGGGGTGCTAAGAATCTCCGGTGGAGGTTCGGTTGACACCTTAGACGACTCGACCTGGCAACGTACAACGCACGCACCCTGAGGACGGACGAGAAGATCGTGGAGCTGGAAGAAGAGATAGACAAGTTACGCTGGCATATTATAGGATTATCCGAAGTCCGAAGAGAGGGGGAGGACACGGTAATCCTCGAATCCGGCAACTTGCACTATCACCGGAAGGGCGACCATCTGTCCCAATGAGGTGTCGGATTTATCGTCCACAAGTCTCTCGTTAACAACGTTGTAAAGATCGAGAGTGTGTCGACGAGGGTTGCGTACCTTATACTCAGAATCATACAGGTTTACGCACCAACCTCGGCACACTCCGATGAGGAGGTGGAGGAAATGTATGAGGATATCTCTAGAGCCATGCATTCCTCCAAAACCCAATATACGGTGTTAATGGGAGACTTCAATGCAAAACTAAGCACAAGAAAGAACGGTGAGCTGAAAGTAGGGAAATTTGGAATAGGGCAACGGAACCCAAAGGGCCAGCAACTGGCCGACTTCATGGAGAAAGAGGGACTCTTTATGATGAACTCTTTCTTCCAGAAGCGGCCCCACAGGAAGTGGACCTGGTCGAGCCCCGACGGTTCGACAAAAAATGAGATTGACTTTATTATGACGACCAGACGACAACTGTTCAGTGATGTCTCCGTGATCGCGAGGGTGAAAACTGGTAGCGATCACCGAATGGTTAGAGGCACACTGAACCTAAACGTTAAATTGGAGAGGTCTCGTCTAATGAAGTCAACGCTCCGTCCCCCTCGTGCTCTGTTCCAAAGTCCTGAAACCTTTCAGCTCGAGTTACAAAGCCGTTTTCAGTGCCTAGAAAACTGTAATGAAGTGGACGATATGAATGACAAGCTTGTGGAAACTGTCCATGCGGTCGGAGCTAAATTCTGCAAGACCCGCCGCAGAAGAACACAAAAACTCTCCGATCACACTCTTAATCTCATGGCTGTTAGACGCGAGATGAAGCTACATTCTTCAACAGATTTGACAGCATACAGGAAACTGAACAGACAGATCTCCAAATGCATGCGGCGGGACTTACGCAACTTCAATACGGCTTGTATTGAAGAAGCGATCGAGCGAAACCAAGGCTCCAAAGCCTTTGCCAGAGATCTGTCTGCCAGAAAGAGCCAACTGTCAAAGCTGAGGACCGAATGTGTTAGCATCGTTTCCGGGGCACCTGAGATTTTGAGTAAGATTGAGAGGTTCTATGGGCAGCTGTACACGTCATTGTTGGAGCCACACGCAATTGTGAGTAACGATCCAAGAGCGAGTCTTATCCGACACTATTCCGAAGATATCCCGGACGTCAGTCTGAGCGAGATTAGAATGGCTCTCCAGCATCTTAAAAACGGCAAGGCCCCAGGCGAGGATGGAATTACAGCGGAGCTTCTGAAAGCGGTTGGAAAACCGGTACTTGAAGTCCTTCAGAGGCTTTTTAATTCCGTCCTCCATGGTGACATTGCACCGGAGGCGTGGAGCGGAAGTGCAATGGTCTTGTTCTTCTAGAAAGGTGACAACGCTCTCTTGAAGAACTACAGACCGATTTCCCTTCTTAGCCCCGTCTACGTGCTGTTTTCGCGAGTCATTACGAATCGTCTCGCGCGCAGACTTGACGACTTCCAGCCTCCCGAAAAAGCTGTTTTCCGAAAAGGCTTTAGCACCATAGACCACATACATACCCTTCGGCAAGTTGTACAGAAGTCCGAGGATTACAATTTGCCACTATGCCTAGCGTATGTGGACTATGAGAAAGCCTTTGATTCTGTCGAAATTTGAGCGGTGCTGCAGTCCCTTCAGCGGTGCCAAGTTGACTGTGGGTATATCAAAGTGCTGAAGTGCTTGTACAGTAGAGCTACGATGGCTATCCGAGTACAGAACCAGAGTACGAAACCTATCCAATTGCAGAGAGGTGTAAGACAGGGTGACGTTATATCCCCGAAACTCTTCACCGCTGCATTGGAAGACGTTTTCAAGTTTCTGGACTGGAAAGGATACGGTATTAACATCAATGGCGAGTACATCACTCACCTTCGATTTGCTGACAATATAGCTCTTATGGCAGAATCGCTGGAGGATCTAAGCACCATGCTCAATGACCTCAATAGTGTCTCCCAACGGATAGGTCTTAAGATGAACATGGACAAAACAAAGATTATGTTTAATGTCCATGTCACACCTATGCCGGTAGTTGTTGGGAGCACTAAGCTCGAAGTTGTTGACGAGTATGTTTACCTGGGACAAATAGTCCGACTAGGTAAGTCCAACTTCGACCGAGAGGTCAATCGCCAGATTCAACTCGGTTGGGCAGCGTTCGAGAAATTACGGCACATCTCCTCGTCAGGTATACCTCAAAACTTGAAAACGGGACTGTACAACCAGTGCGTGTTGCCAGTGATGACATACGGAACTGCGACATGGTCCTTCACTGCTGGCCGGATGAGGAAGCTCAAGGTCGCTCAGCGAGCTATGGAGAGGGCTATGCTCGGTGTTTCTCTGCGTGATAAACTCAGAAATCAGGATATCCGCAGTAGAACCAGAGTGACCGACATAGCCCAACGGATTAGTAAGGTGAAGTGGCAATGGGTCGGCCATATAGCTCGAAGAACCGACAACCGATGGGGAAGAAAGGTTCTCGAGTGGCAGCCTCGTACCGGCAGGCGAAGTGTTGGGTGTCCCCCCACTAGATGGAGTGATGACCTGGTAAGATATGCAGGAAGTCGATGGATGCAGGTGGCTCAGGACCGTGCTTTGTGGCATTCCTTGGGGGAGGCCTATGTTCAGCAGTGGACTTATGAAAGGCTGTAATGATGATGATGATGAGGAATAGATGAACTGAGCTCGTTTGTCACCCTTATTCTATAAAAAGTGAGAAAAACACCGAGTTCAAATAATCACTATTCCAAGCAGTTTTTGCTGTTGCATGTATGGGCCGGCTCGAGCCGGGTTGGTACCACGACCTCACAGAATACCAGCGTGAAGTAGAAGCTTTGCTTCTGCGTTTCGTCTGGTGAGTGCAGGTGGCCGGAGGCCCAATTCCCCCCCCCCCCCCCCCCCCCATCAACATGGTAGCGGAATTACACGAAGAACTACCCCAGGAGGGTACCAGCACCCCTGGAGAATCCCTCGCTGAGCATCCACGACCATGTTCCGATCCTGAGCGTGGGTGCTCAGGCTGCCCCGCGTATTCTGGGGGGGGGGGGGCAAAATTCCGCTCAAAAGCATTACTGCTAGGGGCAA
This sequence comes from Parnassius mnemosyne, assembly GCA_963668995.1. NCBI lineage: Eukaryota > Metazoa > Arthropoda > Insecta > Lepidoptera > Papilionidae > Parnassius > Parnassius mnemosyne. The sequence continues at coordinate 32,900,788 of CAVLGL010000001.1, read as the reverse complement.
ACTGAGCAAGAACACCAAGGCGACCCCTGCCACGCTATCCGTGAATTTCTGCAACATCAGGGGACTTCACTCTAACCTAAACGCCGTCCACTACCATCTCGAGACGGCGAAGCCGGCCTTGCTCTTTCTGACCGAGACGCAGGTTTCCTCTCCGGCTGATATTTCGTATCTCTCCTACCCGGGGTACAAATTGGAGCATTCCTTTGTGCCTCGGGCTGTATGTCAGAGAGGACATCTGTTCTCGACGCCTCGGCAGTCTTGAAGGTTCGGACCTGTCCATCCTTTGGCTACGCGTAGACAGCGACGACCATCCGCGCGTCTACGGGTGCCTCTATAGGTCCCATAGCGGTAATGCCGAAACAGACCGACTCATTGACCACGTCCAAATGGCTACAGATTTCTTGCTACAACAGGTCCCATCCGCAGAGATCGTGATCCTTGGCGATTTTAACGCCCACCATGCCAAATGGCTCGGTTCACGTCTAACCGATCATGCGGGGAGATCTGTTTATGACTTTGCCTTGGCATATGGTCTGACACAACTGGTTACTTCGCCTACGCGGATTCCAGATGTGGAGGATCATACACCTTCCCTGTTGGACCTTCTGCTGACCTCTCATCCGGACGGATATCAGGTTTCCGTCGATGCCCCTCTCGGCTCTTCGGACCATTGTCTGATCCGGAGTGTAGTGCCACTCACGCTCCCTTCGCGGTTGCGTTCTGCAGGTTGCCGCCGTGTTTGGCATTACAGGTCGGCGGATTGGGACGGAATGCGGTCTTTCTTTGCATCCTACCCATGGTGGCGGGTTTGCTTCTCGCCGGATGATCCCAGCGCTGTTGCTGACTCTGTCACTGATGTGATGCTACAGGGAATGGAACTATTTATTCCGTCATCTGTGGTACCCATCGGAGGCAGATCTCAGCCTTGGTTTGGTCGCTCCTGTAAGACTGCATTACGTAGTAAGCAGGAGTGTTATCAAGCCTGGGCTGCGGCTTCGGCGACTCGGGATGTAAATACCAGCACATTTAAAAAGAAGTATAACTTCGCCTCCAGGTCCTTCAAAAGAGTTATTGCCAAGGCAAAGTCGGAGCACATAGGCAGAATTGGCGAGAAACTAGTTCGCCTTCCTTCGGGAACCCGTGCATTCTGGTCTCTTGCCAAGGCTGTCCAAGGGAATTTCTGTAAGCCATCACTACCATCTCTGCACAGGGAGGATGACTCACTGGCCCATGACGCAAAAGACAAAGCCGAACTTTTAGGCTCCCTTTTTGCGTCCAACTCGACTCTTGATGACGGGGGGAAAACACCGCCGACCATCCCGCGGTGTGAGTGCTCCATGCCGGATGTGCTGTTCTCACAGCGCTCGGTTCGCAAAGCACTGCTCTCCCTGGACATCCAGAAGTCGAGTGGGCCTGACGGAATCCCCCCAATTCTGCTGAGCACGTGTGCTCCGGAGTTGGCACCGGTCCTAACGCGTCTTTTCCGGTACTCCTACTCCCAAGGCGTAGTCCCGAATTCATGGAAGACAGCTTTTGTCCACCCGATCCCTAAAAAAGGCGACCGCTCAGACCCATCCAACTATAGGCCTATCGCGATCACCTCCTTGTTCTCCAAAATAATGGAATCCATTATTAACTGCCAGCTCATCCGGTACCTTGAGGATCACCAGCTGATTAGTGACCACCAATACGGTTTTCGTCGGGGTCGATCAGCTGGTGATCTTCTGGTCTACCTGACCCATAGATGGGCGGAGGCAGTAGAGTCCAAGGGGGAGGCATTGGCCGTTAGTCTGGACATTGCGAAGGCCTTCGATCGGGTTTGGCACAAAGCGCTTCTTTCGAAGCTCCCTTCCTATGGGCTTCCCGAGAAATTGTGCAATTGGATCACCAGCTTCCTTGCAGATCGGAGCATCAAGGTCGTTGTAGACGGTGCATGCTCTGACTACAAGCCTATTAACGCTGGTGTTCCACAAGGCTGTGTGCTATCACCAACGCTGTTTCTTCTGCATATCAATGATATGTTGCTAACTGGTAACATTCATTGCTATGCGGATGACAGCACTGGTGATGCTCTATACACCGGCCGTGCCAATATTTCTCGGGAAAACGTCGCTGAGTACCGGAACAAACTTGTGTCTGAAGTCGAGTCTTTGCTGAACAAAGTCTCGGATTGGGAGCGACTAAATCTAGTCCAATTTAATCCTCAGAAGACACAAGTTTGCGCGTTTACCGCTAAAAAGAATCCCTTTGTCGTATCTCCTCAGTTTCAAGGCACTCCCCTTCTTGCCTCAGCCAGTATCGGTATCCTCGGAGTCGACATATAGAGTGACGTGCAGTTTCGTGGTCACTTGGAAGGGAAGGCCAAATTGGCCTCTAAAAGGCTTGGCGTGCTCAGCAGAGCGGGACAGTATTTCATGCCGGCACACTGCCTGCTACTTTACAAGGCGCAAGTTCGGCCTCACATGGAATACTGTTCCCATCTCTGGGCAGGGGCTCCCCAGTGCCAGCTCCTTCCACTTGACCGCATCCAACGCAGAGCGACTCGAATTGTCGACGACCGAGCCCTTTCCGATCGGCTCGATTCATTGGCACTGCGAAGAGATGTTGCATCCCTTTGCATTTTCTTTCGCATCTACCATGGGGAGTGCTCTGAGGAATTGTTCGGATTAATTCCAGCCGCCAAATTTCACGAACGCACATCGCGGCAGAACTCCCGATACCATCCACACCATCTGGATGATTGGCGGTCCACCACTGTGCGATTTAGAAGATGTTTTCTTCCTCGCACGACCTCCTTGTGGAATCGATTACCATCAGCGATTTTCCCTAACCGATACGACTTAGGGACCTTCAAGAAAAGAGCGTACTCCTTTTTAAAAGGCCGGCAACGCATCTGCGATTCCCCTGGTGTTGCAGTTGTTCATGGGCGGCGGTAGTCACTTACCATCAGGTGAGCCGCATGCTCGTTTGCCCCCTCTCCTATAAAAAAATAATAGCATAGCCTCTATTTTTTTCCTTCCTTTCGATAATATCTTAAAAAGTAGATTAAAATGATCTGGTTCACGAGTAGAGGAATTATATTTTAGATTTCTCCGTATAATTTGCTTTTTTGACACCTCATAGTCTACCTAACATTAAAATCCAAATTAGGCTTTCAAAAACTACAAAACACCGTGATTCTTACAGAATTCTGCAGTTAAGTATATTAATGAACTACAAATAAAATGATTAAAGATATTTGCGAACACGTATCCATTTTAATATTTAAGGTAGGCAGCTGGATTTACAACAACATATTAGAAATTTAGATTTGAATTTTTGAAGCGAAAATATTTTAATTCTACACTCAATGCTTCTAAACGCCAAAATTACGCTAATCGAAATAATTAAACTTTACTCCAGGAATAAAATAATGAATTGTATTTAGAAATCTTTGATGAACAAATACATCGTATTATGAGTATAGGCGAAGTGTAGAACCTCATTTATAACGATTTTTCGGATAACATTAATGATCCACGGTAATATGATCACATTCTTTATACGAACATGAAAATATTAACTCTGTTATTCTACTCTTTTTGTTTTAACTAGTAGCGGTGTTGTGTATCGCTAGAGGCCTTTATTACGAGTACGTTCACTACGAAGTGCACTACGGACAACTGACCGTCATTGCTATCATGATTACGTGACACGAACATTGCCTGCGCAATTACTTGAGTTGATGCAGTGTACACATTTTTAGTCTATAATTACAAAACCAATGTTATTATTGAAATTCTCATGTAAAACATGTTAGCTATTTCTATTTATAGACTGCTGCAGAAGGGTATAATTTCGTCGCTTTGTGACTTCTTGTAACCTTGAAAATCTTGACGGATTCGTAAGGCGTACTCTTCGTAATAACTTTAGATGTCCTTAACATTTTTATTGTTAAAAATATTAAGGATATTTGAAATTCTTGTGAAGGTCAAGATAACATTTTTCTCACATTCCCGCACTGTTTGACGGGCGAGGCTGTGGCAACCGACTGATAGAAAATACTTCTTTAATAATATTACATTTAAGTGCAATTTTATATGGGTGACAAATGAACACACAGTCCATCTAAAATAGTAAGTAGTTTTTGTGTCCCGGAGATAGCACATAGTCCACCTGATGGTAAGTGGTTGCTGTGGCCCATAGACATCTGCATCTATCCTCGCTTACGAATCAAAATACAGATGCATTGTCACTCGTGAGGACTAAGATGGAATGCCTCTTTTCCAGTAAAAAGGGTCTCCAGTTCTCTACACTCAACATACGAAACACAGCAGCGTTAAGCTGCTATTTTACGCCGGTATTCTGTGAGAGCGTGGTCCTTCCGCGGTCGACCCATTCGTGCTACAACTATACTACTAATATAGCTGCAGCATGGCTCTACCACGTATAAATCACTTATTTGTCCTAAGATACCCGTGCCCAATGTAATGCTAATTTGATAACGTTGCAGGTACGCCTACGACAGAATGCAATGCAGAGTCACAAGTCAATTTATGTTTTGCCTAAATATTGGCTTCAAATGTGATTCAAACTCAGAACTCGCGATTCGATAGTAAGATCAACTCGGATCAATTAAGGCAATAACAACGTATAAATTGTAACAAACTCACATACAACAGTTTAAAAACAGGGGTTATTATGCAAAACGATGTGAGACCGATATGTTAATTCGTTGTCTGGACGATTTAGCACCCCCAGCATATCGACGGACATTTGTAGCTATTTAGCAAAGGGTCACGTATCGAAACATCTACAACGAATATCTTTGTCAACTTAACTATTCCTTTCATCAAGTAACCGTTTAAAACATTTTAATGAGTTTCGATTACAATCCACTATTGCTAATTGTTTTATATCCTTTTAATTACGTTTACTTAAACAGGGGCCTTAAATAGTTACTCACTGAAGGTTAAAAAGAGAAAAACGTCTTTTAATGCATTCAAAGGTTGTTTGCTAAATGTAAAACATGTTTTGAGGGCGCAAATATTATCATATAACTGAATATTTTAATGTCGTTAATTTGCAATACCATCTGCATAATGTAACTATAGATATTCGCCGAGTACAGGGCCACTTCTTAAATTACACGCATTGAATATAATCTTTTTAGATTGAATATTTTACTCGTATGCATTGTTAGAGATAAGAGAATATTCTAATATATATTGTAATAAATTCATGTATGTACAATTACATAAATGTCGCAAGGCATTCGAAACGCCTCGAATTAAAAAGAGCCTCCGGTTTGAAAACATGAAACATTTTAAGCTGGTGTTTTATGAGAGCATATTCCTTCTCCGGTTAAGCCGACCCATTCGTGCTACAATCATAATATAGCTGTATTATGGCTCTACCACGTAAAAAATGAGAAGTTGCCAAAGTATCTACGCACGTATAATCACATTCAAGGGTTTGGGTCCCTCCCAAAGGACCGATATCGTCGAGTCTCCAGCCATCGACTGACCAGTGAACGTGCTTAAAAAAATCTTTAAAATGTTGTTGCTTAATTCCGTCAATGCTTCCAACTGAGCTTGTCGAAAAAACATGATGACTTTTAAAGTGTCTTTTACAGAAATTCGTACAGATGGCATTAAGGTACTGGGAGGCCTCGGTAAATGATAGGAAGAATTGATCGAAGAATACTTCCGACGAAGGCATCCAAGAGTCTTTACATTATATTTTAAATTTCTTTTCTCTACAACCGATTTCAATATATATTATAAATGATACTCGTAACTCAAAAACTATTGGTCAAACCTTGATCAAATTTATATGGGAAGCACCAGCTTTCAAATAAAAAAAGAATGATCAAAATTGGTTCAAGTAGAACAATGTAATGAGATAACACACACAAAATATACAGTCGAATTGAGTTTTTTTTTTATAGGATAGGGTGACAAACGAGTACACAGTCCACCTGACGGTAAGTGGTTAGTGTGGTCCATAGACATTTACATTTATCCTCGTTTGCGAATCAAAATGCAGATGCGTTGTCACCCGTGAGGACTAAGATGGAATGCCTCTTTTCCAGTAAAAAGGGTCCCCGGTTCTCTACACTCACCATACGAAACACAGCAGTGTTAAGCTGCTATTTTACGCTGGTATTTTGTGAGAGTGTGGTCCTTCCCTGGTCAAGCCGACCCATTCGTGCTATAACTATACTGCTAATATAGCTGCAGCATGGCTCTACCACATTCCTTCACCCTCCTTTTTGAAGTCGGTAAGAAAAGGAGTAAGAATGTTACTTGAGAATAAAACGCGGAACGCATTTTTAGTCGCCATCTATTACTTTCGACTCAACTACTTTTTAAATCAAATTTAGAAAACGGTAGAGATAAAAGACTATCAATTGGATAATCAAATGTTATTAAAAGATTTGTCTAATAGAGTTAATAATTTTTATAGAGCTATGTAAATTTATCCAACTCCAATTCATTTAAATCACAATCCAGTATTGTTAAAAGGGATTGCATTGAATCTTACCTCCATTCCAATATTTTTAGTGATTTAATACTTTTGGCGATACCATAATACTCCTAGAACCTGTATAATGACAACTATAGACAGTCAACATTGTCTCAGTCTTAACATTCAGCTATTTGTGGGTACCACCAATATACATTGCTGCTGATTTTATGACAACTTGTTGACTTAGCGGTTAGCCACCGTAGAGTCTATATCACCTGAGGATGCCTCGTGTAGAGGCGAAACACGTGTCGTATTATCGTCAGTGGTGTGTCTTGCCTAGTGTAGTGGTGTTGGGAGTAGCGGTGCTGGAATTAGTGGTGACGGGGATAGTGCACGCAATCGAGGGAGGGCGGATGGTGCTCTTCATACTAGGTAAGACACATCATTTTATTTTATAACGCGGATATTTGCGAAGTAAAAACTTTTCTAAAAGCTTTTACAACTTGTTGTTGTTTACTAAACATCATAAAGGTCGAAATAATAAGAGTACCTTTGGATTACCTTAACTAGCATTCAAAAACAAGAATATAACTGTTGATTATTCTGAAGATAAACGCACAACCCCTTCCCGATTAAATTTGAATACATTAGAGCACTAACTTATTTTTGACAAGCTGCTAATCATATTCAAATGCACACCTTGCGATATTTTGATGGCCGACACTTAGAATTTTAAAGCATTAAGTCCCAAGGCACATGATAATTTAGAGGGTCTTCAAACAAAAAGAATCTGACTTAAACAATAGAGACAGGTGTCTCTATTCAGGGCTGCAATGGTTTTTAATACTGTAAGCTGTAACAAGTAAACATATTAGTAGCTCCGTCTATATATTATTATTTAAATCATGTCCAGTAATATTTCAATTAGTTTTCGCAATAATGCGTTTATGTGTGTTTCTATATTTATTAACTGTTGTTCTGTTTTTTTTTTCTTTTAGCCTACTTAATTTCAAACCTAATTTTTATATTTAATTTATTCTGCATTATTAAAATATCCTTCATGCTATCCATATGAGAAAGGAAAGTCACTCAGCGAGCTATGGAGAAGACTATGCTCGAGGTTTCGCTGCGTGATAAACTTATAATATTTTTTTTATAGAATAAGGGTGACAAACGAGCACACAGTCCACCTGATGGTAAGTGGTTGCTGTGGCCCATAGACATCTACATCTATCTTCGTTTGCGAATTAAAATGCAGATGCGTTGTCAGCCGTGAGGACTAAGATAGAATGCCTCTTTTCCAGTAAAATGGGTCTCCGGTTCTCTACATTCACCATACGAAACACAGCAGCATTAAGCTGCTATTTTACGCTGGTATTCTGTGAGAGCGCGGTCCTTCCCCGGTCGAGCCGACCCATTCGTAGTACAACTATACTATTAATATAGCTGCAGCATGGCTCTACCACGTATAAAACTTTTCCTTATACTATAATATTTTTACCAACAAGAGTGCGCTCAGCAAGTGCTGGCAACACTGACTTTTAATACTTTTGTAAAACTGCTCGAAATAAAATATAAATATATAGAATGCCTGGAAAAGCACTAAGTAAAACTAAGGGATATAAACATTATTTATCGAATAGAAAATTAAGTCCTGCTTTTATAAATTATAAAAATACGGAAAAATTATTAACTGCATGCAAGACGCTAAATTTTTAAAATCTCTAGTAATTAAAACTACATCAAACCCTGTAGCATGACGATCGCCGTCCACATCTGAGTAGTTACCTAAAATTGCCCGAACAAAAAATGCACCCGTATAAATTTGACTTCATTACTTCAGTCTAATTAAACCTTTGTTTTAACTTAAATATATCCTTTCGCTATATTAATAATGTAAAAATTTCTTCGCTTCGTTTGAGTGTTCATTATAAATGGTTGAAATTTAAATTTTACATAACGTATTTCAACGTTTCAAAAAAGGCATTCATTGATGAGTGTGATAAGCGTGAACGGGGCAACTGCCACTAGCTATTGTTTTAAATGTATGTGAAAATACGTTCCATTCCAAAGGCCGTACTAAAACATAACGGTGTATGTATAATTTTTTTTTAATTAATGTGTAATTTCTTCTTTACATCAAGGTTTTATAGTATTAAAACCTGCCTTTTTTTATTGAATGAAAAAAAAATATAGTTTTTGTATCGTCAGCAAGATGTCACCTGAATGTTGTTGAAATTATTGAAAACTTTTACCATAATTCTATTTCTTATCTGCAACTCATTGTATCGTTTTGAAAGGCTCTTTAAATAAAGCTATGTGTCCGGACCAATGAGAGCTACAATAAAATACTAATTGCGAGCGGTAGGGGAATGCTCGCCAATGAGTAAGCATTAGGGGCCCCACTACATAGCGGAGTAAGTAAACAGAACATGCCCAGTGAACATTAATCGTTTGATAACAGCTGTACATATATATTATATCATTGTTATGGGCCCATTTGTAACTTCAGTTACCTAACTTTAATGTAATTGCTATTCAAATTTTAATGCTCAAGCTTTTATGTTATTTACGTTATAGCTGTGTGTTTATATTATATTCTAATTTTGGAACAATCGCTTCAGTGAAATCATTAAGCTGGATTTAATTAATAAGAAGACGTTGTAGTAGCAGGAACGTCATTTAATTAAAGTTACAAAAGAATCAAACACGCTAGTCAAAATTGCTTTGGTGCTACGTAGTGTATATAAGAATGAAACCATGAATAAAGCCCTGACTTCAGAATATGATATTTTTTAGAATAAGGGAACACAAAGTCCACTTGATTGTAAGAGGATGTTATGGTCCAGAGACATCTACATATATCTCCGATTAAGAATCATAATGCAGATGTGTTGTCACCCCTGAAGACTAAAATGGAATGCCTCGTCAATAGTAAAATTCTCTTCATTAGTAAAGAAATGATATTTTATAAAGTTTGTACTAAAAAAATTAATATACCACGTTTTTTTTAATCATCATCCGATTCTGAGCTATGTTCAAAATTTCAAGTTTCTAGCTAATCGCGAAGTGCTTGAAATTTGAGTTGCACGATTCGAACACGAACAACAGACAGACAGGTAGACAAACAAGAAAGTAACTTAATAAAAACGTGGTAGAATGTATTTTTTATAGGATAAGGGTGACAAGCGAGGACACAGTCATCCTGATGGTAAGTGGCTGCTATGGCAAAAAAAGGGTCTCCGGGTCTACACTCACCATACGAAACACAGCAGCGTTAAGCTGCTATTTTACGCTGGTATTCTGTGAGAGCGTGGTCCTTCCCGTTCCCGGTCGAGCTGACCCATTCGTGCTACAACTATACAATTAATATAGATTCAGCATGGCTCTACCACGTCTAAAAAGATATGACGAACATATCACACAGCTTAAGAAAATTTCATGTTTTGCTTATAATCAAAATGGCATGGAAATTATTAAATTTTTTTTTTATACTTATCTACTTAAACTTTAAAAAATGATCATTGATATAACAATTGATATGCTATTGATTTTATAGACGTTCTATTTAGATGAGATATAGTTTACTAGAGTTTGAGTTCAAAAGGCTTTTTATCATGTCACTGGCTAATGCATTCAAATATGTATGTATATTGTCAACGGTAGTATTGATCGCCAACTAAAATAGGCCTCCACACCTATGACTCCTGAATTCATTATTATTGATGCGTCGCACATTTGACTAAACCAAAATAAAAAGAAACATTTTCACTGATGAATAGCTAAGGTGAAGTCGGTGTATTTGTAGACAGGTGACAATGGTGACCGGCTTCTTTTGGAGCGCGAAGCGAGTCTAAATAGTGAGGTAACTAATTGTAAGAAGCTGCGGATACAATGGAGTCGCACAGTAGCGGGCTTCCGTGTCGTACTACGAGTACGCCTAGATCTACAACTGCTACAGAATCGTCATTTTTTTATATGTTTTTCATGTAATTACATACTATTGATTGTCCATTAAATGGTCATTATCTTATATTTTTAAAGGCTGTATGAAGCATATTATTAAGAAGTTGTGGCAAGCGCCATAGATCTAACTTAATGTGTATTACATTACAGAAATCAAAAATCTAAAATATTTCATATGATTTAATTAATTAAGAAACAAACACAAACATTTAAAAAAAATATGTACGTGTAGAAAACTCGATGACTCCAACTTCAGAAATTAAATAATTCTATCACAGAGTTGAAATTCTCAACAGGGAATAAGTAGATACAAGAAAAAGGTTACGCATGTGTCCTTGGCTATTGCTGCTTAACTCTCTACGGTTTTCGTTATTTGGTATAACAACCCATAGCGGGGCATAAGCTACGGTAAACAATTACCATAAATTTAAACTTTAAACAGTCTTTGAAATAATCCGACTCACTGGTATATAGATAGGTACATGTTGCCATTTAATTGACTCTTATCATAGTTAATAATTATGCATTGCTGTGTTTTAGAAAATTCCTCACCCGATTTCGTCCAATGGCAGCATACTATCACGTTTACGGCGTAAACCTCCCAGTCCGGTTACGTTCAGTAACGTTAATATTGCGAGACGTCTACTACGATCGGCAACCGACCTGCAAAGTGTGACTTCGGATTTAGACAAATCATCCTTACAACGTTAGAGGCTGATGGCTAACAGGGCAATTTAACGGGCTAATGATGATGTAGATTGTTAATAATTCATAAGCCGTGATAGAACAGCGGCTAGCCGGGTAGTGTAAATTTCATAATACGGAAGCAACCTAAATACAATCCAAATTCATTACAATTTTTCCAAGTGTTCTGCGTTGAAGAGAAGCATCGTGAGAATACATATTATAGGTTCTATGCTTGAAAATCGAAATATTTTGAGATCATTTAAAATCCAACAAGATACAGTTGAGCAGCACTCTACAAAACTATCTCTCTGGTCGAGGTCTGCGTCTAACATAGCAGTACCTTTTGTACTAACTTTACTATCAAACATAAAATCAATATTTTAATGGCACCATCTGTAGTTTGGACAGTGACTGCCTTTTATTACGTAGACTCTTCTACTAAAAATAAAACATAAAAAAGATTTTGAAAAATTCAACCTCCAAGAGGGTGAAATAGGGTCTTACAGATTGTATGAAGTTTTTGTTTTACAGGGCGATTGACTCGAAACATACTAAAAGTAGCTACTCTATTAAAAAAATGACTACATGATGTGTTTAAAGCATGGAGAAAAATTTTATATTGGTTTTAATTCTTCAAGAACTGGTGGAAATACTCTTAAATTAAAATATTAAAACATAGGTTTTATTTTTTTTTAATCTTATCCTTAAGGTTTTATAAACGTGGGTGCAACGTTAGTATGAAAAATATTAAATTAAGACGAACAGTCCCAACCGTTTGACGTAGAAACTTGAAATTAAGACAACAGCTTTATTCAAAGAGATTTAAATATATAGGTTACTACTACTACTTAAATGTCTTTGGCTTTATTTTATTATGCATGCATATTTATTATAAAGAAAGAAATTTGAAATAAATTACCTCTAAGAGGGTGAAAAATGGGTTTATAGTTTTTATAGATCTTTTATTTTCCACGGTGATTGATTCGAAACATACTGAAAGTAGGTACTCTGTAAATAAAATAAATAAATTTTGCGATTGTTATTTGCGAGGGTATGGAAATTTGTATCAAGAAATAATTAATAGTCTTTTTTAAACAGGTGCAAATATTGTAAATGTGTATTGTAACAACTAATTATTTTGCCCTTAAGGCCTTTATAACGTGAGTTTAAAGTTTGTATGAAAAATAATATATTTAGACGCAAAGTCCAAACCAATGAACGTAGAAGCCTTTTTAATTAATCAATCAATCAATAAAATATTTTTTACTGTACACCAAGACACATTGAAACAAGAACAAAATGAAATAAATAAAGAAAGTACAATAGGCGGTCTTATCACTCTGGAAGCGATTTCATTCAGACATCCTTATTATGCAAGGTATTGTTTATAACCGATGAGTTGAAGGGAGATGTACATAAATTATACAATTAAGGAAAAAATCAAATTAAATTAAAAGCACAAGATGATGACAGTTGAGGAAAGTGTATAAAATATAATATGTATGTAGGGTTATTTTCTGCAATAACCGGCCAAATTTGCCGTTTATTGCAAAAAAAAGTTTCATAATAAGTAATATAGGCAAATGTTGAAGAAAAATTTACTAAATAATTCCAAATATTCTGTCCTTTTCACCTTTTAAATTCAAAATGCATGGTAATTCATTACTTTAACTGATTTTATTGCGCACGCTCACATTCGCAATGGCCGATCGGTAGGCAAAAACGTTGTTGCCATTAATCACATTTAATTTGGAATACTAAAAGTAGAAGCCTTATTTACTCGTATTTTCAAAAACTTCAATAACGTTATATCATATTAAAATTTGGCTACTCTTTGAAAATAACCCTTTATGAAGGATATAAAAGGACGGGAAGTATGATGGAAATTATTAGAGTTTCGAGCTTTCTGTATTTGTGTGATTTTTGAACGACGGACAACGGAAATAATGGATTGAACACGGCAATGTGTAGTGGAAAGCAGTTCCACAAAAACTACAGCTGTAACAGAAAAATATTTATCTAAGAAGAGCGATAAATGTACTGGAGTACGATGAGAATATTTTTATAGCGGTTTTAATTATTCTAAAGGCCTTGGTCTAACTTAAAATTTGCGATCGTTCCTACGATTTATACCGAAAGATAAAACAGCTACTAGGTGATAGATTGAGCTATCCATATTATGCGATCTCATTATAAGCATGGGTCATGACTAGCTAGTATTTTGTAAGTCATTGCGCCTGTCAAAACACTTGTGATGAGAATAGGCAAAGGTTAATTTAATTAATACGTTCTTGAAATGTTCAATAACGAATCAAGAAAAGCAGTTAAATAAGAACTAGACTGTAATTAAAATTACTGTAATGTAAATGAACTAAACAAAACTACGTTAGCATAATGTGTAATATATATCGTTATCGTTCATCATCATTACAGCCTTAGATGCGTAGGCATTTACTCACGTAAAAAAAGGTAAACGTTTTCTAGTTCTGTACTAGGATAATCATTGTAGCTCTAGTGTAGAAGTGTAGAAACCTTCAGCAGTTCAATATACTGGTAGTTAATCTAGCACCAATACAAGGATTTTAGCACCGCCAGAATTTCGACGGAGTCAAAGGCTTTATTTTTGTTCTTCTATAAAACATACCGAAGAGTACATATGATCTATGGTAGGTACTAAAGACTTTTCGGAAACCGAATTTTCGAGAGACTAGAATTCGTCTTTTATGTGTGAGATACGACAGTCAAAAACAACACGTAGACGCAAACCAGACTAGAGACTAGTTCTTCAGTGGGGCATTGCCACCTTTCTTGAAGAACAAGGCTTCCGCATTTCTGCTTCACCCCTCTAGAGCAACGCCATGGAGGATGGAATTGAACAGCTTCTGAAGAATTTCAAGTATGAGTTGTTGACCCTGCTTTCAGAAGCTCCGCTCTAATTTCATCCTCACCCTGGGCCTTGCCACTTTTAAGGTGCTGGGAACAGTGTCGGATGAGACTTGCTCTTGGATCGTTACTCACACTTTCGTGTGGGTCCAACCACTATTTTTACAGCTCAATCTCACACAAAAGCTCACATGTCTCGAAAATAACTCAACGACAGTTGGCTCTTTCTGACAGACAGATCTTTGGCAATGACTTTATAGCTAAATCGCTTCTTCAATACGAGCTATATTGAAGTTGTGAAAGTCTTGTCGCATGTATTTGGAGATCTGTCTATTCAGTTGCCTGTACACTACCATATCTGTTGGAACCTGCTTTTTCATTTCCCATCTAACAGCCATGGGATCGGGTCTTCTGCGACGGTTCTTGCAAAACTTAGATTTGGCCTACGTCACAGTGACTGACAAGAGAAATTGACGCAAAACCACAAATCTTCGCAGAGAACACCGACTTCTAGCAAGAATGATTCGCTAGGTTATTGAAGTCAAAAACATACTAATTTAACTAAAGAAGATGGTTGGGTGCAACAATTTAATTGCGTTCCTATACATAATTAATAACATTAAGTCCTGAGCCAAGTATACCAAGGCAAGACTTCCAGATACTAAAAGTTGTTTCTGCGTAGATCGGACCATAAACTAATAATTTTAAGATACAGCTAGGTGGACGGAGGAAGTAAAATGACACACACGCACGCAAGCACATACGCACGCAAGGGCACACACACACACACACACACACACACACACACACACACACACACACACACACACACACGCACGCACGCAGCCAAACATACTTACATACACACACACACAGGTAAGTCAGCCATGCAAAACCTTAATAATTTGCCTTATTATACAGTCATGTTTTTGTGCTATAACACCCAGGATAAAAAAATAAAAACTTGTTTCATTTACTGCAGTATTTTTTTATTATTTTGAGCTGTTATAAAGAAAAGGCTGCTGTCCATCACTTGTCTAATTTCCCTATGTGTGCCTCTTACGACATCCACGGGACGTTGTGTTTTTTAGAAAAAAGACTGAAGAGAAAAATATCAAATACCATTGTAAGTCCCAGGGAAGGTTAACTTGAATGCTTAAAAATATGAAAATTATTTAACATAATATACTATTCCATAACACATTTGAATATCAAATACGTTGAAATATTAAAAAAAAGTTATACAAGAGATATCAAATAAATCATAAACTGCGTCAAGGTATGTATCCTATAGCGTCGCACTGAATCTTCGTCAAATTTCCAAATTCCGAGTTAACAATAGCAGGAATAATTTATGACCTTAAAAGAATGTTAAACAATGAACAGTAATGTGTCAAAATAGTACCATAATATGATGAGCATTCAAAAGATCTCGACCGCTGGGTTCTTAACAAGAGACTTCTACAAAAGATGTCGCGTACGTTGATTGCGAACAAAAAAAGGTATGAACTTCTGTAGGAGTTAATAGAACCTTAACAAAGAGACGGCGAGGAGGCCACTCTTCAATGAAATGGAACATATTTTTTTTTATAAACACGTCAACGAAGAAAGGGCTAAGGGCTATACGTTATTTCTAATGATTTTTTTTTTCTATAATTGTTGACTAATGTTTTATTGGTTATATCAATCATATTATACAAATTATTATTATGGTATTATCACACATTTTTTTAGATTGCGTGAAAATCCCTATGCATTTGGCAGTTTGTCTACTTTTTTAAAGAATATAGGTGACAAACGAGCGCACGGTCCATCTGATGGTAGGTAGATGCCGCGGCGCATAGATATCTAGACCTATCCTCAATTAAGAATTAGCGTTGTTATCTCTGAAGTCTAAGATGAATGCCTCGTTTCCAGTAATCTTTATATATAAAAATTACGTGTCACATTGTTTGTCCGTGATGAACTCCCTAAACTACTGAACTGATTTTAATGAAATGTTTCACAATGTGTGCAGTTTGGTCCAACTTGAGAGATAGGATAGTTTTTATCCCGATAAGTGACCCTTATTTTTTTTATTGTGAATTTAAGGATTTTTTAGGACACATGGTCGTCGGAAAGGGCAGAACAACGTATATATATATATACTAGCTGACCATTTGCTTTCCTAAACAAACTCCTGAGATTAAGCAATTAAAAAATTGGGGGTCACTTATCGGGATAAAAACTATCCTATCTCTCAAGTTAGACCAAACTGCACACAGTGTGCAAAATTTAATTGAAATCAGTTCAGTAGTTTAGGAGTTCATCGCGGACAAACAATATGACACGTACAATATAATTCATATCGAAATAAAAGTCATTGGGTAATATAAAACGTGCATGATAATAATCACACCACATTCTTGAAACATAGAATATAATAGAATAGATAGAATGTTTCCTAAGTTGTGTCTCACTAATTGCACTTTTCCCGACGTTATTGAACTGATTGACTACGTTATTATGCTATTCGTTTTGCAAGAGCGTTCATATCATTACGTTAACAAATCATTTTCTCATTGCTCCGCACACGCCTTTAAATTATTAATATAACGAGTCATATTAATCACGCCAGGAATTCTTAAAGCATACATAGCATCAATCGAATTCCTGTGGCCAAACAAACTCGTGCACAGACGTGTCCGACATTGCTACAAAACCCCAATCGTATTTACATTTAGTCATCGGCTATTTATCAACATGACCTGTACCATAGTACCATTCAAGACAATCAGTGATAAACTGATAAAGAAATGGTGCTAATATAAATAAATGGTCAGCGATATTTCAGTGTCCGCCTCTGGCTTACGAAGCCTAGAGACGGCTAAACTTTTAATTTTTACAAAAATATTATTTTATTTCTATTAATTATTTGCCACCAGTGAAATTGTTAATTGCACCAACGATATTGTTAGTTGCAATTTTGAGTGCTGATTTATCACGTGCTCCGCGGTGAAGGAAAACATCGTGAGGCAACCTGCACGTCTGTGAAATAAGAAAAAAATTTCAAAGACATGTGAAGTTCGCCAAAACGTATTGGCGGCGGACGTTTCCTTGCCCTAAAACCCGCTCAAAAATGAGGAATGACCTCTGCTCAACTGTGGGAAGTATATAGTATCCTTAACTTTAACTTTTATTAATTATTTATATTTACGTGTATATTATATAAATATATAACTAAAAATGTGACAAATAGCCCGACAAGGTAATTCCAACATCGACCGAGAGGTCAATCGACGGATCCAACTCGGCTGGGCAGCGTTCGGAAGACTAAAACACACCTTCTCTAAATTATACCTCAAAACCTGAAAACAGGATTGTACAACCAGTGCGTTGGCAACACGTGATGACTTATGGATCTGAGACGTGGTCCTTCACTGCTGGCCGTATGAGGAAGCTATGGAGAGAGCTTTGCTCGGGGTTTCTCTGCGGTAGAACCAGAGTAAGCGACATAGCCCAACGGATTAGTAAGCTGAAGTGGCAATGGGCCGGCCATAAAGCTTCCGACAACCGATTTGGAAGAAAATTTCTCGAGTGGCAGCCTCGTACCGGAGAAGTGTTCGGCGACCTCACCCCTCACTAGATGCAGGAAGACGGTGTATGCAGGTGGCTCAGGACCGTGTTTTGTGACATGCTTTGGAGGAGGCCTACGATCAACAGTGGACTTGTGAAGGGATATAATGATGATGGTGATGACATATTATATGTTTCACTACTGACATTTGAAATTTGCGTAGCTTAATTTTATTAATAAGATAAACCTCCTCTTTGACATTGTTAAAAATATTTCTCAATGGTTACTTTATTTTATTTTATGTATTAAAAATAACGAACAAGATTACATATTAGTTGTCATTTTTAATGAAAAAATTTCTACCCATGCTTATAAAATAGTGTTAACTATTGAAATAATGACAAGTAGTTAACTAAGAACAAAAAACCGAAGGCGATGATTGGTTAGAGTAGCAGGTAAGTCATGCAGGAAGTTGATAGACGCAGGTGGCTAGGACCATCTTTTATGGCATTTTTTGGGAGGCCTATGTTCAGCAGTGGACTCGTGAAGGACTTTTGTAGTGATGACGAAAAAATAACAAAAGAAAATACACGATCTCAAACAACCTTAAAAAAAACATCAATAGTCAAAACACAATTCAGTATTCATTAATTGTATTCAACAGCTTTATAACAATACCAATAAAATCAATACTAATGAAGTGGATGATTTATTAGGTATTTTCTTAAATTCACAGGGGTTTTTTCAAACTATGATATTGTCTTTGTGATGCTGTTATTTTAATTAATGGTACATCGTTGGTCAGACTAAATACATATTTGAATTGTACGTGAAAGTCTGTGAATTTGGTGTTTTAGCATGAACGAGCAAAATTGAAAACTTCGCTACGCTACTCTTCAAAAAGTTTATATTCCTTCAAGCTCTTTCCACATTAACCGAGCCCTTAATATCTTATGACGTGAGCGCGCGCGGATAACAAGTGAGCCTAACAAGCATTCGGCAAAAAAACATCATACCAACGCTAAGCTTAAATTATAACCATCACCACTAATCACTCATAACATCAAACCCAGATAAATTTCACTCTTAAGCTAAATAGCACTCAATGTTATCATTCCAAAAAAAATGTAAGCATTATTTGATAAATATATGAAGATAAATAAGTTTAGTTTTAGAATGCTAGAAACAACTTAACAGAATTGGCTTAGCTTCTATTACCTTGTTTTTATTGTTTACGTATATATGTTACGGGTAAATTTAGAATAGTGAGTAAACCTAGGTTTACCCGGGTATACTTAGAACTATCCTATTCCTTGGATAAAGTCCGAAATATCACCAAATTCAACACAGATTCGGAGTCGGCCCGAATAAATCTAGGTTTACCCAACGGTAGCTGGGTAATATTAGGTGTACTCTCCGGCAGGAGAGGTGAGAGGAAGTGAGAAGCAGGGTTGTCACAATTATAAATATTTCTGGGTGCTCATTTATTTCTGGGCAGCCAAAAAATAAGAACCACGAAGGCTTTGGCGGGAGCTGTACTGCACTTCGCTCCCGCCACAGCCTTCTAACCTAATTCAACTGCAAAGTATTTATGGGCCAAAAAAATAATAACCACGAAGGCTGTGGCTTGAGTTTCTGTGGAAAATTTTCAGGAGGTCAAGGTTATAAAAGGTGTCATTGTAAAACAAAATGTAGTACAAAAAAGTGCACAAGCAAAGCTGCTGGAAAGAAATGTCATTCGAAGTGTCATGGTAGTTTACCCTGCTCAAATAAATAACATTTAGATATTACCATGACATACTCCTTAAAGCAGCATCACCTATGTAAATATTTTTTTCAATAAAGTTACTAGAATTATCATATATATTCTTTTTAGTTTTTTATTAAACGACCTAATACATGAACATTATCCAGCCAGGGTTGGGTAAACCCGTAATATTGATGAATCTGTATTGATTTTTGTGATATTTCGGGCTTTACTTAAGGAACTTAGATAATCCTAAGTGGGTAACGTAGGTTTACTCTTCACTTCACTTACACTCTTCTAATTTTACCCGTAACATATATATGACATGCACTAGATTTGCTATAATCGGATATATAAACGCTAGGCAGCCGAATTAGCGATCTCATTACGCGACGTCTCTGACGCTGCCCAGGTATTTTAAATACTAATCATGATGTTTTACGTATTTAATACACAAACGAAATGATTATACCACCAATTATCGAAATCCATGAGATCTTACTGGCATTTTCCATAATCATCTCTTACGATATATACGAGATAAATGAGGTAATCAATTTCTATTTGTCTACTTCTATTAATAGGTTACTACTGGAACTGCATGCTTGGCAAGCGAATTAGGTATCGCGGAAACTTTTTTTATAGGATAAGGTGATAAAAGAGCACACAGTCCACTTGATGGTAAGTGGTTGCTGTGGTATATAGACATCTACATCTATCCTCAATAAAGAATCAAAATGCAGATGCGTTGTCACCTGTGAGGAATAAGACGGAATGCCTCTTTTCCAGTAAATAGGGAATCCGGTTCTCTACACTCACCATACGAAACACAGCAGTGTTAAGCTGCTATTTTATGCTGGTATTGTGGCAGCGTGGTCCTTCCCCGGTCGAGCTATATATACTACCAATATAGCTGTAGCATGGCTCTACCACGTATAAAACCTTTGCCATTACTCTTCGTTGCTGATGCTACAGCATGGCTCTACCAAGTAAAATATTTTTTCAAATAGGTAATGATTATTTTTACCACTATCACTTATCAGAAGCGAGTTAATTTATTTATATTTTTAGTGTTTGCCATTATAGCAAGGTAAGCAGCGCTAAGGTAATTTTCTACCGACTTCAAAAAGGTACTCAATTCGACTGTATGTTTTTTATATGTGTTACCTCATAACTTTTTACTGGGTGAACCGATTTCGATGATTATTTTTTTATTTGAAAGCTGGTGCTTCACATGTGTTCATATATAATTTTGATTGTGACTAATAGTTTTTGAGCTATTCTTAATAATTTCTATTGAAGTCGGTTGTACAAAATTTTTAATTTTTAATTATGTATTTTATATACTTTTTTTAATTCAAACGCACGCCGGAAACAACGTTAATGCAAGAGCTTTTTGAGCTATTCTTAATAATTTATATTGAAGTCGGTTGTACAAAATTTTTAATTTTTAATTATGTATTTTATATACTTTTTTAATTCAAACGCACGCCGGAAACAACGTTAATGCAAGAGCATATATGTTTGGTATTCCTGTTTTGAAATGTTATGACTTTTCTAAAACTATTCTTGTGAAATGTATTATAATGGATACGGGTCGTAGATTAGGACAATTTAGTGCTTCTTTCATGTCGCAACATTTTTGTCACTACAATTTTTTGTTAATTAAAGATAACCTAAGAAAATATTACCATAGCAAATCTTTTCTTATTCTAAAATAAAATTTAATAATTGCATTATTACATCCTTTCATGTATTATAATCTTTTTAAATAAAATGTTATATTTATTTCAATTAAACCTGCTTTTGTTACTTCGAAAGTGTATGGAATGAATTATATACTGAATTAGGGAACAATGTGAGTCAAGTAAGGTAATGCTGCCGTTATCTAAAATCTTTAGTGTGGCGGTAGTGTTCAAAGCATCTACGAACTTTTGAACGACACGAGTAAGAAATTAACTTTGACAGTAAATAGAGGTGTAACTCAGCGATGTTCGTGCGCACGAATCGGCGTATCGACAGGATAATGGGCGCCGAACCTCGATCGCGGCCTCGATTTATAAGGAACTTACCGTCTATCGCCGTTTGCCTTAGAATGTATTTAATCTTATCATTATTGCTTAAGCCACAATTTGTTTCAAATAGTGATGTGATTCTAGTAAGACTTTTGTCGGTATGGATAAAAATAGTGTGATATTTGATTATATTTGTTAGCCACGTATCTAATTTATTTTACCGAAATAGATGTAAATATTTATGTTAGAGAATACGTCACTGTTTCGCTGTCTTGGTGTCGTATGAGTCAATAGAAAATACCAGTAAAAATTCATGGCCTCTGATAGCTGAAACATCAAATGTCTAAGTAATGTCGAATAACTTATAAGTTATGATATGTTCAATATAATTTAACTTTGGTTGTCTATACTGTAAAGTGGCCCACACCCTGAACAAAAAATCGATGAGGACGTAAGGTTTTATGTTCAGCAGTGGACTTGTGAATGGCCGTAATGAAATGAATTAATTAATAAAATAAAATGAATGAATGAAATGAAATAAATGGATGAACTAAAATTAATTAATGAAATAAAGCTATTTTTCTACGTAAGCAATTAACATTTCGTTTGTCAAACGTGATGAGGTTCTGTTTGATGTGTTGATGATTTAAATGATGATGATATACAAAGATGTAGTATTATTTGTTGTAGGAACGATTAATTGCATGACAACTTCCCGAAATAGATACGGCTTCTTGAGTGAATTAGTGGGCTGCCAAGTAAAGAGCTAAGTAAAGAGGTAAGAAATAAGAGGGAACCAAACCACATGACATATGGAAGGATATATTAAAATTTTGAAAGAATCCACTTCAACTGTGAGCTTACGTAGTCCGATTATGAGGGCAATTATATTATTATCTTTTGATTAATTTTTGATTAGTCGTGGTAACCCTAAAGTAAAAAGCAATTGAGTTTATCGAATGAGATTATTAAGACAATATTAAATATTTAAAATATTAAATTTAGAGACTTTATGAGGATCCATTAGGAAACCATAATCACAATTACATAATTAAGAAGTACAATTATAATAAATTATTAGGTAATGACAATAACTTTTTAAGACTTCCACTGATGCGTATTATTTTCTTTCATCGACAAAAGTCTAATTCACAGTAGGGCGCAGCCTGTTATACGAAAAATGGCCGCAGATGAAGGTTCACTCATCGGGTTCAAAAGCCAACTGCGCAATTTGTTATCTTCTCCGCTTTGAATTGCACAATCGAATACATCCTACAATTCCTTGTTAACTACCTTTTGATGTTGTTGATCTGATTACTAAAAAACAAACGATCTTTACAAAACTTTAAGTAATTGAAGTTCTTAATGCTTAAAATAAAAGATTGCTTATTTAGAATTTAAAAAAAATAATGTGGGTGTAATTCAGTCTGTTCTCACATCTTCCCATTCGGTGGCTAATTTTAAGTTGTCTTTTTTTGTAGATACTACACAATCGATTTATAACTAGAACATAATCGGGTTTATTCATAATTTTCAAAGACATAAATTTCGAATAGAATTGCTTTATAGTCGATGTCATTATTGTTCTCGAGCAATGCGTAGCAAAAAGTTCACAAATTTAAATCAATTTTCATACGAGTATGTAAAAAGAAGAATATCGATGATGATGTCGTAAGAGGCGAAATAGAGAAACAAATGAGATGGGCAGTAGCGTGTTTCTAAGAACACCTATAAATAAAAATATAACTGCGGTTGTCAACCCGCCTGCCAAGCGGGGTAACTATGGTAAAATCCTCTCAATGAGGCAATCTATTTTTTTTATTTTCTTTTTATTCAGGCAGAGCCTATATGAGTTTTTAACGAATTAAAAGCTAGGGTTATTAAAAAATACATTAATAAAACTATAAAAAGAACAGAAAAAAAAAATTCAAGCAATTGTGAGATAGGTCCACACAACAACATATACCTACACTGTTAAGCTGGTGTGTGGACCCGCTACAGAGAGTATAAAGAATATAATAATTATAATAAAGAGGCTTATGTTTAGCAGTGGACTTTGATAGGGTGTAATAATGAATTAATGATGTAGGACTTAGTTATCTCTCTCTCTATTCCACAGTTTTTTGTACTAAAGGTACAAACGATGGAGGGCAAAAGGCATTTTCTACCAGCCAATCGGAAAGTTGGTAAGACAAGTGTGTCCTGCT
Source organism: Parnassius mnemosyne (assembly GCA_963668995.1). Lineage (NCBI taxonomy): Eukaryota > Metazoa > Arthropoda > Insecta > Lepidoptera > Papilionidae > Parnassius > Parnassius mnemosyne. The sequence continues at coordinate 32,877,277 of CAVLGL010000001.1, read as the reverse complement.
GTTACCTAGGGTGAAAAATATAATATTGACAAAATGGATAAAATTCACACACACTTACACAAATATATGTAAATCATACTTATTTATATATCTATGAAAATATTTAAATAAGTATGTACTTATACTCTCTACGATGGTCTGTCACTGAACTCCTAATCAACGGCTGGGCCGATTTTGATGAAATGTTTTGTATGTGTTTGAGTGGGTCCATTGATGGTTTAGATTAGGCATGTTAGACCTGGTAGGCGGCGCTGTCCGTCCCTCGAATATACAGATATCAGTTGTACGAAGCAAGTGCGGTTCGCTTGTATTTTTATATAAATTCACTTCAGAATATTTATTTTTGTGTCAGATAAGCATAAGTAATGTCTATTACTTTTGTTTTAAAAATCGACTTTCTTAGGGAATTTTCTTATGACTACCTTAGTTGTTTGTTTGATGCTTAACTAGGACAAACTGTCCGACTGGTTAACTTTGACCGAGAAGTCAATCGACGGATCTAACTCGGCTGGGTAGCGTTCGGGAGATCGACACATCTTGTCACGTAGGTACTTATACCTCAAAATTTGAAAACAAGAGTGTACAACCAGTGCGTGCTGTGTGGCTACATAGGACGACGTGTATGTGGCGACATACAGACATGTGGATATAAGAACGTAGGTTGGCCGTATACTTCGAAGTAAGTCGATAAATGCTGGTGGTGCAGGACAGTGCTTTGTGCCGTTCCTCGTGGGAGATCTATGTTCAACAATGGACTAGTGATGAGCTGTCATGATGATAATGATAATGATGATCTAGAGTTTTATCATTATAGTTTAAAATATTAGGTATAATATCTCTCTCCTTACAGTAGAACCAGAGTAACCAACATAGCCCAACGAATTAGTTACCTGAAATGGCAATGGGCCGCCCATATAGCTCGAATAACCGAAGCAAGGTTCTCTAGTGGCAGCCTCGAACCGGTAGGCGAAGTGTAGGGCGACTCCCACCAGATGGAGTAACGACCTGGTAAGTCATGCAGGAAGTCGGTTCTGAGTCCACCTGCATCCATCGACATGGATGCAGGTGGCTCAGGACCGTTCTTTGTGGCATTCTTTGGGGCAGGCCTATGTTCAGCAGTGGACTTGGGAAGGGCTGTAATGATAAATAATTATGATGTCTCCTTACTCTCCTCGCTGAAACTGATCTGGATTTTTAAGTCAAGTGATATTAAGGTGGCATAACACATTATATTACAAGACATGTTCATAATTGACGTGGAAGAAGATTATCTGTTCTTTTCTTAAATTATATAATAAAGACAAAAAAACTTTGACGATAAAGTAATAATATCTCGCCATTGTACTTAATGGAATTTATTTCCATTAAGTACAGTGGCAAAAAACTTAATAGCGACAACAAAATATCTTTACGATTAATTAGTAATATCTCGCCATCGTACTTATTTGAAAAAAGAAAAACTTAATAAGACTACATATGTGTCTTATTAAGTTAGATAGATATGAACATTCTTAAAAAATATTAAAACATAGAACTTCGTTTAAAAAAAAAGCAATTACTCGTAAACGGGTTACCGCCGTGAGAATTAACTTCCTCTATTCAGCCATTTGCAAAACTTTATGCGTTGATCATACATCATTCAAACTACTCCAGTATTGAATAATAATTTATAAGCCCTAATAAGATGGTATTATAACCACTTAAGTTCGCTAAGTGATATAACTCGTAAGTGAATTACGCCGGTAAGTGCGAGCAACTTTATTTAATAAGAATTCGCCTCTAGTTATCATGTATCACGGATTATGACTCCTTTTTCGCAGTTTAGCTTTTAATAGGTAATTGTTTTTTTACATGTAACTATAGAGTAATGCTCTGTTATACAGAGGAATGAAAAATAAATATTTTATGAAAATATCTATCGCTTATAATTTTTACAATAACCAAGCAAGTTTTTTTTTAATTCCACATCATCGTCATCAACAACATTTTACAATAAAATTTCAAAAAATATAAACCTTATAATAATTCCACCGAGAGTCCCTCTATCCATTACAGGTTATAACAGTCCATTGCTGAATATAGGCCTTCCTATAGATTGCCTCATAGTTGGGCAAAGGCTTCTGCTATAGTGTTTTTAATTTGAATTGTTGTCAAGAGGATGTTACTGCCAGTCTCTTCTTTCAGTTTCCCTCTTTCACCTCTTAAAACACTCACAAAACGATATGGGGTAGTGGATATTCTTATACCGCCTTTACAGTAGTAAAAAAAAGTTACGTACACTACACGCCCCAACTGGCGTCACAACTGTGGCGAATTTGTATTTTGGAAAATCTCAAACCTTTTTTTTGACTGCTTTTATCTGCATAAAGTGTAGAAACACATGTATAAATACGTTACATTGTATAGTTATAACAGTGTAACCATCATTACATACGACAGGCTTAAGATAACCAGACATACAACAGAGGGCAGCATCAAATATGCAAGACATCGGGTACTGCAATCGACAATTCTTCTGCCAAACGTGGTGATATTATTTCTGATTGAGGTCCACGTCGAGGAGCATACTTTTATTGACTAATTTAGAAGAAGATAGGAGCTGGATAGGAAAAAACGCCAGAAATAAAAATAAAAGCCAACAAAAACGTGAAATTAGTTGTATTCATGAACAAATTCCCATCTAACGTATAAAAAGTCTTCAACACGACCTTTACATTTATTACGTAGCATATACGTAATTATATAATTCGATCTACCACAAAAACATATCACACATGATTTTCTGTACTTTTTTATTGCGTTCTATTAAAACATGCAATATAATAAATTTCAAAGAAGTAATCTGTGGCACGAAACCGCCAGCGAAGTGGCTTGAACGCAAAATGATTGATGGATCCCAAAACCAGCGCCGGCGGCGTACTCTGGATTTATCGGCGCGACTCCCTGCACAGACGTCTACATCCGCTCCAATCACGTGAACCCGTCTGATATGTTTGTGGAATAAATCACGTGTCATTTGACTACAATAAAAGTACGCTTTAACCAAGCATTCCGGAAAAACTAACACTGCATTTAATAACGACATCAAAAGGGAGTATCGTCAATTACTTTACTTGATAAATAATTTTTGTTTACGGCTCATTTACAAAATGGGTTAGTGGGTTGATTCCCGCACCAAACAAATACCTATATGTTTTTATGAAGTGAAATTATTTTCCGGGTGTGAATATTTCTCCATGTGTAATTTAATTCTGTAAAATACCACCACTCTATAGAAGACATTCTTAGTGTAAGAGTATATGCGTAGTAGTAAAGTAAAAAAAAAAGTTTTCGCAGAAAAACTACCACACAGAAACACATCACTTTGGAATCGCTTTGGTATCCGTCAGTCCATCATGTCAAAGAAATTTTTGCTTGAATTTTGATAAAATAATTTGAAATTAACAAACGAAATTAAAATAATTTGGATAAACAACACAAATAATATACCTAATTAAAGGCGTCAGGCTAGCTAACAAAGAGGAATTTTGGTTATAGGGGATAATTTTAAGGTGTAAATTAAAATATTAAAAACCTCGCATATTATATGCCATCTTATAATAAATAGAGTACTAAGAACATACACATACCTTCTCTAACACTGACACGTTTTGCATGTCCAAGAACAAATTCAAAAATCTGTCTCAGATGTTTTGGCAGATGGAATTGCTTATTAACTTGAAGACTGAGGTATATTATGCTATACACTGTAAATTATGGTATTGACATTGCTGAAAACAAAATAAAAAATATTTCAATGTTTGGAAAAGAAATGTAAATCTACAAAGGATTCTATTTTACATAATACGTTCGAAACTTGTTTATATATATTAGTTAATGTACAAGCTGTAGATTTTGCTTCATTAAAATAAAATAAAACTAATAAAGTGATTCTTTACTTTTTACCATTTGGCTGATTTTTGTCTTGCCACGGCCCACCAATATTTTTTTTTTGTTTATTTTAACTTTGTTCTATAATTAAAACGCATACAAAAATAAAAGTGTACCCTTATCTTAAGGCAGTGGTCGGCAAAGTGCGGCTCCAGAGCCGCATGTGGCTCTTTGGCTCCTTAAGTGCGGCTCTGGCACAAATATCCACGGAAAGCGCAATAATATTGTCATTTAAAAAAAACTCGGTAAAAAAATACATTTTATTTTGATAAATTTAAATTCTTCTAAATATCGAGAACATGTATAATTTTTTGTTTAAGTTAAAAGATGAATAGGTATTTAAAATTTTATATTATTGTAAAAATATGTAACAAACATCGAGTGTAATTTTATTAGTTTTCGTAAATGTAAACACAAACCATGCACAAGCTAGCGGCTGAAATTGATCGTTTTTTTATAGGATAGGGTGACAAACGAGCACACAGTCCACCTTATGGTAAGTGGTTGCTGTGACCCATAGATATCTACATCTATCCTCGTTTGCGAATCAAAATGCAGATGCGTTGTCACCCCTGAGGACTAGAATGGAATGCCTCTTTTCCAGTAAATAGGGTCTCCGGTTCTCTACATTCACCATACGAAACACAGCAGCATTAAGCTGCTATTTTACGCTGGTATTCTGTGAGAGCGTAGTCCTTCCCCGGTCGAGCCGACCCATTCGTGCTACAATTATACCCGAAATATAGCTGCAGCATGGCTCTACCACGTAAAAAATGTTCATATGTTTTCGGCGTACTCTGGTGTGATACAAAGGTACTACAAACATACGCGCGCATACTTCTTCTAAAGTAGTGGGGGTAGAAATTGGCATCACAGACCAGCAGTTGCAGTGTGAACAGTTTTGTCTTATCTGCCGTTGTCGTGTCTGCCGTTGTCCTGTCTTATTAAAAAGTTGTTGTATTTTTCAATCTAGCTACACATCTTACAGGTATATTTATACTATTTTATTACACCTGCTATATATGTTTGTGGTTCCGGTACAACATTTGTAATCGATTTTTCGATAACTTCTATTTGTCCAAATGTTGGAAGTTTTCTTCCATTTTTGGTCATATTAAAATTTTGTTATTCTGATGATGGAAAAAAAAACATTTTTTTCTTTTAAGTGCAGTAACATATACTAATAAAATTATATTTGTTTTTAATTTTTATTTTCATCAATTCAATAATGATAATAATTTTGTACTGGTGGCTTCAGAAAAAAAATATATTTGGAATATTTTTATAGGCACCCCAATTAACATGGCTACCAAAAAATGCAAAGAAAACGGAGAAATGAAAATCGTAATAAAGTTGATTGGACCGTGAATTTTGCGTTTATTCAAAACTTGAATGGACTTCCGACATGTCTTATTAGTAAGGAGAAATTCACGCATAACAAGAAGTCAAATTTAGAGAGACACTTTACAAGAAAGTACGCATCATTTAGCACTAAATATCCTACCGGTGATGCTAGGAAGAAAGCAGTTGAGGAACTTCAGAAGAGTCAAGAGGCGTAAACTTCTGTGTTTAATAACTTGATGGAATCTTCCAGCAATATTAATATGGCAAGTTTTGTTTTTAGCCAAGAGATTGCTAAGAGAGGGAAACCGTACACAGACGGCGAATACATAAAAACATTGTTTTATAAATGCATCCGAAGAGCTATCTCGGGATTTTAAGAACAAAGCAGATATTCTGAAAAGAATTAAAGAATTACCATTGTCTGCCAAACCCATTAAAGATACAATTAAAATGTGTTCGAATATAACCACCCAGCATATCGAAGATCTGAAATTGGTTTCCGCTTTATCAATAGCAGCTGACGAGTCTTGTGACATAAATGAACAAGGGTGCCTAAAAGGTCGGTTTTCTCTTTAAGGGTGTGAGCCAGTGAGTCGTCCTCCCTGTGCAGAGATGGTAGTGATGGCTTACAGAAATTCCCTTGGACAGCCTTGGCGAGAGACCAGAATGCACGGGTTCCCGAAGGAAGGCGAAGTAGTTTCTCGCCGATTCTGCCTATGTGCTCTGACTTTGCCCTGGCAATAACTCTTTTGGAGTACCTGGAGGTGATGTTATACTTATTTTTAAGCACGCTGGGGTTTACATCCTGAGCCGCCGAAGCCTCAGCCCAGGGCTGATAACACTCCTGCTTACTGCGTAATGCAGTCTAACAGGAGGCCGAACCTACACCTTGTAAAGTTGCAGGCGTTGTGCCGGCATGAAATACTGGCCCGCTCTGCTGAGCACGCAAAGTTTTTTAGAGGTCAATTTGGCTTTCTCTTCCAAGTGACCACTTTTTGTAAGATTTATGTCTCATTCAGGCCCTAAAGAAGAACTTTTAAGATTATTGCCACTCAAAAGTTAGACACGTGGAGAAGATATCGCAAATGCTGTAATTTAGGGTATGGATAAACATCATATTCCCCTCGATAAAATTGTGTCGATTTCAACAGATGGAGCCAAAAGTAAGACCATCGTAAGGAAAGGGTTTGTGCTATTTTGAAAGAAAAATTATCGCGAGATACTTGTTTACCATTGTATCATTCACCAAGAAGCGCTTTGTGCGCAATCATTTCCGGATGAAATTTGTAAAGTTATGGAATTAGTAATTACCATTATCTACTCTATTTTAGCTAAAGCTCTTAATCATCGCCAATTCAAAGAATTTTTATTTGAAATGGAGAGTGAGTACGCTGATCTTCTGCTTTATAACAAGGTTGGTTATCAAGAGGGAACGTTTTAAAACGTTTCGCGTCCCTTTTTCTGGAAATTAAAGCATTTCTCCGTGAGAAGGGCGTTCACTATCCAGAACTAACAGACGATCAGTGGATCCAAAACTTTCATTTCATGGTAGACGTTACGTCTCATCTAAATCAGCTTAATCGTAAACTACAAGGGAAAGGAAACTTAATTTTTTGGATGTTAGAAGAAGTAATAACATTCGAAAAATATTATCCAGTTTTGCTCAGGATTTTGAAAGAGAAACATTGTTTCACTTTCTGAGCCTGCTGAAGCATCGCCAAGAAAATAATTCCTCTTTTGATAAACACCGTTTTAAAACAATAATTTTAAATATGAGGTAAGCATTTTTCAGCAGTTTTCAGGAATTTAAAAACAGCAGAGCAACTTTATCATTTGTCAAAAATTCTCTTAATGCTACGATAACCAAGTTGAAATTTTCTCCTTTTGAAATTGACATTGGTAGCTTTGAAATACAATTGCTGGATTTAAAAAACAAGCAGATATGGTGCTCTAAATTCGAAAGTCTTTGTGTTGAATTGGAAATATAGGAGACGAAAAAATGTGATCTTAGTTCACAACACAAGTGGTCTGCTTTGAATGACCTGAAGAAGGAAGACATAATCATTTTCAATGCTTGGAATTGTATTCCTGACTCTTACCATCAGCTGATAAAGCTCGCGTTTGCTGTTCTTTCCCTTTTCGGCTCTACATATATGCAAACAATATTTTTCAAGCATGAACATTAACAAGAGTAAACGTCGTCTTATTGATGAGAACTTGGAATCATGCCTAAAATTTAAAACAACAACATACAAACCTGTCTTAAACTTTCCAAGGAGATGCAAGCACATTGTTCGCAATAATAAATATTTATTAAATATGAAATTTAGTTTTATTTAGTGTACTACTTATTTAGTGTAATAAAAGTTTACTAAACAAGCAGATTTGGCTCCCAACTTTTTTAAATTGTTGTAATGTTCATATTTGGCTCTATGGCTGATAAGTTTGCCGACCACTGTCTTAAGGTAACAACACTTTCATGATTGCAAAACCGTATTCACAGTATCTGCACACCAACCGCTGTCACCACAAAGTTTATCTAATTTTTTTTTAGACAATTGTATGATACTTTGGCGGAACACATCAGGTATCTTCAAGTACTACTAGTTCACTGACCACTGGTTGGGAATTACTTATAGGGTGTCAGTCATATACTTATTGAACCATGAAATCTTATAATAGTACGAGTACATATTATATACGAAAAGACATTAAATACATTTATCCTTTGTTTCTTTTTGTTGTGTATTTATTTACTATATCTTAATAAAATAGGTTTGACTGTTGTTTTTTTTAACTAGATGCGAGAAGATTTGATATCCGCTAGCATGATTGATATTGTTGCATAAAGTTATAAGTTCGATTTACACATGTTCGAAGATGAAGGCAGTCTTCCTATGAAAACCTACGTATAAAAATACTTCGACGACATGCAAAGGCTGCCACAAACTGCTTCTGCTGATAGGGCAGTAATGACAGAAGACTCGTGATTAGCAGTGAGGCGTATGTAAACTGTTAGGTACTTTTTTTTACCAATAATCCTCTTCATATCGAAATAATTTATCTTGTTTCTCTTTTAATAACCTCGACGTTAAGAAAAGAGTCTACACTTTTGTTGAAAAAATACATAATTGAAACTCTTAAATATAAAAATATCAAGAGTTAAGTTTAAAATTCACACTAGGCAAATAAAAACATCAGTAACGTTTCCTGCAGATAAAAACTTTCCAATGAATAAATCACGAATAAATCGGTACCGGTGCGCAACATCTATACATAATTACAGGCTGCAAATGCAGTTATTAACGATAAAGATTTATTCGTCAGCAATTATCCAAAAAAAGCTGTGATATTTGTACCCTTTTGTTACGCAGCCGAAAGAACAGGTGAAACGGTGAAGGAAAGCATTCATATCTTTCTTCACGGTTTTTGTCCATATTTTTTTGTTAGGCAAAGGCAAATGGTGTCGAACTAAACACCAGCAGTAATTAGTGGCGATTAATAATCGGTTATCTTGATCGTGGGACGTCTAGCGTAAATCGTAGGTTTTGTTAACATTTTTTTTTATAAGGAAGGCCCATTATGTTTTATTGCGTTACTAAATAATATTTAGTAAAAATTGTCGCTTTAGACATTATAAAAACAAAACTCAATCTCAAATTCAAACAAAGAAGATTACAAATGTATCATCTATTCCAAGGACTAAGAAAGAACGCTTAACATCCTGTAACATTAATGCTGGCTCTCTTATCATTCAGATCGTTACATGCTTGGCGGCAAATATACATCAAAGTGTGGTACCAACTCAAATGAACTCTTCGGCATAAAAAGAATCCTGCCGCAGTATAAAGAGTTACCTTTTACTTCTGACGAGGCATTTCGTTAAAGTTCTCATGGGTAAAATCATATGGAGTTACAGGATGCTAATAATGAACGTAGGGAAACGTTTTTGTTTTTCCCAGGTTTTCAATGGTCCTGGTTCCGCGATCTGTTTTCGTACCCCGCTAATATCACTGCACACTTTATAATAAAAAATGCAACTGATATAATACAATAATCAACACAATTGACATATTTAATACTATTCTTATATATTCGACTGATTCAAGTGAAAGTAATCTGAAGTCGCAATGGACCAGCCATATAGATCGAAGAACCGACGACTGGTGGAAGGGAAGAAATCAAATTTTAACAGTGGTAGAGCCACACGGCAGCTTTTGCTGTCACATGGATGGGCCGGCTTGAACCGGGGTGGTACCACGACCTCACAGAAAACCAGCGTGAAGTAGAGGTTTACCTCTGCGTTTCGCTTGGTGAGTGCAGGTGGCCGGAGGCCCTTTTTACTGGAAATGAGGCATTCCATCTTAGTCCTCACGGCTGACAACGAATCTACATTTTGATTTGTAATAGAGGATAGATGTAGATGTCTATGGGCCGCAGCAACCACTTACCATCAGGTGGACTGCGTGCTCGTTTGTCACCCTTATCCTATAAAAAAAATGGCAACCTCGTACTGGTGAGCGAAGAAAATGGCGGACCCTAATATAGGGAGTGATAAGTTCATGCTTTGCGGTATTCTTTGGGGGTGGCCTGTATTCAGCAATGGACTTGTAAAGCACTCTAATGATGATGAAGATTCTTATATGCAAATCTTCAAATAGACAAAGCATTTTTGTTTAACCCAGATTTTCTAAAACAAAGCATGCCCCTACTTTTAATTTAATCATTTTAAATCAATTACAATCGAATTCAACGAATTTTGTTGAAAATTAATTTTTGGATAAGTTCAAGTCACATCATTAAAGCTCTTTATCTAAGATCAGTCGGCGTCGGCAGCGTTTTGCGCATGCGCAGCGCAGCCGCGGGAATGTGACGTGAAGGAGCAAGGCTTCCTCGAACTGCACCTCTGACAACTCTGCCGTGTCAATCAAAAAATTTCGTAGTGTTGTACAAAACAAAATATCGATATTCATTTTAGTACATCACTGTTTTAAGGGTCACAACTGATGCTTAGTCAGCATTTTGGAAATCATTTGTTTATATTATTTTATATATTATATAATTATTTTTATTATCACCAGATATTTTTCGTATTCTGGCCCCAGTCTCGAACGTCGTAAAACCATTAGGAATAAGAAAAGCAATTTCAAAAAACTATTATTACAGATGTGCACAGGGAAAAGCAATCGGCTTAAAATTTCAAATTTCAAATTAAAAAAAATTATGACATGAGAATGGCTTAAAATTTCAAATTTCAAATAAAAAAAAATTACATGAGAACTTCACCACTACGTAGCGTGTGTAGGTACTCTTCTGTTATCCAATTTTTGAACCTCGGAATCTTCGTAATCTTCGGCATATGCAGCTACTTGAATGATTTTATAATCGATAGGGTTTTTATTTCCGCCTGATGTCGCCTTATGATTGAAAATTTCAGTATATATTTCGAAAGGGAGGAATGTCGAATGCATAACAACTCAACAAAGTTGACCGATGAATATAATACTCCAACACAGATTTAATAATATATTTGCCACAGTTGCCACTTTTGGCAGGCGAGTTGGTAACGACAGATATTTTTTTTACTATTTGAGCTCTTAACAGGTAGATGCTGTTGCCTTAACTTAAATATAATAAACTAAAAAAAATAATTTGATGATCATGGTTTTAATTTACATAAAAGCTATACGTATTATTTTTGTTGGTTTATTTATATGACTTCACAAACAGAAATGATAATGAGATGACATTTTTATTATACAAGTAACAACCATCGTAGAATTTAGACACAAATATCGTATTTTTGCAAAATCCTATCTTTATATGTCGATAGTACAACTTGCAGCATTAAACCATAAACATTTTTTCGTCATGAATAAAATCGAATTAACATCGCAAGTAGTAAGCACAAAACATCGATATATTGAAATGCAGGATAAAGGCAGTCTTCAAAGTTTCTGACATGCGCGGCGGCGCTTGGCGACCCCTCGCGGTGAGCAATTGATGCATCGCCTGCGCATCGTTACCGGGCATATTGCCTCCTACCTATTTAACTTTATTGCCTGCTACGTAAAAAGATAATTTAAGTCAGGTACGGGCAGCTCCATTCATTGGAATGGACAAATGAACTATAATAATCCTCAGTTCATTGCTACCACACTTAACTCTGTCTTTTACTATTAACATACTCATCATAATAATATTTTCACCTGAAACATCGCTATTTTTATTGAATACGAGCAGAAAAATATTTATTTTAATTTAACATTTATAAAAATCCAATAGAAATCACTCAGAAGTACATATTATACATAAATTTTACATTTTTACAAGAATTGTTTCCTGTCTCACGTATCGCTTAAAATTTTAGCTATCGACCAAATTGGAAATATTACCCGCAATTGTCTTTTTAGGCAGATTCAATGGCAGTATTAGAAAAAGCCTTGTAGTCGCGGCGTAATCGAATCCACTATCGACATTGTTTCGTGGTGGTCGTAAGAGACGACCGACGAAAATGTAATAGCTGGGACTTCAGAATCGTCGTGAAAACAACTTAAAATAATAAAAATACTGAGGTTTACTACCCGCGGGCCAAGCGTGGCAATTATGGCAAAACTTTTCTACGAGATAATCTATGGCGAAGAACGTCATTCAGCAGTGCACTTGATAGGATGTAACGGTAACTATTCAAATGTTATTGGTTAACAAGTCGACTTTTGTCGTACTTTTGTTAGGCGGGGAGTCAATGTGGGTAATGAAAGGTAACAAGCTTAAAGGTAGGTAGAGTAATTAAACAGTAATTTAAAAAAAAGACGACTGTGTATATAACAGTTGACTGAAAAGTGAATAATTATTTTTCGTGTTTTGTATTGTCGTCAGTGGTGTGTCTTTCCTAGTGTAGAGGTGTGGGGAGTAGTGGTGCTGGGATTAGTGGTGACGGGGATAGTGCACGCAATTGAGGGAGTGCGGGAGGTGCTCTTCAAACTAGGTAAGACACATCATTTTATTTTATCTAGCGGATGTACGCAAAGTAATTTTTTGTCAAATTTAATATAATGGACTTCCGCAAAGTAACGTCTGATTCTATTAATTATATTTCGTCGAGTTTCTTTCTTTTATTTCACAATCGGGCGTCTGGCTATCATCATATTGCATTTTGATTATTGTCATGTCTTTAGTGCCACGACTGATAATTACAAGATTAAGACAAACCGAGTGACGTCAGAATAATAAAAGTCGACTCATGCGTTTGGTCTCTAGAGCACCATAAAGGAACATACATACATACATACATACATAAATATATATGTATATTAATATAATATAACCCTGCCTGCTAATTTTGCAGGCCATTAATTTGATTTACTTTAACACGGTGGTCGGCCGATACGCATTATGACTGAACATTTTTTGCCCCAAAAACCTCTCATAAAGGATAGAAAGCCTGTGCCCAGCGGTGGGACTTATATAGACTGTAACTCTGTAACATTACTTTTTTAACTACCATCGCTGGGCACAGGCTTTCTGTCCTTTATGAGAGGGTTTTTGGACAATAAAATGTCCGCCGCGCAACCGTAAACTTAGAAATGAGGGTATCCGTAGTAGTACCAGAGTGACCGACATCGCCCAACGGACGCCCGACTTGAGAATGTGAAATTATTTTATTCTTTTTAGTTGTTTGAAGACAGCTCTTTCTTTTTCTATTATACTTATATGTGTTAATATTTATTTATTAAGCAGCTCATTATCACGAGCTATATGCTCACTGTAAATATCACAGTATGCGACAAACCCGGCTTGGATCCCGAACTCCCGAAGAAACAGAAACAGGAATAGATACTTATTGAAAGTCACTCTTTGTTTAATTACCAATGTTTAAAAAAAACCTCTGTCCTGGGAAGAACCAGCATGAAACCAAGCAGGATTTTTTTTAAATAACTACTTACAAACATGTGTGTTACTCAATTAAACAACAAATTAGAAATATCTTGGTAGCGATCACCTCATTCCCAGGGGTTAATATCATCCATAAATTCCTTAATGTTATAATAACCCTTTTTATACAAACTTAATTTAATAAAGTTTTTGAACTTTGAGCAGGTTAAATTTTGTATATTTGACGACATGTGAAGTCTACCAACACGCTTTTGGAAAAACGCGGCGGATATTTCCTTGCCATAAAACCCTCTCAGAAATAAGAGAAGGCTTATCCCAGCAACAGTGGGATCTACATAGGCTGTAACTTTATCTTACTCTCCACTAAGTCAAATTTATTGAACTGTATGTGAAACAATAAATATTAGTAAGTGATATAAACAAATGATAAATTTAATTTAAAAGAAAATAAACAGAGATTATCCACTTTGCGTTAGTCCCATCCATCATAACAAGTATTTTACAGGGGCCAATCATGACGGATAACTATCGGACGCAGGTGCATATTATTCAACGATTTCGGTACAACCCTTTCTCGAATTTACAGGGCCTAAGACGATCATAGATTAAATTTTTAATATTATTAAATTATGATTAAAATTAATGACATGCTTGAAGAGCGTCACGTTGTTCATTATCCCATTTTAATATCAATGTCTTAGATAACTTTATATAATTAATTAAAATGCAAACTTTGGTTAAATTAGAAGTAGTATTAGGTTACAGACACATTTTTGATTGGTTCCTTATAAATTATTAAATAACAAAAACAATTTTAATTTGTTCTAATAAGTGAAGATTTTTTAACGATCCCCGTCAGCACCAAAGAAATTTGTTAGTTGCAGTTTTAAGTAGTAATGTACAAAACTGCAGCTTTAAGTGTGAAATATCGTGGGAAAACCTGAGGAGTATAATATTTCGAGGACATGTAAAGTTTGCTAACACGCACTGGAGCAGTGCAGCGGACTTAATGCTCCCTAACCCTCTCAGAAATGAGCGGATGCATGTGTCCAACAATAGCAAAATATAGTGTGAAGGTGTATGAAAGTTAAAATGGATGCAATTGAAATTTTGATGAGATTTGTATTAGATTTGGCCCATTTTTAATATATCGCCAATTTGGTCGATAAACTTTCGCCTAGGGCGACCCTTCCCGACTATGCCGTTCACCTCTGCAACATAAATTTGCTTTGTCACTCTTTCCTCATTCATTCTTTCTACATGGCCAAACCACCGAAGCATTCCTTTCTTAATCCTGGTCACAACATCATCTTGCAAACCACACTCTTCTCTTATTAAACAATTTCTCACTCTGTCATTCAGCTTCATCCCTAACATACTCCTTAATGACCGCATTTCTACAGCATTTATTCTACTCTCATGCTTCTTCTGCCACACCCAACTTTCACTACCATACATTAAAGTAGGTACTAACACAGCATTGTGAATTGCCATACGTGCCTTTTTGGACACATTCTGACTTTTCACAATAGAGTGTAGAGCCCCATTTACTCTATTTCCTGCATTCACTCGTCGTTCTATATCCTTATCATATCTACCATCCCTGCTAAACACACATCCCAAATATACAAACTCATCTACTTGCTCTACCAACTCCCCTTCTATTCTTATTTCACATATCGTTTTACTTTCTTCTCTTTCAAAAACCATAACTTTCGTCTTACTTGCGTTCACTTTCATTCCCTTTTCTTTTAATGTCCTGTTCATTAATGTTTTTTTTTTTCACCATTTGCAACTTGGCTACCGACGACGCAAGTATGACTTGATCATCGGCGTACAAAAGGCATTTGACGGTTAACTCACCCATTCTTAACCCGCATTCTTCTACTTTCAAATTTTCCAAACAACTGTCCATAAATAGGTTGAACAACCACGGGGAAGCCAAACAGCCCTGTCTGACACCTTTATGGATGTCAAACCAGTCCGAGTAGGCCCCGTTGATCCTGACACAAGCACTAGAGTCCCTATATAGAGACTTCAATGCCTGTATCAGACCAGCGCTCAACCCAAATGAGTTCAGTGTTTGCCATAACACATCCCTGTCCACTCTGTCATAAGCCTTCTCCAAGTCCAAATCAAGAGTACCTTTAACCGACGAGCGTGTATGCGTAGGTATATGGATGTGGAGGAAGCGAGAGAGGTGTGTCAGGATCGTGCCAAATGGAAGTCCATAATCTCTGCCTACCCCTCTGGGTGACAGGCGTGAGTGTTTATGTATGTAATAGGCTATAATGTTTTATTCCATCCATCCATTATATCCATTATGCGAATGTACGAAAGCGGGTAGCGCCCTAATAACGTAATAAGAGATGGCACTGCATAGTCTCCTAAACACTGTTGTATATTGCTTAGACAATTGCCATGTAAAACATTGGATGGAGACAGTTCTTCCAGTGATTACTAATAACCATACTTTATACTTTTTTCATATTTTATTACTGACCCATATTTTTATTATTCTTAAATGAAAATATTTTAATATTTTTTTTTATTCATTATAATAATATCTTTTTATTTAAAAAAAGATATATACGTGGTACGTAGTTTATGTGTAGTAGAGATACGCTTCAGTTATATTATGGTTGTAGCACAAATTGATCGGCACAACCGGGGAAGGACCCCTCTCTCACAGAATACCAGCGTATAGTAAGAGCTTAATGCTGCTGTGTTTTGTGTGGTAAGTGGGGAGTACCGGATATCCCTTTATACTGGAAACTATGCATTCAATCTTAGTCCTCAGGGTGGACAATGCATCTGCATTTTGATTCTTGATCAAGGTTAGATGCAAATGTCTATGGGCCAGCATTCACTTACCATCAGGTGAAATGTGTGCTCGCATGTCACCTTCTATAAAAAAGGTAAGTATAAAGTGCTCATAGCTGCTAGCGCATTATTGTCAAGGTTTCCATACACGACATAAAAATTCTGGTGATATTGAAGTAGCAACATTTTGATGATTCCTATTTTACATTCTGTGTATGTTTTAAACTTCCATCTTATTCTTTGAACACGACTATACGTGATAAAAAATCAGGATATTTCGTAATAAATTCGACATCTGGATCTAATTTTTTTTTATCTCGAGTCCAGTAGAAACTACAAAGGATGTTAATGAGGTGTCATTATAGACCTCTTAAGGTGACGATTTTACCACCGATATAAATCCATCAATTGGCTTAAGATTATTTTGTCAGTTAAATTCTACTTTATAACACAATAGACCCTTGTACATGATGTATTTATTGGGGCAGTAAAATGTTTTGAGAACTAATTTTACAATGTATTTGATTAGAATTCGATAAACATAAAAAAATAGAAGGATTTTTGATGCGTTAAAGTTATTCGTTTGTGTTAAGGCGTTTTTCGTTTTGTTGAACGTAATTGAACATAATCAAGTTTTGGTAAAAGTTTTTAAGCACATGCCAAATGGCAGGCTTAAAAAGGTGCTTGTGGTTTTATTGTGCGGTTTCTGAATTTTCGGAGGGAGATGCCATACGTATTTCGACATTTTGGTGTCAACTCGATCTATTTAGTCTTTGTTGCAACGTCACCTGCCGTTTGTTGGCAGACGTTTTAACTTTTACATTGTAATATTAAATTACCAAGTATATTTCAACTTAAGTGACTGCGTCATTACATATTATACATTGATTTATTTGGAAAAAAATAATATAGAGTGGAATTAGATTTTTTTATTTATTACTAACCACTTCCTTCGTAGGCTGTCGGAAATGTACCACTCGCAGTTGAGAGAATTTTCCACTACAGCGCTGTGTATTTTAGGTTAGTGGTAAGTTATTGACTTTTTCTGTCAACGAATTATTAGCAGCACCCCGGAGTCGGGAAGTTGACGGTGTTTCAGCACGTTCCTTTGAAAGCACGTAAAGCTGTTGGTTCTGTGCCTGATATCTTTCCGGTCGTGTCGGTTTGCCGTGTCATCGGACTATGAGAGTGAAAAAATAAATATTGCACCTGTGCTTGTTCATACACTCGATACTATAGCCCTGACCTGTTCAGATGGCTAGTATCCGTTGAGACTGGCCGCCGTGACCAAAATTCCCTCTGGAGGAAATTTCAGGTCTGACACAAGAGATGATTATATCGTCACCTGTTAATAGACAAGATTTTCTTAGCATTTCTCTTGGTTGAGCTTCTGATAGCCACGGGATAAGATGACTGTAACGGTGCAACGTATTTTCATACGCCGCCATTACTTAGTTCAAAATAATAAGATGGACGGGGCACACAGAACTAATAATAAGAGACGACTATTAAAAGAATGCTAGGTAGTTAAGTTCCAGTATTAATTTGCAGATTGCTGTTAGGTTTTATTTAATTTTTTACAATGATCTACTACACCCAAAGTAAGTACAGAAAAAACTACAATTATTTTTTCCACCGATCTTACTTACTTCAAAACTTCCAGTGGTTTAAGGTAAACTATCAGACATCAATATAAATTATTAGTCAATTTCCATCATCCTTATATTATCTATAGATACAAATAAATAAAATTGAAGTGTCTGTTTGTAATATTAAAATAACAGCTTTTTACTAAATGCATATGAAAGTATATACGGTACTTATAACAAAAACACAATTTTTAAAATTTTTGTCTGTCTGTCTGTCGGTCTGTCTGTTTGTTCCGGCTGATCTCCGAAACGGCTGGACCGATTTCGACGGGACTTTCACTGGCAGATATCTGATGTTATAAGGAGTAACTTAGGCTACTTATATTTTAGAAAAAGAATTAGGGTTCCGCGCAACATAATTAAAAATAAATTACACCCGGAGAACAGCTAGTTTAAAATAATTTAATTTAAAAACTTAAGTTACGCTTGAGTGTACCGTACCTATAGCAAGAAGTCTTTTTTCTTCTTTATTATTAAAACACTTTTTAAGAACAAGCATGCAGTTCACCTGAGGGTAAGTGACTACCGCCGCCCATGGTCAACTGTTACACCAGAGAAATTGCAGGTGCGCTGCCGGCCTTTTAGAAAGGAGTAAGATCTTTTCTTGAAGATTGACTCAGTTAATCAAAAACCCAAACAATAAGAAATTTCAAAAGGGTTTTAATTATTTTTAAATAGCATTTTATTTTATTTTATTTGCAACGAAAACAGCCTGTATCAAAATATTTCACAGTTTTAAAAATTCATACATGAATCAATGCAAATGCCATTGAAAGTCGATGACAATGTAAATAAGGATAACTTAAGAGGATGTATGATTATTTTCATGAATTTTTAAAATTAAATTAAACCTGAACAGAAATCAAGTAAGTGTAGCTAAACCTAATTAATTATAAGTTATTCCTACAATAATTCTTCATACAGTATGTTAATCAAACACCAAATATAAAAAAATGAAATGTGAAGAGACAATAGAAGAAAAAATTTAAACTTAAAATATTCTCAAAAGTCTAGTAGGTGGTAGGACTTCTTTTCTGCCTTGCTATCCGTCTATGTAGGAACCACTTTCTCACCTATTTCTACCATATGCTGCAGTAATAGCAGTGCTTATACTATTGCGCTCTGGTGTGAAGAGTATAGAGAACCAGGATAATTACAGGTTTTTTAATGTACAGGCAACATCTCTGGATTTTAATTTATGGTTGTGACAACTACTTAACCAAATCTTAGGTAAGAAACTCGATCATGCACGAATGGACTTTAATCACATCTTTACAAGAAAGTAAAACAAAAGCCCTGCCTTTATATGGACAACCTATGTTACTTTTAATAAAAACGTAACAAAGAGTATTCGTTTGTTACGAGACGTACATAATATCATCGATTAAGAATAAAAATTCAGATGAGTTGCACATCCATGTGGACTAAGATAAAATGCCTCGTTACTATGATAAGTTATTTTGAACGTGGTAGAGCCATGCTGCAGCTATATTAGTAGTAGGTATAGTTGTAGCACGAATGGGTCGGCTCGACCGGGGAAGGACTACACTCTCACAGAATACCAACGTAAAATAGCAGCTCAACGCTGCTTTGTTTCGTATGGTGAGTGTAGAGAACCTGAAACTCATTTTACTGGAAACGAGGCATTCCATCTTAGTCCTCACGGGTGACAACGCGTCTGAATTTTGATTCGTAATCGAGGATAGATATATGTAGATGTCTATGGGCTACAGAAACCACTTACCATCAGGTGGGTTGTGTGCTCGTTTGTTACCCTTATCCTATAAAAAACTATCTTTATTACTCAAGGGTGACAACGTATCTGTAGTCTTGTTTGTATGAAGTTAGCTGCAGGTGTCCATAGATTACAGCGGCCACTTATCATCGGGTGGACTGCAATTTCGTCTCGTCTTGTTTCTGTGATGTTAGTGATGTTAGCCAGTTACCATTTACAGTTTCATTGGATTCAGGGCTATATAAAACATGATGACGATGGCAATTGTTTCCGAACGTTAATTTTCACCTATACGAAAATCAGTGTATATGAGTTATATAAGTTCAATTGCCACTTCAGTGTAATAAAAAAAGTCTCCAAATTCTCTGAGACGTTATCTTTCCTGTATCAAAAACAGGCAAAAATCGTCGAGATTTTCGACTTTGATAATGAATTAGATTTTTACATTGTTTTACAGATTTCATAATATTCAGTTTAAAATGAATTAATATGTATCTACATTAACAATACATGCTTCTAGTTCACTGCTGGATTTGAGCCTCTATCATAGTAGGATTAATTAATACAACGAGAATATAAAATTAAACAAAAGCTACGTTTCAACTCGCCTTGAATTAAATAAGTCGTTTCGTACGATTAGGCATACGTATTTGCCCTAAAGGAATTCGGATGTCTTGAGCCAGAGTCACGAGTTTTTTTTTTCAGAGGCGAAAGCGGCGGTAGGTAAGTCAGCGAACCATCGGTAGCTGACTCCTATGCACGTTAGATCAAACAAATCGTATGGTGTCACATCGTATCTCGTCAATTTTTTTATGTTACTATTCATGTTTCCTATAAAAATAACAACTCACAGTTAACATGTTGCTATTCACATTATTAGAAGAAAATCTAGAAAATATAGATTGATTTGATTTGATGTTATATTTATCATGAATAAGATTTGATGTTAGCTTCAGTGAAATTATTGCTCCATTCAAGATTATGGTTGAATTAGGTCTTATCCACCAGCTTCACTGGGCTTAAATCAATCTTTCCAACTACTAATATTCCCATTTGCTATTTCAGCTAAGCTTAAGCTGCATGTTGTGTAATGTAACGGTTCACGGTAATTGTCGAATCCGCCATTCGATTATTATCGTGAGCCATTACCAGTTCACGAGAATTCGAATGGTGGTTTCGAACACATGACCTCTAAGTTTTATAGTCCGTAAACATTGTCATTGGAGTATAGTACTTATTTTAATTATTAACAGTATTCTATGCCTTATTCTTCAATTTAATATATTTCTAGACGTCAAATGTCAATAGAATCCGTTTAGCCGATCAATCGTATGAAAAAATATCACATTTATAATAATATAATTTTTTAATTAATTCTAAATTAAAAGTTACCCGCACCCCACATAAGAATTTTCTCTTGTATCTTAAAGGCAGTTTACATACGTAAATTGCTCAAGAACAAACGTCCAGACCAAAAACAATTATTTGTAGGCCATAGAATCACGGTTCTCAGCGCCACATAATATCAATGCTAAACCACTGCGCCAGGGCGCCATCAAGTAAAAGTAATATATATATATATATATATATATATATATATATATATATATATATATATAATATATATATATAGAAAATAAATGAAGTACCTATAAGTATACCTATTTTAATAAGTACCTATACTTACCTACTTATATATTTTATCAAGTACATATTTAAATTACCTTTGTGCTGGCTCTTTATTATATTATATAAATATAAATTAGGACGTTTACAAGTCTTCACTATGTGCGCGCTAACAACATATCTGCATCTTTTTGTATATAATATCACATTGGTTAAAGGTAAATTTTTAAATGTTACATTAAGGGACGAGAATAGAATAGAATAGAATAGAATGATTTTATTCATTATGGATTATTACATAAAACTTATTGAAAGTCATTATTTTATTTACCACTGGTTCGGAAAATACCTCTGTCCTGGGAAGAACCAGCAAGAAACTCAGCGGGACTTTTTTTTTAAACATAATTTCACTTTAGTCTGGTAATTAGTCATACAGGTCTTTCATAGTACTAACATCAGACTCTCACAAATTAAAATGGTTTACCTCAAATAGGATTATATAATATAAGGCAATGTAAACTTTGAGAGCAAGTAAAGTAATTATTGTTATATTATTATTATTTTGTTTAATAGTACACCAAATAAGTGAATTTAACAGTTTGACTTTGCACTAAACCTTAAGGCATGTCAAAAAAGTTACCACTAAGCATGAGTTGGAAACCACAACGTTGCACTGCTTTTAAGTAGTGACCAAAGACATGGAGAATACAGTTCAGAGACCAATAAAATATTTTTTATTATAAATCTTTGATAAAAAGTCACGTTTTTTTTTTTAAATAAACGCTACCCCACACTAGTACTATGGTACTGTATTATGGAGGCAATTTACAAACATAAATTGCACAAGAACACACATCCAGACCCGGAACAATTATTTGTAGGCCATACAAATACTTGTTCCATGCGGGATTCCAGCGTTCTCCTCTAGCGTCTGCGTCTCATTGCTAAGTCACTGCGCTACTGAGCAGTCAAAATATGTAATAGTTATCATTAGAGCGTAACTTAACCATATGTCTTATAGGTATACTAAGCTTTTTAACATCATAGTATATGACTCTGATCTGATCTTATATTACTTATATTAATTATAATTTCCTGTTAATGGTTCGTAGTCGAATATTACAAATACTTGCTTTAGTTCGAAAAAGAAGGGCCTAAAACTTTTTATAAACATGTGAAAGAGATGCAAAGAATTTATATTTATATTTTATAATTATTTTATTAAAGTAGGTGATCAACTTATATTTATCGCGGCAGCTATTTATCTATAAATGCAGCTACTATGAAGAAAATAAGGAGTGAAAGAAACAAAGCAGCGTGCAGAAAAAATACAATTGTTGTTACACAAGAAGAGCATGTACCTGTACACATGATCGCGTAAGATAGCAAATTAATAACAGTAAATTCTAAATCAAAAGCAATTTCATCTTAATCGCGCCGAATACTCGAGCGGAGCAGAGCGATATCCATCCTATCAAATTACCTAGGCTACTGGGCATCTTCGTTAGATTTACGAAAATGTTTTAACGAAATAAACGGTAAATTAAAATGGTACCCTAATATGTTCGAATAAAGTTGAAAATATATTAGAGAAGCGCGTGGAGTTAAAACAAAGCTTGGCCGCATAATAATAGTCGCTTGGTTGATTTTATGGAAACATGATATCGTGTTGGCCTCTCACAAAAAGAATAAAACGGAGCCCGACCGAAATTGTTTTAATCGTCGGAAGCCACACGGCACCCGAGATTATTCTGTAATTATAAAATGATGATTACACATTTGCTTTATACGTGGAATCAAAATAAGATCTTAATAGCACAGTTTATACATGGTATCTATATGTCACGGACTTCTTTACAGGTTTTTATAGACAATTTTTTTGATTTTCTAGAAACTCACAATGTTTTTATAGTTTTTAACAATATTACTACAAGATAATCTTGGTGATGTGTATTCCGGTGCAACGAAAACTCATTGCCGCAAAAATTTTGCACAGTAATCGATACTAGTATCGATTTTGGGTGAAACGGCACTATGTATTAGTTCAATATAACTTTATTTTTTTATAATATATTACCCAGTACACAGTCCAGTACATGTAAGGAAAAAGGAACATAACTCATTAGAGCCTTTCACAAATTCACTGCTGGGTATAGGTATCCCCCAAATAATGCCACAAAAACGGTCCTGAGTAACCTGCATCTATCGACTTCCTGCATGTCATACCAAGTAGCTACTCCATCTAGTGGGGGATGCCTTACACTTCACTTACTGGTACGAGGCTGCCACTCGAGAACCTTTATCTACCGACTTCAAAAAGGAGACGGTATTCAATTCGACTGTATGTTTTTTTCTTTATTTATGTGTGTTTCCTCATAACTTTTTACTGGGTGAACCGATTTCGATGATTCTTTTTTTTATTTAAAACCTGGTGCTTCACATGTGGTCCCATATAAATTTCATCAAGGTTTGACCAATAGTTTTTGAGTTATTCTTAGTAATTTATATTGAAGTCGGTTGTACAAAATTTTTAATTTTTAATTTTTTACATTCTGTTGTTTATTCTTCGTGCTATACAGCAGGTTCATTACAACTTAAACTTGCGTCTTCAATCGGTTGCTCTATAATTCGAAATGAAGATATTCACAATAGAATTGAGTGATCAAAATGCTTTAATTTAATTGGATAAAGCTTTTTGTATGGAAAAACTATGCATATTATGTTCACTTTGTTTTACCTGCCTCAACATAATACATATGATATGATTATCTATTTAGTAGTTATCTATCTCTCTTTCCAATGATGTAAGCCTCATTAATTTATTAATATAGTGATGTTATATCATCATTGTATCAAGTAGAACAGTGCAAGTAAGGTGATTATGATAAATTCTTCTTAACTTTGGGGAATTTCAAATTTTGTTCAGTGATAAACAATTTTCTCCTTACTATGGGAAAGTCATATCTCTAGCAGAAAACTTTTACAAGCTGGTAACATTGACTAAGAAAGGTAAAGACAAAGAAAAAAAAATATACAATATAATATTATATGAGATAATTATACTAACATTTATGGCTAACATTTACGATAATTATATTTTAAGCAAAAAATCAATATTTAAAAAAATTACACACAAAAATGTATGGTCTTACACCGTACATTTTTGTGCGCACCGGACTACACAAAATATATACTCGTAGGTCGTGTTTCAGCTACTTCTGCTTTTATTTAAATACGTTCATTAGTAAATACCGGGGACACACTATCTAGTTCTAGTCGAGAAAGGATACGTCGACCTTATTTTGTAACATACACACGAAGTAGAAAGAATAGAGTAGCAGAGAGTAACTAGTAGGTAGGTACTAGAGAAGAAAATTCTGACAGCAACTTTATTATCAACCTAGTACTGTCAGAAATTTATTCTCGTACATCTCTTCAACCTAACCACCAACTGCACAATATGTCATTGTCATTGTATGATGCCAGTACTGTCAACTAAGCATTCACCCTACAAATACAATATTAATACATAGTCTAGGTATCTATTAATGTATTGAAATCAATAGTAGTTGTATTCAATGAAACCACAATCACGCATACATCTTGCTACTGGGCTTTTTGTAGGTAAATTATAACATTACGTTATACATGAACAACACGTGCTCGTCTATGGTAATATCCTGAGCGGCGATTGGTAAAAAATTATACCGAACGGGCCGCTACTCCAAACGCTCCCACTGAAGCATTAGGCGTTAGGTTAGAGGTAAACCTTAGTGAGTAAAATCGGGTGATTTGGAGTGGAGCAGTTGTGATAAGTGTGTTTGTCAATTAACTAAATGTTCTCTACAAGGCTTTACCCTTATATAATTATATTTATTATTTTACAATAGATACAGATGTCTTAAACTAAGGGCGCTATAATGGAAATGAGTATATTTAATACTTATCTTCACGCACAATCCATGACGGGGTAGCCAGAGAGAACAGATCGCCAAGTGTCACGATCCTTACATATCTCTTTCGCTTCTTTCAGATTCATTATCTTCTTCATACATGCACGTGCATGTATGAAGTATATTTAATGTAACGTATATTAAACATTATTTTAATTTTTGCTGTAGTGAACTTTGAATGTCTTTATGGCGGACTTTAAGAAAGGAGAAGGGTCTCATTTAGACTGTATGTTCTGTTGTAATGATACCGATTGTGAACCGATATTGATGAAGTTTTTGATTTACTGTTTAAACGCCAATCTAGAAATAACTAAATAGAGAACATGTTAATTAACGAATAAAAAGAAACCCTATTAACAGAATATTATTTAAAAAAAAAAAAAAACTAAGTTCACACTAGATTGCAACAAAGAAAAGGTTAGCGTCTTATCATAATGCTACAGCAACAGAGTTACTGCTGAGTTGATATTCTGTCGAAGACGCACAAAATTCCATCATGCGGAGAGATCTGTTTATGACATTGCTTTGGCATATAGTCTGACTCAACTAGTTACTTCGCCTACGCGGATTACAGATGTGACGGATCATGCACCTTCCCTGTTGGACCTTCTGTTTCCCTATCACCTGGATGGATATCAGATCTCCGAAGACGCCCCTCTCGGCTCTGCGGATCATTGTCTGATCCGGAGTGTGGTACCACTCAGGCTACCACATCATTTGTTTTCTGCACGCTGCCGCCTTGTTGGGCATTACAGGTCAGCGGATTGGGACGGAATGCATTCAACTCTTTCCAACCCATTAATTGTTTTGCAGATGACAGCACTGGCGATGCCTTATACGCCGGCCGTACTAATATTTCTCTGGAACACGTCATCGAGTGCCAGATTAAACATGTGTCTGAAGTCGAATCTATATTGAACAAAGTTTTGGATTGGGGTTGGCACCTGTTCGTTTATCGCTAAAAAAGAACCCCTTTGTCGTATTTCCTCCATTTCAAGGCACTTCCCTCGTTGCCTCAGCTAGCATTGGGATCCTGGGCGTTGACATATCAGATGACTTTCAGTTCCGTAATCACTTGGAGAGGAAAGTCAAATTGGCCCCTAAAAAGCTTGGAATGTTTTGCTAGGCATGTTGGCACACCACTTTCAACTTCACAAGGCGCAAGTTTGGCCTCACATGGAATACTGTTCTCATCTCTGGGCCGGAGCATCTGAGTGCCAGTTCTTTCCACTTGATCGCATCCAGCGCAGAACGGTTCGAAACGTCGAGCTATTTCTTATCGGCTTGAATCACTGGCGCTGCGAAGAGATGTTGCATCTCTTTGCGTATTCTATCGCATCTACCACGGGGAGTGCTCAGAGGAATTGTTCAGACTATTTCCAGCCGCTCAATTTCACCATCGCACATCGCGATACCTGCCTTACTATCTGGAATCTAAAGAACTAATTTTCCTTAGCACTTAAAAATTTCTGTACTGCAGCGATTACTGCTTCATCACCTTCAAGTCTCTTTCCTTTTGGAAAATCCTTCCATCACGGAAATAAATGGAAATCACTAGAAGGAAAGAAGGATAGAAAGAAAGATTATTTTGACACAATCCATTGACGGACACAACAATATTATACAAATTTATTTTAAGATTATTAAATTTAAAAAAAATTGATTGGACTAGGTGCAAATTCTGTTGAATGTGAAGGATGTTCAAGTAATTCAAATCCAGCATCTCGAATTGCAGTCATCACAATAGCGTACTTGTGAGCCGCGGCGTTTGCTTGGTGAAACAAAACAATCATTACGAGTTGACCTCGCCGTTTTTCCAATATTTCGTTGCGTATTTTTTTTTGTTCTGCATTAAAAGTGAACATAACAGCACCTGGGATTGAAGTGAGCGTTACCGTGCTATTTCTAAATGTATTTATATTCAATTTAAAAAAATATTAGGTACTTAAATATTGTAAATTAAAGTTAAAAAAGTGCCAATGCAGCTCGGAGTCAGGAAAGAGGAGCTTCGAAAAATACGTAAAACCGTTGGTCCTGCGGTTGAACACTCTGTGGTCTTATCAGATTCCTGTCCCATCGATCTGAGAGTGAAAGAATAGAGAGTGCTTAATCAAATATACATAAGTCAATTTTGCGCACACACTCTTGCACTATAATCCTGTCCCGTGCAAATGGTTCAGTAACGGAGTCCCGTCGTGACCGATTATTATTATACTATATATAATAATAATCGGTCACGGCCCAAGGATACTAGCACTCAACTTCAAAAAAAGAGGCTTCAAATGCTGTCTGATTCTTGAAGATCAAGATGGAAGGCTGTACAGCCTATAACTAGGCTCCTTACAAGTCATATCGGAACACAACATTTTTACGTGGTAGAGCCATGCAGCAGCTATATTCGTTGTATATTTGTCGCACGAATAGGTCGGCTCGACCGGGGAAGGACCACACTCTCACAGAACACCAATGTAAAATAGCAGTTTAACGCTGCTGTGTTTCATATGGTGAGTGTAGAGAACCGGAGACCCTTTTTTCGGTCTTAGTCCTCACGGGTGATAACGCACCTGCATTTTGATTAGTAATCGAGGATAGATGTAGATGTCTATGGGCCGCAGCAACAACACTCATTGTACTGCTGCTTCGCGGCAGAAATAGGTACGAGAATGATAACTACTAAAGTAGACTACTAAAGGTCGTAAGTTAGTTAATTAAAGCATCGGTGATTTTAAGTTCTCGATGGTGAGATGGTCGCTTCATTATAAAACAACTGAAGATTTACAACATTTGTATTGGTAGCGTATTGAATTATTAATGAATGAATAAATTTAATAAGAAAAAAGTAAAAAGAACTGCTAATACGTGTTAGCAAGCCCCATTATGACCTCATAATAAATACGTTTCAATTTCTTAGATATATATACAGGTCTCCTCATGATGTTTTCAATCACCACCCAACACGTGGCACACAAGCATTTAAAATTGCAATTACTTATCCGTTGTATTGGTTGTATTTTTTAAATTTTAATGTTTATATTTCACATATTATTATGTATGTGAGTTATCGTTTTTCTATATACACGCCTTCTCAAGTTCTAAACAACTTCTACCTATTCATTTATAACAAAAGTCACTCATAATTAATGTGAAATAGGTGTGTCGAAACAAAAAAGCAACCATCTGGTAATTTGTAACGGTTTGGCGGAAAAAAGGAGAACCCTTAATTCAGTAGCTGCTACGCGTGAATGCTCTCAGTTTGTCTTACCAAACATTTCACAAGGGGTTGTTCAAATACAGTGATGGTCACAAATACATATAAAATCATTAAGTAAAGTTGTGGAACATAAAACATAGATACACGCGTTGCCCTCAGCCCAGTGTTTTTTTACAGAAGTAAGGATGGAAAATTGTCAAACATGCACACAAATATTGTCACTTCTGGGGTCTGACCTGAAGACTAAAATGGAATGCTTCGCGTTAATACTAAGTAAAAAGGTGTATTAGTTATAAGCACTATATCACACTGGTATTCTGTGTAATCGAAAGAAAAAAAAAGAAAAGAAAAATTAAAGAAAGGCATGCCTGCTGGTACATTTTCAGAAAGTATTATAGTATATTTACTATAGTATATTTTGTGAAGTATTAGTGGAAATGAAACGAACAAGTGATCTGATGGCGATATAAATATCAAAATAGTTCTTCTGCTAAAGCGCCTTGAGTCGTCATTTACTGTCTGCTAGCACAAGCCCCTGGCAAAATCTCCCAAAATCATCGTTAATAAATAATACAAATAACAATAACAATACAAATAATAACTAATACAACGTATATGTTAACAAGAAATTTGTTAACATATACGTTGTATAATATATTACAGCGTTTGATTTTTTTAAAGGCCTTGTAGCCAATGCTTCAATAAATGAAAAAAAAAAACGCGAAACTCCCAGACTGGTGATATATTATAGTCTTACTATCGCATGGTACCGGCTTTGCGCTTACCACTCCACCAGCCTAGCCTAGTGAGAACAGACTGAGCTTCAAAAATATACAAAAGTTAAAAATGAATGCCCTCTAACCTCGCATATGGAAGGTTCTACGTCCAGTATTGAACATAAAGAGCGAAAAGTATCATTTAGCTCATTATCTGATGCAGCATTGCATACTAAAGATCTATATCACGCATTTTTTTATTAGGCTTAGATTTGTTATATTGTGTTGCTACAGATCTTTATTAATATATATATAATAATATAGTAATAAAAATACCAACTTACTTATAGATAATAAAAAAGACACTGCGAGCTAATGCGCAGGGTGCCTGACTAGAGAGTCGCAGGTCTTAAATTAGAATCACAGACGAAACCAACTTCAGATTTTCTGATCCCAACTTTCTTTCGATTGTATCATATAAGGATATTTGGAGCACTACATGTATTCACTCAGAATCTCACAGAATACTGCTGTGTTTCGTATGGTGAGTGTAGAGAACCGGAGACCCGTTTTACTGGAAACGAGGCTTTACATCTTAGTCCTCACGGGTGACAACGCATTTGCATTTTGATTCGTAATTGAGGATAGATGTAGATGTCTATGGGCCACAGCAACCACTTGGACGTGGACTGTGTGCTCGTTTGTCACCCTTATCCTATAACAAAAAATTGTAGTGCCTAAAATGTCCTCATATCATCTCCGGTTCCTAGCGGTTCTCAAAGCCACACCCAAGGGACGAAATGAGGTGGTGAGTTCATTTACGCCGCTACCACGCTGCAAGATAATACCTGGAGTAAAATTTAGGACAACTGCCAGTATTTAATTCTAGTGATGGTGTAAATCGAACAAGAGAACAAACGAACGAAACCAATTATTTCAAATTCCATAAACAATAGACGCCGCCATTTTCGAGCCTTATAAAATTGAGATACAGTTAGTAATCGGATTATAGAGGCAACTAGGCAAAAGTGGGTTGTAGTTGTAGTATATTTGGTAACTAAATAATATTAAACAATCGAGGCCGTTTATTGGAACAATAAAAAAATAGACCTGTACAAAAGCGGTCGGCTCCCACCTACCGAGTTCCCACTGCACGTCACACGCTCACGTAACTAAATACAGGATGATAATATTGTAAGACGCCTTATCGGAGCGTTTATTTTAATTCGATCTGTCAGAGGAGAGACAAAAAATCCCCGACCTGGGCATAGCTACTGGGCGCAACGGGCGCCTCGTAACGTGATCACATGAGCATATAACATTCCATCACTCAAACGGGCGAGAGAAAAATAAGTTGTTTTACTCAGTTCTAAAACATAAACTTATTTTAATAAATTCCTTACTTTTCAAAAATACGTTTCAAAATATTTAAAAGCTGCGATAAAATCACTGCCATGCTTTCTTCTCAGCGTTTCGTTAATGCCGTACTTTACAAAACTCACAAGTAGGATATCCACAATGGCAGTTATGGGCTTATGAATCCATTAAAAATTTATAAGTATATACATATAACATTACAATTTCGTCAGAAGCTTTTAGTAACCTACTAAAACAAAATAATTACATCGAACATTTTACACCTATGAACGATTTTTAAATTAATTATTGATGCTATTTATTATTATATTTTTTTGCTTCCTAAGTATGTCTTTCCGATTAAAATGTTTTTAAAATTATTTTGAAGCATTTACTGCATACTTTCGAGTATGTAACTTTAATAACGATGTCAATAATACGCTACCACGGAGCTGCTGTAAGGACATGCCCAGATGTAAGACTATAAACCTTAATAGCGCCTACAAAAGCGTGTTTTAAATATATATTTTGCATATAAAAATCAATTGCCACCGGTAGATTCTGAGGCAACCAAAGAAAATAAGAGAAAATTTGGACAAATGCAAGGCTTGAAAAATTGACAGAGTGATATTTGCCTAAAATATTGAACTAGGTGAATTTGAAATGGATACTGGTCGTTATCTAGAACAATGTGCAAAGAATAATAAGTAATAACCCAAGCAGCTCACGGGGTCAGGTTTCGCGGTGAAACGAGGCGCGCGCGACCGCGCAATTTCGTTGTGTCCGCGCCGCCATCCGCAATTGGCCGCGTCATGACTGGCCTTTATTATCATAAACATTAATTAAGTTAAACATAGCCATATTGTTGTCATTATTATTTATGTGATTATCAGAAATTTATTTAATCTTATACATAGATTTATTGCTGACGTAATTTAATTTATATGTCAACAAGTAGCATAAAAACTAAATTTGATATTTTATTTTTCTTACAATACACCGATAAGGAGAGCCTTAAGTCTAGCTGGCATAATTAATAAAATTCAAAATCTTCTCTTATACAATAGATTAAAAAGAGAAAATTAATGATATCAGATCATCTTTTTACGTTGATTTCTACGCTCTTTAAACTGAATATATTTTAGTATTATTTAGTATGTGTATAAAGTACAGTCGAGGAATAGGAGATTCGCAGTACATACTTAAATATTAAATATCAAGCCGACCTTAATAACAAACCCATATTTACCAACTGATTCTCAAATGATAAAGCATATAATTTATTAAATTATCAAAAATTATATTCCGGTAGTCACTGGCCAGTTAATTTTTTGTGAAGCACCCCCAAAAACTTAAACCGAAAAAAAGACGCCAGAAGCACGCGACACGCGATCCGTGGCGTCGTTACAAGTAAAAAACG
Source organism: Parnassius mnemosyne (assembly GCA_963668995.1). Taxonomy (NCBI): domain Eukaryota; kingdom Metazoa; phylum Arthropoda; class Insecta; order Lepidoptera; family Papilionidae; genus Parnassius; species Parnassius mnemosyne. Next base: position 32,845,618 of record CAVLGL010000001.1, on the reverse strand, counting down.
CTACATCAAAAATCAAATCACTGCGGGTTGGGTGTATATTAAACGGCTATAAATTATCCTTAAAGACGCTACCAATTGACTATCGGTCGACCCTAATAAATATTCCTATAAATTATACTCATTATCATTTTTTGCAATACTAGAAGTTAGAAGTTGCTGTTTAACATAATTTAAAATTAAGAATTTTGTACAACCGACTTCAATATAAATTATTAAAAATATCTCAAAAACTATTAGTCAGACCTTGATCAAATGTATACGGGACTACATGAGAAGCACCAGCTTTCAAATAAAAAAAGAATCATCAAAATCGGTTCACCCAGAAAAAAGTTATGAGGTAACACACATAAAAAAAAAACATTCAGTCGAATTGAGTACCGTCTCCTTTTTGAAGTCAGTAGAAAAATCTGACTTAAGGTAAATTAACATCAAATTTTGCAATGTTCAGATTATTTTGTTGTATTGTAATCCGTGTAGTGGCGACGAAAGTGAATCCACTTCCCCAAATGGTAGCCACCATTGGGTGTTGTCAGAGGTTACAGAGGGAATAGACACACAGAGATGTAAAAAATGGGCATCAGCATCTCTCTGATAACATTACAAAATAAAAAATTAAAATGTGTTTTTAAACACTTTCGTTTTTACTGCAGTTGCCGATCCAACTGTGAAACGTGATGATCATCAAAACCTCTTACAATCGTAAAGACTAATATCCTGCATAGGACTTTTAACACCTTTTTTTTAAATATTTATAGCAATCTGTAAAACTCCTGCTGAGGGCCTCCTATAAAGAATACAAAGGAGTCTTTACTTTTTACACTTTGTATTAAACCATTATAAGATAACCTAAACTCCAGTGGTTTATATTGTTTATGTTATATGTAAGCGTGTAATGGGGTAAGAATATTCATTACCCCATACAGTCCTGTGGGTTTCGTAAGAGGCGACAGAGGCAAACTAAAAGAGAAGATGGGCAGCAGCATATTCCTGATAACAATTCAAAATGTGTGGCAACTATGGCAAAATTCTCCATATGAGGCAATGTACGGGAAAACCTATCTTCATCAGTGAATTTTTATAGACTGTAATGGATGATTACATTATTACCTTAACTCGTTGAATGATACGTTTCTTTAATACTTTCACTTTCATCATAAAACTCTACTCAATTCATAGTTGTACATTAAAGACATGTGAAAAATCAAACACATACTTCTTTATAATAACGCGGTAAACAGTCCACTGTTGGGCGTACGCCTTGTCATACGAAACAACGGAATATCTATCTAGAGCATGCAATGCCGCAGTATATTTTCAATACCACATTATTGCGGTACCGAAACTTGTAAAATCGCATAATTTGCGATATTGCGAAATTAAAAAGTCCTTTACTGGTGGTTTAACTAAAACAATAACATCAGTAAAAAAATCTTTAATGGGGGTTAAATTAAAACACTAACAGGAGATAACTACAACTAATCACACATACAACCCTAATCTTAATTCTTACCTTGGAAATGTTTATGTAAAAAGCAAAGCATATCCACTGTCTCATCATTAAAAAAACTTCTAATTTTATCACACATGTATCCAGCAGCCAAAAATGCTCTCTCAGCTTCTACGCTCATTGGTGGAATTGGAATGCTTAGCAGATAGTTATACACAGTCTCCAGATATTTACCTATTGTTACTCAAGTTTCATACCGGGTTCGTTTTTAATACTGCGAAATTCGCACCTGTAATCTAGCTTTTGCGGTACTAAAATACAGCGCGAAATTTGCGAAATTGCAATAACGATATAATGGTATTGCCTGCTCTATATCTATCTATTATCTATAGAAAGCGAAGCTTTAAATATTCTATGCAGTCTTATATGAATATAGCGAGTAATATCAGATAAAGAATTTGCGTACACAGACGGTTTCTAACAACAAAACCGTTAACTTACGATTTCAAATTTGATACCACTTATTTCATAGTACAGAGTGTAGAGGCGGTTTAAAAATATCCACTACCCCATACCATCCCGCTTGTGTCTTAAGAGGCGACAGAGGGAAATTGAAACAGGAGATGGGTAGCAGCATCTTCCTGGTAATAATTCAAAGAATTAAAAAAAAAACTGCAGCTACCAACTCGTCGCAACGTTGCCGAGCGTGCCAACTAAGGCAAATAATATCCTCACTATAAGACCTACGTTCAGCAGTGGACTTCGATAGGTCGCAGTGATAATGATGATCTATAATTTTGACATCACTGAAACTTAAATTTAAGGTACCTTCTTACTTTCACTTCCGTCATAGAATGCTACTATAGGCTACTACCTACATACTACATTCATAATTGTGCATGGAATTGATTGTTAAATTTAATTTCCATTATACGTTGCGTGATACGTGCAGTACACAAATAGATCAAAATTACGCGGTCAACTTTCACTACACCCACACGAAATTGACAGTTGTTTGCATCTTTTTAAAGGTAAACTTTCCGTGTTTTATTTTTCTTCTCTGTGAGAAATATAGTAGAGCTGTCTGCTTATAAAAATTATGTAATGTTTTATTTGTCTTTTTATTGAATGTACACGACAACATATTTCAAGTCAGGATAAAAGAATCATGTAATGAAATAAAAGTTGTTTCCTTTTTGGAACCTAATCTAAAGTCTAAGTAGGAGATTTTAGTATTATGGCAGTAATCTGGCGATTACTGTGGCCAGTACCAGACTTCTTTAAAGTTATCAGTCCAAATGTAATATGTGCTTAATTAGTCCTTATATTTCTTTTAAACTTATTATAGTTGTTAAGTTACAGACTATAATATACGTCCCACTGCTGGGCACAGGCCTCCTCTCATTTCTGATAGGGTTTTAAGGGCAAGGAAATGTCCGCCGCGCTGCCCTAATGCATATTGGCAAACTTGCGTGTCTTCGAAATATTTTTTTCTTATTTCTCAGACATGCAGGTTTCCTCACGATGTTTTCCTTCACCGTCGAGCACGTGGTAAATCAGCACTTAAAATTGAAATTAAAAATATCATTGGTGCCGGCGGGGATCGAGCCCTGGTTGCTCGCCTACAGTGAAATTTACAGCGAGCGCTTATCCCTTGAGCTACCACGGCTCCTTATTATAGTGCTTGACTATAATCCCACATAGTGGCCTAAGTAGTGATGTAGCACTAGTTGGTAAATAAAATTGGCCTTGAAGATGCCTACAATGAAGGTAATCTGACGGAAAGACTTACCATCAATAAAGGTTAGACAAGCGTAAAATTGTTTACTACAATTTTTAGCGTTTGTCACGTGCTCTTGCGGAAAAAAAAATTAAAATCTTTATCTCCATGAAATAAACCTCTAAATTATAACCTATAAGTCTTAATAAACCAAGGAAACAATTAATGTAGAGGCTATTTTAGAATTTACGAATGGGTCTGCATGAATGAGGACCGGGACGAATGAGGGGGGGGGGGGGGTAATGCTTATAGTGAGTGTAGAGAACCGGCTATTTTTTTTTTACTGGTAACAGGATATTCCGTCTGATTTTTCAAAGATAACAACGCATTTGATTTTTAATCAAGAACAGATGTAGGTATCTACGAGTATAAGCATCCACTCAATATCAGGCGTTCTTTGTTCTTTTAGCACCATTATTCTATAAAATAAAATAAAAAAAATATGTTTTTCATGTGAATTAAGTACTTTAACACGCACGCAGCGTAACTAACTCTTTTCGTCCCATTACCATGGTCGCTCTCACAAATCAAACATTATTGGTTTATTGGTCATAAAGTGGACTCTTGAAGAGAAATACTAAGATTAATTAGGTAGGTATAATCTACAAAACAGAGAGTTAAATTACAACAATACGCTCAGCACTCTTTAATTTCTTTCTGCCATTAAAAAACAGTGCCAAACGCTTGTAATTGTAACATGATTTGAAGGTAAAAGACATTTTAGTTTTTTTTTTACAAATGGCTACCAGGCTTATCACCAGTATATTACCAGATCCAGTCCAATATATCGCACCTTAATTGTTTTGTAAAATGATTTTCAGATCTTGCCACTTTATGCTAGGGCCCTGTGAACATAAACCTAAATCAAATGCTGACGGTTTTCCCAGCGTCTGAAAAAATAATAGCCTGAAAAAAACCGTGTTTTAAATAGTGAACTTGGATACTGCCGTCGACCTTTCCACATCATCCCACGGGTGCCGTAAGAGGCGCCTAAAAGAAATGCCTGTAAAACGTGTGGTTCCCGGTAAATAGTGTTATAGATCAATAACATCTATTAAATAAACAACAAAATAGATAGAACCTAGATTAGCTACGGCTACGGGAAGCAATTTTTCAAAAGTATAATTTTTTAACAACAAATCTGCTACAGAGTCATCTCTTGATACCTGTAAATACTTTCATACTTACTTTCGATGTATACAACAATAAGCATTTTTCATAGGCTTGTATGCGTAGAGCAACGTGACAACGAGCAACAGAAGATGGCGCCAGCAACAAGATCTTAGTTTCTTATTTAACTGTACGGCTCCTTTGAAATAACGCCATCTAGGACTAAAAGTCCGTACAAATTTTATTTTAGCCGACCAGCAGGTTTAGGATCATTCTTATAGATGTCAGTCACCGCAGGAGATTACGAGATGAAGATTATTCATAGAAAACCATTTTACTAAACGAGCGGTTGCGTCCTTCTAGGGATAAAGATTTTTGTCAGAATACAGAATATAAATGTGGTCACGGTCAAGATCAACATTTAAGAATTGTTTGTGAAGCAATAAAATATATATTTAACTTTTAAATATTATAAGATGTTGCTCGTTCAGTTTCGTGTAGCTTTACGCTCAATTACATTAGTATTTGGTGTATGAATAAATTATAAACAATCAATTTAATACAATATTTGTATATTCTATTATATTCTATTTGTAAAATAGATACAGGAAAGCGTGCAACTTCCGAGTAAATATATGATCGAATGTATGAATTCAAAGTTTTTGATTCTGCATACTATTGATTTTGTATTGTATTACTATTGATTTTGTATTAGTTGTTAGTTAATAAGGTTAATATGATGCGCTGGCGCCCGGAAAACCTTTTATTAATTTCGAATAATCTCTCCATGATATATTTGCGGGCTAAAGCTATTGCAAAGTCATAAATTATTAGAACAAATTAAAATAAAAAATGCCCCACTACGATAGTGTCCACCGTCTACATCTAGCATTCAGTTTAGTCACTCAAATTTTGACATTGACTTCTCGAAATTTTGAAAAAAAAAAAACAGCTGCAGCTCAGAAGAGGTATATTTACCATTGTTGCCACGCACAGTTTTTAAAGTTGTCATTATGATGACTGCTGCCCATCTCCTGGTTTGTTACATCTGTCGCCTCTTATGATACTTACTGCACGTTATAGGGCAGTGGATGTTTTTATACCGTCACTACACGAAACAAAAATAGAATATTTAAAAAGTATATCAAAATTATTAATTAATTTAATTTTAGTAGTTAATTTTAGTAATTCGATAGAAAATGCATCCCTTTGCATTTTCTATCGAATCTACCACGGGGAGTGCTCTGAGGAATTGTTCGGATTAATTCCAGCCGCCAAATTTCACTATCTGGATGCTTGGCGGTTCACGACTGAGCGTTTTGAGTTGAGCTTGGAGTTTTCTTCCTCGTACAACTTCTTTGTGGAATTGTTTACCACCGGTGATTTTTCCGGACCGATACGACTTAGGGACCTTCAAGAAAAGAGCTTACACCTTTCTAAAAGGCCGGCAACGCATCTGCAAATCTTCTGGTATTGGTGTTGTTCCTGGGCGGCGGTAGTCACTTACCATCAGGTGAGCCGTATGCCCTCTTCTATAAAAAAAGTATAAGGTACGTTGGGGTAATACCGGACGGATTTTCGAAAAGTTGGAAGAGTCTGCTAAAAACTTTAATTTCTCGACATTCGTATACGTCAGATTTATGGAACATGGAGCAAACCGTTAATCGTTAAACGTAGTTTAGCTCTGAGAATCTTTTGCTTGTGTAAACTCAACGGTTTCTGCTTTAAAGGTGTGCGAAAACTAGGCATACTTTTTTATATGCATAATGAAAAATTGGCCATTAAGGGGTAAGACCGGACTTAAATTTAAAACAACTTCTACTGCTTAGAGAAAAAAGTTTATAAAAGAGATTTGTCCTATCTTTAACGCTCAAAAACATATTTCAATATGATCTATAAATTACTAGAAACATAAATGTTCCAAACGATTTTCTCTTTTTTTGTTTCTTGCCATCCGATCTTATCCCTGATATAAAGAAATTGTAATTTTATGTTTCTCAAACTTTGTTATGACAAGATGGAATTACTCAATATAAGAGAAAGATCGGATGCATTTGATTTTATATGGGAAAAAAATAACAGTAAGGACTGGCGAAATGCCCTGGGATAATGGAGAAGTTAAGGAAGATATAAATATTTTAACAAAGCGGCATTTATTATTATAAATAATTTTTATATAATTATTATAAATTACATTTTGATTTGTAATAGAGGATAGATATAGATGTCTATGGGCCGCAGCAATCACTTAACATCAGGTGGACTGTGTGCTCCTTTGTCACCCTTACCCTATAAAAAAAATGTATTTTTATGTGTACTTAAAAGTAATAAAACTAACGTTTTATTACTTTTAAATATACAGATTTGCTAACGAGGCTGAGTCCCATAGTCACTTGAGTAATCAACGAAAAAATATACACGACCAATGAAAGTTTAACAACCACTGCCATATTTGTAACAGGCAAAGATCGGATAATATTCATCCGATCTTCACTCACGAGGGGAAACATCGGATCTCGGCCTATAGCGATCTTACCCCTGCATGGACCAGCTTTATTTAGCTCTAACTTCATAAAAATTAGTATCCACACAAAATAATAACAAAAGCAGCCATATTCTCGCTAAAAATCGTAAATAAAAGTGATAGGGAAAGATCGGATGGACAAAAATAATACAAAAATTACATTGTTTTATAAAATGCCACGCAGCACAGGTCCCACTTGCCGGAGTGACTGGCGCGAACTGAGGGTCGGGGCAGGATGAAATGGCGTCGTGTAGCATATTGTTAGCTTTTCAAAATATAGCATAATTCGCCGGGAATTTGAATCCTACGGTCTTGCCCCATCACCGGTCTTACCCCAACGTACCTTACCCTTCCGCGGAAAAAAAGGAAAAGTGACTGGTTGTGTCTTCGGAAACGCTTTTGCACGCTCCCGCAACCAAGATGGGGGTCTCCTGAGAGGGTATTGTTCTTTCATAAAGGACAACTCCTTTTTTAAATGTTTAAAACGATATTTACATTGTTCGTCCTCAGACTGATTAGTTTTCCTAGAATCAATAAAGCCTTTCGATTCAAGACCAATATCAAAATAATAATATATTGGGTCTGTAATATTCTACCTCTTTGTCAAATTTTGTGGGTCATCATTAGTTAAGAATTTGTTGACAGCCATTAGGTACCTACGTAACTTACGATGTGTAAGAAAATGGGCTTTTACTTCGTTTGTTCGTGCTAATATTTTTTCTACCGACTTCAAAAAGGAGACGGTACTCAATTCGACTGTATGTTTTTTTATGTGTGTTACCTCATAACTTTTTACTGGGTGAACCGATTTCGATGATTCTTTTTTTATTTGAAAGCTGGTGCTTCTCATGTGGTCCCATATAAATAATTGATCAAGGTATGACCAACAGTTTTTGAGTTATTCTTAATAATTTATATTGAAGTCGGTTGTACAAAATTTTTAATTTTAAATTGTTTGTGACTTTCTGTCTGACGCTAAATTAAGCAATAGCTAAGCTAGTAAATTTTGATATACTTTTTAAATATTCTATTTTTGTTCCGTGTAGTGGCGGTGTATGGCACCGGGGGATGTTTTCCCGAGATAGAGTATGTATTGGCAAGGCCGGTGTATAGAGCATAACCAGTGCTGTTACCCGCATAGCAATGAATATTACACATCTATGAGTCAGGTAGACCCGAAGATCAGCAGCTGATCGACCCCAACGTAAACCGTATTGGCGTTCACTAATCAGCTGGTGATCCTTTAGGTACCGTATGAGCTGGCAGTTTATAATAGATTCCATTATTTTGGAGAACAAGGAGGTGATGGCGATAGGCCTGTAGTTGGACGGGTCTAAGCGGTTGCGTTTTTTAGGGATCGGGTGGACAAAAGCGGTTTTCCATGATTTCGGGACTACGCCTAGGGAGTAGGAGTACAGAAAAAGACGCGTTAGAACCGGTGCTAACTCCGGAGCATACGTCCTCAGTACAATTGGGGGGATACCGTCAGGCCCACTCGACTTGTGGATGTCCAGGGAGTGCTTTGCGAACCGAGCGCTGTGAGAATCGCACATCCGGCATGAAGCACTCACACCGCGGGATGGTCGGCGGTGTGTTCCCCCTTCATCAAGAATCGAGTTGGATGCAAAAAGGGAGCCTAAAAGGTCGGCTTTCTCTTTTGTGGCGTGGGCCTGTGAGTCGTCCTCCCTGTGCAGAGATGCAGAAATTCCCTTGGACAGTCTTGGCGAGAGACCAGAATGCGCGGATTCCCGAAGGAAAGCGAACTAGTTTTTCGCCAATTCTGCCTATGTGCTCTGACTTTGTCTTGGCAATAACTCTTTTGAAGGACCTGGAGGCGAAGTTATACTTCTTTTTAAGCATGCTGGTGTTTACATCCCGAGCCACCGAAGTTTCAGCCCAGGCCTGATAACACTCCTGCTTACTGCGGAATGCAGTCTTACAGGAGCGACCAAACCAAGGCTGAAATCTGCCTCCAATGGGTACCACAGATGATAGAATCCATTCCATTCCCTGTAGCACCAAATCAGTGACAGAGTGAGCAACAGCGCTGGGATCATCCTGCAAGAAGCAAACCCGCCATGGGTAGGATGCAAAGAAAGACCGCATTCCGTCCCAATCCGCCGACCTGTAATGCCAAACACAGCGGCAACATGCAAAGCGCAACCGCGAGGCGAGCGTGAGTGGCACTACACTCTGGATCAGACAATGGTTTGAAGAGCCGAGAGGGGAATCGACGGAAACCTGATATCGTCCGGATGAGAGATCAGTAGAAGGTCCAACAGGGAAGGTGTACAATCCTCCACATCTGGAATTCGTGTAGGCGAAGTAACCAGTTGTGTCAGACCATATGTCAAGACAAAGTCATAAACAGATCTCCCCGCATGACCGCAAACGCAGAAACAGAGCTTCCACTTCACGCCGATATTCTGTGAGTTCGTGGTACTAACCCTGCCGCGTGGCTCCACTACCGTTAACTTTCCCTTGATTTATACTTTGCTATTTTATAAGACCCTTTAGCTTTATAAATTGCTTTTTGTGGAAATTATTATAATATGACCCTAGCACTACAGAAAGCTTATTTTGTAAAATTACATTGACTCATGGCCGAAACATTATTGTTTTTATTTATTTTTATAAAATTCAATACCTTATATTATAGTCCTAAGGAAGACACTCTACATTCTATGCGGCTCTCACAGCTTCATCGAATTGCCGAATCCGATGTCATTAAGTCCTTCTATATCCATACGATGTCATGTGGTACGTCTCTTTCTCTCAATAAAATTGGGGAATATTTTTTAATGTACAACATTGCGAAAGCAAACTAAAATCGATAATCTTGGTGTGGATAATATTGTGTTTTGTGATCACGTAACATGACATGTGTGAGTTATCTAACCAGTAACCACCATCTGAACAAGGGTGGCGGGCCCCGGCTCTGACGGCTATTTAATATGCGTTTAAGATTTTTTTAATGTGCGTTATTTTATATGTATAATAAAATAGAAAATATTTTGAATTTCACTGAATCAATTATACAAAATTAACTAAAAAACATAATGTTTTTATTTTAACTAATCAATCAGTCCCATTTTCTACCGACTTCAAAAAGGAGGAGGTACTCAATTCGACTGTATGTTTTTTTATGTGTGTTAACTCATGTGTGAACCGATTTCAATGATTGTTTTTTTATTTGAAAGCTGGTGCTCCTCATGTAGTCCCATATTAATTTGATCAAGGTCTGACCAATAATTTTTGAGTTATCCTTAATAATTTATTATGAAATCTGTTGTACAATATTTATTTTAATTCATGTTTTGTACTTTTATCTGATACAAAATAATAAATATAGATGCTATCGATATTTTTTTTTAGTTACAGTCCCATCATTGGCTGTTTGTCTTATCTTTTATGTTACTAGTTCTGCTGGTGCTATATCAGGTAAAATTGACTGTGAGTTTTAAAGCCTTGTATTTTCTAAAATACTTATTAAATGCTAATGCTAAGGCACACCTAAGTTTTTCTCCTAAACTAACCTTCATTATTACTAAAATGGTCTTACTTAGGTTTATTGGGGAAATATAGTCATAATAATGAAGGGATCCGTATAAGTCTTTTATGATTGGTAACGCACTAGACTTTAGGCAGTGTACAATTCATATTTTCCCTGTACCACTCTGTGAGTAAGTCAGGAAAATAAATAGCAACTATTTCAAGTCAACGTGTTAACCTAACTTTATGAATGGAAACACGAACATCATACAGGCTGAGAATTGTATTATTAAGTTAAAATATCTTTTTATCAAATGTAGATGCATTATCTAAAGGATCGAAATTTTAAGTATAAGTGCCTTTACTGATATTTTCTGTGTTTACTATGTTGTAATTACGTAAGTGCAAAATATTTGAAGTAGTTTGGGAGGATTAAACTTATAAAAAGCGTAAATCAGGTCATACGCAACCCGGAGCGGGAGGTGGATCAAGGTGATGTGGTCTTGAAATTAATATATTGTAATTGGCACCTACTTAATACGTTTGTAAAATTTCAGATTTTTCAGACGTTTATAAGTGGGTGAAAACTGAATTACAAAATTACATTAAATTTATATAATATACCAGACAAAGACATATACATAGATACATACATAGGTACCTACATATGCATAGATACATACAGGTCGAGCTAATACAAAGTGTGTCAAAAGGACTTACTCAACCTCGTTTACTCGTACCGGACAGAGTTAATTGAATTGAGACATTCAATTGGAGTTTTATTTTACTTATGCTCATTATAAAATACAATATGTTACATACATTTCCCTTGTTTGATTGTTTGTATTCCTATTTATTTTGTACATCTATTTTTAATTTTTGTTTTTAATTAATATAGTATTTACTTCCATACTGTATTTAGACATTTAATGAAGATGAGATTTAAGAAATATGCTACTCCTTCGTATTGCGCAACGATCAGTCAAATTTCGAAAGAATTCGAGACTTGTCGATAAGGCAACCTCTTCCACAGTCGGGAGCATATGTTTAATTATGTTTGGCGATAGAATACGTATATTATTCAATAATAGGTCAATGTAAGATGATTAATTAAACACATATTTTAATCATCTTACATTACGCTCCTTTAAATATACGAGCACCTGGGCGACCGAAACAATTTTCACAGGGTAAAACCTAAGTAGACCCCTACTTAGAAAGTAAAACATTACCTTAACACGAAATTTCATCCGAATCGTTAGAGGTGTTTCCAAGAGAATTACATATAATTATATATACCTACAAGAATCGATCTCTTAAAGGATAACATTTAAAGGATATATTTTAATTTTTCCTAATTGAGATCATTCAAACACACTTAATGTAATATTTTTATGAATGAATATTTCCGTCACTTATCTTGTCTGTACCATACCACTGTAGAAGGAAAATACCCAGAAAACAAAAATGTGAAAAGACCTTACTAAGTCAAGAACTTTAATAGGTTTATTCGTGAGCCTTATAGGTAGGTTTAGAATTATAGGGTAAATTAAAGTGGTTCAAAATGGTTCTTGTAAATATTATACATACTGCTGATGCGTCGCCCTTTCCTTTGCCAAACTTGGCTGACACACTACCGTTTGTCTAGTTATTGATCTAAGCGGCTGCTTTAAGTTCTCGTCACGTAGACAATGGAGTTAATACAAGTACTAACAAGATTAAAAAACGAATTAGAAAATAACAACAGCATGAATGTAAATAAGTTAGTACGTTTTAGTTATATATAATTTCAAAAATAAAGTGAGTGTAGAGAACCGGAAAATTTTTTTGCTGGAAAGGAGGCAATCCATCTTAGTCCTCACGGGTGACAACGCGTCTGCATTTTGATTCTTATTTGGGGATAGATGTAGGTGTCTATGGACTATGGCAATCCACTTAACATCAGGTGGGATGTTTGTTCATTTGTCTGTTGGTTCGTAAAATAATAGCTTGGGATTTATTCGTTTCGTATGGCGAAAGACGAGAACTGAAGATCATTTTCACGAGGCGTTTCATCTTATACGAAAAGCGAATCTGGTTTTAAATCTACTTGCAGAATAATGTACGTGTAATGGGCCACGTTATCTACTTTCCATCAGGTGAATTAGGTGTGTGCCTTTTGTCATCATTACTTCTATGAATGAAAGAGTGGCAACCTGATAAGCAGGTTCGATAGATGAAATTGGTTTAAGACTGTGCTTTGTTTTTTTTTTATAGAATAAGGGTGACCAACGAGCACACAGTCTACCTGATTGTAAGTGGTTGCTGTGGCCTATAGATATCTACATCTTATCTTCGTTTGCGAATTAAAATGCAGATGCGTTGTCAGCCGTGAGGGCACACGGCAGGTTCTCCACACTCACCATACGAAACACAACAGCATTAAGCTGCTATTTTACGCTGGTATTCTGTGAGAGCGTGGTCCCTTCCCGGTTGAGCCGACCCATTCGTGCTACAACTATACTATTAATATAGCTGCAGCATGGCTCTACCACGGCTAGAATATTGTTATACTCTGTGGGGAAGCCTATGTTCAGTGGAGTTGTGACGATAACGATGATGATGTACTTTATGATCTACGCGTGCTATCCTTTAACAACATTTTTAAGTCGTATTTTATAAATCTGATTCCATCTTCATTGGTTGTAAAACTGTTTTAGTACGCTAGAATTTCTTTATTTAAATGGAATCTGAACTCCAAGAAATTACGATGTTTTTATGGTCGTCGTCGCGATAAGACGTTAACAATAGAAGTCACATTAATTTAGATATAGTAACATCAATTTTAACTTCGATCGTGAAGCAAAGATACGGAATTTCTGCCACCAGTCGGTATTTAACTTGCGGACAAACCTCACGGTTTTTGCAAGTTAAATAGATGTAACCCTTGTACCTATTAAAAAGTTATAAATAAATGAAAAAAAAAAGCTAGCCTCGATCTTTATTAGTCATTAGGATAAACATTATTTAGAACAAACTTGTTAAGAAACATTTTGGATTATCTAAATCCGACTTTGACCGAGACTTAATCCACAGATTCACACTCGGATGGGCAGCGTTCGGAAGATTAGGACACTTCTTCTTGTCACGTATGCCTCAAAACTTTAAAACAATATTGTAATACTAGTGTGTGTTACCAGTGATGACATAATATTGATCTGGGACGTAGTCCTTCACTGCTGGCTATATGAGGAAAATCAAGGTCACTTAGCGAGCTATCGAGAGGGCTATGCCTAGGGTTCCTCTGCGTGATAAAGATTCTCAAGTGGTAGCGCATACTGGTAGGCGAAATGTGGGACGCCCCCCACTAGATGGAGTGACGACCAGGCATGCAGAAAGTCGATGGATACAGATGGCTCTTCTGAGCCACCGTGCTATCCTTCCTGGGGGCCGGAGGCCTATATAAGGTATTGAATTTTATAAAAATAAATAAAAACAATAATGTTTCGACCATGAGTTAATTTAATTTTGCAAAAGAAGCTTCCTGTAGTGCTAAAGTCATATTGTAATAATTTCCACAAAAAGTAATTTATAAAACTAAACGGTGTTAAAAAATAGCAAAGTATAAATCACGAGAAAGTTACCCGGTGAAACTTGATAAATGTTCAAGATTTCAATGAATACTGTTAACTTCAAAAGTGAAGCAAAGGTCAGGAGAGCACAGACAATTAAAATAAATTAGAAGCTTAGAGCTTTTATTATCAATAAGGATTTCTTCTCTGCACTAAAAGCTATTTTTTTTTTCAATAAATGTCTTAAAATATTGTTACTGGTAAAGTAGCTATTTTAGTATCAATACATTTTATTATTAGTGCTATATCTCCTAAAAGATATTATATTATATATTACTCGCGGATATACTGCGAGTAATACCTACCTACATACGAATAATGTTGATCTTACATTCAATCACTTTATCTAAACTGTTACATAATATTACGAAAGATGTTAAATAATTAATGCCCCTCTTCCATAACAGCCCGTAATAGTCTATAGGACATAGGTCACCCCTGCTTACAGGGTTATTTTTCAAAGAGTAGCTAAATTTTAAACTTAAGTTCAAATATATAAACAATGATATATGATTATTGCAGTTTTTGAAAATACGAGTAAACAAGGCTGCTACTTTTATTTGAAACTAGCTGTTCTCCGTGACTTCGCCCCGCGTGTTATTTAGATTTTTAATTATGTTGCGCGGAACTCTAATTCTTTTTCTAAAATATAAGTTACTCCTTATAACATCAGCTATCTGCCAATGAAAGTCCCGTCGAAATCGGTTCAGCCGTTTCGGAGATTAGCCGGAACAAACTGACAGAAAGACAGACAAAAATTTTAATAATTGTGTTTTTGTTATAAGTACCGTATATACTTTAACAAGTGATAACAAATATTATATCTATTATATACAAAAATTAAAAAATGAATTTATAAAATGAATACGAATACAAACAATCAAACAAGATAAATATATGTAACATATTATATGTTATAATGAGCATAAGTAAAATGAAACTCTAATTGAATGTCTCAATTCAATTAACTCTGTCGGCTACGGGAAAACGAGGTTGAGTTAATCCTTTTGACACAATTTGTACTCGTATTAGATCGACCTGTGTGTATCCATGTATATATTGTATGTATCAGTAAGTGTAAGTATCTATGTATATGTCTTTGTGTGGTACATAAAAATTTAATGTAATTTTGCAATTCAGTTTTCACCCACTTACAAACGTCTGAAAAAACTGAAATTTTACAAACGTATTAAGTACCAATTACAATATATTAATTTCGAGACCACATCACCTTGTACTCTCTCTCTCTCTGATTACGACCACTCATGATCTGTTCAGGTATGTTTTATACTCTTATATTATTACATTCTAATATAACAAATAGTAAGTCCTGCCAGAGGCAGACGGCACATACAAAAATAATCACAACTACGGATAAATTTTTTTACTACGGGTAAGAACTGTTTTTTTTTTGTTTTTTTTATTATATAGGATAAGCGTGACAAACGAGCACACAGTCCACCAGATTGTAAGTGGTTGCTATGACCCATAGACATCTACATTTATCCTCGATGACGAATCAAAATGCAGATGCTTTGTCACCCGTGAGGACTAAGGTGGAATACCTCGTTTCCAGTAAAAAGGGTCTCCGGTTGTCTACACTCACCATACGAAACACAGCAGCATTAAGCTGCTATTTTACGCTGGTATTCTGTGAGAGCGTGGTCCTTCCCCGGTCGAGCCGACCCATTCGTTTTACAACTATATCAGAAATATAGCTGCAGCATGGCTCTACCATGTATAAGAAGTTAAGTTTTTCTGCCAAGTAGTCCATCTTACCTATTTCTGTTGCCAAGCACAGTTCATTTAGCTTCAGTGCCCCAGTTTGAAGAGCATGGGAACTTGTATGATTAGATACAGTTTGTGAGGCTTTCCATCTTTGTCCTCAGACGTTGTTTGCAAGTACCCGTGGATTGCATAAGTCACTTACTTTCAACTTGACTGTTCGCATTTTTATTCCTTAAATATAATAGAACACCGCACAAGTGGGTATCGGGCCACGCACAATGTAGGTTTCTGTTCCGTTCCGTTTGATATAAGCATATTGAGTTTGCGGTTTGACTTCTATAACAACGTGGTAGAGCCATGCTGCAGCTATATTATGGTTGTAGCACGAATGGGTCGGCTCGACCGGGGAAGGACCACGCTCTCACAGAAAACCAGCGTAAAATAGCAGCTTAACGCTGCTGTGTTTCGTATGGTGAGTGTAGAGAACCGGAGACCCTTTTTACTGGCAAAGAGGCATTCCATCTTAGTCCTCACGGGTGACAACGCATCTGCATCTTGAGTCTTTATTGAGGATAGATGTAGATGTCTATGGGTCACAGTGACCACTTATCATCAGGTGGACTGTGTGCTCGTTTGTCACCCGATCCTAAAAAAAAAAACTAAAAAACAAAAAATGGGCTCAATAGGACGATGGTAACTGAACGACTTATTTTTCAAGCATACTTGTATTATAGAAAGTGATATTCAAAGAATATTAAGAAACTATTCTGTTTTAAAATAATAGAATCTACATTAAATCATTCACAAGCCGAGTCCGTACAAAAATGTTTATGCTTCTATATCCATCTATAAGTTCACGACAGTGCAACCCTAAGGCTGGCCACATACATTCGGCATTCCGTTTCGGGATCCCGTATCGAAATTTCGATTCGGGATTCTGTAAATACATCACACATATACGTTTATTTCCCTTCGGAATAACAATACTCAGTTGAGATACGCTAGTCATTGAGTCTAGACATTCTACCAGCGAATAATGACGACGATTCTCTGATTTCTATTCCATTGTTGCTGTATCATTGTTACTGGGTGCATCCCCTTAATACCCTAAGATTGAAATATAGTCAATATTATGTAAAAAGATCTGTCTATCCAGATATTTTTAGACACAAAGACACGTATTGAGAGTAATTTCTAACAAAAAGAAATAAAATGGTAAAATTAGTAGGTAGAAATCTTCTGCCAACTTGCAAGTTAATTACTTTGGACTGTTTCTTGCTTGATTCTATAATCCTTGTAATATTCATTTTCTTCATCATCAGCCGTAAAAGTCTACTGCTGAATTACACTTCTTCCGTTGCAAGGAGAATTTGCCTTAAACATAAGCTTCGGTAGACGAAAATTATATTACTAACACACACGATTAAAGCTGGTAAGGCTCCTAAATATAAAAAAGTGTCTTTAAAAGTGTTGTAATGTAATCGGGTGTGTTAGTAATATATATATATATATATATATATGTCTGTGTGTGTATGTGTGTGTAAAACTTCAGCATAATGCTGAGTCAGATGCCAATTGGCTGCAGCAATAACTGTTTGTACAACAAACAGTAATTATAGCAGCCAAATGTGTGTTTTATAAGAATGTAGAGAGAGCGGTTAGGGCCCGCCATAGTCGAGGAGGATAGGGCATCGGCATACTTAACTCTTCTTCCCCTGCAATTCCACCTTGACTGCGGCGAATGTAGGACGAGAGGAGGACACCCCTTTCGCCGTAGTCTACTAACACACATCCAAAGTGGCCCCCTCGGGCCGGCCATTCACCTTGCCAGTGGTCAGTCATGTGGGTTGGTCTTAGTTTAGCATAGATGATCAAACTACTAATACTAAGCCCCTCCCCCCCACAATAGGCGAGAACCCATTCGGAGTGGTGTGTTGTCTCAATCAACCTAATACTTGTTGGCGCCGTGAAAATGCATTCACGAATTTATTGGAAAAATTTATTTTCATCAGTTCAAGTACACTACTGAAAATAGAGATTGTAAAAGACTGACACCGTCGACGATAAAAGGTGGGACATAATAAATCAGCAAGTTATAAAAATTCAGCTCGCGGTGCAAAATCATTGATTTCAGTCACTGAAAGCATTTTTCGCCTCGTACTCATATTATATTCAAATTACGTGCCTTGTGAACATACAGTTATAAATGATTATGTACAAAATAATTACAAAAATCTAGTTATTATATTAATCTTGTTATGTAACACAATTTTCCTTTTAAAAAATAAAGATGCATAAACTATCACGCCTTTGTCAACCAAAGTGGTAAGCAAAGATTAAGGAATTCCATTTGGCACTATTCTGCAACACCTCTCTCGCTTCTTTTAGATACATACACATATCTACACATACTAGTTGTTGGTTGTTTACCTATAAAATACTCTTAATAAGGTCAATTTTCAAAAAATCGCCGATTTGTTCGATGGAATTCCGTCTAGGGTGTCCCCTGCTGACTCTATTTCTCACTTCTGCAACATAAACTTGTTTTATTACTTTTTTCTCATTTTTTTATTATTTGTACTTTTTATATTACTTTTAAATACAGAAAGACGTAAATGCGTTATCACATTTGAAGACTAAGATGGAATTCTTTACAACCTGTTATTATACTGGTTCTCTATAACTTTCATATATTTCAATATGAAGGACATAGTGAGACAGTATGGCATCACAACAGTTCAAGCACTACTATACACGGTTATTTTTCACAGAGTAGCCAAATTTTAAACTTAAGTTGAAATATATAAATAATGATATACCTTTATTGCAGCTTTTGAAAATACGAGTAAATAAGGCTTCTACTTTTATTTGAAACTAACTGATACCAGCGACTTCGTCCGCGTTGCTTGTTATATTAACAAAGTTTCCGAATGTGCGAAGGAAAAAACATCAAAAAGATCGCAACCAAAAATATACTTTGCTTACAAAATTTCTTTGTTGTTTACAAAGAAATTTTGTTCGTTTTGAAATGTTATTCGTTGCTCCGTTTGTAGCTAAAATATATGTATAAATTATCTGGGTTAGTAACGCGAGAGCACAGTATAGTACAGTTGACCGCGTGAAAAAACCCGTATAAAAATCGTTGTTTCTTAAAACTTTAATAACTTTATATTAAATGAAGATATCGCTATAATTTTATTTAGATAAGGGTCAAGTGTCTAAGCAATAAAACTTAGAATAGAATAGAAACCTAATTGAAATCTATCCAGTAGTTTATCCGTGATGCGGGCGAAACTGCAAACCTCTATCACTTTATTTATATAGATTATCCCAAATTGAATGTGATTTATGGGCAACAACTACACGTACGCGTACTCCTCTGTGTGCGATTCAATTCACAACGTTTTTACCAACCGAGCAACCCTTACGAATATGTGCGTGCGTAGTAAATGAATAGGCGTTAGATATTTATGAATGACAATCAGTAAAAATAATGCATTAACACGCATTTTGTAATTAAAAATTAAAGAACACAGAATGTTTGAGATCTTTTTTAGTTAACTTTTTTTCACCATTTGCCTATATTACCTACTTATTCCGAACCTTCTCTGCAAATTTGTGCGGTTATTGTTAAATAACACTGTATGTCGGCAAAAAAGATATCATATCATCTCAAGCAATTTTAACGACACCAATATTGCTTCCAAAAAATCGGATTGCTCCACAAAAATCGGAATTTATCAACTGCGCAGGTTACAAGGTATAGTGTTATAAATGTAAACTCAAATTTATAATAGTAAAACCACATTGCAACTTACTGAAGCTGCAGCACGAATGGATCGGCTCGAATATAGAAGGAATATGCTCGCAATAAATACCAGCGTGACATAGAAGTATCACGCTGGTGTATTTTGTATATTGATGATAACGAAATATAAACCCTTATCGTACATAATAAGGTATCTCAGCTGTCAGCTAACAACGCATTTGCACTTAAATTTTTAGTAAAATAAAGTGGATGTCTATGTGTCACAGCATGTATTAAGCGTTATATGGACCGTGTGCTCGTTTTTCTCCCTCCCTACTTATATTAAAAAATAAACCCTTTGGCGATTATTACTTCAATAAACCTTTCTTAACAGGTATTTTCAATCTAATACTAGGATATTTTATAAAACACAGACTAAATCATAAAATAAATTTATATTATTCTTTAAAATAATATAAAGAAAGATTTATAAATTCATACTTATATGTCATCATTACCATCATCATTACAGCCCGTCACAAGTCCACTGCTGAACATAGGCCTCCCCCAAGGAATGCCACAACTCACGGTCCTGAGCCACCTGCATCTATCGACTTCCTGCATGTCTTACCAGGTGCATCAAGGGGGGGGGGGGGGGGGGTTGCCCTAAACTTCGCCTACCGGTACGAGGCTGCCACTCAAGAATTTTTCTTCCCCATCGGTTATCGATTCTTCGAGCTATATGGCCGGCCCACTGCCACTTCAGCTTACTAATCCGTTGGGCTATGTCAGTTACTCTGGTTCTACTGCGGATATCCTCATTTCTAAGTTTATCACACAGAGAAACCCCGAGCATAGTCCTCTCCATAGCTCGCTGAGCGACCTTGAGCTTCCTCATACGGCCAGCAGTGAAAGACCACGTCTCAGATTCGTAAGTCATCACTGGCAGCACGCACTGGTTGTACAATTTCGTTTTAAGGTTTTGAGGTATGTCTAACGAGAAGATGTGTCATAGTTTTCTACAGTCGTAGAGCCACGCGGCAGCTTTTGCTGTCGCACGGATGGGCCGGCTCGAACCGGGGTGGTACCACGACCTCACAGAATACCAGCGTGAAGTAGAGGTTTACCTCTGCGTTTCGTTTGGTTAGTGCAGGTAGCCGGAGGCCCTTATTACTGGAAATGAGGCATTCCATCTTAGTCCTCACGGGTGACAACGCATGTACATTTTGATTTGTAATAGAGGATAGATGTAGATGTCTATGGGCCGCAGCAACCACTTACCATCAGGTGGACTGTATGCTCGTTTGTCACCCTTATCCTATAAAAAAAAAGTTTCCCGAACGCTGCCCAGCCGACTTGAATCCGTCGATTGACTTACTTATATGCAAATAAAAACAAAGAGATAAACAAAACGTGAACATTATTTGCAGTAATCAAACAATAACTGTGCTGTACAACTGTAGCTATTTCGGGCGATTAATCGCGTTAATACGATTTAAGTCCCCATAAAGCTGTAACACGCAGTGAATATACACGTTTAATACAGATGTTTTATTGTATTACATGATATAAATTTGCGTTAAATGGCAGGCTCCAAAATATGCTAAATGAACAATTGAGTAATCACCTTTTCTCACTAAGAAAATTTATCGCATTCCAACAGATTGGTGAAGGATATCCGTATCATCAATGCGAGGGTATTTGGCTCTGCTTTTACCAAATTAGTGTCCACCGTGTTTGAAAGTCGACTTCGATTCTTCGATGCAAATGTGCGGAAACAATACTAATGCGTTTACATAACTTTATGTAAAAAGTTTCAATGCCATTGCATGCATAGAAAGCTTATGGCTCTAAAGCCTTTTAACGTGATCAAAATGCTTTCAGTTAATTTAGAATGAGTTATAAAAATGCCGTACGTTACACGTATGGCTTTTTCATAACTCATTCACTTTATTTTAATTTAATTTAATTATCCTTTATTGCATAGCTTATCTGATAAAAGAGATAATATATATATATATATTATTCATAGGCATATTTATGGTAGGTACAATTAAATACGTTATGTAAAATTGTATAAAATGATATTATTATTAAAAGACTTGTTTTGAGACAGGTTTTAAAGGTTATTATTACAAATAAAAAACAGAAATACAAACTACATACATATAAACATACATACCAAATATATATTATATACAAATAAATATATTCATGTTATTTTATAAAACTTAAGTGACAAACTTACTTACAGTGCACCTGATGGTGAGTGTCTATTGCAGGCAATGAACAGCTGCAGCCAACTTGAAGTAAAGAAGGTTACAGAAGTGTTGCCACCTCTGTGGACTAAGATGTAATGCCTTGCAGCCTGTTTTATATTGGCTCTCTCTACCCTGCAGAGTGGAACATAGCAAATTGAATAAAACTAGTTTTACGGACTTTATTGCGTTTAATTTTACTTATATTTAATTCTCGGCGTTTCAGATGTTTTGCAACACCCATAGTCAAGGGGCACTGAGGTGATTGAAGTCCAAATTTCAAAGTTAACCCAGAGTAGCTGAAGGTATAATGGCGATTATCTGCGCAGATAAATGTAAATGCTACGGTAGTAACGGATACGTCAGATTACAAATTTAAAATACAACAACCTTTCTCAGTCAAAATAGTTACAGATAGGTCCACATAGACTCTACAACGAATACGCTTAAAACAACTCACGACGGCAACATCAAGCTTCGGGTCCCGCACCTATGTTTCAGTGACTATGTGAAACCGGCCACATTTAAGCATATGCCTGCTGTACCACCATACTCGTATGTCAGAGGAGTCACAGACAAAATTTGATACATTTTGAAGCGAGCTTCTATACTAATAGAACTAACATAAATGTACTAACATTCTACAATCGGCCGACGAAGATTAGTCACTTGTTACCATCTGTCAAGTGCAATATCCCTCTACAAGATGCAGGAGTGTACAAGCTTGATTGTGAATGAGGTCTCTCTTATATAGGGCAAATAAAAAGATCTATAAAAAAAGATCTACAAAAGAACATATAGCTGATTTTTGATACGACAACGCTCCCGGAAGTCTGCAGTTTGTGATCATATTCTAGACGGCCCCCTCCATTATATCAGATGTTGATGGATGATACGTGAAGCTATTGAAATTAAAAAACATTCTAATTTCAATAGAGAAGGAGACTGGGTACTACTACCTGCTTGGGATCCTGTAATTAATAAAATTTAAACTAAACCCAATTATACCACGGGGCATATTGACAAGGGGTTCCAACTTGTTCAGAGACGATCTTGTGAAAGGTCTGCATAATCAATAATGAGAAAACCTATCGTATGTACCAGCATTATATTTTAAATAAGAAAATGTTTATTTTACTTGTCTTAACCGCAATACAGACACGTTTTTTTGTACATATCTATGGTACAGTATCTCTCTAATGAGGCAAGTTTTCTTTTCTTTTGTAACAAATAACAAAAATTTATTTTAATTTGCAGTGTTGTTCACGTATTGATTTTCTTACTAAAGCGTACCAATTGACGGATATTTGGAGTAATTAAAGAATGAGCTCAGCCATACGATGTATGTACACGTAAGCTAATGTTTTGTATGCATGGCGAATTCATGACAACGGGAGGCTATAATATATTAGTGATAATTGTGACAGTTAGTGACAACACAAACACACACACATACACACATTTCTTCGTATTTTATATACAAATACAAGACATTTTTTTCAAAGCTTAATTACATTTAATTATAATATGGATATGCCATTTTGTTGATAACTTTTTGTCATCTTGTGATATAATCCGGTTGCTGTAAAACTCTTAGGATATTTGATCAATAAATTGCGACAAGTAATTTTGACAGTCTTCTCTTGATGTTAACTTAACACTACCCAAAGAATTCCGAAAAGATCGAAACAGGTGAAAAATCTGAGGGTGCAAGATCAGGATTATATGATGGATGCATTAACACTTCCCAACCAAGCTCTCTCAACTTGGCCAAAGATATATGTGGTCTGGTGTTATCATGATGAAAGACAACTCCTTTTCTGTTAATCAATTCCGGCCGTTTTTTCTCAATTTTTTGATTGAATCTCATTAGTTGTTGGCAGTAGTGATCCGAATCGATGGTCTTACCTTGCGGTAAAAGCTTATAACAAGCGATGCCCTTCTAATTCCACCATACACACAGCATCACCTTATTGCGTGTTAATCCGGATTTTGCAACAGTCTGTGCAGCTTAACTACTCTTTGACAATGATAGTTTTCGTACGTTCTTGTCGTAGGTGATCTACTTTTCATCGCCAAAAATCTTTTCAATCTTTCCAAAAATGTTTCGGTTTCATTATATTTCAATAGGGAATCGCAAATGTGGTACACAAATATCGAGCTTTTTTGCATAATGAGACTTTTTCCAATTGGTTAAAAATATTTTGTGGTCAATCGTCATTTCTCGGCTATATCGTAACTACTAATATGTTGGTCTCACTCCACTTTTTCAAAAATGGCATCGACTTTATCCGTATGAGGGCGACCAGAGCTAGCTGCATCTTTGACATCAAAATTCCCGGACTGAAAACGCTTGAACCAACTTTATGCTACTCTTACTGACTCTGCATAGATCCATAAACGTCACAATTATTTTTCGCGGATCTAATCGCATTTTTCCCCTTTTTTGTAATAAAACTTCAGTATGTATCTAATTTCTTTAAAAAGTGTTTTTTACTTTTTATTTTTCTTTTTCTTAATTTCCTATACATAGACTTAGGATAGTAAGTATATTCTAAGTCTATGGTTCTATAAGGAGACTTTTCTTCAATTTTTTATACAAACAATATATGAAGAAAATTTTCCCTGAAATATTACAATTCACAGCCTCATTCATTAAGAGGCCGTAAACGTGACCGCTGATAATCTGTTCCAGGTTTGAATCCCGAGTAGGCCTGATCTCTCTTCGGTAGTGTCGATTGACCGTAATTCGGTCTGGAGGATTTTTTGTTAAATTAAAGCAAAAATTTGATTTGTTTTTATCAATTTATTTTTTAATGTTTTACTATTATTTTGACATGAAAAAAAAAACTAAAAACATTGAAAACATATAGTTTTACTGATATATATCGGTTTTTTCATTGGTTTTATTCCAAAAGGTTATTTCATTTGGTGCCAAAAGTCAATAAAAACCATAATGCACTCTCGATAGTAGGGTTTTCTTTACGCTTATCTTTCTGCCTGAATACGTACCACCATCTTACCTATTCCTGCTGTTGAGTAGAGCTGTAATTGCAGAATGCGAGTCGTTGCAATTAGTATTTAGGGTGACATCGCATCTAATGCCTTAAGATTTTAAAATCAGCCGTAAATTGTAAATAATATATTCTTTACTTTTTTACTAAAATTTATTATATACAATATAAACGATCTTGGATTTTGGGATTTAGGGATATTTTGATTTACTGTTAGGAATTATTTATTTTTCGGTTTAACTTAACAAACTTAACACTTAACAAAATTACCACCACTAAGCTAAACTTTTCCTCAAAATTAATAACACCCAAAACATTATTTCCTTGCTTAATGTCGATATAAAAGAGAGCTGATCATATCTTAGACTATTTATGGATAATCAAAGTAAAAACAATGGCTTTTGTAAATCCACCGTTGAACGCAGGAATTTCTGGGAATGAGCCAGATTACATGTTATACTACTTGGAAGAATATTATATATAAACTGGCATATTCCAGTAAGTTTTTAAAATAAGTTGACAAAATGAATTGCCCACACTCACCACGTTGTGCAAACGATCTAGTAAGTGCAGAATTGATACGCACGCACTGGTGATACTGGTAACTCTCAACAGTCTGTGAAATTTAAGTTTGTGTATGTATAAGATGGAATTTTTGGTAACAGACTCGTATTGTTATAATTTGTTTAAAAACTTCTTCACAATATGTTTATTCGTCACATTGTAGAGTTTTAGGAAGATTTTGACGGCATCTTGAGCTGTCCGACATTATATGACGATAGTATCTTAAGACGCCTAAGTAGACACATTATCTTGAGGTTCACATCATTTGTATACAAAATGGCACCAATTTTACGTATTAAAATCCACTTCAAACCATTATTTCACAATTTATTATTTACACAGTAATCCACCGGCACTCAAAGTCC
The DNA here is from genome assembly GCA_963668995.1 of Parnassius mnemosyne. Classification (NCBI taxonomy): domain Eukaryota; kingdom Metazoa; phylum Arthropoda; class Insecta; order Lepidoptera; family Papilionidae; genus Parnassius; species Parnassius mnemosyne. Next base: position 32,819,977 of record CAVLGL010000001.1, on the reverse strand, counting down.
CGCCAAATTCTAAATGGATTTTCTTACCATCAGTCTTCCGCCAAAACTTCTTTCGTTAGCGTTTAGCTTTTGGATAAAGAGAAACGTATCTCACATTCACACCTAAACCTAGCAAATTAAAATCACGATACATATTTGTGTATATATCATCCACTTAGTACTTTATTACTAACACTAGTTTATAAGTCAATTGTTACTAACACTACTATGGATTAATTTTGGTCCGAAATAAAGATTATTATTATTATTATTTATTCGCAAGCAAAACAAAATTATTCTCTTGTTTCGCTACTCGCACATATACTTATAATTGTTCGTGCTCGGTTCAATTTGTAGTTTGTATCTGTTCCGAGAAACCAATTTGTTATTTGAATCACTATAGGTATTTCTGTAAGACTGTAACGTATTTTGTGCTAAAGTTTGTTTCGAAAAGCACTACTATTAAGATAGTGGGTTTCTGATTTTATACGATACATTTACAGCGACTCACTTTTAAGTATATTTATTTCATGTGAAGATAGTTTATTACATGGGAGAACTGCAGCTGAATTATGGCCGCAACATAAATGGGGTTGTTTAATAAATTATCAGAGTGAAATATTATGCTCACCGAGCTGACAACTTCCGTTGTCAATCCATTGTTAATTCTGCTCGATTCATGTTTATGGAAACATTGTGAATGAAAATATTGAGAGACGTATTTCTTTATATACATTAATTAAATTTAGAGAAATAAATGTAATAATTTCAAAAATGAAAACAGTAACATTTCGTGTCTATTCAGTGACCTAATTTCCTGAATACTGAACCTCAAAGAGCTTAGTCTCTTAAGGAAACAGAATAGACGAAGGAAGGGTATTGAAGAGACGTCTTCATTAAAACACAGATAAGAGAGCTTATTAGTCTATCATTCTTATCAGGAAAGAAATTACTACTAATAAGCGTTCTAATTTTTCTGTTTACGTACGTCGTTTGAGTTTTTTTTTTAGGTTCATACATTTGAACTGCTTTTATATTGTACAAAAAAGGCTTATTCATTTCTGCGAAATTTGGTATTAATTTAATGGAAAAAATAAAATAAATGCTTATTTAATATATCTTTATTATCAACACGCGGCATCTTATTTATTCTAGTAATTGACTTCACACATCCAGTGTTTAAAATCTAAAATGTTGCACAATTTAACGTTACAGGTTTTTATAAAACGATTAAGCAATTAATCTACGAGAAAAATTAATGAAATAATACCTTTCCTTAAAACGCTAGTGCTACTCATAAGTTAACATTATTGAAGCCAGGCAGCTGCCCACAACCCACAAAAACACAGAACTGCCAACTCCAGTAACAACACATGTTTATTTTAGGGTTTTGGGCACTATAGTTCAAGGATTCCAAATCGTAAGAATATATTTTTTTTCACCTCCAGCGCTTTAATTGTTAACATCAGCCAATATAAATAACTATTTAATATTGTGCGTACCTGTTGAGCATGTCAATCAAAGAAAGACAGTGGAAAATTTTGTGCTACTTACCTTTTCGATTATGACACACTCAAGTTTGATTACTTCCGTTAGAAACCAAATTAAATTGCCACTGTGTCTGCTTTATAGTTTCAAAGTAGATCTTGAGGCTTAAAATGGAATTATTTTTAAAGAAGAGAAGAGAGAGAGAGAAATTGACCTTGAAGATAAAGAACTTAGATTTTTTATATAAAGAATGAGGTTGACAAAAGAGCACACAGTCCATCTGATGGTAAGTGAATGCTGTGGCACATTGACAGCTATATTTATCTTTGATTAAGAATCAAAATGCAGATGCACCCGTGAGGACTGAGATGGAATGCCTCGTTTCCAATAAAAAGGGTCTCCGTATCTCTACACTCACATACGAAACACAGCACAATTAAGGCCTTAACAGTGGTTGAAATGCCTAAATCTAGGATATTTAAGTAAAAAAATCTCAATAACTGTTCATTTAATCCACAAAGAAAAAATACAAGGTAACAGAAGAAGATTTGGTAAACGTTTTTAATTTAACAAAATTGTATTTTTGTCAACGCCTTATTAGAAAAAAAAATCCCCAAAGACTACCTATCTTTGTTATATTTTGCAAAATTTCTCCAAAACGGCACAAGCTTTTTAAATAGTTCTTACACTAAAAAAAGGTCTTAAAAATATTAATATTTTTAATTGAGAGTTTTATTTTTATTACCCGTTTTATAAGAGAATATATCATTTTTCCCTGAAATTGAATATATTTACGCGAGCGCGCATGCTCCGTCGCCATTGTAAGCTCTGTCACAGTCCGTTTTCGGACATCGTCGAGGGTGGACCGCACGTCGGTGTTGGAGCGACTTCGTTCAAATATATATTAATTTTTTTAAAGTTTATACTCAATTATAAATATTTTTATGACTAGAAATACTTAATTTAGTTAATATCTGTACACTGGTAACTGTAAATATTATTTTCTAAATAAATGAATTTTTAAAGTGCCCAAAGAAGAAGAAATTTTTGCGGTGACGTTGATTAGTGAAATTGAAAAATGCATTTTTATATAATTTAGATGTGGAACGACGAACATGCTCTCGTTACTTAGATTTCGATCGTTTTTAATACCTATGTAATTTTATTGTTGCATATTTTTATTAATTAGTTGATAGTGAATTTTATAATTATGTATTACAATAAATATAATAAATATAAATATAAGTATGACTTTATAAAGTATTATTGGGGAGAGAAATAAAGATACAGATACTTACATTTAGGTACACTGTTATCAAATTAAATCAAACAATTTAAATAAATAAAAGAATGGTGCTTACCTAAGTATAAATAACTATATAAAGACATTCTTGGGTTTATAGTTTTTTTTTTTTATTTTATACAAACTATCATCTAAAAAATGTAAAAATTTTAAATTGGAGAGGGGTTTCTCTACGTGATAAAGTTAGAAATGAAGGTATTTGCATTAGAATCAGAGTAACTGACATAGCTCAACGGAATATTACAGTGAAATGGCAATGGGCTAGTTATATAACTTGGAAAACATATAAAAAATAGGAAGAAAGGTCCTCGAGTGGCAACCTCGTACAGGTAAGCGAATTAGTACTCAACCTTTATTCCTCTTCACGTATTCTCATACACTTTTCTTCACACATACACACACACGCACACGCGCGCATGCACGCACGCGCGCACACACACACACACACACACACACACACACACACACATACAAATAGGTCGCAAATAATACTTACCTAGTACTATTAGGCAAGAGTGAATAGGTTTTTGTTAAGTCAGTGCAATTCACCATCTTAGACTACATAACCACTAACCGATGGGATTGTAGTTGCTTTACTACTTGCTGGGTAAAAATAGTAAAAAAATGTACCCTGTGAAAGTTTGCATTTAGATATAATTTTTCTAACCAACCATAAAAATATAATGAGAATATGTATATAAGTATAAAGGTTGCCTCACACGGAACAGTAATAATATAATATTATATCTTCCATTATCTCTGAAATCCGAGGTATGTTCATATTAAGAGGCTGAATAGAGCCACATTGAAATGCATGGGGATCGTTTTGTAATTTCACGTCATTATCGAAAAAAAATTGTACGTATTTTAGGTGGCGGTTTGCAAAACACGATTCCACAAAAATTACTCAATAGAAAATAATTGCAAAGTTGCTTCTAAAAATACTTCAATTTTCAACGTCAATTTTTTTTTACGTGGTAGAGCCATGCTACAGCTATATTTATTAGGTATAGTTGTAGCACGAATGGGTCGGCTCGACCGGGGAAGGGCCACGCTTTCACGGAATAACATGTAAAATAGCAGTTTAACCCTGCTGTGTTTCGTATGGTGAGTGTAGAGAACCGGAGAACCTTTGTACTGGAAACGAGGCATTACATCTTAGTCCTCACGGGTGACAACGCATCTACATTTTGATCCGTAATCGAGAATAGATATAGATGTGTATGGGCCGTAGCAACCACTTACCATCAGGTGGACTGTGTGCTCGTTTGTCACCCTTATTCTATTTAAAAAAAACTTTCTGAGATTTCAGTAAAATAATGTTAAGCACTCGTACAATTATGTCTCATGTTAATAAAGCTATTGGGCTATTTTGATTTGTAATAAAGTGATTTTACTTCATAGGTTAAATAATGTATTTACCTTTCTATTTCAAGAACCGTTTTTCTGTCACTCCTATTGAATTTGACAGTGCTTGCTGAAATTTAGCATATTTAGATGGATCAGAATCGCCCGCTGATCCGGCTGTTAGATATTGCAAAAATAATCGAAAATATTTATTTTTACTTTCATGCCTTGTTGTTGTTGTTGTGCCAGTGTACAACACTACCTTGTTTTATTTTATTACGGTCAAATAATATTTATTAGGTTATAAAGCAAGTATTTTTGTAAATGTTTTGTATGTAAATGTAAATGTTTTCATTATTTTGTTATTCTATTGTTTACAGTTATTATCACGTCTTAGCTTTACACCAAGAATTACATTAGAAATTCTTGATGGGATGCGATGTAACGCGCATACATTATTTTCATCAAGAACTATAATATATATATATATATATATATATATATATATATATATATATATATATATATATATATATATTTGTTTTTTTACCAGTAGAGTTTTAACAAAATCTTAAAAAAGTTCAATGAATTAAAAAAATGCTAATAATTATATAATTTCAAGTCAGTGCTTTACATTTAAAGATCAGTTATAAAGAGCCAATGTTATTATTTTCATTTTGATTAATTTAATTCGAGACTAAAATAAATGTGAAAGGGCTTTTATCTGCAATAATAATTTTCATCAAAAATAACATAGACTTATAAAAGTCATATACACGGTCAATCATACTGAAGATTATCAATTGTACTACAAAATATTTAAAAGACTATTTCCAGTATAATGACCCGAATATCATCATTAATGTTTGACTGGCACACTTAAAAGTTTTATCACATGGCTAAATGATTGACTTTTATATTATGATAAGGTCATGCTTTTCTATAAAAAGTTGCAAGAAATTTTAATTCCCGGCCCTATTGGTTTGTTTTACTTTTTACTTAATTAGTGAAAAACAAAATGGACTGATCTAAAAGTTTACTTTCTTGTGTAAAAAGTGCTATTTAGAATTTTATGCAAATGGTAATTAAAGTTTCTATGTAAATAAGTGTAACATAGCGGGTATTATATTCAATGGTAGCGGCTATCCGTATTGGCAAAGCCAGTACCATTTTCTGTACAGAAACCGGCAAAGTGTTGCTCAAGGCACTATAAACAAAGCAGCTGATAAAATGTTACAGTCATAACTGTTAACAAAAACTGTTTTCGCAAATGGTCTTATAGATAATAATAACTATTCCGCCGTGTTAGGTGCAGGAGCTATTATTAGAAGGAGAAGAGGTAAAATTTTGTTTTAGAAATGCGCAATCAATATTGTTTTGTCTGCAATTGAGCATAAAATAAAAAATAACTTCATGCAAAGAGCATAACTGGCATTATACTCAGGCCCATCAATTGGTATGGAAAAAAGTAATTTTACCAGGTCTCAAAAAATCAATCACAATTCAAAAAACATAAATATTAAAATCAAAAAATGTATAAATAAAAACATATATATGTCTATACATACATATAATGATTTATGGCCGCTTAGTAACTGACGGTGACTCACTATAACATCCTACAGTCACGCCGAAACTAAGAGGAGAGAATCACTGTAGAAAAGGTAATAATTTATTGCGGAAATTTTGTGATAAAATTAAAAAAAATATAAACTTGTCCAAGTTAATCTAACTTAGCCTAACTTATCCTTATGCGTACAAAAAAAAACAAATAATAAAATAGTGAGATGGCGTCAGTTTTTAAGAAGATATAACAAAAATAAACAAAAAAATAAATTTCAATAAAGTTCAGTGTTTAATTGATTATATACCGCTGACACTTAATCACGCTTTTCGAAACCACGCCAGTTGTAAACAATACTTGTGTGAAAAGACAAAATTTCTTTTCAAATTTCCGCCGAGTTGTAAGTAGAAGGCCAAATAGGTCACGTGTCAATTTTAATTAAATATATTTTATACGAAGTGATCTGGACTACGTTTCATCAATTAACCATTGGTAAAAATTAAAACAGGAATTTTACGATTGTGTTTACAAAAAACATTATTAGTTGAACCTTGCAGCTTGTTCATTATTTTTATTATAAATACCTATAAATGTATATATTATTAATAAATAGTTCCCATAATGTATTGGATTATTTTTTATTTTGCCCTATCTGCAATGTTCTACGCTCTATAGAAAATGTGGCGTATGACATGACTGACAATCTTTCGAACGTTTTATCTAGGTACAAAGATGTTTTACGTTTTCGTCGCCTCCACATGATATTTTTGTCAACATAAGGTACCCTTCTATATCTGAAACGAATATAAATATTGCTACAACGTAAAGTAATAGGCTATACAAGTCCCTCTACTGGGCACAGGACTCTTTTTTTATTTCTGAGAGGGTTTTAGGGAAAGGAAATGCCCGCCGTGCTTCCCCAATGCGTGTTGACGAAAATTGCAATTACAAATTTCATTCGTGCTGTCGGGGATCAAACCCGGGAAAATATTTACAGCGAACGCTTTGACCCAGATCTACTAATACGATACAAATAAATACGATTTAACATATATAATAAAAATTCTTACGTACTTGAAACTTGAACACTTGATTGCTCGTGATGCCTACCGGACAAAGCTACAGCACCACACCGTGCAATGTAATTGAAGATGCGTAACCGCGACATAATTCTCAGTGATGCGCAAGCATAACAGGCAGTATGTCACTTATATAATTGTCATCTCTGCAGTCTATTAATCTTTGCACTTTTATAAGTAATACAGAACGTAGTTGCTAGACGGTGTTGACATCGGCTAAAATCTCTGCGATCACCGTTTCGTCAAGGTCATTCAGGCTAGTTAAAGCCTTAAGATGCTATTTTACGCTAGTATTCTATGAGAGCGTGGTCCTTCGGGTTGAGCCGACCCATTCGTGCTATCGTCATATCTGCAGCGTAGATATACCACGCAAACGTTTCACGTTTCTATTTAAAAAAAAACTAGATTTCTTTCGTCACTATTTGAAAAGCAGTCTCGTTTTGCTGCCTGTTTAACTTTTTTTTTCAACCTCTGTAAGCTCAGTACATATAATGTATAATTCTGTTAATTTAGTCATTTTAGGTAGGTTTAATGCCACCAGGCGATCATCATAAACTCGTTCGTTTGTCAGTAGCTGCCTCTAGATTTGTTTGACAAATTACATCTTTGTCGTTACTTGTATATCCCTAGATATACTTTTTTCGACTGTTATCTTCGAGGACTATAGTCTAGACACCAACTAGCACATCTTGTTTTGATATTTTACATCTCAAAACTTACTAAAATCCTCAAATAAAAAGTAAGAAATGGTAAAATAAAACTGAAATTTGCAAGGATACACAAAAATACATCTCGACAGATGTATTTTTTTGTAACTGGTAGCAGTTCATCTCTTTAATATTCAGATTTGTTAGCATGTTATGTATGCTAATGCTTTATATTATGTATTATTAAAAATATTTATTACAAAGTTAATGCAACAATTACGTCTATCCATAAGTTCTATGATGTAGTTCGTGCGCCAAAGCATCAGTTTACCGTCTCTACTAATTTTCTCATTTTTACTTTCTTTTCTTATTGTTTTTGGTTTGTACTAACATAGGATAGGTTTATTAAGTTACAATTATTACTAACAAAGCTATGGATCTGGTCTGAAATAAATTCATTTATTCATTTAAATAGTTACAAATTACGTATATATGTGATATTATTTATTAAAAATACGTGTTATCTAATACATAACCTATTATATACAAATTAAAATTTGTTTGTTCGTATTTTTCGTTCGTCAGATTGCGCTAAAACTTTGTCAACTTATTGCTTGCACTTGTGCAAATGTTATAAGCATAGTACAATTAATTTACAGTAGGTGGCGCGAGTATCGCACCAACAAACTTATTTGAAAGTTATATATCATTCCTAATTAAACAATATAACTCTTCCAAATTTAAAACGAAATTTCCACAATTCTTCTTCTGCGGCAGCAACGCGCCGGATACCAGCTAGTTATTTATATAAATCATGTACCGTAATCTAAGCTATTATTCAATTAATCTGAAAGGGCAAACATATAACGTTATTTTCTAATATAAAGTTATTATATTTAGAAAAATGAATGTAACTGAATGAGTTTTTGTAAAAGTATGATTTTATTTTTTATTTTACGTTAGTACGACGTACGTGCTACGACATAATAACACTTTATTAAGTTTCGCTTTACTCTGTATGTAGTTCCCTTGTAAAAATATACTGTATGAAAGCATGACAAGGATACATTAAGATCGGTACACACCTCAAAAACAGTGAAACAGTTGAAATAAAATATTAGTTTTATTGTATGAGTTTCAGGAAGTCTGGTATTCAGCACACGGAATACTTTCCGGGTATAGGATTATATTTATTCATTAAAACATTGTAAGTAAGATTCTAAGTAAAAATTTATCTAGTTAGGTACCACACCCTTTTACGTACTTCGACCTTGCAGCAGCTGTGCGTGCACAGCTTGGTGGCCAATATATAAGTGAGCTGTGACGAATTTTATCTTAGTCCCGTAGAGGTGACAACGAGACTGTAGTTTTTTTTTATTTGTAGTTGGTTGAACATTTTTATGAATCATTATAGCCATTTAATGTTACATTTCAATTTTTTTTAAAACTATCGATCCGCTCGGGCTTCGCATGGGTGATTTCTAGACTAATCTAAACTATAAAAATGTTCATCAGAATTGTTTGAACCAATTTCGAGTTTTAGCGAGACTAACGGACAGCAATTGATTTTTATGTATAGACATAATTACACTTTATTATAGGACTTTACAAGAATGAGCCAGCTGATATACATTTTAAAAATATTTGCCCATATTTAAAACGCTCTGGATATATACCTTCTCACTGGTATTACTACTTGACGTTTTATAGGATTTTCTATACATGTTTATAGGACTATGGTTTTTGTAAGAGATTTATACCATCTTTTGCAGGCCCACGCCCTGAAGTCAACAGGAAGTATATTTACATAATATTCACTTTTAGTTAAGCCCTTCCTGCAATAAAAGGGAATCATGTGCAACAAAGGATTGCTACAAGGTTATAAGAAGTAGATAAAAAATTAAATATATAGGTAAATATAGTAGAAACTCGATTTTAGTAACTTTGATTTTTTTTATTTTAACTGCTCATTAACCAGCTGTTTGACAATAAAGTAAAATATCTTGAAGAAACTTGTAAAATCAACACCTTCACTGATAGTCACTGAGCAATTAATCCACGGCGCTGTCCCAGTAAACGTATTAGCGGCATGGAGGTTTTTTTGGAAGTTTTTTCTTCACCGTTGACCATTGAATTGCAATTAAAGATTCCAAAAAACGAAATTGTAATTTACAATTTCATTGGTGCCAGAAATTAAACCCAGCTCGGGTTTAATTTCTCTCTCATACTGTGAAGTTTTGGGTCATCGCTTAGTCAGAGACCTAAGTTAAAAGCTAAGTTTTGCAAGACCCACCGCAGAAGAACACAAAACTCTCCGATCACATGTCGTGAAGCGACAATTAAGAACAAAAAGAATCTAACCTAAGAGCAACAAAACAACAAAAATACAACAAAAACAAATAAAATATTTAAGATTCAAAAGATATTTACAATTTTATATAACAAAAATGGAGTATGAAAATGAGGATGGATGATGTAATTTACAAATTATTTAAAAAAAGGTAATAAAAAAAGGAGATTAGTGTCGGAGCTGAGTCTGAAGATCCAAAGTGTGCTCTCAGCGCCTGGAACGAGCACGCACGGCGTAGGTGAGAAGGCGTGGGCGTCTCTAGGCGACGACCTCAGGTGAATGCGGTGATTGCAGGATCCGGCGATTTCAGGCCAGACAGGGGCTTGCAGGATCCTCAGCGACTTCAGACAGCACAGAGGCCTGCAGGATCCGGTGACTGCAGGCGGGACAGAGGTTTGCAGGTTCCGGCGACTCCAGGTAGAGCAGAGACTTGTAGGATCCCGGCGACTTCAGGCAGAGCAACGGTTTGTAGGATCCGGCGACTTCAGGTAGAGCAGAGGTTCGTAGAGTCCAGTGGCTTCAGGCAGGACAGAGGCTTGCAGGATCCCGGGGCAGTGCGGCCCCGGGATAAGGCCTTTAGGAGATGCTTCCAATTCGAGAACTGAAGCGAGACTGAATTTCTTCATTTTTTTTTGTTTTTTTTTTTGCGCCCGAAGCAATTGGAAAAGGGCTACCCCGAAGGGAGGCAGAAAATGCATTACGCATACCACGATGGCCGGTCCATCGTGGTTATGAGGGACTCACTACCTACAAGGGGGAACCTAAGTGATACCCTCTAAAAACTGCCTTTGGGGACTGGCAACCAGCTGTTGAAAGCTTCACATGCCGTATCGTAAAGCGACCCTCTTTTGGGAAAAGAGGGCGCAGGCGGCTATAAGCCTTTGAGGGAGTGCCTGGGAAGGCAAATTAATTATGAATATCTTAATTAGAGTTGGCCTGAGCCGCCAGGAGGCAGTTCAGGTCGTTTGAAAGTTTATTAGGCGGGTCCGAGAGGGAGTTCCTCGGCCTGCGGACGCTATAGCGGGAGGGGAGTGGGGCTGCATAATTAGCAGCCTCACGAATAAAATGATTGGAATGCGACTCTGAGGCTTTGAAGAAGTTCTCAGAGAGTTTTTTAAGGAATTGTTGAATTGTAGGGAGCTCTAGGTCCCGATGAAGGTCGGCATTGCGGACGTACCAAGGTGCGTTCGCAGCTCGACGACAGAAAAGGTTTTGAACTACTTGGAGTTCATTAATAATTTTAGGGTTAGAGTGGGCGAAAATGGGGCCCGCGTAGGACATGACTGGTCGTATACAGACCTTATAAAGGGTACGCTTGTTTCTGAGGGACATTTTACTGTGTCGGCCCAACATACTGTTGAGCCTATTCAGGTAAAAACGTGCGTGACGGGTTATTCTTTTGACGTGGGGCCTGAAAGTTAGCCCTGTGTCTAGAGTGACACCTAAATATTTGGCAGACGTATGCCAGGGGACAGGGGTCCCTAGCATACGTATTGGTGGAGTGTTTTTGAGACGGCGTCGTTTATAATCGAAGTGAACGGCGGAGCTCTTCTCCGGGTTCACATCGATGCGCCATTTTTTGAACCAAGCTCCTAGGTCATCAACTGACTTTTGGACCTTGTTCCGTATGAAAGGTAGCGAGATACCTTTGCAGTAGAGAGCAGTGTCGTCTGCGAAGAGGGAGAGCTGAACACCTTTCGGCGGAATGGGAATGTCGTTGGTGAACAGTATGTACAGCAGAGGAGCAAGAACTGAGCCCTGAGGGACACCAGCTTTGATGGGGCGCTGTGAAGATAGCGTGCCTTCGTGTCTAAAACGAAAGGTACGATGATTAAGATAAGAGGCCACGAGACGTACAAGACGATCGGGGAGACCTATTTTGTATAGTTTGTAGATAAGGCCTGTATGCCAGACTCTATCGAAGGCTTTGGCGATGTCGAAAAAGACCGCGATAGTCTTATGACGACGGGGATAAAAACCGCTGAGGATATATTCCACAATACGGTGAACTTGTTGGGGGCAGGAGTGTTTCGCTCGGAAACCGAATTGATGGGGAATGATAAGAGGGTCACCGTCTGTGGGAAACAGATGGCGCCTCATGCGATTTTGAATGACTCTTTCAAAGAGCTTGCCCATGGCCTTGAGGAGGCTAATGGGACGATGACTGGAGGGGAGATTAAGAGGCTTGCCTGGCTTGGGAATACCAATCACAGTTGCCTCTTTCCACGTAGTGGGAAAGTAACTAAGGTTGAAGCAGGCATTGAAGATAATAGATAAAAGGGTTAGCACCTGCTCAGGAAAGTTTTTTAGGGCTTGGTTGGAGATGCCATCCGCGCCCGGAGCCTTTTTAGGCTTAAGTCCTTTGATGAGGGATGAAAGCTCATCATTGGACACAGAGATAGGTTCGGAGGCTGTAGGGGGCGAGTTCCGGCGGCGGACCTCATCCTCCACTGCCTGGACGTGTGAGGGGTCTACGGGTTGAGAGCTAGGAGAGCATTGAGCGGCAATGCTGTCTGCAAAGCACTCAGCCTTTTCCTCGTCCTCGAAGGCTACCGTACCGTCGGGACGGGAGAGAGGGGGAGTGTGGAAGATAGCGTCTATGCGGAGGGCTCTTGCCATCTGATAGTACGCTGTATGAGAGGGAGAGATATTCTCCATGAGCTTACTCTTTTCGAGGTCTCGAAATTCAGAGAGGCGGAAACGGAGTTCTCGTTGAAGACGATTGGCCGTGCGCCTATATTCGGGCGTGGGATATTTTGCTGCTCTCCGGAAAGCAGCTTTTTTGGCTTTTAATAGGTTGCTAATATGCAGGGGAAGCCCACTATTATTAGCAACCGGGACGACCCTTTCATTCTCCTTAAGGGAGGTTTTAATAAGGGTGGAGAGTGAATCGACCGCGGTGTCGATTTTTTCAGGACTGTCTAAGTCCGAAGATAGGGAGATGGGGGAGTCCTGTGAGTCCAGAGCTTTCGCTAGGGACTCCTTGAAGCCCTTCCAATTTGTGAAGGTTTTAGTAGAGGGTGTTGGGAGTGGTGGCTGATGGCCAAGAATGAGAGAGACCGGTCGGTGGTCGGATCCTAGATCGTCTAGTGTCTCGATTGCCCTAAGGTTGAGAGAAACTCCTTTGAGTAACGCAAAATCTAGTACATCGGGGGCATAGTCGGTGTTATCGGGAAAGTGAGTAACACCGAGAGGACTGTGGACGGTAATATCAAGAGACTGCGTGATATCGAGCAGTAACTTGCCACTACGGGTGGTAGTACGGCATGTCCATTCAGTATGCTTGGAGTTAAAATCTCCAAACATAATGACTGAATTGCCTAGAGATAAAATAGCCTCAAAATCTTTTTTTAGGGGAAGGGTTTTAGAAGGGATGTAACAGGAGGCTATGAAGATGGACTGATGTCCAGTCATAGCTAGCCTGCATACCGTGGCTTCCATGTTGGAAAGTTGCGGAGTAGAAATGGGAGAACAGTGGAGTGTCTTCTTGTAATAAATGGCCGTACCGCCGCCTCGGCGGTCGGGTCTATCATTACGAAGAAGAGAGAAGTTTTTGATGGAAAGGCCTTTAGTGTCCTTAGTATTGAGATTAGTTTCCTGTAGGAGGAGGAAATCGGTTTCACGATTTTGAAGAAAGAGCTTAAGCTCTGGGAGGTTATTTCGCAAACCGCGAATGTTAAAGGATACAAGCGATAAACCCTTAGGTTTGATACGACCGTGGGATTTCGGTAGAGCAAACTGCTCTGTCATTGTGAGTTAAGTTAATTAAGTTAACTTAACTTACAATGAGCACAAAAGATTATGATGCTCTGCAAGAGCGAGGAGACGGTCCTGAGGGGACCTCGCAGCGCGCAATTTGCGTGCTAACACAGCGATTTCCTCAACGTTGATGTTCCTAATTGCGGAATACACCGTTTTTAGGTCATCAGCCATTGAGGGCTGTGATTGTTGTGGTTGAGGGGCGGAGGATGTCCGCGGTGGTACTGCCTTTTTGGGGCCCCAGGGATAAACTGGAGGCTGCATAGGCTGAGAGAAGCCCGGAGGGGGCCGAATAGTGCCCTGAGGGGGCCTAGGAGGACCCTGAGAGGGTCGAGAGAAGCCCTGGGTGGGCTGAGAAAGGCCCTGACGGGGCATCCGTTGGTAAAGAGCCGGGAATGAGCGGTCATTGACCGGCGGTGGAGCTTGCCTACTGGGGAGAGGATGAGGTGCGCAAGGGCAGCCTCTGTAGTTAGCCGGGTGGCCCGTTTGTTTACACAGGACACACGCGGGTGGGGATTCGGCGTCTTTGGGCCGAGGACACTCTTTAGTGTTGTGGGGTTCAAGGCACTTAACGCACCTGGGTGGGGCGGAGCAGTTGGCCGCCGCATGACCATACAGCTGGCAGCGGTGGCACTGCGCCGGGAACCCGCGCCTATGTGGAGGCTCAACCCTCACTCTCGACAGGCCGCACACTGTGCGTACCTGCCGGAAGATGGCTTTCGCCTCCGGCACGTTGGTTAAAATTACTAGGGCAAGAGAGAACCTCTGGCCTGTTCTACTGTGCATTTTGTGCACGGCTTCTACGGGGAAACCTTGGGACTTAAGGTCCTCAAGGATTTCTTCGTTTGAAAATTCGAAAGGGACGCCGCGGATGACGGCCCTGACTTTGCGCTCTTCCGGAAGAGCGTATGTATGATAAGAAACTCGTTCGGCTGTGAATAGCCTGGTGAGTCGCCGGAAGTCGTCGATTGATTGGGGGATGATCTTAATAGCCTCCCCGAGGTTGATGGCGTGGTCATATTTTATGCCTGCGTTGTAGCAGGTTTTGGAGAGTTCTGTGAATTTAGCCTTGTCTCTTAGGAAGACAGGGGGCGGGACTTGCTTCTTGGCAAGGACTGGAGCACAGCGAGAGGCTGGCTTGGTCGGAGCGGGAATGTCTAGTGACATAAGTGGGGCTGAGGCAGCGGCGGGGGCTGCGGGGGCAGAGGCGGCAGCGGGAGCTGCGGAGGTTGAAGGAGCGGCAGGGGCCGCTGAGACAGGGAGGGTGCGGTTTTTAGCGGCGCGTTTACCGTTGCGCTTGGAGTTCACCGTGGTGAACGAAGAATCCCCGGTTCCGTCGGAGTCACAGGACTCCGATGAGCCGGTGCCAGAATTGGTGGCGGGCCTCTTCCGGGAGGCCGATGCAGAGGACTCGGAGCATGCGTACTCCATTTCTAATGGGGCGAAAGAGTTCTTTGTCTCTAGGTAGGCCGCAAGTACGGGCGGCGGTTGGAGTGCCTGACGGGCAGGGGGAGTAACATGGGCGGCGATGGCGGCAAGGGCCGTCTCGTCGAGGTTTAGGCCCAGACCAAGAGTTTGGTTTAGGGCGGCGACGAGGGACTTAATTTGGGTAATTGTGGACATGTTGAAGGCAGTAGTTTTACGAAACGTATTTGATACGGAAGGGGCTAGTGGGTGCTGTTCTGAAAAGAACAGAGACGTTATGTACCTAAACAGTAAGGGCGGGATCACCGTTCTGAGAAGAACGGGACGTTCTTAATTCTAGGAGTAAGTGCCCCTGCTCTCAAAAGAGCAGGGCCTTGCTCTGAAAAGAGCAAGTAACTCCCTAGAAACAGTATATACACGTACACGTTATACAAATAAATAACGAAAACAAAATTAGAAATAGTTAACAAAAGAATTAACAATAAAAATAACAATAACAAGCAAGACCAACAGTCAAACCGCCCCGACCGGAGACAGGGAGGTAATAACTGGAGTTAGCGTAAAATGACTCACCAAGGCGTCGACGCTGTAAGCGCGAGCAGGACAGCGGAGGCGCGAGAGCGAGAGAGCACTACCGTACGGGGACGGATGCGCGGACTACCTGGACACGACCGCTCGAGAGCGGTGCCACAGGCGGAAAAATGAATTTCTTCACCGATTGTTCGGCTTTTATACCTTTCTAGAGAGAACGGAAAAATTATTTAAATTAAACGCAATTTTTTTGTAAATGGTCAAGAGAAAAGAGTATTTATGTGGAATTATCGAAATAGAAACAACAGACCGGTAGCAAATTTGAATATAATTGCCATAGAGACCAAATAAACAACAATGTCAAAACATGTCAAATTTTGGTTTTAGGCTTGTAATAAAAAAACGGCAAGATTTAAGTGAAAAATGAGATATTATTGATATAGGAAAAAAGGTAGCGCAACTGCACGCACAAAGCCCGAAATTGCAGAGTTACGGAAAACTAAATAAAAGATCGAAAAAAGGTAGACTCCATTGACAACAATTTAAAAGTGCTGATAATGTGAAAATACGAAGTAGAAATGATTTGTTATTGTGTTTTTATGGTTTAAAATCGTTACAGGATCCTATGGAAATAAAGGTGATGTAAAATATCCAGTTTTGAGGTGAATGCAGAAAATCGAAACAGAATGGAAAAATGAATTTAAAATAATGTAAAATGATAAGTAAGTAGCATAACACTACACACACTCTTAATCTCATGGCTGTTAGACAGGATATGAAGCTGCAGTCTTCAGTAGATTTGACAGCATACAGGCATGAACAGACAGATCTCCAAATGGATGCGGCGGGACTTAAGCAACTTTAATACTGCTCGTATTGAAGAAGCGATCAAGCGGAACCAGGGCTCCAAAGTCTTTGCTAGAGATCTCTCTGTCAAAAAGAGCCACCTGTCGAAGCTGAAGACCGAGCGTGGCAGCGACGTTTCCGGGACACCTGAGATTTTGAGTGCGACGATCCAAGATCCAAGAGCGAGTCTTATCCGATACTATTCCGATGATATCCCGGACGTCAGTCTGAGCGAGATTAGAATAGCTCTCCAGCATCTTAAAAACGGCAAGGCCCCAGGCGAGGATGGAATTACAGCGGAACTTCTGAAAGCGGGTGGAAAACCGGTACTTGAAGTCCTTCAGAAGCTCATTCATTCCGTCCTCCATGGTGGCATTACACCGGAAGCGTGGAGCAGAAGTGCGGTGGTCTTATTCTTCAAGAAAGGTGACAACACTCTCTTGAAGAACTGCAGACCGATTTCCCTTCTGAGCCGCGTCTACGTGCTATTTTCAAGAGTCATTACGAATCGTCTCGCGCGCAGACTTGAAGACTCCAGCCTCCCGAACAAGCCGGTTTCCGAAAAGGCTTTAGCACCATAGACCACTTACATACTCTTCGGCAAATTGTACAGAAATTAGAGGAGCACAATTTTTCACTATGTCTGACGTATGTGGACTATGAGAAGGCCTTTGATTCTGTCGAAATTTGGGCGGCGCTGCAATCCCATCAGCGGTGCCAAGTTGACTGTCGGTATATCGAAGTGCTGAAGTGTTTGTACAGTAGGGCTACGATGGCTATCCGAGTACAGAATCAGAGAACGAAACCTATCCAATTGCAGAGAGGTGTATGACCGGGTGACCTTATATCCCCGAAACTCTTAACCGCTGCATTGAAATACGTTTTCAAGCTTCTGGACTGGAAAAGATACGGTATTAACAGCAATGGCGAGTACATCACTCACTTTAGATTTGCCGACGATATAGTCCTTATGGCAGAATCGCTGGAGAACCTAAGCAGCTTTCTCTACGTGGTAGAGCCACGCTGCAGCTATATTATGGTTGTAGCACGAATGGGTCGGCTCGACCGGGGAAGGACCACGCTCTCACAGAAAACCAGCGTAAAATAGCAGCTTAACGCTGCTGTGTTTCGTATGGTGAGTGTAGAGAACCGGAGACCCTTTTTACTGGCAAAGAGGCATTCCATCTTAGTCCTCACGGGTGACAACGTATCTGCATCTTGAGTCTTTATTGAGGATAGATGTAGATGTCTATGGGTCACAGTAACCACTTACCATCAGGTGGACTGTGTGCTCGTTTGTCACCCGATCCTATAAAAAAAAAAATACTCAATGACCTCAATAGTGTTTTCCAATGGATAGGTCTTAAGATGAACATGGACAAAACAAAGATCATGTTTAATGTCCATGTCACACCTATACCGGTTGTTCGCGCCAAACGCTAATTTCAGAAACTAACGCGAGAGGGCGCGCGGCTCGGTGCCATACCGGTTTTGACGTCGGCCGAGTGGTGGATTGAGAACGCGTAGAGGCGAAACAGTCGTCTGCCAGCTGTGCTTGGGACCGCACGCTGTCATTTTTTGTCGGGAACTCGGAATAATTAGGCGCGGCCAGTAAATATACTGGCTGGGATTTGTGACGCGCATTCCTTGCTGGAGAGCTTCCCAGGGACTCATTGTGTCTGACTCAGAATCTGCATAAGTGCATTCGGCAATATTAGCTAGTGCGGCCTTTGATATTCTAGAAATAACTGTTGCTACGCGAAACGGTAGTGACCTTTGATCCGGACACTCCGTGTTCGTTTTGTGCGTTAACCTTATAACAAACGAGAGTTAGTGGCTTCTGTAAGTTAGTTAATCGTACGATAGAGTTAATGGACTGTCATCGAGGAAAGTGAACGAGGAAAGTGACTGTGTACAACGCCGCGGAAGGTTCCCTCAATTTGGAGCGGTGTCGACGCCCGGGCTGCTGCCGACGGCCAAGGTCTACTCGGGTCAATCACCATCAGTCACACCCAGATACACATCACATCACCTTATTTCCCTTGCACTACACAACCACATGCGACCTGACCGACTCCGGAGGGACCAGTCGCCTTGGATATGGGTAAGTAAGCTCCGTCTAATATTCTCCCGGTCGAATTGCCGTAGTATAGAATGCTCCCCCATATTGTTTAGTGTAAGTAGGAAATTCCATGTGGCCATATTCTGGCCCCGTCCCTCTGCTGCTCGTCGATGGGATTACTCATGGGCCCTAATCCCGTCATCCTTGGGGTAGTTGTTGGGAGCGCTAAGCTTGAAGTTGTTGACGAGTATGTTTACCTGGGACAAATAGTTCGACTAGGTAAGTTCAACTTCGACCGAGAGGTCAATCGACGGATTCAACTCGGTTGGGCAGCGTTCGGGAAATTACGGCACACAATTACTTCTCGTCAGATATACCTCAAAACTTGAAAACGAGACTGTACAACCAGTGCGTGTTGCTAGTGATGACCTATGGAACTGAGACGTGGTCCTTCACTGCTGGCCGGATGAGGAAGCTCAAGGTCGCTCAGCGAGCTATGGAGAGGGCTATGCTCGGCGTTTCTCTGCGTGATAAACTTAGAAATGAGGATATCCGCAGTAGAACCAGAGTGACCGACATAGCCCAACGGATTCGTAGGCTGAAGTGGCAATGGGCCAGCCATATAGCACGAAGAACCGACAATCGGTGGGGAAAAAGGGTTCTCGAGTGGTGGCCTCGTACTGGCGGACGAAGTGTAGGGCGTCCCCCCAATAGATGGAGTGATGACCTGATAAGACATGCAGGAAGTCGATGGATGCAGGTAGCTCGGGATCTTACTTTGTGGCATTCCTTGGAGGAGGCCTATGTTCAGCAGTGGACTTGTGAAGGGCTGTAATGATGATGATGATGAAAAGTTGGTGGTCTATAGCACGACAAAAAATCAGTCAAATAGTCCGTAATCACTTAAAGATTAAGAACCACTGATCTATATGTATTATTATTTTATTAGTTCATTATTTTATTAAATGTAAGTTATACTAATATGTTGTTATGTTGTATATTGTTATGTTGATATAACGTTATACATCAATCATTTAATATTGATTTTATTTCCTAATTATTTATATATTTGATTATTTATTTTATAAATATGTAACTAGTTGATTTTAAAAAGGACAAACCGAACACGCTTATCAATTTTATAACGTTTAGGCCGCATTAATTGGAGTTTAATTAAAAAAATGCGGTTTATGTACAGATACAGGCTTACAGGTAATCTATATATTTTCGTATTGTACTCGTACCTAATACCTTGTATGACGCATGATATTGAAATCATCATTTAATTGTTTAGTATCAGTTAAGGTCCGAAATAAGCCGCTATGCTGAATTTTACGCAACCTCATATAGACAATAACCTGCAAAAGAGTAAAACGCTTTTAAAAATATGTCATCTGCCAAAATAACTTGCTGAATTCTAAGGTTTAGAAAATCCGACTATTGATCTACTTATCCTATTAAAATAATAACCTTTTAGCTTTGAAGCAGTAAGGTAAAAATAAGGATTATAATAGTCTAAATTTTAAGCTAAGAAGTTAAATGACGTTGAGTTATGATGATAATGTAGAGAGTAACTGTTTCTTCTGCATATCAATGATATGTTGCTAACTGGTAACATTCATTGCTATGCGGATGACAGCACTGGTGATGCTCTATACACCGGCCGTGCCAATATTTCTCGGGAAAACATCGCCGAGTATCGGAATAAACTTGTGTCTGAAGTCGAGTCTTTGCTGAACAAAGACTTAGATTGGGGGCGACTAAATCTAGTCCAGTTTAATCCTCAGAAAACACAAGTTTGCGCGTTTACCGCTAAAAAGAACCCCTTTGTCGTATCTCCTCAGTTTCAAGGCACTCCCCTTCTTGCCTCAGCCAGTATCGGTGTCCTCGGAGTCGACATATCGAGTGACGTGCAGTTTCGAGGTCACTTGGAAGAGAAGGCCAAATTGGCCTCTAAAAGCTTGACGTGCTCAGCAGAGCGGGACAGTATTTCATGCCGGCACACCGCCTGCAACTTTACAAAGCGCAGGTTCGGCCTCACATAGAATACTGTTCCCATCTCTGGGCAGGGGCTCCCCAGTGCCAGCTCCTTCCACTTGACCACATCCAGCGCAGAGCGGCTCGAATCGTCGACGACCGAGCCCTTTCCGATCGGCTCGATTCATTGGCACTGCGAAGAGATGTTGCATCCCTTTGCATTTTCTTTCGCATCTACCATGGGGAGTGCTCTGAGGAATTGTTCGGATTAATCCCAGCCGCCAAATTTGACGAACGCACATCGCGGCAGAACTCCCGGTACCATCTACACCATCTGGATGATTGGCGGTCCACCACTGTGCGATTTAGAAGATGTTTTCTTCCTCGCACGACTTCCTTGTGGAATCGATTACCATCAGCGATTTTTCCGGACCGATACGACTTAGGGACCTTCAAGAAAAGAGCGTACTCCTTTTTAAAAGGCCGGCAACGTATCTGCAATTCACTCCCTGGTGTTGCAGTTGTTCATGGGCGGCGGTAGTCACTTACCATCAGGTGAGCCGCATGCTCGTTTGCCCCCTCTCCTATAAAAAAAAACTGACATAGCCCGTCAGATTTTTAAGACGAAGGAGCAATGGGCCGGCCATATTGTTTAATGATCCGACAACCAATGGGAAAGAAAGGTTCTCAAGTGGCAGCCTAGTACTGGCAAGTGCAGTGTTTGACAACCTCCTTTAGGTGGCGTGACCACCTGATGAAACGCACTGGTCGATGGATACAGTTGGCTCAGGGCCGTACTTAGTGACAATCTACTGGAAGGCTTGTGTTCAGTAGTGGACTTGTGATGGGAGGTAGTGATAGCGATAGTGATATGCTTATTAAAGACAGTGAAAGAAATAAATATCAAAGGTAATAGGAAAGACAATAATTAATCAATCAAAAAATAATTAATCAAAAAATAAAGTAAAAGGAGTAGAAAGAGTTAAAAAAGAGTTTTATCTAATTCAGAATATTACCCTGAAGAGTGGTATAATATTCTAGTTTGTAAGGAAGCCTCTAGTGATACGAAAGGGGAATGGGTAGAATGTTTTGCATGCAAGATGTGGATTCGTGTAAAACGTGTGCGATAAAACAGTATTTTAGATTATATATTTATGTCTCAACAGAATTATTATGAAGATTTAATTTATTTTGTTGTATGTTTCTTTATGAATAATCATAAATTTATTTATAATGATACATACATATTCACAGGCTTATTTAGTATCAGGTATAATATGATATGTTAGACTAGGTTTTACCCACCACTACGTCCGCGTAGAACTTTAATAAAAAACGAGTTGAAATTTATAACATTTTTGGTATGCAACATTGTCCCATGTTTGGTCAAAGGATTATACAGTAAGTGCCATTAAATTGAAGCTTATGTTTGCTAACACTCCATTTTAGATAAAAACTGTTTTCCAGAAAAACGGTAGGTACGCTGGTAAAGTAACAGTAAAATCAGCTTTTTATTAATACTCGTTGTTTATGTAAACTACATTTAATTTATGACAAACGATAATTTGTTAGAAACTTTTGCTTACTTAGCTAACTAAGGTTAAAAACAATGTATTACTGATTCTTACGAATGCACTTTGTTTGTAATAATTTAATTAGTTAGACGCATTGAATGAATATTAATTTAAAATATAATACCTATTAATTTTACGTAAAAAGATCCTATTACTTTACCTTTTAACACTCATTGTTTTGTAGTAAAAAGGTGTTGCAGTAAAAAAATTAAAAGTCGATTTTGTATCAAAACTTTAAGATATAAAAGATAAAGAGTAAGGAACATTTTTAGGTAAAATTGCAAATTAAAATGTTTTGTTCGAAACTTTTATATCTTTTCTATTCTATGATATATGTACATCAAAACCATATTTTTTCGGATCAAATACAGCGTAAAGATAGCATTCTCATCTATCTCATCGTGAATGACAGATTGATAGATAGATAAAATAACCCCAAGCATAATTATGGTACGTAGCAAATGTAAAATTAAAACCAATAATTTTAATATTTTTCTTATTCCATTTTATGCAGAACAAGTTACAAGTATCTACATAAATTTATAAATGATCACTAAGTAGTAATTCAGTCGATACATGCTAAGATACATCCGTTTTTTTGAAAATTGTTACAATAAACCCCTCGCTCCCCAGATATGAAAATGTAAATCTTCCTTTAATGGAAAAGCTTTCAAATATATCTTTTGTTTGAGTTAATGGATGTACGCAAATCCATTATACTAAAGGCAAATGTTTTATTTGCATTCACTTTATGGACTTACATAATAGCACCAAAATAGATTAAGTATGCAAATCTACAGCAACACTGCTTAACACGATGAACACTTGTCGGCTCCACTACAGAAATTTAACACGCTGCAGCTATATTATGGTCGTAGCACGAATAGGTCGGCTCGACCGGGGAAGGACAAATATCATTTGAATATTATAATCAAATGATATTTGTCCTTCCCCGATCGTCTCTTACAAAATACCAGCGTAAAATAGCAACTTAATGCTGCTGTGTTTCGTATGGTGAGTGTAGAGACCTAGACTCTTTTTACTGGAAACAACGCGTTCCATCTTAGTCCTCTGGGGTGCCAACGCATCTGCATTTTGACTGAGAATAGATGTAAATGTCTATGGGCCACAGAATCCACTTACCATTAGATAGACTATGTGCTTGTTTGCCACCCTTATTCTAAAAAAAGTACTCTTCTTTGCTTCATCCAATGAAAAAACAAGTTACGAAATCACAATGAACGGACGGAATCATTGAGCAGGGTTTCCTCAGGGTGATGTTCTTTCCCCATTTCTCTATTTTTATTAATGCTCTCACTACTGTTCTCTCCTCTCATTATCATCTCTATGCTGACGACTTGCAATTGTACCGTCATTTCAAATTTTCAAAGTTTGCTGGAAGGGAATTCTTATTAGGATTAATCTCGCCTTTGTACATCTTATTTGAATATTTAATCATTATTACCAACTTACAGTTTGTACAATAAAGAATAAAGAAAGAATAAGCACGTCACCTCGCCTGCGTGAAACCTTGTTCTACTAGAACAGGTGGGGTTTTGAGATCTACCCTTCCTAGTATTTATCTCCTTTTATTTTTTACGACATACATTTGTAGCCGGTGGAAGGAAAAGGGGAGATCTCCCGTCGGGTAAGGTGTTCTGCCCAGGGAGCGGCCAACGCTTCGAGTGGTAGTTCGGAGCTATTCTATACATACTGCTTTAACTTCGGAACTTTGTCAGCGTGATTTAGGTTTCGATATGTTTCGCTTGTGGCGCGACGACAGTGCCGCCACACATTTATTGTTGAAGTGAAAATTCTATATCGACGTAGTAGAGAAATTTAGTACGGTATTAAAAAAATGTCATGTTTTCTTGTAACGTTTTACCGGGGCTGCATGAGTAATAAAATAAAAGAAAAGTGAGATGTCATAAAGCAGTTTCACTCCGTACGTGTGTAAACAATTACAACGAAGTCCTAGAAAATATATAAGATCTCTCTATTACCAAGTTTAGATATTTTATTAAATAGAAACTGTATAAAAAGGGCTATTATGATATAAATGAATACCTGGTTGATAATAACCCCTGGGAATGAGGTGGTCGCTTCCAAGCTGTTCCTAAAATAAATTTTGTAATTTGTTTGTACAGCCTTTCATATTGTATAATTTACTTTAAAAAAAAGTTCCGCTTGATTTCTTGCTGGTTCTTCCCAGGAGTAAGGTTTTTTCCGAACCAATGGTAAAGTCAAAACATTTTTTGACTTTCAATAAGAATTACATGTAACCTAAAATAAAAAAAAAATCTATGAAACTTTAAACATTAAACAAAAATAAACTTACAGAGAGCCGGCACTCACGATGTTTTTGGAAACTCTTTTCACAAAACGCGGTGAGGCCAGGCGATGACGTCAATAGCAGCGCCGAGTGTCCCGCAACCAAGGAAGCTTTATTGCGCAGCCACCGCGAAGTCACGTTGCGTTGACTCGTGAAGTCCCGTTGAACGTATACGTGAGAATATAATATGCGTAGCGGCGATGTAGCGGTGCGTATAAATATATGAGTAGGCAGCTATCAAAATTAAAAAGTAATACTATTTCGCGTTTATACAATAAAATGTGTTTTATATAGAAATCGATGATTTTCTTTTATAAATGAGAACTAAAATCTCAAATAAATTATGCTGAAAAACAGCCACAGACAGCCTTAAATTATTTATTTCGTTAAAAATGTAGTGCGATTATAAGTTCCCTGTCCCAGCGTAGAACCACGAGTACCTACATCTGTGAAGAGCGATAAAGTAGTTACCATCAGATGAGCCGCATGCTCGTTCGTCCCCTCAGATATGAATGATAATTTTTTTTTAAACAGCTCAAATATCACTAATAAGTCAATTAGACTTATATTATTACTTTTCAAAGCTTCAGTGGGGCCCCCATATATCTAAATTGGCAAGCGGACTAAGTTCTGCAGCCTATGCTGTAAAAAAGATTAGAGGTCTCACTAGTGTCGAGACAGCTAGATTAGTTTATTTCAGTTATTTCCATAGCATAATGTCTTATGGAATTTTGCCATGGGGGAATGCGGCTGATTCAGAAACTATTTTTGTTTATACAGAAGAGGGCCATTACAGCTATTTACAATCTAAAACCGAGAGAGTCTCTTAGAGATAAATTTAAAGAAATAAATATATTAACTTTGGCATCTCAGTATATTTACGAAAATTTAATGTATGTTCACAAAAACAAAGATAGTTTTAGTAAAAAAGTGATATACATTCTGTAAACACTATGAACAAACACAAGCTAGTGATGTCAGTTTCTCGACTCCACAGAGTTAGTAATTCATTCTTGGGGCAATGTATACGCTATTACAACAAGGTCCCGTAAAGTGGTGGTACAGGTTCTCTCTATTACCAAGTTTAAATGATTTATTAAGCTGAAACTGTATAAAAAGGGTTATTATAGTATAAATGAATACATGGTTGATAATAACCCCTAGGAATGAGGTGGTCGCTTCCAAGCAGTTTCTAAAATAAATTTTATAAATAGTTCGTAATCATTTATATTGTAAAATTTATTTTAAAAAAAAGTCCCGCTGGGTTTCTTGCTGGTTCTTCCCAGGACAAAGGGTTTTTTTGACCCAGGGGTAAAGTAAAAAATGACTTTCAATGAGAATTACACATGTAATGTGTATTGAATAAAAATTATTCTACTCTATTCTATTCTACCATTTCAATGGAAAGGTTCCATCTTACTTCTCAGGGGTGAGAACATATCTGCATTTTGATTCTTAATCGAGTATAAATGAAATAAATATATCTTTATATAAAAATTACGTGTCACGTTGTTTGTCCGCGATGGACCCCTAAACTACTGAACTGATTTCAATGAAATTTTGCACACGGTGTGCATCTCGCTCCAACTTGAGAAATAGGATAGTTTTTATCGCGCTAAATGACCCCCAAATTTTTTTATTGCGAATTTAAGGATTTTTATAGGAAGGGTCGATGGAAAGGGCAGAACAACGTCTGCCTAGCGAGCAACTATATATATATATATATATATATATATATCTATATATATATATATATATATATATATATATATATATATATATATATATATATATATATATATATATATATATATGTACTAGCTGGCCAGGCAGAGGATAGTATTGGATGTTTAGGTACAGATGTACCTAAACATTCAATACTATGCCACATCTTAGTAGAAATAATATAATGAGGAAAAAAGAATGAACTGTCAAATATTACGTAATAACATAACAATATTGTAATAATAGTACCGGGGCGACCGACCTTTATTACGAGTATTAGAAAAAAGTTTTTGAGGGAAATCTAAAGGGAGTCTAAAAAAACTTGTAAAGTACATCGTAACGAAGCTGGTACAAAAAAGGAGAAGCCATGGAATCGTATCTTCCAATTGCGTCACAACCAAATATAGGTCATAAAACTACTTTCTTTTTTAAATACATCTGATATTTTTCCAATTTTTATAGACCACCGGAATTCTATCATCACAAAAAAAAGTATCTTTCTTCTTTTGAATGATTTCATGTCATGATCTATTGTAAAATGTTGCCATTTAAAAAAATATCAAAAATTGTGTAAAAATCGAGAGGTATATCGTTTTTTTTCTAAATTAAGTGTCATTAACTTAGGTGTTATTTATGGATTACAAAGAAGTTGTATGTTTTCAGACCATCTATTTTCATTATAACATTTTTTTTTACCCCCACACTAGGATTATCTCCTGTATCGTGGAGGCAGTTTACAAACACAAATTTCACAAGGACAAACATCCAGACCCGGAACAATCATTTGTAGGCCATACAAATACTTGTTCCGTGCGGGATACGAACCCGCGCCCCCCAGCGCAGCAACTCATTGCTAAGCCACTGCGCCACGGAGCCGTCAAACATTAAACTTACTTCGTTCATTCTTATCTGTTCTGCATTTTATTTTACGTATTTTCAAGAATTACGTATTACTAAATTATGCTAAACATTATGCTCTGACTTTCTTACAGTCAACACATTATCATTACTTATTTGACTGGGGAGGTCTTTTTTCACTGACTTAAAAATAATCACTTATCAATCGTAAGATAAAAGTTATCCATCAAATAAATTATAAACTGGCTGAACACTTAATAACAAGGATTCAATATGCTAATGAACCAAAAATCCTTTTTTAACATAAAAATATAAACTGGGCAAGTGCGTGTCGGGCCACGCGTAATGTAGAGGTAGAGTTCCGTAGTTGCCTGTCACCATGTGTGAGCTTTCTTGATAATGAGCATAATAAGAGAAAAATGGGCCCAAATAGGAATATTGTAACTGAAGAACTTGTTTTCAAATCAGACTTATAGGGAGTGGTATTCAAAAAAAATCAAAAAACTTTTCGATTTTGAAAATAATACAATTTACATCAAATCATTCACATGCCAAGTCCCTAAGAAAGATGTTCAGAGTTGACTATCTATCTATATACTTCCGACAGTGCAACCCTAAGATATATGACCGTAACGAACCTTCCCGTATACCACCACTGCACTGCTCTAAATTATCCTGAGGGTTGCCCGCGTAAAACAAGAGTATGGCGACTGAAACTGTATGAGGTTACATGATTGTAGTACCTATACTTTACACATTTCCAAAAACAGTGGTTTAGTTAGTAGAGAACCCTCTCTTGGGGGGGGGGGACATGACTCGCAAACGGACCCATGAATCGAAAAGATGTTGTCCTATACCCCCAGTGTTTTTGAAATACTTCTTAAACGATACCTCACACGATGGAATAGAAAGGTAAAAAAAATCATCCTCCATTTACATGTATGGGAGTTACCTAAAATAAAAAAGTTTTTATGATTTTACTCCACAGTTTTGTAGGCGTAATTAATATCTATAAATGTGGCAAATTACAAATTTGTATCACCTAGGGTCTCTGAGTAAAACCGCGGGCGGACGGACAGACGGACATTTCGTTTATTTTTTATTTATTTATTTATATTTCCTACTGACCCCTACCATAACAGGGAGAAACCTAAATCGATAAATGTAGCATCTCATTTTAAAATAATATATAATACAATCAAAAAATAAATAAATAAATAAAAAAAACTATAAGGGTTCGTTGTTGTGTAACTACAGAATCCTAAAAAACAGTCGTTACATTCAGATGTGTACAAATTAATGTAGTATTTAGATTCAGTACGATTAAAAATTATGTGAAATTTCATAAGATATTTCATTTAGGAATATTTGACAAATCTATCGATTTCTTCACAATTTTCTTCAAAATTTTTATTCTGATAATATACTGACCTCTATTATGCAAGTACGCTGGACTGGCTATTCACCGTGACATAATGAGACGATTTGAATTTCGCCTTTTTGCCGCTGATATCAGAAGTGAGTGTTCACGGAACTAACTAACAATAGAGAGAAGAACATATCAGAAATTATTGACGCCATAGTAAATTTCCTTTGGACGCCAGTTCACAAGCTTTTTATTTACAGTGTTAGTATAGAGTCAGTTGAAAACCTAAAAATTAATAAATGTTTGATAATTATCTGCTGTCAGCGATTTTCATTGTTTTAAACAAATATAGGTAGAAAAAATATACATACACAGAGATGAAATTCGTCAACCTTATTAAACTTTATTGTATATTAAAAATATATACATAATTCAAACAAAACAAAAAGTCAAACATGTTAGTAAATACATTTAATAATTGACAGATTTGTCGTGAAGCGACAATTAAAAAAAAATATAAAACCTAACCTAAGTACAACAAAACAACAAAAGTAGAGCCAGAAAACAATATATTTAAATTTTATAAAAGGTATTTACAATTTTATAAAAAAAATGAAATGAGGATGATGATGAATGAAGTGAGAGTACAATTAGATTATAAAAAAAATAAAGGTGGAGAATAGGGGAATATAGTGTTGTAGTGGGGCCTAAAAGTCGAAGCGACACACGTTGCGTTTGTAGAGGTAGGTTTCTTAGCAGCGACGGCACGCAGCGCCTGAAGCCAGCACACGCCGTTTGCGCTTGTAGAGGTAGGTTTCTTAGCAGCGACGGCGCGCAGCGCCTGGAGCCAGTACACGCAGCGTCCGGAGCCGGCGCACGTAGCGCCTGGAGAAGGGGCGCGCAACGCTTAGAGCCAGCAGTTGCAGCGCCCAAAGGTAGCGCCGGCGGTAGGTGCACTCGGCGCCTGGAGTAAGTAGTCGTAGCGCCCGAAGTAGTGTGGCCCCCGCGCTTGTAGTAGTCTCGAAGCGACTTCCGAGGTAGATGGAGGCTTGTAGGAATCCGGAGTGGTGCGGCTCCGCGTTTGAAGAAGGCTTCGCCGAAGACTTCACGTGTAGGTGGAGGCTTGCAGGATCCCGGGGCAGTGCGGCCCCGGGATAAGGCCTTTAGGAGATACTTCCAATTCGCGAACTGAAGCGAGACTGCCTTTCTTCACCGATTGTTCGGCTTTTATACCTTTCTAGAGAGAACGGAAAAATTATTTAAATTAAACGCAAATTTTTTGTAAATGGTCAAGAGAAAAGAGGATTTATGTGGAATTATCGAAATAGGAATAACAGATCGGTAGCAAATTTGAATATAATTACCATGGAAACGATATAAATAAGAAAGACAAAACATGTCAAATTTTTGTTTTTGGTTTATAATAAGAAAACGGTAAGATTTAAATGGAAAATGAGATATTATTGATATAGGAAAAAAGGTAGCGCAGCTGCCCACACAAAGCCCAAGATTGTAGAGTTACGGAAAACTAGCTAAAAGATCGAAAAAAAGGTAGACTCCATTGACACCAATTTAGAAGTGCTGATAATGTGAAAATACGAAGTAGAAATGATTTGTTATTGTGTTCTTATGGTTTAAAATCGTTACAGGATCCTATGGAAATAAAGGTGATGTAAAATATCCAGTTTTGAGGTGAATGCAGAAAATCGAAACAGAATGGAAAAATGAATTTAAAATAATGTAAAATGATACGTAAGTAGTATAACACTACATTTTCCCCCCGACCCTGGAAAATTTTTGACTCAGCAAAAATTTTGATATATACATTCTAAAATAAACCATAAAAACACAGCTTTGCAGAAACAGACATCACCAGACAAAATCAGATATACCATCTCTTACATTCATCATCTGCCATTCAGGTAAGGGTGGAGTTCACATTCAATGACTACCACTCTAAAAGTGTGTTTTCAAAACGACATTAAGGCTTATTTAAGGAGTAGTCATCCGCTCCTGCGTGGAAGAAAAAAATAAATTAGTCGAAGAAACACCACTCTTAAAAGTGTGTTTTCGAAAGGACATTCAGGCTTATTTAAGGAGTTGTCATCCGCTCCTGCGTGAAGATAAAAAAAAAAATATTAAGGGAGTAATCAGCCGCTCCCAAGTGAAGATAAAGATAAAGAAATCAATCTTAAGCAAGCTTTAGTCGCTATGACTTAAGTAAAGATAAAGAACGGCCAGAGCGGTAGGGCTCAAAGCCAGAGATCAGCAACATCACTAGCGCGATGTGTCTGAAATAATAAGAAGTGAAGATTAACCTACCAAACAAACAAACAAATTAAAAGAAATAACAAGGTGAAAATGATGGTGATATTTATACATATATACAAATTAAATGTGATATTTATACATATATACAAATTAGCAGTTAATAAATGTTTAGATATTTATACATATATACAAAGTAACAGTTAGTAAATGCTTAGAAAAGTTATGAATCATCTCGCTTCAGCTTTGAAAAACAATTTTATATAAAGTGTAAAGTTTAAAGTTAAGTTTAAGAAATAAAGATTTAATTGAAAAGTTATACCTCTTTAAGTTACCTAGAATAAAAATATTAGAGTGATGAATGTAAGTGAAGTGTTGAATGTAGGTCTAAATATAGTCTAAATAAGTTGAAACACTAGATGAAGTGTTGTTTTAGAATTTGGAAAGTTATCTACAATAAAAATATTAAAGTGATGAATGTAAGTGTTGTGAGAAATGTAGGTCTAAATATAATCCAGATAAGTTGAAAAACTAGATGAAGTTTTGTTCTAGAATAAAAATATTAAAGTGATGAATGTAAGTGAAGTGTTAAATGTAGGTCTAAATATAAGCCAGATACGTTGAAACACTAGATGAAGTGTTGTTTTAGAATTTGGAAGGTTATCTACAATAAAGATATTAAAGTGATGAATGTAAGTGTTAAATGTAGGTCTAAATATAATCCAGATAAGTTGAAAAACTAGATGAAGTTTTGTTCTAGAATAAAAATATTAAAGTGATGAATGTAAGTGAAGTGTTAAATGTAGGTCTAAATATAAGCCAGATGCGTTGAAACACTAGATGAAGTGTTGTTTTAGAATTTGGAAGGTTATCTACAATAAAGATATTAAAGTGATGAATGTAAGTGTTAAATGTAGGTCTAAATATAAGCCAGATACGTTGAAACACTAGATGAAGTGTTGTTTTAGAATTTGGAAGGTATGAAAAGGATGAATAAATGAATGATGAATAATGAGTTAAGAACGAAAGGGAGAGCAATTAAATCAAAAGGGAATGGACAAGGCGCAGTAAAGGTGAAGAATTAAGAGAGAAAGAGGACTTTTACGTTGGGCGCCAAATGTCGTGAAGCGACAATTAAAAAAAAATATAAAACCTAACCTAAGTACAACAAAACAACAAAAGTAGAGCCAGAAAACAATATATTTAAATTTTATAAAAGGTATTTACAATTTTATAAAAAAAATGAAATGAGGATGATGATGAATGAAGTGAGAGTACAATTAGATTATAAAAAAATAAAGGTGAGAGAATAGAGGAATATAGTGTTGTAGTGGGGCCTAAAAGTCGAAGCGACACACGTTGCGTTTGTAGAGGTAGGTTTCTTAGCAGCGACGGCACGCAGCGCCTGAAGCCAGCACACGCCGTTTGCGCTTGTAGAGGTAGGTTTCTTAGCAGCGACGGCGCGCAGCGCCTGGAGCCAGTACACGCAGCGTCCGGAGCCGGCGCACGTAGCGCCTGGAGAAGGGGCGCGCAACGCTTAGAGCCAGCGGTTGCAGCGCCCAAAGGTAGCGCCGGCGGTAGGTGCACTCGGCGCCTGGAGTTAGTAGTCGTAGCGCCCGAAGTAGTGTGGCCCCCGCGCTTGTAGTAGTCTCGAAGCGACTTCCGAGGTAGATGGAGGCTTGTAGGAATCCGGAGTGGTGCGGCTCCGCGTTTGAAGAAGGCTTCGCCGAAGACTTCACGTGTAGGTGGAGGCTTGCAGGATCCCGGGGCAGTGCGGCCCCGGGATAAGGCCTTTAGGAGATACTTCCAATTCGCGAACTGAAGCGAGACTGCCTTTCTTCACCGATTGTTCGGCTTTTATACCTTTCTAGAGAGAACGGAAAAATTATTTAAATTAAACGCAAATTTTTTGTAAATGGTCAAGAGAAAAGAGGATTTATGTGGAATTATCGAAATAGGAATAACAGATCGGTAGCAAATTTGAATATAATTACCATGGAAACGATATAAATAAGAAAGACAAAACATGTCAAATTTTTGTTTTTGGTTTATAATAAGAAAACGGTAAGATTTAAGTGGAAAATGAGATATTATTGATATAGGAAAAAAGGTAGCGCAGCTGCCCACACAAAGCCCAAGATTGTAGAGTTACGGAAAACTAGCTAAAAGATCGAAAAAAAGGTAGACTCCATTGACACCAATTTAGAAGTGCTGATAATGTGAAAATACGAAGTAGAAATGATTTGTTATTGTGTTCTTATGGTTTAAAATCGTTACAGGATCCTATGGAAATAAAGGTGATGTAAAATATCCAGTTTTGAGGTGAATGCAGAAAATCGAAACAGAATGGAAAAATGAATTTAAAATAATGTAAAATGATACGTAAGTAGTATAACACTACAGATTTTAAGAGCGTATATAATCAAATAGTTATAATTTTTTAATATAAACTGTGAAATATGTACTTGTGAAATGTTACCACACTTCCCTTCTGGTAACAAACTTCACATTTTCATGCATACCAAAAATACTTTTTTTTATTACTAACATGAAATATAACTGAACTTACGCAATACACAGTCTTTTTTATTTTAAAACGTGAAAATACTCTTAGATGTCAAATTCAGTCCCCGGTACACTCAATAGCAGCGTTTCAAATTGGTACCAAACGTTTGTATGGTATAGCCAGGCAAGCGTACTTGTATATATTGAGGGTCAGTGTGGTGATAGAATTTTGTTGATCTTTAAAAATAGGAATATCGGACGTTTTAAAAATATAAATTAAATTTAGACCTTTATTTGGTTGTTACGCAATTGTTACGACTCCGTGGCAGTCTCCTTTGAAGATATTGTTAGTCATTAATTGTCCAATTCTGCGCTTGTTCAGCAGCAGCACGGTTTTTTCATTTTGTCTCTTATTTTATGTTTTAGTGTTTATTTTTTGCTGACATAATCAGAGTAACGTGAAATATTAAAAAAAAGTCTTTAATATTTGCAGGTAGTTTTGTGCGCATTTATCCTTATTTGTTACGAAATAATTCTTAAGTCCGTTTCAAGTTCACGTAACCTACGTCAGCTTTGCGATGCTTATTTAACATGTTTATATAACAAAAAGAAAATTTGTTATAAATATTATTTTGCCGTGTAGTGGCGGTTAAGAATATCCACTACCCCATATCTTCCCGTGGGTGTCGCAAAAGGCGACAAAGGGAAACAGGCAGGAGATGGGCAGCAGCATCTTCCTGATAATAGCCAAAATTACAATAAAAAAACTGCGGTTGCCAACCCGCTCGCCAAGCGTGGCAACCTAAAAACCTTATACTCAAAATCACCAAACGGTATTCGCTGAAGGTCATACAGGTTTACGCACCAACCTCGACACACCCCGATGAGGAGGTGGAGGAAATGTATGAGGATATCTCTAGAGCCATGCATTCCTCCAAAACCCAATATACGGTGTTAATGGGAGACTTTAATGCAAAACTAGGCACAAGAGAGAACGGTGAGCTGAAAGTAGGGAAATTTGGAATAGGGCAACGGAACCCAAGGGGCCAGCAGCTGGCCGACTTCATGGAGAAAGAGGGACTCTTTATGATGAACTCTTTCTTCCAGAAGCGGCCCCACAGGAAATGAACCTGGTCGAGCCCCGACGGTTCGACAAAAAATGAGATTGACTTCATTATGACGACCAGACGACAACTGATTAGTGATGTCTCGGTGATCGCGAGGATGAAAACTGGTAGCGATCACCGACTGGTTAGAGGCACACTGAACCTAAACGTTAAGTTGGAGAGGTCTCGTCTAATGAAGTCAACGCTCCGTCCCCCTCGTGCTCTGTTCCAAAGTCCCGAAACCTTTCAGCTCGAGTTACAAAACTGTTTTCAGTGCCTAGAAGACTGCAATGAAGTGGACGATATGAATGACAAGCTCGTGGAAACTGTCCATGCGGTCGGAGCTAAGTTCTGAAAGACCCGTCGCAGAAGAACACAAAAACTCTCCGATCACACTCTTAATCTTATGGCTGTTAGACGGGAGATGAAGCTACACTCTTCAACAGATTTGACAGCATACAGGCAACTGAACAGACAGATCTCCAAATGCATGCGGCGGGACTTACGTAACTTCAATACAGCTTGTATTGAAGAAGTGATCGAGCGGAACCAAGGCTCCAAAGTCTTTGCCAGAGATCTGTCTGCAAGAAAGAGCCAACTGTCAAAGCTGAAGACCAAGTGTGGCAGCATCGTTTCCGGGGCACCTGAGATTTTGAGTGAGATTGAGAGGTTATATGGACAGCTGTAGACGTCATCGTTGGAGCCACACGCAAGTGTGAATAACGATCCAACAGCGAGTCTTATCCGACACTATTCCGAAGATATCCCGGACGTCACTCTGAGCGAGATTAGAATGGCTCTCCAGCATCTTTAAAACGGCAAGGCCCGAGGCGAGGATGGAATTACAGCGGAGCTTCTGAAAGCGGGTGGAAAACCGGTACTGGAAATCCTTCAGAGGATCTTTAATTCCGTCCTCCATGGTGGCATTACACCGGAGGCGTGGAGCAGAAGTGCGGTGGTCTTGTTCTTCAAGAAAGGTGACAATGCTCTCTTGAAGAATTACAGACCGATTTCCCTTCTGAGCCGCGTCTACGTGCTGTTTTGGAGAGTCACTACGAATTGTCTCGCACTCAGACTTGACGACTTTCAGCCTCCTGAACAAGCCGGTTTCCGAAAGGGCTTTAGCACCATAGACCACTTACATACCCTTCGGCAAGTTGTACAGAAGTCCGAGGAGTACATTTTGCCACTATGCCTGACGTATGTGGACTATGAGAAAGCCTTCGATTCCGTCGGAATTTGGGCGTTGCTGTAGTCCCTTCAGCGGTGCCAAGTTGACTGTCGGTAAATCGAAGTGCTGAAGTGCTTGTACAGTAGAGCTACGATGGCTATCCGAGTACAGAACCAGAGTACGAAACCTATCCAATTGCAGAGAGGTGTAAGACAGGGTGACGTCATATCCCCGAAACTCTTCACCGCTGCATTGGAAGACGTTTTCAAGCTTCTGGACTGGAAAGGATACGGTATCAACATCAATGGCGAGTACATCACTCACCTTCGATTTGCCGACGATATAGTCCTTATGGCAGAATCGCTGGAGGACCTAAGCACTATGCTCAATGACCTCAATAGTGTTTCCCAACGGAGATCTTAAGATGAACATGGACAAAACAAGGATCATGTTTAATGTCCATGTCACACCTATGCCGGTAGTTGTTGGGAGCACTAAGCTCGAAGTTGTTGACGAGTATGTTTACCTGGGACAAATATTCCGACTAGGTAAGTCCAACTTCGACCGAGAGGTCAATCGACAGATTCAACTCGGCTGGGCAGCGTTCGGGAAGCTACGACACATCTTCTCGTCAGACATACCTCAAAACCTTAAAACGAAGTTGTACAACCAGTGCGTGTTGCCAGTGATGACTTACGGATCTGAGACGTGGTCCTACACTGCTGGCCGTATGAGGACGCTCAAGGTCACTCAGCGAGCTATGGAGAGGGCTATGCTCGGAGTTTCTCTGCGTGATAAACTCAGAAATTAGGATATCTGCAGTAGAACCAGAGTGACTGACATAGCCCAATGGATTAGTAAGCTGAAGTGTCAGTGGGCCGGCCATATAGCTCGAAGAACCGACAACCGATGGGGAAGAAAGGTTCTTGAGTGGCAGCCTCGTACCGGTAGGCGAAGTGTAGGGCGACCCCCCACGAGGTGGAGTGACGACCTGGTAAGATATGCAGGAAATCGATGGATGCAGGTGGCTCAGGACCGTGCTTTGTGGCATTCGTTCGGGGAGGCCTATGTTCAGCAGTGGACTTGTGAAAGGCTGTAATGAAAAAATGAAAATGAAAAATAAAAAAACGTTTAAATCCACTGACCTAAAGAAAATCAAAGACGTAGAAAGACATTATTCTGGATTCATTTATTCAGTCAACATGATAAACCAACGAACAAACTAACAGACGGACCTACAAACAAACCAACAGACGGACCCAAAAACAAACCAAGTAACAAATTGGGTAAACTATAAGCATGTGTCTCATATTGCAGAAAAGCATCAAAATTACCGCTAGATGCATTATCTGCTTTAAGTCGTATAACTCACTTACTAACTTCTTTATACCCTACTTGTTTAGGCCAAAAAAGGTAATTTGTACGCCCTCCAATGGCGTTCGAGCTATCGCCTCAACTGATATGTAGGTGAGATAAACGCCGAGGTGTCGCTCGACGCGGGGGCAGTCTATCGCTCGACGCGTGGTGGAGGGGTCGGTGCCCCGTCGGCCACGAGGGCCGTCAGGCCTCTTACGTAAATTCGCGGCCCGTCGTGGATCTAGATAGCTAGACGAAGATATCGTTATAATTGAATCGTCGCGTTAGTGCCTTTTGTGTTTGGGTTGCCTAGTTAGATTAATTTGCGTGTCAACGAGGCGTATTTTGACTCTGGCGTGACGTGTTATTCTGGTGCCGAATTTATAATTTGTGAAAAGTGAATCCAGGACATTCAATGTCGAATTTTGTTCTACTGTCCTTGCCGTGTCGGATATCACGTGTTCGATTCTGCGATGAGTGTGGAATAGGCGAATTGAAGTTAGTTAAATGTACAATGAAGCTAAGAGACTGAATTAGTGACAGTGAAGAAAGAAGTGGTCCGGCGCTGAAGCAGTCTGAAGCGATGCAGCATTTTGGAGCAGCCTGGAACTCGGCCGCTGCTGGTCGCCTATGCTTGCCAAGGCCCCACACATTCACACCTCTCTGTACACTACTCGGCATCCACTATTACACACACTCACGGCCTGCCCAAGGCTTGGTGCGAAGTTAGCTTCGGATAATGGTAAGTACTATGTGTTTCTAGCTTTCTCCCATATAGTTTATTGTGATAGGAAATTCCACGCGGCCATATTGAGGCCCGACCTACGTCTGCTCGTGAAGTCTTCTACTGAATGGGTCCCAGAAGATTTGACCCTTGCTGGAGCAGCCGTAGGCCGTAACAAAATGGTAGCAGAGCGTGGTTCTGGGTTCGATTCCCGGTCGAGCCCGACCGTAGTACTTGATAAAAAATAAACAATGTTGGTGGCAGGGAGCGTTTGTTTGATTGGTTTAATTTGTGTCTACAATCACGCCCGGCCGTAATACGTAAAATTAAAATTCTTTTCTTTTGTTGCTTTGTTGCTTGCCTTTTTTTTGTTGTTAGTGGGTAGTTGCGATTGCCACGCCCTAGGTTTCGCAAGCGGGAGTTTGCTAGAGAGATGCGTTGGGTAGGTAGATGGATATTATCACGTAATCGGATATTATCGTTGTCGTATAATTATGGTTCATTACTTATCAAAGGGTCGGTTGTCTGAGCAAAGCATTTATTGTAGTAGATCGAACGGGATGTGTATCTTTATTGTATTGTGGTTCGTATTTAATCTAATAAATGGTAATAATATAAATCTAATAAATGACAATTGTATATGTGTAATTTTATTTAACTTGATTTGATAGGAAAGGTATTTTGTTACTCGTTAATTCTTTTTGTATTTGTTATTTGTTAATTTGTAATTTGAATT
This sequence comes from Parnassius mnemosyne, assembly GCA_963668995.1. Lineage (NCBI taxonomy): Eukaryota > Metazoa > Arthropoda > Insecta > Lepidoptera > Papilionidae > Parnassius > Parnassius mnemosyne. The sequence continues at coordinate 32,781,899 of CAVLGL010000001.1, read as the reverse complement.
TGAGCCGCGTAGTAATTTGTATTTAGAAGTAATGCCATCGCGCGGCTAGGGCTATCGCCATGCCGTTTTGTGTCTGGGTGCGAACGGCGTTTCCTCTCAGGGCTCTCCGGGCCCTCGACTCCCACGGGCGGGGGCGGTCGGCCGCGCCACCTGTCAGGGGGTTGTTCCCCCAGGGGCGGGGGGTCTTCACCCCCACCCTCAGTATGTTGAGAGGGACTTCACTGCCACTCAGTGGTCAGCTAGACACTTCTCGCCCTCGTCAGCTGAGTGGCCGCGGCTCGGGGTACTACCGTTCTCCCTTTGATGTAGGCAGCCCACCTAGGTAGCTGCCGCCCTGGCTCCCACCACGGCCGTCCCCACTAATTCTGTGAGCCGTCAACAGCTCAAATGTCAATCTGTTCTCTTGGCGACGGCCTCAGTGAGGGCGTACCGCCCGAGCGTCGAGTGTTTGACGGTACGCGCTTTATTGTTCCGGGTTCACAACCAGGTTAGCCTCTGCTTAGTTGTTGGGAAGACTAGGGCTCCATGGGAGCGTTGAATTGCGCTATTAGGGATTGTTAGATTTGGATTTGGTCGAGCACTTAATTAACGATGCTTTGAATTAAAATTAAAACTGGTTTTATGCTTTCCGCGAAATGTTCATATTTGTGGCGGTTGTGATTAAAAGGGTTGAATTTAATATACTCCTTGAATGCTTGTGCGTATGTTTTTGTAAATGTATTTGATCACTGTTTGTTTTGTTGCACGGAGGATTGAAATTGAATTGTATGCCCTTTGAATGCTTGTGCATATGTTCTGTAAATGTGCTTGATCACTGTGTTTGTTTTGTTGCACAGAAAATTGAAATTTCATTGTGTGACCTTTAAATGCTTGTGCATATGTTTGTAATTGTAGTTGATTACTGTGTTTGTTTTTGCGCGAAAATTGAAATTGAATTATGTGCCTTTTTGAATACTTGTGCCTATGTTTTGTAATGTATTTGATTATTGCGTCTGTTTTGCTGAAAGGAAAATTTGAATTCATTTGAAATTGAATGACGCGTTATTTGGATATTTGTATATATGTTTTGTGGATGTGTTTTGTCATGGTGTTTTGTTGAAGAGTAAGCTGAGATTGGATAACCCTATTCGTGCCGAAATGAATAAAGAGTCATCCCTCCTTTGGGTTTCGCATTTTGTTGGCACTGTCTAAGATATTTATTTGAAATGAGAAATAGGGCAGTCTCTTACGCTTATCGTTTTGTTTAATTTTTCAGTTTGACCTATGTGCATCGGTGATTAATTTGTTTAAATTAATTCTGTAATTAAACATTGATGCATTTGAAAAATTAGTTGAAATATGAGCATAGGACTGCTTGCCTAACAGGCTAGCTAGTTTTGGAGATTATCAGATTGAAATCAGCGGCCGCACTATTTAGTAAATGATTGTTTAGTGGATGGCTTGGTTAGGCCTACTTGTTGAATATTCATACTAGGGACTATCTGTGTGTTTCTTTCGGCTCTCCACAGACGACGTTTATGTGGAATTTGTGGGTGCTCTCTGCACTGAAGCTTAGGAGGCCACTCTGGGCTGCTTCGTGAAGCGTCGCTGTTTGCAGACCAGATCTGGTCGGATTGCGGAACTAATCATAGGGGCACAGATAGGTGTCTGAAAGAGGTCGTCGGACTTCTGTCCAGTACAGGACTTGTTATAGTGCTGTGATGCCCAGGAGGGGCATCCAGTGGAGGCTGACCCTCCGGTTTACCCACATTGGGGCTGTCTTTGAGGCGGTCGCTAGGGTTGCAAGATCTGATTAGGTGTCTAAGGTGGCCTAGTTTTGGTTGTAGGTTCGGTCTTGCAACGTGCCGTCGCGACCCTGTCCCGCTTGTCGGTTTGCTCCCGGACCTAAGTCCTTATGTCCGGGACGGGGGTTTGTTTAGGCCAAAAAAGGTAATTTGTACGCCCTCCAATGGCGTTCGAGCTATCGCCTCACCTGATTTGGTATGTAGGTGAGATAAACGCCGAGGTGTCGCTCGACGCGGGGGCAGTCTATCACTCGACGCGTGGTGGAGGGGTCGGTGCCCCGCCGGCCACGAGGGCCGACAGGCCTCTTACGTAAATTCGCGGCCCGTCGTGGATCTAGATAGCTAGACGAAGATATCGTTATAATTGAATAGTCGCGTTAGTGCCTTTTATGTTTGGGTTGCCTAGTTAGATTAATTTACGTGTCAACGAGGCGTATTTTGACTCTGGCGCGACGTGTTATTCTGGTGCCCAATTTATAATTTGTGATAAGTGAATCCGGGACATTCAATGTCGAATTTTGTTCTACTGTCCTTGCCGTGCCGGATATCACGAGTTTGATTCTGTGATGAGTGTGGAATAGGCGAATTGAAGTTAGTTAAATGTACAATGAAGCTAAGAGACTGAATCAGTGACAGTGAAGAAAGAAGTGGTCCGGCGCTAAAGCAGTCTGAAGCGATGCAGCATTTTGGAGCAGCCTGGAACTCGGCCGCTGCTGGTCGCCTATGCTTGCCAAGGCCCCACACATTCACACTTCACTGAACACTACTCGCCATCCACTATTACACACACTCACGGCCTGCCCAAGCCTTGGTGCGAAGTTAGCTGCGGATAATGGTAAGTACTATGTATTTCTAGCTTTCTCCCATATAGTTTATAGTGATAGGAAATTCCACGCGGCTATATTGAGGCCCGACCTACGTCTGCTCGTGAAGTCTTCTACTGAACGGGCCCCAGAGGATTTGACCCTTGCTGGAGCAGCCGTAGGCCGTAACAAAATGGTAGCACGGCCTACGGCTGCTCCACCGTAGGCCGTAACACCACTGGTTACTTATCTCACTCTATCGTCCCCACGGTCATCAGACTCGAACGACATCCCTCTTGACATTAGAAAAGCTCCCAATAAGTTTGTTTTTAAAAATCAAGTCATGTGAAAAAATCGTTACAAATTTAAACTAACACAGCTCTTATTTTCATAAGTAGTAATTACTACAGGATAAGTCCAATTCTGTAGCAAATGTGAAAAAATCATTACAAGTTTAAACTAACACAGCTCTTATTTTCATATATATGTAGTAATTACTACAGGATAAGTCCAATTCTGTAGCAAATACAACGAATGATCCCAATTCTGATGTCGGAAATACAATCACTTAAAATAGTAAAAGTGTGAAAGCGGATGTTCAACTTGCTCTCTTGTTTATGCAATTAATCATTATCAGCAAAAAGAGAGCGTGACGCCCTATACATTGAGTATAGAACAATTACAGTTCGGCCACACTTAATTCGATAACACTAGAGTATACAAACCAACAGCAACACCACACATTTCTACGTAACACAAGGCAGCCTCTCATCAACACCATCCTCCTTGCCTGCACCAGAAGAACCACCTCAACGGACAGAACCACGACACTATCTTAGCACTCGTAGAATGACTTCACTGGAAGAATGACTTAAGTGGAATCTCCTGCGCTCGGCACCTACACTGAACTTTGTACTGCACAAACGACTGGGGGTTTCCCGATGTACCCTTAATTTTATCTCGTCTTCATAGACATAACACCCCACTAGACTCTTCCTTACTCAGGTACACAACCGGTATTTTATACACACCGACACCGCTAATCCTGATAAACGACCCTCCTCGGACGTGTATCTTCACGAATTCCTGCAACAAACACTATTAATTACCAATTCTTCTACTTGTCTATCCTGACATGAATAGTACACAGGCCCTATCTTTGGATATTTAGGGACACATACACACACACTCGGACACGCAAAGCGATTAAGTTTGATTTCATGTAAACTAACACTATATTTGGACATTTGGGTATCCACACACATTCGTAAGACAATTAACTTTGGCCTCCTGCAAACTAACACTCTCTTTAGACATTTAGGGACCTACACGTATGCAAGGAGAATACGTTTGACCTCATGCAAACTAACACTAGCTAAGGCGTACATTCTACCAGCCACCATCTCGTATGATGATTTGGACCGGACAACCTAGTCTTCGACTAGCTAGCTCAGAGAGCGGCAGCGTCCCTTCGAACAGTCATCATCTCATATAACAACGTGTAGAAATCTTTGTACAGCTTACACGGCACTACTAGAATCAATAGAGGACACACGCTTTAAAAAAACATATTTTGCAAAAGAATCAGTATTTACAGAGTAACACTCACCCAATCACTCCTCTCGCCAAATTCCCCGAAAAATCACTTTTTACAGTGTGCCAATGCACAGAGAAATCATTTACGCCATTTACTAGATGAAACACAGAGATCACAGTGCAGCAATGGCCAGCAACAAATCGCTCCTAATATCCTCATCACTTTCCCTGACACGATGTACAATAGTATCGAGCAATACCAAGTCGACAAGTTATAGTCTCGTAGTACGAGAAAGGCTCGCATTATTAATTTAAATTGTTTTAAAAAGTTTACAATTGTTACAAATTGTTTTTTGGCTATACACTATCACATACACAGTAACACCTACAAAATAACACACTACAATATTTAGTAATTAACGCCGGCTAGTAATTGTGGATACGAGCCTCTCGGTAAGTAAATTTAATTCCTTTTATTTAAGATACATATATTTTCCCACGCAATCAAGTATTTTACGGCTACAAGGTGATATCTCGTGCCCGGCTTGATTGTATTCTGGTACATTCGATTTCTTGACGAAAATACAATTTTCTTACATAGCGTCGGTTAATTTCTTCGCTTACCGCCCGACATTGTACTTTCATTTTCTCTCAATAATTATTTTATGTATTTTGGATGAGGGTGATCATTTTATAGAGTACATGACTTGTTAAAATATCGCATGTATTATTATTTGAACAGTTATTTATGCAGGCACTCATATAAGCACTTTGTATTTTTTTTGTAATTTTACATAATTTGCACCCCGTTTGCATTAGTTCTAAAATAACGTAAGGTACTCGCAAAACTCTGACAAAGGAATTACGTATTAAGCCAACATGTCGTGATGGTTATTTTGCTCGCATGCATTGTCTTTTCCATCTTTAAAAAACAATAAACGATGCCGCTACTCAGGATAATATGTTTATATAACAGTGCGAAATCATCGATGATATCAGAAGTTAATATCAAAAGTGCGTTAGTGACATTAATTCTATAAATATGGTACTAGAGCCCGAATTCAATTTTAAATTAAACGCCTGGTGCATATTAGAAGACCTGTACTGCCATGTTAGACGTATTAAGAACGAAATATTCAAACCGCAAACGATGAATGCTAAAATCGCGTTTCTTAAGTTGCCTCCCATAGAAATCCCGGAGATCCACGGAGATCATTCCAAATGGCGCCTCTTTTATGAAACATTTAATTAACGATTTATTATAATACTGAATTAACGAGCGCTGAAAAATATGTATTATCTGGTTAGCAAACTTTAAGAGAAAATAGCAACACGTTGTTTTGCGTATTAACCTTACCGCTGATAATTGCGATTCTAAATGGGTTGCTTTAATTAAAAAATATCAGGACAAGCCTTACCTCGCGAGTACTTATCTCGACTCGTTATTAGAGATGAAAGCATTACCTAATCCCGCGACTTCAAATAAGTTGGAGGTATTCATTGATAAATACGCCGCCGCCGATTATGTGTTTATACATTTTGCACTCAAACGATCGAATGATCGCGATACTTCAAAGGCATTTTAAATGTCTGTCCAAACGTGCACTTCTCACTCTCTCATCTACTTATATTTGCTTTATTAATTTCTTTAAAAGTTAAAAGTGAAAATCATACACTGCACATATTCCGCTTCCGCATACAAAGTGTCAACAAACGAAAGTGATAAGCCCAAGTTTCCAGCCATTTCAAAGATCTCCCATTTTTATAATACATCGAATTTAGCTTTTCCGATAGTATTTTAGTTACCGTTTTTTATTGTAACATTATACTTTCAGATTTCCAAAATGCCAAGAATTAAGACGTTAGTGGATAAATGCTGATCACATGTGCTAACTGCCCAATAAATATAAAAGAGGTAAAAACTAAGAAGAAGAAAAAGAAATATCTAATACCCCATTTACACTCTCGCGCGAGCGACGAGGCAAGTCGCAAGGCGAGCCACGAGGCGCGAGTGTAAACGCTAGCTCGTGGATCGCCTCGCAGCTCGCCTCGCCACTCGCCGCGCTCGCGTCGGAGGAGGTTTTTTGGGCACGAGGCAAAGGGCCTCGCGAGGGACGCGAACGTGGTGTTTACACTCGCGTCTCGTTTCAGTTTGTTTACGGCACCCTTCCATAGTAACATTCGAATTGCTTTTGGTTTAAAATACAATTTTAATAAAATAATATTATTTAATCTTGCTATATATAAAATAATAAAAATATTAAAATATTAAAAAATATAAAAATATTATTTAATCTTAATAGATACTCGCAATTTATATAAAATTATGAAACTGAAAAGGTTCTGTTTCGATGAATAGATATCATCCGTCATATTCTTTCTCAACGACGTATTTTTATTAATTTCCATCTTTTTAAAATGGTCAAACATCGATAAATACTTATTAAGGCAAGAGTTGATGCCGCTATTATTTCGACGTCATTCATCGTTGCTGGCTCAACGCAAACTGACCGCATCGCGAGAGTGTAAACAGGCACTCGTTACCTCACAACAACACGCAAGCTGCGAGGCGAGGTACGAGGCGAGCCGCGAGGCGAGAGTCTAAACGAGGTATAAGAGTTTGTTCAAGCCGTTTCGATAAATAATCAAAAAGAATTTCACCGACTTCAAAAAAGAAGAATGATCTCAATTTGTATGCATGTTTTTTTATGTATGCGACCGATTATAATAATATTTTTTTAATAACTAGATTATACTTCATCATCATCATCATCATCATCATTACAGCCCTTCATAAGTCCACTCCTGAACATAGTCCTATCATTGGAATAATGTCGGATAAGACTTGTTCTTGGATCGTTACTCACACTTGCGTGTGGCTCAAACGATGACTTGTACAGCTGCCCGAAGAACCTCTCTATCTCATTCAAAATCTCAGGTATCTCGGAAACAATGCCACATTCGTTCTTCAGCTTCGACAGTTGGCTCTTTCTAGCAAACAGGTCTCCGGCAAGGGCTTTCGAGTCCTGGTTTCGCTCGATCTCTTCTTTAACACGAGCTGTATTGAAGTTGCGTATGCCCCACCGCATGCATTAAGAGATATGTCAGTACAGTTGAAAATCCCGTGTAACAACTATGAAATTAAGAGTGTAATCTGTGTTTTTGTGTTCTTCTGTGACGGGTCTTGCAGAACCAAGCTCCGAACGCATGGACAGTTTCCACAAGCTTGTCATTCATATCGTCCACTGCATTGCAGTCTTCTAGGTACTGAAGACAATTTGTAACTCGAGCTGAAAGTTCCGGGCCATTTGATTAGATCACATGGGGAACGAAGCGTTGATTTCATTACACGCGACCTCTCCAACCTAACGTTTAGTTTCAGTGTCTCTCCCACCATTCGATAATCGCTGTCGGTTTTTACCCCTACGATCACTAAAGTATTACTGAACAGTTGCCGTCTAATCGTTATAATGAAGTCAATCTCATTTTTGCCGAACCGTCGGGGCTCTACCAGGTCCACTTTCTATGGGCCTGATTCTGAAAGAAAGAGTTCATAATAAAGAATCCCCCTTTCTTCATGAAGTCAGCCATCTGCTAGCCCCTTGAGTTCCATTGCCCTATCCTGAACTTACCTACCTTCAGGTCACCGTTCTTTCTTGAAATCTCCCATTAACACCGTATATTGAGTTTTGGAAGAATGCAAGACTCTAGAGATATCTTCATACATTTTCTCCATCTCCTCATCGGGATGTGCTAAGGTTGTTCCGTAAACCTGTATAACCTTCACCGAATACTGTTTGGTGATTCTGAGTATAAGGTACGCAACCCTCGTCGATACACTCCCAATCTTTACAACGTTGTTAACGAGAGACTTGAGAACGATAAATCCGACATTTCCTTGGGACAGATGGTCGCCCATGTCCATGTCCTTTCCCTCTCTTTTGACTCTCTCTCTTCGGAATATCCACTACCCCATATCTTCCCATTGATGTCGTAACAGGGAAACTGAGGCAGAAGATGGGCAGCAGCATCTTGCCGATAAGAGCAAAATAACAATAAAGAAACTGCGGTTGCTAGCCCACTCGCCAATCGTAGCAAATATGGTAATATATACGTAACCCCCATGGCGAAAGATACAAAAAGACGGCCCTCAGTCCCCGATAGCCCTGTTATTCCTGGCAACGGTGGTGACCATGGTAACGGCGGGGCAGGGAGTTCTAAGAATCTCCGGTGGTTGTTCGGTTGCCACCTAAGGCGACTTGACCTACCTGGCAACATAATATAAAGCGCGCACTGATGAAAACATCCTGGAGCTGGAAGAAGGGATAGAAAAGTTGTGCTGGTATATTAGGGATAGTTCCATGAAATTTTGAAAAAATTCTTTACCACTAAGAGTGGAAAAATATGAACCGAAGTTTTTAATAAGCTATTTAAATTTCTTAGTTTACTCAAAAGGGTACAAATAGAATTTTAATAAAAAGTAAAAGCCGATTTCAAAGAACCAAAAGGAATAAAATTATTTCCGCTTATTAGTTTAAGAAGTAGGGGCTTTCATACTTCTATTACGTAGTAATATAATTTATTCTGTGTTTCTATACTCTATGTCACTGACTTCTAAAACTATTATATAAAATTATTTTAACCTTTTTAGTTCTTTGAACTGTTTACTTTTTATTAAGAGCCTATTTGCTACCGACTTCAAAAAGGATACGGTATTCAATTCGACCGTATGTTTTTTTATGTGTATTACCTCATAACTTTTTACTGGGTGGACCGATTTTAATGATTCTTTTTTTATTTGAAATCTGGTGCTTCACACATGTGACACAAATTTATACTCGACCAAGTGGTCGAGTATAAATTTGATCATGGTCTGACTAATAGTGTTTGAGTTATTCTTAATAATTTATATTGAAGACAGTTGTACAATTTTTTTTATTTTAGATGATTTCCGTAACCATTACCTAATAATGTTATATCTTTAAAATATTATTTATTAAATATTTATATTCTTTAGGAAAGAAATATTAAAATATTATAAATGTCAAAAGTCGGGGCAAAATGACCCACTTCAACGTCCGTGTATTAATTATTTTCTACCCCACAAAGACCGCGAAAGCGTAAAACCAACCAGGTTACAGGACAGTTAATATAATCTTTGACACTGGAAGTGGCTGGTTTGAGTGCGAGAGCTTAAGCTGTTCTATCTTTATCTCATAAAAATAAATACAACTATATAAAAGTATTCTCAACATGACCTAAAAATTTGAAAGGTAATAAACCTTTAAATAGCAATTTAGTGTGATACTTAAGACTAGCTACCTACCCCGGCTTCGCCTTTTATTTCACCAACTTTTCATAAAAAATCTTCAAGCTTTTTATATAAAATATAGCCTAGATCACTCCTTGTATTGTTCTCTATCTATTCTTGAAGTATCATCACAATCGGTTCAGCCATTCCGGGTAGTTCGGACAGACATACAGACAGACAAGAACTTAATAGCTTACAAATAACTTCCTGAGCTCAATACAAGACAGTTATTTTGCACAGAAGCACTTCAATTTTATTTATATTATGTATAGATTTTTTTCCGAAACAATTATTATGATTTGCGTGTTTGTCCAGCACTTGCCCGTATGTACGATTTTATAAAACTATTTTGTTTTTGCGCAATAATTTCATTTCAGTTTATAGAAAGAGAGAGAGAGCGGGATAAAGAGAGAGAGAAAGAAAGAGAGAGAGAGAGACTTTTGGATTTACAGACGTTCAAAAATGTTTAAAAACATGAGACTGAGATGACGTTGTCTTAAATTATGACAACGTTTTTAAACGGAACTGTGTTCTTGATACTTTGCAATATTTTTAATATTATAACTATACGAGTATGAGTACATTTTACGAATAAAAGTGGGTTAGTTACAAATTAGTTAGTTAAATATTACCGGATCGAAAACCGCGTCCGTCGCTAGCGGCTTTAATATATTCAGAGCTTAATTAAATAATTTTGGCTTTTCTATAGATTTAGTTTAATTTAATCTTTCGACGACATTTCATTAACATAGCCTTTCAATATGTTAATTCAGTCCTTTTAGAAGATGAAATTAACTTTATTATTATTAGATTAGGTTAGTTATTGTAAGCACCTTTTTAAATTGAAACATGTAGATAGATAACTTAGTTTCTCAAAGCATACTGAGTATGCGTTGAGAGTCACAAGTCTTGTAGGTTTTTGCTGCGTGACAAAAGTACATATACATACATACATATACACTAGCTTGTTTCTGACGGTCATTCATGCATTTATTGATTCATTCAAACACTCACTGTCTCATAAAGGAGATATTTGCATCGATTGCCAAGTTTGGCAGGTGGGTTGACAACCGCGGTGTTTTTTAATACTTTGAGTATTTATCAGGAAGATGCTGTTACCCATCTTTTGTTTCTCTTATATCTGTCGTTTTTACGACAATCTCGGAATGATATTGGGTATTCTCTTATGCTTCCACTACTTACACGGCGAGAAAAAAATTGGATCATGATAGTCCTCGTGGCCAGTATTTTTGCTCATACGGGTGGTCCGTGTAGATATACGGATTGCACTGCCGTCGCATAGAGGCCTAGACTCTCGTCTGGTCATTATAACTGCCAGGTAACTTCATCTTTTAACGCTACAGTAATAACTTTTCCTGTTTTATTTCTTCAAAGTTCAGTATTAGCTCCTCGCATGTTGGTTCCGTAGTGGGATATTATGTCATTAAGAAAGCAATCTTCTTGAGAGTCTTAATTGGTCAATTGATTTCCATCATTTTAAATATTTGCCTGCTTATAATAATTATTTCGATCTGAACACACAAGTCTGCTGAGTACTTAGGTGTAGAATTATAAATTCTCAACGATATTCAGTATTTGTTATGCAATAATTTCTAAGGACGATAAAATCTGTTAATTGCCATACAAAAAATTGTTTTAAAACTGCTTAGTATAAGTTGAGTTATGAATGAATGAATACCATTACCGTTACCGTTACAGCCTATAATCCACTACTGAACATAGACCTCCACCAATGATTGTCTCATTGGGGGGATATTTGCCATAGTTGCCAGCTTGGCAAGTGGGATGGCAACCGCAGTTTCCCGTCTCCTGAATTGTTTCGCTCTCTCGCCTCTTACGAAACCCACGGGGTGATATGGGGTAGTGGATATTCTTAAATCACTACTATACGGTAATGTTTGTAGGTCTGTGAATAAATGTTATTATTCCTAAACTTAGTAAACCAAAGCTTAGACTACCACATAGACTAACGTTTGCTACTTTTCAAAGTGCAATTTCCGCCTCTCATTTCCGGATTAGAACACCCTAGTGTCAGCTCCTTTCACTTGAATGCATCTAGGGAAGAGCGTAATTTTTTAAATGATGATATAAATGACATTAAGATATACTATCCAGGTGAACCACTCCGATGAGAAGGTGGAGATCCATTCAAAATTAAACACAAGAAAGCACAGTGAACTTAAAGTAGGGAAATTTGGAATAGCAACGGAACCCAACAGCTGGTCAACTTTATGGAGAAGAAAATACTCTTTTTATGATGAATTCTTTCTACCAGAAGCAACCACATATAAAGTTGACCTGACCTAGCCCCAACAGTTTGACAAATAATTAAAAATTAAAAATTGTGTACAACCGACTTCAATATAAATTATTAAGAATAACTCAAAAACTATTGATCAGACCTTGATCAAATTTATATTGGACTGTGAAGCACCAGCTTTTAAATGAAAAAAAGAATCATCGTAATGAGTTCACCCAGTAAAAGTTATGAGGTAACACACATAAAAAAACATACAGTCGAATTGAGTACCGTCTCCTTTTTGAAGCCGGCAGAAAATTAGATTGACTGGCGACTAGACTTCAACTGTCTATTGATTCCGAGGGTCATGAGGGTAAAAATTGGCAGCGTTCACCGAATAGTGTGAGGTGCAATGAGCCTTTAGTTGAAGAGGTCACGTTTAATTAAGTCAATACATAAAATAACTGTGCTCTCATCCAAAACCTCGAAAACTTTCAGCTTGCAAAATATGTTTCAGTGCTATCCAAACTATCCATGCAGATGGAGTTAAATTCTACAAAATCACTCGTATGAGAGATTAAAACTCTCTGATAATAATTTTAATCTCACCTTATATAAGAAATGAAGTTGCAGTCTTAAGCAGATATGATAGCATAGAGGCAACAGAACAGACAGATCTCCAAATGCAGGCGGCAAGACTTAAACAACCTCAATACATTCCCTTTTTGAAGAAGAGATTAAGCGAAACCAAGGCTCAAAAGTCTTTTCTAGAGATCTGTCTGCCGGAAAGAAACAAAAGTTGAAGTTTGAAGACCGGTGGTGACAGCGTCATTTTGGGACACCTAAAATTTCAGGTGAAATTAAGAGGTTCTACGTACACATCATCGTTGGAGCCATACCGAAGTGTGAGGAACGATCCAAAACCAAGTCTCATCCATTACTATTTCGATGATATCCCAGACTTCAATCTAAACAAGGTGTCATTCTAGGGGGGAGACCTATGTTCAACAGTGGTCTTGTGTTGAATTGGGTAATAAAATAAATCTCTAAAATGCATATAACAAGTGTTTGCATTTTTATCACATCGTAGATATTGATTTCTAATTAAAACTCACATTATGTTTTAAAGAAACAGAAAAAATAACGCTTTTAGTAAACCTGACCTCAATAAAATATTTTTACTTGGTAACAAAAAACGAAAATACTTATTAGAATTTTTCCTAATTAGGTAGTACCAAAATAACTTTATCTCACCTTTTTATCTAAAAACGTTGGTAAAAGTTTATATTACGGTAATAACATTATTTTAAAACTGCCCCGTATAGAGTATCCTTTTACAATGGAACTTTAATAGACATAGCTTTAATATAACCTCATTTCAGGACCCTGCAAGAATTCCAAGTAGCGTGAAATTAGGACAAAAAAATTAATTCCTACAACGCCAAAACGGCGCGGCGCTATAGTCTAACTTACATTGCGTGTTTGTGTCTAATAAAAATGGAATGGCATGATATTTTAAGTAAAAAACCGGACAAGTGCAAGTCGGACTCGCGCATGAAGGGTTCCGTGCCAACGTAAAACACGTTTCTAGTAAGGAAGTCCCCTTTAATTTTAATTTATATTTATTTTTATAGATTTTTGTTATAGCGGCAACAGAAATACGCATTCTGTGAAAATTTCAACTGTCTACCTATTACGGATCATGAGATACAGCCCGCTGACAAACGGATGGACGGACGAACGGACAGACGGACGGATAGCGGAGGCTCAGTAATATGGTCCCGTGGGTTATCCTTTGGGTGCGGAACCTCAAAAATGAAAAAAAAAACAATTTAAGGCCTTAAATAATAATTAAATAAATAGTCCTTTGGCTCTAGGGTGCGTACAGATTAAGTAACATGTTGTGTAACTTGTGTTTTATAACACGTCCACATTATGTTATATACAATATAACAATTTTATATGACATTGTCGTTTGTCGCTCTGTTATTCACAATGCAAAAGCTTGTAATAATAAAAATATCATAACAACAAATTCTTTTACCTCTGGAATACCCGCCTCTTTTGTAGAGCGAACCTTATTTTTATCCTTTAAAAAGTTCACATGTATAAGTTATATAACATTTGTGTCACGTTAAATAACACGTTTTCTAACATACAGTCTCCATATTACTGAAACAAATTATATAACAACATTTTATAACATGTACTAAGTAATATTTACGCACCTTATATTACTAAAATCTAGAATTAATAATAATATAGCAATCACTCAAGCCAGCTGTAAGAAAGGATGATGACATGAAACCGGGAAATAGACTTCTTTGCTGGCAATGGAATATGGAATTAATTGCTATTTAAACGTTTGACTGTTGACCTCGAGGTTAAAAAAACTAATGGTTGTGATTATTATCAACTTAATTTACTAACGTTGATTGGATTTTCCTGTAGAAGTGAAATGAAGACAGATAAAACTTTACTTTATTAATACACATTGAGATTTTTTAAGCGATTATTAATGTTTTATTGAGATTTCTTTGGCTATGGAATGAAAAGGGGAGATCTCCCGCCGGGCAAGGTGATCAGCCCAGGAAGCGGCCAACGATCCGTGTGTTAGTATAGAACTATATATAACGCAGTACTTCGGAACTTTGATAGCGCGATTTAGCCTTCAGTGCGATACGCTTGTGGTGCAACGACATCGCCGTCACATCACCTTGTCGATAGTGCAGTCCGATTGCCGGTGCGTCCTTAATGCCAGTGGGGAATGCATGCTGTGTGCATAACCGGCTGCCTGTGCGAACGATATGCCGGCGTGTAATGCGTGCTATACTACGCACTTGTAAGTAATGCCGGTGAAAACGATGGGCCGGAGAAAGTGCCGAAAGTGTGCCTTACAAATCTGCGGTGAGTCGAGATGCTGACAAGTTGGACTGGCTTGCAGGAGAGGAAGACTGCCGAAGATTAGTCTTGAAATTGAATGGTAGGGGTCCCCTCCGAACGGGTTCCCGCCTTGTCGTGGCAGGGGAGCTTAGTAGCCGTAGCTTGGTCACCCGCGGTGAGCAAAGAGAAACTCACTTAGCTGGCCCGAAGTGTAGGGCCGGTCCGAGGTGGCCATTTCGAGTGGACTTGCCGAGTCCGATCCAGATGCGCGTTGGTAGACTGTGGTGGGAGGGGCGTCCTCAACCCTTTCCGTCGCAACCAAGTTGAAATCGCGGGAGAAGAGGAGTGTTGGTATGGCAATGTGCCACTATCCTCCACGACTTGGTGCGGTGGTGGGGGGGGGGGGAGAGGAGTGCCGGTATTGCGAGGCACAGATTTCGTGTACTCCGGCCATTAGAGTTAAGCATCTAAGGTAGTGGTTTAACGTAGATCAAAGCCAAAATTACTGCGCAAAGCAAGGTGAAATGTAAAATAAACTAGCTTAGGCGGATTGCACTCCTCTGCCTTAAGATCAGGGAGACACATAAAAAATACATATTGTTACAAAAAGTGATTTGATAAATATTACAGCCTTGAGGTTATATTTATTTAATGTGCGGATTTCATGATAATTTTACCTAACAATTATAGGTATTATGAGACATTAAATTTACTAGCTTCATTACGTCTTTGCAATTAGTTTTCTGAGTCACTGATTTAATTACGACTTCCACTACATTGTGATCCTTTTATTTTTTAAGCTCTGTGATTCGTTTCTAACTTTTAATACGGGTAAATCCTATCACGTACCTACTTTCGTATCTGAAAACTGTCATTGTCACCAACTCACTTTTCTTGTCGTAAAAGTCTGTATTTTTAAACTTTATAATATTTTAATCTTAAATTAGTAATTTGTCAACTAATTAAAAAAGACTTAAGTTTCAGAGCATGGTTAAATTATTATATAATGTATTTTATTCATATTTACTGCTGAAAAATAATACATATTCAATTGAAAATGACACTGTTTACCGAAATGTTAAGGGTATTCTTTACTACACGTAATTTTCTTCAATAATGCAAAGAATCAATAGGATTAAGATCCAATGAATAGAGAGTGTGACGGAGAACTACCAGTCTTATCGTGTATCATTAACAAAAATGGCTCTTGAAACTACAAGACTTACCATTTCTGAGTGGGTAATGGAGCTACGAGTATATAGAGTTAACCATGCTACCACAGAATAAATAATAGTAATACTGAAGTAGCGTTCAGGGAGCTACTTTACAGGTCCGCCGCTTTTTCATTCAGACATTCAATTTTCTTTGATTAGTTAGATTTAGTTAAATTATATAATTTACTTCGGTCACAGCTTAACCGAATCGTTGCCCGTTTCACTATTTATTATTCTCCAGGTCATTTTAATTTTGTTGGACGCAGTTTTAATTTTGTTGCTTAAATGAAAAGCCTTAGCTGTGGAGCACACTTTTTAAAATATTTTAGAATATATTTTTCCAAAATCTCTAAATATAACACTACTATTATATGATCTTTCATTATAAAGCTCGTATAACCTTCGCCTACTTTTTAAATTCCAACTGTCACCCGTTGATTAAATGATTTCCGACACAACGACAACTTATAATTTTAAATAACGCACCGTACAAATAATCAGCACTATTTTTAAATGAAAGTGACGGAAGTCTTTTTATTATATTACTTCTAAACCTCTCCGGCGCAAAAAGTGATGATCATTTATTAGGATAAACACAACTTTCTTATTTTTATGTTTTTTTTTTTCGTATCTAAAGCAATGAAAATTTTAGTTCGGACCAACTGTCCACAGTGATCCGAACTAAAATTTTGAATAATTGATTTATGCAACGGCTCAACATCTGTAAAAATGTTATCTACACAGGTCGCACTAGGCCCAGTAATACGTGATGGTTCTAAGAATAAATGAACAAGATTATACAATGAGCTAAACTTAACACTAATGGAAGAAGTTTCAAGGAGATTGATGTTAATGTCCCCAAATATTACTACAGACCTGTTCTGTTTACTATCTGCCAGTGAAGTCCCGTCAAAATTGATCCAACCGTTTCGGAGATTAGCCGGAACAAACGGACAGCCAGACAGACAAAAAATTTAATTTTGTGTTTTTGTTATAAGTCCCTTATATACTTTCATACGCATTTAGTAAAAAGCTGTTATTTTGACATTACAAACAGAAACTTAAATTTTATTTATGTATAGATATGTGGGCTGCATTCTAATACATATATATATATATTAGAATGCAGCCCATGCAGCCCACATATATATTATATTATATTATAATATATATATACATATATATTATAAAGTTAAAAGTAACTAATAGTATATTAAGAAAGGAATTTCATCTAATTTAAATATATACCCGAAAGCAATTTATTTCTGGATACTTACACTGGATAAAGTCACTCATTTTACACACGAGTTATTTAACAAGTAAAAGAAAATTACATTCGTTGGAAGGGTCAGATATTAAACGGATAAAAGGATCTTGGCTCACTCAATTGACCTAACTAATAGAATACATTATGGTACTTCGGTTACCTATCAATAAGCCTTGTGAAAAGAAATTGCTTTACAACTTGTTCATTATATTACCTTGTGCTTTCTCGCAATTCGGGTGAAAATTGAGCTATATAATAATTTTTTTTTTCTTAAATTTTTCTTAACTAAAAGCTGACATCATTACACTTGTCACTTTCACCTGTCAGTGAAAGTCAAATTAAAAAAAAATTGCGCCAATTTCGATTTGGCGGTTGCAGTTTTGCGTCTCACTCGGACACTTTTGTGACTTAGGTTTGGCATAAATTCTGATAAGCGTTCTAGGAATTCAGTAATGTAAACTTAACTATGACTTAAATATAACTTTTAGCGGTCTAGGTGTATAGGTTTTGATTGCGCAAATTAGACCCTTAAAGTGGTCTATTTTACCATTGTCCTTTCACGTCAAATTCACAATTGAATTACATACCTAAACATAAAAATGTTTGTAAGTATGGTGTTAATTTGATTTTTTTTATCAGTAAGTTACCATGACAAAAAAAGCAAAAATATTGTTTTTCGAGGAAATCAATCGTCAAAAATCCTACAAAAAATCATTAACAATCTGAATGACTTATGAAAATATATATGAAAATAACGGTAATATATGTGCGACCACCACCGGCTTTAAGTCAAAATCGGACAATAGCAATATACTCGTATATACCACCGAAAAATTAGCCCCCACCCCTTTCTTAATTAAACAAATGGAATCAGAGACTCCAAATTATCTAGGAACCACATCTTTTCTTTACATAATATTATGACCAGGGGCTCGCTTTTGTGTAAGGTTTAATAAATCAAACTACATTTCTTTATCAACAAGAACCGTCCGCGTACCATAATTTTCAGAACAACTGTCTAACTGTCGCGGATTTTGTATTCGATGCCCTTGTATTGTAAAGAAAAACTTATATTCGATCGATCGAACGATTTGATTTTAAAGTTTGATTGTTTTATAGTTTCGTGCCCGTGTCTTAGAAACGTATCCTGAGCTACCTCAGATTTTATCATATCATGTACATTTAGCCAGAAAATAGACGAGTGCCTCTGTGTTAGAACTCATTATTTTGTATCTATTAATTATTATAGCAGAAGGGATTTTACCGGCTGTATAGTATACCTACTGTTATGTTCATTATTTATTATTAAAGTTGTAAAAAGTCAAATTCATTTTTGTTATCATCATCATCATTTCAGTCCTTCACAAGTCCACTACTGGACAGAGGTCTCCCTCAAAGAATGCCACAAAGTACGGTCCTGAGCCACCTGCATCCATTGACTTGCTGCATGTCTTACGAGGTTCTCACTCCATCTAGTGGGGGGATGCTCTACACTTCGCTAACCGGTAAAAGGCTGCCACTCCAGAACCTTTTTCCCCATCGGTTTTCGGTTATTCGGTTATATGGCCGACACATTGCCACTTCAGCTTAATAATCCATTGGGCTATGTCGCGGTCACTCTGGTTCTACTGCGGATATCCTCATTTCTAAGTTTATCATGCAGAGAAACTCCGAGCTTCCTTATCCGGCCAGCAGTAAGGGACCACGTCTCAGTTCCATAAGTCATCACTGGCAACACGCGCTAGTTGTACAGTCTCGTTTTCAAGTTTTGAGGTATATCTGACGAGAAGATCTGTCGAAATCTCCCGAACGCTGCCCAACCGAGTTGAACCCAGTCAGACTATTTGTCCCAGGTAAACATACTCGTCAACAACTTCAAGCTTAGTGCTCCCAACAACTATCGGCATAGGTGTGACATGGACGTTACACATGATCTTTGTTTTGCCCATGTTCATCTTAAGATCTATCCTTTGGGAGACACTTTTGAGCTCATTGAGTATAGAGCGTAGGTTCTCCAGGGATTCTGCCATAAGGACTATATCGTTGGCAAATAAAAGGTGAGTGATGTACTCGCCATTGATGTTAATACCGTATCCTTTCCAATCCAGTAGCTTAAAACGTCTTCCAATGCAGCGGTGAAGATTTTCGAGGACAGAACATCACCCTGTCTTAGGGATGCCCGATTTTTTTGTTTTGAATCGATCTTCTGGATCTTAATGGATCGTTACCTCGTGAATCGATTCACGATTTAATCGTATTGCATAGAATCGATCTTATTCGATCTCGGAAAATCGTATCGTAATTTTATAAAAATAAAGAAAAGCACAGTATGCATGCATAATTATTTATATTAACAATGCCTATTACGTTATCCAGTGAGTTTTTCCAAGTAATTATTTTTGAAAAATATAAAACAGGTTTTAAATTATGAATTTCAGCTATTTAACATTTAATTTTTTTCCAAAATAAAAGTAGTGTAAGTTAAAAAAATCATATTAATCATCCCATCCGCTGCTGAGATTAGCCGGAACAAATAGACAGACAGACAGACAAACCGACAGACGGACATATTTTTTTTGAACTTGTTTTTTGTAATTAGTACCGTATATACTTTGATATGTATTCAGTAAAAAAACTGTTATTTTGACATTACAAACAGACACTTCAGTTTTATTTATTTGTATGTTTAGATACTTACAATTTCGGTAATTGCTGTAGTAGAACTTTCTTCACTTTTGCTTAGCTCAGAATAAGTGCCTATGTTTTTTTTATAGGATAGTGTGACAATCGAGCATACAGTCCACCTGATGGTCAGTGGTTGCTGTGGCTCATAGACATCTACATCTATCCTCGTTTGCAAATCAAAATGCAGATGCGTTGTCACCTGTGAGGACTAAGATGAAATGCCTCTTTTCCAGTAAAAAGGGTCTCCGGTTCTCTACACTCACCATACGAAACACAGCAGTTTTAAGCTGCTATTTTACGCTGGTATTCTGTGAGAGCATGGTCCTTCCCCGGTCGAGTCGACCCATTCGTGCTACAACTATACTACAAATATAGTTGCAGCATGGCTCTACCACGTATAATACTGTCTCCGGCTCTACAACCTAAATAAATGTGATGACTCTTGAAATGATTTTTTAAATTGATAGTATTTCTACTATTTTTAACCATCTATTTATACATTTTACATTGTCCACCCATGTCATGTTTAATTAAAAGAAAGCCCAAGCGTTTGATTTGGTTGGCGTGCCCATATTAAAAAGTAATTTATAGTTATAGTTTACGCTCACAGAATGAAAGATCATATAACACTAACATAGGTATATAAACAAAATATTATCATACCTACCTTCATATTTCATACACTACCGTTTTAGATGTAACTCGAATCTACTCGCATTTTATGTGTAGGTACTAAGTAAGACAGTAACTAAAATAAAGCAAGAACTTTGTTTTAGTTATTCTGTCCCCTCCCCGGCAATACGATAGGTATGCAAAGAGTTCATACGTTAGGACGTTACTGTTTGGTTGATGTTTAAGTTTTAAGTGATACGATTTTTTCATACGATCTTATAGCCATACGAATCGATCTGGGTGAAGATCGCATTCTCTTGAATCGATTAAAAAATCGGCAGATCGTATGGCCGTGAATCGATCTTCCAGAAAATCGATTCAGATCGGGCATCCCTACCCTGTCTTACACTTCTCTGCAGTTGGATAGGTTTTTTACTCTGGTTCTGCACTCAGATAGCCATCGTTACTCTACTGTACAAACATTTAAGCGCTTCAATGTACTGACAATCAACTTGGAACCGTTGAAGGGACTGTAGCACCACCCAAATTTCGACGGAATCAAAGACTTTCGTAAAGTCTACATACGCAAGGCAAAGTGGCAGATTGTACTCCTCAGTCTTCCGTACAATTTGCCGAGGAGTATATATGTGGTCTATGGTACTAAAGCTTCGTAGTTCAGGCTGGAAGTCGTCGAATTTGCGTGCGGGACTTCACATAAATTATTAATAATAACTCCAAAAACTATTGGTCAGATCTTGATCTAATTTATATGGAACTGCATGAGATCTACCAGCTTTCAAATAAAAAAAGAATCATCGAAATGTTTTAACCAGAAAAAAATTAATAGGTATCACACATTAAAAAAACATACTGGCGAATTGAGTACCTCCTCCTTTTTGAAGTCGGTAGAAAACACCATGTACGTACGTAGTACGCCGTGCAGTGGCGGTTAAAAATATCCACTACTCTATATCTTCCCGTGGGTGTCGTGGGAGGCGGGAAGAGGAGGGAAATTGAGGCAGAAGATGGGCAGCAGCACATTTCTAATCACAGCAATATAACAATAAAAATACTGTGGTTGCCAACCCGCTCGCCAAACGTGGCAACTATGGTAAACATAAGCAAGGGCACAAATGAACGGCCTCCAGTCCCCAGCGGCACCGTTATTCCTGGCTACCTTGGCTACCATGGTAACGGCGGGACAGGGGGTGCTAAGAATCTCCGGTAGAGATTTATTTGCCAGCTAAGATGACTCGACCTGCCAAAATACAACGCACGCACCCAGAGTACTGACGAGAAGATCCTGGATCTGGAAGTAGAGATAGACAAGTTATGCTTGGATATTATAGGTTTATCTGCGGTCCGAAGAGAGGGGCAGGACACGGTGATCCACGAATCCGGCAACTTGTTCTATCACCGGGAGTGCGCCCATCTCTCCTAAGGAGGTTTCGGATTTATCGTCCAAAAGTCTCTCCTTAACAACGCTGTAAAGATTGTGAGTGTGTTGACGAGGGTTGCGTATCTTATTCTCAGAATTACCAATCGGTATTAACGGGTATTCCTTCTGATGCGGAGGTGGAGGAAATGTATGAGGATATCTCTAAAGCCATGCATTCCTCCAAAACTTACTATACGGTGTTAATGGGAGAATTCAACGCAAAACTAGGCACAACTAAAAACAGTGAGCTGAAGGTAGGGAAATTCGAAATAGGGCAACGGAACCCAAGGGATCAGCAGCTGGTAAACTTCATGCAGAAAGAGAAACTTTTATGATGAACATTTTCTTCTAGAAGCGGGCCGACAAGAAACGGACATGCTCGAGCCCCGACGGTTTGACAAAAAATGAGATTGACTTCATTATGACTGTTCAGAGATGTCTAAGTGATCGCGAGGCTGAAAACGGTAGCGATCACCGAATGGTTATAGGCACACTGAATCTAAACTTTAAGATGGAGAGTACCCATCTGATGTAATCAACGCTCCGTCTCCCTCGTGCTCTAATCCAAAGTCTCGAAAACTTTCAGCTTGATTTACAAAACCGTTTTCAGTGCCTAGTAGACTGCAGTACAGTGGACGATATAAATGACAAGCTCGTGGAAACTGTCCGTGCGGTCGCAGCTATGTTATGTAAGACCCGTCGCAGAAGAACATATAAATTCTCCGATCACGTTCTTAATTTCATGGCTGTTAGACGAGAAACGAAACTGCAGTCCTTAGCAGATGTGACAGCATACAGGCAACTGAACAGACTGAATCTCCAAATACATGCGGTGGAACTTACGCAATTTCAATATATCTTTTATTGAAGAAGCGATCGCCCGGAACCAGTGCTCCAAAGTCTTTTGTCTGTTGTTGTTGTCTGCAAGAATGAGCCGTCTGTCGAAGCTAAAGACCGAATGTGGCAGCATAGTTTATGGGCACCTGAGATTTTGAGTAAATTTGAGACGTTCTATGGGCAGCTGTACACGTTAACGTTGGAGCCACATGCAAGTTTGTGTAACGATCCAAGAGCAAGTCTTATCCGACACTATTCCGATGATATCGTGGACGTCGGTCTGAGCGAGATTAGAATAGGTCTCGAGCACCTTAAAAACGGCAAGTCCACGGGTGAGGATAGAATTACAGCGGAGCTTCTGGAAGCGGGTGGGAAACTGGTACTTCAAGTCCTTCAGAAGCTCTTTAATTCCGTCCTGCATGGTGGCACTACTCCGGAGGCGTGAAGCAGAAGTACGGTGGTCTTGTTCAAGACAGGCGACAACTTCTTGAAGATCTATCTCTTGAAGAACTACAGACCGATTTATCTTTTGAGCCGCGTCTACGTGTTGTTTCCGACATGAGATCATATTTATGAAAAATCATTTAGGTAAATAACATCAATATTAAATCAATATATTCTTCATTGTACACCAATACATATTAAAACGAGACAAAACGATATATATATATATATATATAGAACTACACTATGCTACTACAGGCGGTCTTATCGCTCTGGAAGCGATTTCTTCTAGACAATCCTATTGCGTAACCACACAGCCTAACTCTCGGTTACTGCGCTACTGCGGAACCACGTATTATAATTCCACAATGTCAGTCCATGTGCAAGTAATTTATGTATTTACAAACGCTTGCACGATAACGGTGAAAACAACGGTATAATATTAAAGTTTAGTTTAAGAAAAAATTTTGCTATTGATCTAATAAAAAAAATATCTACCTACTTTTACCACAATGCGACTAGTTGATGGTTACCACAATACGACTAGTTGATGGTTCTCCTGTAGGTATCTTGGACGAGTAATTAATTATTCAAAGGCACTAATCACTGCTACTTCTACCCAGTGTTTTTTTCTTTAAT
The DNA here is from genome assembly GCA_963668995.1 of Parnassius mnemosyne. Lineage (NCBI taxonomy): Eukaryota > Metazoa > Arthropoda > Insecta > Lepidoptera > Papilionidae > Parnassius > Parnassius mnemosyne. The sequence goes on along the minus strand of CAVLGL010000001.1, from coordinate 32,758,186 downwards.
AATGCTGTCCAAACTTCGAAGGAGGTGGATATCTATGTGGTGCGGTCTAGTCCAGGGAGGAATTTCACAACCCAACAAAAAAAAAATTATATTTATTTGTCAAAAATAAGAAAACTTTTATTATAATGAGGCGGAATCTCTATGTTTCATACGAGTAGGTAAGCACACAATTTGTTTATATTGTTGTGTATTATAATAATCCTCCAGACCATGAATTTCGTTCACACGGTAAGGCCAGACGCATTCAGAATACCAGCGTAAGGTAGCAGTATTTTTTAGGGTAAGTGTAAAGGAACCGGAGACTCGTTTTTTTTTCTGGAAACGAGGCATTCAATCTTAGTCCTTAAGGGTGACAACGAATCTGTATGTTGATTCTTAATCGAAGATAAATGTAGATATCTATGAGCCACAGCATTCAATGTGTGCTCATTTGTCGTCACCATTATTCGATAAAAAAACAGCGGCCAGTCTCACCTGAGACTAGCCATCTGCGCAGTACAGGATTATAGTACCCAAGTGTATGCGCAAGGACAGTTTCACTCTATTCCCTCACTCTCATAGTCTTATGGGACGGCAAGCCGACCCGACCGGAGAGAGATCTGGCGCAGGACTTACTGTTACACGTGCTTTCTGAAGCACGAGGGTGAAACATCCCCAATTTCCTCACTCAGGGCTGTTATTTAGAATTTATTTACAGAAAAAGCCAATAATTGATTTTGGCCCGACCCGGAATTCGAACCCAGGAGCTCATGATGAGCAATCACGTTAACGAGTACTAGACCCACGAGGCAGTCAGTGTAGGTAGTATTGTATAGAAAGCTACAATACCGTTATGATAGTATAATATACAACGTGTCCCAAAATTCAACGATAAACGGGCACCAGAGGGTGGACCTGCTCATTCATGACTACTCGAGAAAAAACAAAAAGAAAAAAAAATCTAAATCGTTTTTGAAATTACAAAAAAAATGAAATTCTTCGAAAATCGATACCCCGATATGGTATTTTTAACTACCATGAGCACATTTTTAATTTTTTTTGTATTTTTTTTTGTATCGGCAACCTTAGTAGTACTGCTATCTACCACAACCCCTATAAATCCCAGAATACATGTAGTTTTTACACAAAAATCAATCAAAATTATTTTTTCCGTACACACAGTTGGAATACGCTTATATGCATCTCATTTATGGAGAATGCCGATGCAATGCTAACGCTGCTAGCAGATTGTATCGAGAAAGGTACCCAAATGCTCAAAGATACCCTGATTATCGAGTATTTATTAATGTGCATCAAGCGTTTGCGGAGGGTCGTTTACCATCCGCCAGGAAAAACGCTGGAAGACCTAGATTGGGACGCGATGAAGAAGTTCTCAAAGAAATAGAAAACGATTCGACTACCTCGGTACGTGCCATAGAACTAGCTACGGGAATCCCAAAAAGTTCTGCGCATCGAATTCTTAAACGTTACAGGCTTCACTCATACCACTACAGGCGTGTGCAGACTTATTACCGCGGGACTATCCAGTACGGGTCGCATTTTGCCGTATGATGCTGCAAAAGCACAGGGAATATCCCCAATTCTTAGATAAAGTTCTATGGTCGGATGAAACAACCTGCAAGAAAAATGGCTATTTAAATCTTCACAACTTACATAGTTGGAGCAATGAAAATCCGCACCTGATGAAACAAAACAAATCCCAATATCAATTCAAGATTAACTTATGGACGGGCATATTAAATGGAAAAGTAATTGGGCCCTTTGAGTTACAAGGAAACTTACATGGAAATAGTTATTTGAACTTTTTACAAAACGACTTGCCAGAATTATTATAAGACGTGCCTTTGTTTGACTTGCAAAACATGTGGTTTCAAAATGATGGTTGCCCAGCTCACTATGCCCGTCTTTAAGTGCCCTTTTTTGTGTGTGTTGGCTTGTTACTTTACGTGTCAACGAGGCGTATTTTGAATATTTTCGCGACGTGGTGTTTTGGTGTCGAATGAAGGAACTTAGTTGTGTTTAACGCTGAATCGTATGATTCATTAAGAGATCGCTTTAATTCCCTATTTATAATTTTGTGATAAGTGAGTCCGGGACATTGAGTGTCGAATTGGAACTACTGTCCTTACTGAGTCGGGTGTCACGTGTTCGATTCTGCGATGAGTGTGGAATTAGGCGAGTTTAAGTTAGTTAAATGTACAATGAAGCTAATAGACTGAAATAGTGACAAGGAAGAAAGAAATGGTCCAGCGGTGGAGCCTGCTGGAGCGATGCAGCGTTTTGGGGCAGCCTGGAACTCGGCCACTGCTGATCGCCTAAGGTGTTCAAGGCCTCACACATTTACACATCACTGAACACTACTTGCCATTCACCTTACACCCACTCACGGCCTGACCGAGCCTTGGTGCGAAGTTAGCTTCTGATACTGTACGTAATATGTGTTTCTATCATTCTCCCATATAGCTTAGTGTTATAGGAAATTCTTCCATGTGGCCATTTTGAGCCCGACCTGCGGCTGCTCGTGGAATCTTCTGCTCATGGGCCCCGGAAGATTGAAGACCCTTGCTGGAGCAGCTGTAGGCCGTAACCATTTGGTAGCAGAGCGTGGTTGGATTGGTTTAATTTTGTGTCTACAATCACGCCCGGCCGTAATACGTAAAACTTAAATTCTTTTCTTTTATTGCTTTGTTGCTTGCTTTTTTTGTTTGTTAGCGGGTAGATATGAACGCCACGCCCGTAGGTTGCGCAAGTGGGAGTTTGCTAGAGCTAGATATGCGTTGGGTAGGTAGGTGGTTATTATCACGTAATCGGATAATTATCGTTGTCGTATAATTATAGTTGATTAATTATCGAAGGGTCGGTTGTCTAAGCGAGGCATTTTTTGTAGATCAACTGTGATGTGTATCATTATTTGTTAATTTGTAATTTGTATTTGAGCCGCGTAGTAATTTGTATTTAGAAGTGATGCCATCGCGCAGCCAGGGCTATCACCATGCCGTTTTGTGTCTGCGTGCGAACGGCGTTTCCTCTATGGGCTCTCCCGAGCCCTCGACTCCCACGGGCGGGGACGCTCAGCCGCGCCCCCTGTCGGGGGGTTGTTCCCCCAGGGGCGGGGTTCGTCACCCCCTTCCTCAGCATGTGGACTTTACTGCCACTCAGCGGTCAGCTAGACCCTTCTCACCCTCGTCAGCTGAGTGGCCGCGGCTCGGGGTACTACCGTTTCCCCTTTGATGTAGGTAGCCCCAGCTAGGTAGCTGCTGCCCTAGCTCCCACCGCGGCCGCCTTCACTAATTCTGTGAGCCGTCAACAGCACACTTGTCAAACTGTTCTATTGGCGACGGCCTTAGTGAGGGTGTACGACCCGAGCGTCGATTGTTTAACGGTACGCGCTTTATTGGTTCCGGGTTCACAACCCGGTTGGCCTCTGCTTAGTTGTTGGGAAGACTAGGGCTCCACGGAAGCGTTGATTTGCGCTGTTAGGGATTGTTAGATTTGATTTTGGTCGAGCACTTAATTAACGATGCTTTGAATTAAAATTAAAAATGGTTTTGTGCCTTCCGCGAAATGTTCATATTTGTGGCGGTTGTGATTAGGAAGGCGAATTTAATGTGCTCTTTGAATACTTATAAATATGTTTTGTAATTGTATTTGATCACTGTGTCTGTTTGGCTGAAAGGAAAATTTGAATTCATTTGAAATTGAATGACGCACTATTTGAATATTAGCACGTATGTTTTTGTGATTGTGTTTGATCATCTTGTTTCGTTGAAAATAAAATTGAAATTGGATAACCCTATTTGTGCCGAATGGAATAAGATTCATTCCTCATTTGGGTTTCACATTTTGTTGGCACTGTCTAAGATATTTATTTGAAATGAGAAATAGGGCTGTCTCTTACGTCTATCGTTTTGTCTAATTTGGAAATTGGATAACCCTATTTGTACCGAAGGGAATAAGAGTCATTCCTCTTTTGGGTTTCACATTTTGTTGCCACTGTCTAAGATAATTATTTGAAATGAGAAATAGGGCTGTCTCTTACGTTTATCGTTTTGATTAATTTGTCAGTTTGACCTATGTGCATCGGTGATTAATTTTTTTGAATTAATTCTGTAGTTGAACATTGATGCTTTTGAAAATTAGTTGAAATATGAGCATAGGACTACTTGTCTAAAAGGCTAGCTAGTTTGGAGATTATCAGATTGAAATAAGCTGCCGCACTATTTGAGTAATTGGCTTGGTTATGCCTACTTGTTTGAAAATTCATACTAAGGACTATCTGTGCGTTTCGTTTGGCTCTCCACAGACGACGTTCATGTGGAATTTGTGGGTGCTCTCTGCACTGAAACTTAGGAGGCCACGCTGGGCCGCTTCGCGTCGCGTCGCTGTTTGCAGACCTGATCCGGTCGGAATTTGTGGGTGCTCTCTGAACTGAAACTTAGGAGGCCACGCTGGGCCACTTCGTGTCGCGTCGCTGTCTGCAGACCTGATCCGGTCGGATTGCGGAACGAATCATAGGGGCACAGATAGGTGTTTGAAAGAGGTCGTCGGACTTCTGTCCAGTATAGGACTTGTTAAGGTGCTGCGATGCTCACAAGGGGCATCCAGCGGAGGTTGACCCTCCGGCTTGCCACATTGGGGCTATCTTTTGAGGCGGTGGCTAGGGTAGCCTAGTTTTGGTGTAGATTCGGTCTTGCAACGTGCCGTCGCGACCCTGTCCCGCTTGTCGGTTTGCTCGCGGACATACGTCCTTACGTCCGGGACGGGGGTTTGTTTATACCCAAATTTGGTTATGTTTGAATGCCACCCAATTGCGTTCGAGCTGTCACGTCACCCCATAGTATGTAGGTGAGATAAGCGCCGAGGTGGGGCGGCCGTGTGCGGCTTGCAGTGGCTCGACGCGTGGGCGATGATGAGGAAGTTGCCCACTGGCCGCGAAGCGGGGAACCCGCGTAGCTGGTCTATCGCAGCCGAAGTTCACGCGACCGTTTTCGGGTCCAGATAGTTAGATTAAGGGCGTGTTACTTCCTTACGTGGATATGGGAATTTTGCAATATTTAACTTGTTCGGGGATGCGGAATTGTGCTCGCGCGCGTCGAGTAGATATACAGTCTAGGATTCGAACCACGCATTCCTTGTTCGAGAGCTTCTCCCGGTTGATTGTCAGGAAATCATTATAATTGTGCCGTCGCGTTAGGTCCCCTTTTTTGTGTGTGTTGGCTTGTTAGTTTACGTGTCAACGAGACGTATTTTGAATATTTTCGTGACGTGGTGTTTTGGTGTCAAATGAAGGAACGTTGACGGCTCCGTGGCGCAGGCGCCTAGCAATGAGTTGCTGTGCTAGGGGGCGTGGGTTCGAATCCCGCACGGAACAAGTATTTGTATGGACTACAAATAATTGTTCCGGGTCTGGATGTTTGTCCTTGTGAAAAGACAATGCCCATCTGTGCCCCAGAAATGCCCAGATAAAGTATATTACAAGATTGCTCTAATAAATAAAAACTAGAATTATGTTGTTAATTTTAAATCATATGAAGCACTGGATAAAAAATAAAAAAATAAGACGTTCCGTTGACATTGCAGTAGGTACGTATTATCGTTTCAATCATTAATTCATGCTTTATTTATTACGGTCTGGAATCACGTCCTTTGGCCCATGTAAAACTCAACATGATTGATATTAGTCATAAAAGTGATTACTAAATAATCGAAAAATAATATATTGCCTTACAACTAAACCAAATAAAAATATGATTTTATAATAAACGTCATCAGATGAAAAAAAAAACATGGCCCAGTTAAGGATTTATTTTTGTTATCAAAAGCCAGAGACAGACTAGTTCTTACCAACGCCATTTATGGGACTATTTGTTTGTTCACCTATCCCTCATTGTTGTCTCTTAAATTATAAAATCTTAGGCTTTGTTTAGTTCGGGACTTAATAATAGGCATGATAAATAAAATCTTCGAAAAGGGAATCGTTTTTTTGTTGATCAATTGATCTAAGTAATCGATTCCATAATCGATTATTATTTTAATTTTGAATCATCAACGAGTTGAATAAAGATCTAAATTATTTTTTTTATAGGAGAGGGGGCAAACGAGCATGCGGCTCACCTGATGGTAAGTGACTACCGCCGCCCATAAACAACTGCAACACCAGGGAGGTAATTGCAGATGCGTTGCCGGCCTTTTAAAAAGGAGTACGCTCTTTTCTGGAAGGTCCCTAAGTCGTATCGGTCCGGAAAAATCGCTGATGGTAATCGATTCCACAAGGAAGTCGTGCGAGGAAGAAAACATCTTCTAAATCGCACAGTGGTGGACCGCCAATCATCCAGATGGTGTGGACGGTATCGGGAGTTCTGCCGCGATGTGCGTTCGTGAAATTTGGCGGCTGGGATTAATCCGAACAATTCCTCAGAGCACTCCCCATGGTAGATGCGAAAGAAAATGCAAAGGGATGCAACATCTCTTCGCAGTGCCAATTAATCGAGCCGATCGGAAAGGGCTCGGTCGACGACGATTCGAGCTGCTCTGCGCTGGATGCGGTCAAGTGGAAGGAGCTGGCACTGGGGAGCCTCTGCCCAGAGATGGGAACAGTATTCCATGTGAGGCCGAACCTGCCTTGCCTGCCTTGTAAAGTTGCAGGCGGTGTGCCGGCATGAAATACTGTCCCGCTCTGCTGAGCACGCCAAGCTTTTTAAAGGCCAATTTGGCCTTCTCTTCCAAGTGACCACGAAAGTGCACGTCACTCGATATGTCGACTCCGAGGATACCGATACTGGCTGAGGCAAGAAGGGGAGTGCTTTGAAACTGAGGAGATACGACAAAGGGGTTCTTGATGTCTCCAGACACGCAAAAGTAAAAAAGTACTTTGTGGTAGTGTATAAGTATATCTAGGCTTCAAATAAACAAATATAATTAAAGCAAAAACCTAATGAAGTAATGGCTCAAAAGACTTAGCTCCAAGTCAAAAATATCCCAAAAAAACTAAAATGACTGTCACTCATTCTTTCACTGTATAAAAAACCAGTAGGAAGTTATCATGTTTAATGTTCAATATCTTTTGAACCGGTGCTTTATATGACATTAAATCTAGATATCATATAAATACTGTTAAAAAGTTATCAGTTGACATAGAGCTGCAATTTGGGCATTGTATGGCATTGCTGACTTTCAGCTCCATACTAATATGGGCATGGTCCTTTGTGTTTGTAAACTGCCTCCACGATACAGGAGAAAATCCTAGTGTGGGGGTAACGTTTTTTAAATAAAAAAAACCTTAGTTGTGTTTAACGCTGAATCGTATGACTCATTAAGAGATCGCTTTAATTCCCTATTTATAATTTTGTGATAAGTGAATCCGGGACATTGAGTGTCGAATTGGAACTACTGTCCTTACTGAGTCGGGTGTCACGTGTTCGATTCTACGATGAGTGTGGAATTAGGCGAGTTTAAGTTAGTTAAATGTACAATGAAGCTAATTAACTGAAATAGTGACAAGGAAGAAAGAAATGGTCCAGCGGTGAAGCCTGCTGGAGCGATGCAGCGTTTTGGGGCAGCCTGGAACTCGGCCACTGCTGATCGCCTAAGGTGTTCAAGGCCTCACACATTTACACATCACTGAACACTACTTGCCATTCACCTTACACCCACTCACGGCCTGACCGAGCCTTGGTGCGAGGTTAGCTTCTGATACTGGTACGTAATATGTGTTTCTATCATTCTCCCATATAGCTTAGTGTTATAGGAAACTCTTCCATGTGGCCATTTTGAGCCCGACCTGCGGCTGCTCGTGGAATCTTCTGCTCATGGGCCCCGGAAGATTCGACCCTTGCTGGAGCAGCTGTAGGCCGTAACCAGTAGTTTCAGTACTTTTTTTACACCACGATGAGTGAAAGTGGACGAAAGTAACAATCTTTCAAAATTTTAGGGGAAAAAATAATTTTGATTGATTTTTGTGTAAAAACTACATGTATTCTGGGATTTATAAGGGTTGTGGTAAATAACAGTACTACTAAGGTTGCCGATACAAAAAAAAAATACAAAAAAAAATTTAAAATGTGCTCATGGTAGTTAAAAATACCATATCGGGGTATCGATTTTCGAAGAATTTCATTTTTTTTGTAATTTCAAAAACGATTTAGATTTTTTTTCTTTTTATTTTTTCTCGAGTAGTCATGAGCAGGTCCACCCTCTGGTGCCCGTTTATCGTTGAATTTTGGGACACGTTGTATACAAGGTTAAATTTAATTTATTAATTTTTTAATTAAAAACATTTATTATTTGTTTCACGATTGTGATTTTCATTTTACTAACGAGGAGATGACTTGCTAATGTTTTCAATATTACCGACGTTAGGCCAGAGGAGATGCTTAATGAAAAGCGTCAGCTGTAACTTAACCTTACTCATTTAAATATTTCCGGCCTCTTTTATATTAGAGTAATATTTTTATGAAGCATAATAGTATGAAATAAGACAAGGATTGTTGGTAATTTGATTTTTTCTGTTAAATAACCAAAAAAGAGTGTAGTGGCAATGTAAGAATATCCACTACCCAATATCGTTCCGTGGGTGTCGTAAAAGGCGACATAGGGAAATAAACCAGGAGATGGGCACCAGTAAGTGTCTGATAACAACTCAAGAAATTAAAACTGCGGTTGCCAACCCGCCTGCCAAGCGTGGTCCATGTTTTATCAACAAATGAACACATTAACTTACGAAAATTTATAGTTAACTGATGCCGAAGTGTTAATTATTTAATAAACAAAATGAGTGACAAAGCATTATCAAATCGAAGTTTGCGCCGGGTTAGCGCCTACCGCAAAAAATTATTTTATTATTTGGAATACCCTTATACATAGATTAAACGATGAATGAACACTCGCATTTACGTATATTAATCAGCTTTTAGATTTAAAACAGGTGAACGCAAATACAACAAGTGGTTATCATGATTTTATGTTTATATATTACTCTATAGTTCAACGTCAATTCGATTAAGCGAAGCATAATGATAACGTCGTTATATGAATATTTTTGCACTCTGCAGTCGAACCAAATAGTGTAAGTGAATGATAATTTTAATCGTTGCATTCTACTTTTATTATTTTACTTTGCTAAGCTGTGTATAAAACTGTGTAATTTTATTTTGTTATCACTTTGTTTGTGTGTAGTGCCGTTTGAATTAAGCTATGTAACATTGTGAACATTTCTCATGTAAGTGAATTATAATTAAATTAAATTATGGACAAATTTCGAGGATAAATATTGCACTTAGAAAATTAGATTCTGAGACTGTTAAATGGCTTAATATTTTTTAAATTTTTATTGAATCAAAATCAGGCTATGTGTCATATATTTAACATATAGTTCATTGCTATTTTCTTACAATAATTGTGTCTGAAAATCGGACAGTGAATGTGTTAATACTTCAGATACTTTATCTACAAACAATAATAACCAAAATTCATATATCCTTTGTAAATCAAATGATCATGAACACTTGTATTTTTTATGTTTGCCCACGTTTCTTTAAACTAAACACGTTTCTTAAAACTCACTCAAGAATGACACAATTTTGTAAAACAAAACCATTGTTGTACTCGTATTTTTTGAGTGATAAACACGCGTCTTCTAATTGCAAATCGCAGTGCGAGTGTACGTACGAGTACATTACGTGCCGTCACCATTCATTACTTATTATTTTAATTCATACCGTATTGGTATAAACCCTGCTATTTGTAGTGTCAATACATATAAACAGATAGATCAATTAGGTTGAACGTAAAAAGTCTACCTCTTCATGTAAAGTTTGTGCGATTACTATATTTACTATACTATACTCTCCCGTGCAATACACTGAAGGGACTGCAAAAATAAAAGCTATAAATAAATAAGACAACGAACATGTTATAAGTAATAATATAAAGTGGACCCCGAATCCTAAAGTAATTATATTAAAAAAGGTTGTTATTTACGCCTGTTTCTCATCATTTCAAATAATCGGTGGTGTGTCCCAAAAGGTGTCACTTTCTTCAGCTCGTGTCGCGTTTTAATGATAACAAAAATAATTTTATTGAACCATTAGTAGTTCCGACCATTACGGGTCAGTTTCTAGATTTGTTAGTAGATGTTTCAAAAATTTGCCATTTATATAACTTACGCTTAGCAGATGATCAGATTTATCAATCTGGGGTTATTGATGTTTTATTGGGTGTTAATAGCTACTTAAAAAGTTTGTTCCCCGCGTTCCTTTTCTTCCTGTTCTTACGAAACATATTTAAATCAAGATTGTCTTACTGACACAATAGATTTGTAAATTAAAATAACTTCGAAAAAAGTATGTTTAAGTCCTGATGAGCAAGAATGTGAAGATATTCATACCTCCACCATTCGTCGCCAAAACGACGGACGGTTTGTGGTCGCCCTGCCGTTTAAGAATAGGCTCGATATAATTAGTAACTCTAATAAAAGCTAAAAGCTTACATTTAGAAAAGGGGTTTAATAAATATCCCGATCTTAGCGATCAATATAACGTTGTTATACAAGAATATATTGACAAGGGTATTTTACCCGTTATTTCTGACAATAATGTATTAAACAACACACATGTTCACAGCCTTGTTTCTACTTGCCACGTCACCCTGTCGTATGTAATGATAAATGTACAACGAAGTGGTACATTGCTAGTGTACAGTAGTGTAGTACAAACGCTAGTGCTAAGTCAGATAACGATATTTCTTTGAGTGATATTTTGCACACGTGACAGAATATGCAAAGCGACACTGTAAACTAAAGTTTATGGCATCGCCTTCTTTGCAGATGTTTGGCAAATGTACTTATATATAGAAGTCAAAAAATCTCACCGCGTTTTTCAACGTATTTATGTCGGTTTTCTGCAAAAGAAATGGAGTCGACGAAAATAGAAAGATGAAAGGGAATCCTATCCCATTGCTGCTTCTGTAGTATGGAGGAATATTTATATTGATGACTTTGCGTCATCCGCTCCTTGCGTCGACTTCGCCACTCAACTAATCCAAATGTTTCGTCGAGATGTTTTCAAATTGGTAAAATGGACAAGTAGCTGCAAGGAGTTTTTACAATATTTAACCATCTGGCGACGACATAATATATACGTATATGGATACGTATATATTATATCGTACATACATACGCATATGTGTTATATTTATTTAAACATTATACTTAATGTCCTTACTAAATCCGTTCTCAGATTTTTACGAGGTGGTTCTTTAGACCACAGATCAATAATGTTTTCTAGTGATGTACGAAAACAAGTCCTCATTCCAGTTTTTTTTTATCAGTATTACGAGTATATCAGTAGGTATGTAAGATGTAGTATTGTAGAGAGCTCTGATGATTTTGATAATTTTATGCTTTTAATTATAGTTAAAAATGTGCAAAAAATTAAAGAACAAAACACTAAGGCGTTGTTTTGTGTATTATTATATATCTCCAGAAACTGTTAAACATTTTTAAAACTAATTTTTCAATTAAATGGCAATGGTAAAAAATTTTACTCAGTCCCAACTAGCGACATCTGGTGAGCGGAAGATTATTAGACCGCATTGGTAACGAGGCATTTCGTCTTAGTTCTCAGGGTTACCACACGTTTGCATTGTGATTCTTAATCGAGGATAGATGTAGATTTTTATGGACCACTTCATTTACTTATCATCATTTGGTCTGTGAACTTGCTTGTCACCCGTATTCTATAAAAAACCTAGTCTATTCATACGAATAAAAAAATAGTTTTCGAAGCATGAACCTCTGAGGACTAAGATGGAATGCCTCAGACTATAAATATACCCTTCTAACTGGAACACAGCAGCACACAACCCAGAGATGAGAACAGTATTCCACGTGAGGCCGAACCTGCGACTTGTAAAGTTGCAAGGGGTGTGCCGTCATGAAATACTGTCCCACTCTGCTGAGCACGCTAAGCTTTTTAGAGGCCAATCCAGCCTTCTCCTAAAAGTGATCACTTTGAAACTGCATTTCACTGTTATGTCGAAACACACGTTATGTCAACGAACGCCGAAGATTCCGATGCCCTGAATCTGGATTCTTTTTAGCGGTTGAAGAGGTTCTTTTTAGCGGTAAACACGCAAACTTGTGATCTGTTAATGTAGCGTTATTCTGTTTTAATATAATCAAATACCGCTCATTTAATCAACTTTATGTTTTAAAAAATATCTGCAAATTTTTCGATAACAATATACTAAATAGATTTTTACTGGTATTGCTCTTTATTTGTTCGTAAAGTTTCATCAACATCGTTCCAGTCATTACGAAGATTAGCGCAGACATACAGATATACAGACCGACAGACATGCATTTAACCCCCTGAGCTCAATAGAAGTATATTATGTCAATATTACAGACTGGCACTTTAATTTTATTCATAAGAATTAACTAGCTTTTCACCCTGTGGTTTAACCCGCGTCCACGTTGGAGCATCCCGAGAAACATGACCCACACTTATTATGATATCCCATGATACGGAGGGCTCAAGCTATCGCATAAAAACTTATTCATATTTCGGAATGGTAGTGATCGCAGATTTTAATTTAGACTCAGGATTTTCGAATAGTTAAAACCACTCTAACAATCTGCCTCTTTGTACGCACGTACATTCTTGTTATTTCTTCATTTAATATCAATCATACTCGTACCTAGTCAGGTCATAAATTCTGTCACATGTTTAATATAAAATAATTGAAACAAGTTTATTCATTATGTAACCATTTATATACCAAAATGAACTTAACAAAACATAGATTCTTATGACACTAAAGTTTATTCAAAATGACCTCCGTGATTTTGAATACAGGCCTTCAATCTGCGCGGCCAGACGTCTATAGCAGCACGAACGAGGTCCATGTCAATATCGGCGGCTGCCTTAATCAAGGATGTCTTGAGTGACTCCAAATTGGGATGAGGCTTTGAGCACGCCTTTTCCTCCAAGTGTTGCACTATCTTGTAATCTAACGGATTCAAATCTGGACTAGAGGAGGGCCAGTCTTCGTGCCGGATGAAGTCCATTTCACGCGCCGCCAGCCAGTCTTGTGTGCTCTTCGCTCTATGAGCGGGCGCCGAATCTTTTCGTCTTGGAATACCCAGTGCCTGTTATTGAACATGGTATGAGAAACAGGTTCCACAAGGTTCGTCAGGACTGTATTTTGATACACAACTGCATTCGTTTTTACACCTTTCTCACAAAAATGTACCTCTGTTAAGCCCCAATAAGAAACTCCCAACCATACCACGAGCGAGGATGGAAAATGACCTCGTTGGACACGCGGAATACGGTTGCTCGCTTCTTCACTACTGTGTACACCTTATCATTTTGCTTGTTGTAGCTCTCTTCTACGATAAAAAGTTTTTCATCCGAAAAAAGAATTTACCGATATTTTTTTCCCGCGTACCGCTTCAACAAAGCGCGGCATCTCTTCAGTCTCAGGTCTATTAGACGAGCATTCAAACGATGTCCTGTTTTTCTTCGATATGCCCGAAGCCCTAAGTCTTCATTTAACACCCTTTTCACCGTAGTTCTGCTTAACCCCATCTGAAGGGCCAACAGTTTCTGCTTACGTTTGGGATTTCTTTGAATTCGCGCCTTCACAGCTTTTATCACTGCTGGAGTCCTAACAGACCGAGAGCGACCACTTCTTGACCTGTCATCTACACAAGAGTCTTCATTGTATCGTTTGATGGTACGATAAACGAATCTTTTGGTTATATTAAAATTTTTCAGTATGTCAAATATTTGAATTGGCGCGTAACCGCAACTATGCAACGCAATAACTGCAACACGGTCTTCTTTAAGCGTCCACTCCATATTTAAAAATGTGTAAAATTCTAAAAAGTATACAGTTTTATTTTCATGAACAATTCGAAATTCGAATTCAATAAACTTTTTTGTGGCCAGCATTCTAAAAGAAAAGTTTTTACTGTGTGACAATACTTATGACCTGACTAGGTATATTTATATATATTGATTCATTCGTGGCCTTTCTTCAATTAATTATTTGTGATACAGATGTATATACAATACAATTTTCCTCAAAAATCTACTCAAAGCTTATTAGTTGAAACTCTTATTTTCCATCATACATTGTATCAACATCATGTGTTTTTATTAATTTTTAACTTAAGTGTATAATTTATGTACTGATCCCTCCTAGAGATTCCTTGTGAACAATTATTTGCGTAATAAGATTGTCTCGAAGAAATCGATTCCAGAACGGCACGACCGCAAAATGTACCTTTTTAATTTATTGCATACCTTAAGCGAAAGCGCAAGGAATGTTCTACTATCACCTAAAAATTAAGATTCCAACCTTTGATTATATTATATAATTAGATTCCAACGTTTTATCGAATAAAATCGTATCTAGCAATCATATTATACATATAAAAGATATAAAAAGCACATTGTTAGAAAGATAAATGATTGTTGAACTTATAAATTTTTGATTAAATCGATTAATTGTCATTATTAAATAAAAAAGGGGTTTTAGTGGCTTATGGTGTGGATTTATCATGTCCCCAAGGCTTGTAAACACTAAAACTTTTGAAAATACCAATTGTTTAACTCAATCTATTTTTTAATCTCTTCATCTATCATGTGGAAACCCACTGAATGTAAATGGCAGTGTAATTTTGTTTTGTTTAGCTATAATTATTTTTTTTTTAGTTTTTCGTTGATTTGGTAGCCTTGTATGTAAATTATTTCTGTAAATGGGGAGCTACAGCCACAGAGTAGTTTAGTTCGGCTTCAGTCGCCGTCGTGAGTGGACATTGTTTCGGTTGTTTGCAGCGGCTCCAAAAGATCGCTGTACAAATACACAATATTCGAATAACTAAATTTCTTAAATACTTGATTATAATAATAATAAGAGATTTTTTTTATTACAATATTATAAAAGCACAGAATAAATAATAGTAGTACGTACTAAAAGTAAGTAGTATAATTTTTTTTTGTCATGGGTGACATTTTCATGGTTTTCGAGGGTGCTGAAGCCGATAGGGTTGTCGAAATGTCAATCCAAGATAGCGGCCGCAATAGGTATCAATTTTATCATCATGGGTGTCATTTTCATGGTTTTCGAGGGTGCTGAAGCCGATAGTGTGTCGAAATGTAAATCCAAGATGGCGGCTGAAGTAGGTACCAATTTTTTCATCTTGGGTGTCATTTTCATGTTTTTCAAGGGTGTTGAAGCCGACAGTGTATCGAAATGTAAATCCAAGATGGCGGCTGCAATAGATATCAATTTTTTCATCATGGGTGTCATTTTCATGGTTTTCGAGGGTGCTGATGCCGATAGTGCTGTCGAAATGTAAATCCAAGATGGCGGCTGCAATAGATATCAATTTTTTCATCATGGGTATCATTTTCATGGTTTTCGAGGGTGCTGATGCCGATAGTGCTGTCGAAATGTAAATCCAAGATGACGGCTGAAGAAGGTACCAATTTTTTCATCTTGGGTGTCATTTTTATGTTTTTCTAGGGTGTTGAAGCCGATAATGCTGTCGAAATGTAAATCCAAGATGACGGCTGAAGAAGGTACCAATTTTTTCATCTTGGGTGTCATTTTTATGTTTTTCTAGGGTGTTGAAGCCGATAATGCTGTCGAAATGTAAATCCAAGATGGCGGCTGCAATAGGTATCAATTTTTTCATCATGGATGTCATTTTCATGGTTTTCGAGGGTGTTGAAGCCGATGATGCTGTCGATATGTATTTAAACTACTTTAAAAATTCCGTATAATCATGTTATACGTAATTTTTTTAATGCGCTTAAGGTATGCCCAATTGGATTTGCCAATATTTTATTTTGTTTTTGTTTCAATGTGTGTTGGTGCACGAGGGTGACACAAATCAAAAATTGAACAAACTAGCAAGTTATTTTTTTATTATATCATTTCAATATAGTGTTCATTTACATCAATACATCGCTACATCCGATGGAACCACTGAGAAACGCACTTTGCCCACTCTTCCTTAGGGGTCTCTTCGACGGCATTTTTAAACCCAGCCACTACTTTCTCGGCGTCTATGAAACGTTTTCCTCGAAGTTTTTCTTTTATTTTTCAGAAATAAATAAAAATCGCAAGGTGCAAGGTCGGGCCTAGACAAGTTTAGGCATCGGTATGAATCGACATACCGATGCCTAAGCTTGTCCGAATCTGCTGATAAGTCACTCTTTTGTCAGTCTCTATCACACGACGCACAATACTGATGTTATCTTCAGTCGTCGCCGTAGAAGGCCGTCCCTCACGCAAATCATCGGTGAGATTAGTGCGATCACGTTCAAACTCATTAAACAAGTTGTAAACGGTGGCACGAGATGGGACTTCATCGTGAAAGGCCAATCGAAGTCTATCATAACTTTCTTGTTGACTTAAATGACATCGAAAGTCATAAAAAATAATTGTACGAAAAATTTCTCTCGTTAAATTTTTTTTTTGGAGTTTATGGCCTGGTATCCAGACCTTTAGGCCAAGTCTTAAGTATTTTTATTCGGTTTATTGTAATTTTCCCACTCCTTCATAGTATACAGCTTCACAATATGTTGATGCGTCACATTGTGCAGTTCTTGGGAGATTTTGGCGGCAACTTGATCCAGCAGACAGCTGATAGTTGGCGATGGTATCTAAAGGTGCCTATGCAAACAAACAGCTTATCTTGAGAATCCATCACCATCAGAGCACTTGTTTCACTGTTTCCACTAATAGTTCACATGCGTAGACACTTAATACACAAAATCGCAACACTTTTACGTATCAAAGTCCACTTCAAACCATTATTTAAACAATAATACAGGAGCAGCAAACCGCCGCCGGTCAATTTCCCGCCAAAACTCTCTCTCTCGTTAAATTCATGCTGACGTGACACAGATAATTTTCAATTTGCCGCCAGATCATAAACAAATGACAAATTGATAAAATACATACACAATAATATTGGTAAAGAGTTCCATTTTCAAAATTTGAACTTATTTTTTATTATATCGTTTACAAGTGGCCAGTTCTAAAAACTGTCAGTGTCGCCCTCGTACCTTAAAGGTTACATTGATAAATTTATAATTGCTTTCCATTTTCTAATATTACAATATTTTATGTACATACAATTTTATAATATTTTACCCTTTGAGGTGAAATATCCAAAAATCCTTAAATAAGTTTTACTAAGTTTCTAAACGAAAGCTTTTAATAGTAAAGTCCAAAATTTATTTACAGCATCGCAGTATTACCGTTACCGTTACAGCCTATTAAAGTCCACTTCTGAACATAGGCCTCCCCCATAGACTGACTGATAGGAGGAATATTTGCCATAGTTGTCATGCTTAGCAATCGGGTTGGCAACGGCAGTTTTTTATTTTTAGTCGTTATTAGGCAGACCCTGCTTCCCACCCCTTCCTTATTTGTTTCCCTCTGTCGCCTCTTACGACACCCTCGAGATGATATGGGGTCACAACAATTTTTTATTTAACCTCATAAGGGTAGAATTGTCAAAAATTCTGAAAAAAGTGTTTCTTAGTTTTTAATTTCAAGCAATTTTTATTGAACCACATATTTAGAGTATTGGCTCTAAATAAATATAATAAATATGGGGCAGATTTTGTAAATTTCGAACATATGTATTATCCATAACCAACATAATTTATTTTGTTTTAAGTATTAACTTCCCATGGAAACATTATACCCTCATAATAACACTTTATACTAAAGATGAGACGTATTTACGCTACCAGGTTTTAAAACCAGGTATTCACTTCAAAGTACGTCGCCCTGGTACGAGCAAAAAATACTTGCAAGTATGAAAATACTTGCATAGGAAAATTATCCATATCTCAATAGTAGTAAGGAACTCAGTCGTATTTGTGAACGAAAAATACTTAGAACTTCAAAGTATTTTTTTTATTTATACGACTTTGCTCCTTAGTCATAATAGCCTAACATGGAAAGCGGGTCGAATTCCTATGCAAGTATTCTTCCTTATATATTGCTATACTCTTTGCAAGTATTTTCAAACTGACACCGCGGCTGGACACGTCGCGTAAGTACCTAGTAAGTAATAAGAATTATGTTTATATTCGAGGAAGTAAAAGTTTTGTTTCGATTTCTTGTAAATTCAATTGTTATTGTGAACTGATTACGTAACCTACTGACCGTAACCTAATTTTTAAATAGTTATTTCGCGTGTATATTGAATTTAGAGACAGTTTTAAAACTTTTATTTATTAAGAGTCCTAAGCCGAAAAGTAGGAAGGAAAGATTTAATTTCGTTACCAAAAAAAATTTAAAAACGTTCAGTATAAATTTTTGCCCGAATCAAATTAGGCATTCATATATATATTGACATTAACAAATACTTTCAAGTATTTTTAAAACCTGGTTTTCGACCCTGGTATTTTTCCATACTCGTACTTAGAAGCCCTGGTATTAAATTTTGCAAGTATGTCTCATCTCTACTTTATACTTAGATTTTCGAAAAATACAAAACAAATTCTACCAACTTTCAAGTTACAAAAATAATTTAATAATTTTTCATCGTACAAATATGAAATCACCGCGTAAAATAAAAGTGTCATACAAACTGTAACACCTTGTTTCACCCTCTGAGGGTTGAAATTTTTCAATATCCTATCTTAGTTAATGCCCACGTAATAATTGGATGTTATGTTGTCAGAATTTCATGCCTCTACATCCAGCGGTTTGAGCTGTGCGTCATATATTGAATAAAAAATAATTATATTCTATCAATATTATTTTTCATGTACAACTTGCACACTCTATTTAAACCGGGTAGCTTCGGAAAGTAATTTTATTATTTTTACTCAAGAGTATATATCAATTTTCAAATGGAAAAAACACATACATAATTCTTCTTTTGCCTGTATTTTTCAAAACAACCCCTGTTTTGAAAAATCGTTAAATGCCGAATTCATTTATTTAAATTACAGAGCACGTTTAATAAGTTTCAAATCAATCGCCCTGTAAAATAAAATGTTTCATACAAACTTTAACACCCTATTCCACCTCCCTAGGATTTCAATTTTCCGAAATCCTTTCTTAGTAGATACCTACGAGCACATTGTAAAAGCAGGTGCTGTCAAAAATTTCAGATTTCTACGTCCAGCGCTTTGGGCTTGTCATTGATAGACCAACATTCTTATATATATATATATATATATATATATATATATATAAGAATGTTGGTATATATATACACATTATATTGTGATTTTACTATTTTCTATTTATTGAAATAAAAATGCTTTTTTAAGTATCACATTTAATGGACAGCTATAATAGCACAATTTAATAATTTATAAAGTTTTTCTTTCCATGAACTGTACCGTACAAAGCAAGTAATTAAAAATTCATGCCTAATATCGCATTAACTTTGTTGTCATTATGAAATCAATTAAGTCTTTTCTACGAGAAAATATTTAAAATATAATTTTTATTAATATAGAAATATCTAAGAGTATCTAATTAAGTTAATGATTTTTCACAATGGCTTTAATAGTAGATAAATTTTTACTAATAATTGTTCAAGTTGTAATAAGAGAAAGGTAAATTGGAATGATTAATAAATTGATGAAATAGATATGTATCATTTAACATTAATGTACTACTTTCAGTTATATGACTAGATATGATAAAATACAAGATTGAGATTTATTTTATTAATACAAATGTTTAGAATCTTTAGATAATATATTTAAAAAATATTAAAGTTGTATTTGTATATAACTTTTAATATGTGAAAAATATTCGCCGCCGTTAAAATTAGTATGGGATTCTACAAGTCATAGTAACTTCAATACAATAAAAATTTAATTGTTTAGGATATTTTTATTTTAGATAATATCGGCATAAGTGCAGTGTCTTAAATTATAAAATTGTTCCCCATTGAATAATCATAGTCAAAAAACATTTTTGCGTGTATGGCGTTATAACTGTCTTGTATACGTTTTCGTAGACATAGTTTTCTTCAAATTTAGATTAAAATTGGCACCAATTTTTATAAATATAATAGAGCTAAATATTTGATTAAAGTGCGTTAATTTTATTTAAGCAAGTCAAGAATTACTTATCTTAAATTTAATATATCTCTAAAAATTCAGTAATTAACTGACTTTATAATATATAATATAACCTATATAACTAAAAATCATTATTAACATGAATCCATATTTGGCAGGTTAATTGAATATAAACAAATTGTGATTCATCGATATTAAGCGTCTTAATAAAGTGTTCTTGAAAAGTATTTTAAAGAAAATTAAGAGAATTTTAAATTTCTTATTTAACTAGAGTTAAAATGCAACAAACAAACCAACAACAAATAAATCTTACGTTGAATAGACCCACTTTTCAAGTGGGTCTTAATAAAAATGACAACAGTAAATAGATAATTACAAGTATGAGACTTTGATCTTATGTCCGGCAGTGACAATTCATATATCACTCTCTAAAAGTCCTGGACGTGATGTTATTTCTTCGCTGTCTATTAATTGTATTTCATCGATATCTCTTGAATATCTTGTAACATATTCACCCAGTGAATGAGATGGGCCGCTGTTATTCCTAATACGGGTTCCGTTTATTTCTTCATCCTCCATTTTCAATAGCTCAATCTCAACATTAGTTTCATCTTTATCGACCGCCGTCCTGTTTGGAAGGCGGTCAAGTTCCTGTCAAGTTGCTTGTAGTTCAGCAAGTTCATTCTCCTCTTCGTGAAGACTTTTCTCTGCGAGCCGGAAACTTTCAAGAAATTCATTCAGATCAACTAAGCCATCCTTGTTAATGTCCATCAATCGACAAATATCTACCAGCTGTTCCTGAGTCATAGAATTTGGCATATATTTCCCTAGTAACTGACAAGCTTCTGAAAATTCTTCTAGTGTTATATATCCTGTAATAACATCAAATGTTTACTCCACGCACTCTTGTAAATATAAAATACGTGGTACGAACTGAATACTGAAACTAATAGATAAGTCTATACGACGTTTCACGTTAAGATGAGCATAATAATAATATGAAAATCTAAAATAAAAGGAAACAGAGAAAATTCTTCACAAAGCTCTTGTCGTATATTTTGTGAAAGAAACTGTATATAAAGATTTTAAAAATATGTCTGACTTTGGCTAGAAATCCAATCCATCTTTGAATAAACATAAATATAAAAAATCATTATCAAAACTAACTATAAAATAGACAGGATATACACATGCTGTTTGGAAGATGGGTACAAAGCCTGAAGGCGATGATACCTTAAACTATTTAGAACATATTAAGTTAAACTTGTCTTAGGCGAAGTCTGCTACTTTTTTATTGAATTTTTAATATTTTTAACAATAAAACCCTTTTTTTTTTCAATGAATTGTTAATAGTGTCCAGTAACAGCAATTTGTTATTATTTTTAGTATTTTTATTTATATTATGTCTGATTACTCAAACAAAGTAATTTTCAAGCGTCTTCATCATCAGAAAAACGAAAAAAAAATTAAGGAAATGTTGTCATGATGTCCACTATAGATTTATTATTTTAAGGTCAGTGTATGTACACTTTCGCAATTCTGTGTCACCTAAAATTATGCTATTTTTTAATAAATCATTAATTTCAGTCTTCTTTCTATGCATATATATTTATATCGATTATAATTTGAAGTCTCAAAATTACAAAGAATCTAAGCTACTACAAATATAAGACAAGAATAAAAATACCTGAGTTATCTTTATCGAGAATTTTAAAGATAGCTTCCAAACTCCTCTTATTTTTGTATAGCGTTTCCACGACAGTTTGTGTTTCAGCCTTGCGCCCGATCCTCTTTAAAAAAATATCACAATTTGATGTAAAGATACTAGTATGGGATTCATTAGGATAAAAAAATGGGGGCTTACATTAGGATTTAAGTCAAAGGTATCCATGTAACGGACACGTCGCGTCTCCGGATCGGTGCGTACTAATTTGTCCTTGAGCATCCTCCACGGGAGTCCGAGATGCGTGGTTTCTTCCATTGCGTTACACCAATCACTTACAGATATAAACCCTGTAATGTTTTATATATATAAGCCCAAAAAGTATTTTATTACAATTAGGAGATAATTATAGATTATAGATATAGTTAAAGTTACAGCCTATATATGTCCCACTGCATCGCATAGGCCTCCCCTCATTTCTGAGAGGGTTAAAACCCTCCATTTGTCCGCCGCGCTGCCCCAATGGATGTTAGCGAACTTCAGATGTCTTCGAAAAGTTTTTTCTTATTTCTCAGACATGCAGGTTTCCTCATGATGTTTTCCTTCACCGCTGAGCACGTGGTAAATCCACAATTAAAATTGCAATTAACAGTTTGTCCATCATCTGAGCTACCACGGCTCACTATATATATAATTCGCCATTTAGTTTTATCATAAAAGATATTTTCATTTCAATCCTAAAATAATATTTGAATATACCGTGGAAACAACTGATTCCTAAATTTTCGAACAACATATTTTTTAAAGCTGAAACTACCTACCACTTTGATCCAAATCCATGCTCCGGAAGGTTGCTTCTAAAGAACGCCTCGCCAACATAATATGATTGTGCAGTTCCCTCATAGCCGATGATTCAACGAGTCCGACCCTTTGACGAAACGTGAGGCGGCGCGTCCGTGATACGGCAGCAGTGTATTGAACAAACTGCCGCTCAAGCGAATTACCGCATAGTTTCAAATATGCACCTTTATTGGATCCTAACTCGTAATAGTTTGATGCCGAGAATATTGTTATTACCTGTTCCAATAAAATAAACTCTGTTTAAGTTAAAGTCAAAAACGCCTTAAAATTGACGAAATGTAATTGAATGTTAAACACGAATACGTACATTAGTCCTACGAACCGATATTTGTATAGGAAATAACATTAGTATTAGTTATCCAACTAAATTGGTACAAACATAATTTATTTGATGGAACATGTGGAGGACTGATACTTATCCTAATAAGTAAATAATACCTTAAAAGATACTATAAAAATAAAGACAAGTTTTTCACATTTCACTGAAATGAACAATGGAATACTCCTAGGATAACAAATGCAAGTATAACTTAAGATACAAATATTGTCATCTACATATATCTATTTCCAGTAGGCACGTGTGAGAGACGTGTGTTTGCCGTAATCGTCACGTTTTGCCAATAGATTAACGATTCAAGTAGGATTCTGTACACCTATAACAGTTGCCGATTTGGCAATTTGTACAAGCTTTGGAAAATTATTTATTTAGTCTTCTATATGCGACTACAAGATTTTCTTGGAATGCCTACTATAGACATATAGACTAGTTAAACGCTCACCACGAAACGAAAATATAAATTATCATATGAAATTCCTAAAACACTACAGAATCTCAAGAATCTTGAATGAAGAATGGCGCAAAATAGTGAGATATTAAATCACAAGGGATCAGCATTGACGCTGCTTTATATCGTTGGTCGTAAGTATTAGTAATGTGTAGTAATAAATTAAGAAATTATATTATATACCACGATTTATTAAAATCAATTCAAATTGGTTTAATTTTTATCATTTTGTCTTTTGAGAATACAACAAATTAATACCTAACGAATTATAGGGTAACCTCTACTTACATTTCCACTATGTTGTATCTCATATCCGCCAGGTTTGCATTCGTGACTTCTTACAATAAAACTCAATTTGTTTTTCCCAAGAAAGGAAGCTGTCACATCGGGACCAAAGTAAGTGCCAGCACCACGAAGTGCATTCGCGATGCATCCTCCAGAACTTTGCGGATCCGACCAAAGAATATCGAAAACCTAGAAATCAGTAACTAAATAATAACATTTGTCTGTTCCCAACTTCTATAGGAGTAAATATCAAATTAGTTTTAATACCTTCAAATATAGAAAAGTACTTTTCAAATTTATAGCGCGTTAACATTAAATGACCAAAAACCAATCATGTGGTTTGCTTTAATAATACCTTAAATTAAAAAAACGTCATCATTGTTACATTGACGACTCCGTAGCGCAGTGACTTAGCAATGAGTTGTTGCGCTGGGGGCGGGTTCGAATCCCGCACGGAACAAGTATTTGTATGGCCTACAAATAATTGTGCCGGGTCTGTATGTTTGTACTCGTGCAATCTATGTTTGTAAACTGCCTCCACGATACAAAAGAAAATCCTAGTGTGGGGGTAACGTTTTTTAAAATATATATAAAAAAACATTATAGCCAGGTCACAAGTCCACTACTAAACTAAGGAATGTTACAAAATACGATCCTGAGACACATGCATCCATCGACAAAAGCATGTTTTACCAGTTCGTTAATCCATCAGTATTTTGAATGTTAATATGGCAAATTGATTTAATTCTTACTGCATTAGTAAATTTACAATACATACAATGTTTTTTTTAAATATTAAAACTACCAAACTTATTTCATTCTTTCTGAATTTCAAATATTTTATGAGTTAGAATGATCAAGCATTATCAAGCAATGGGAATGTAAACGTTCCCTTATAATCATGAATTATTTAATTTTCAACCGTAACGCTACCACAATCAAAGAGCGAGCAAACTTCGGAACCATCAATTTGCGTAGCAAATTCCATTAACCCGTCGCTAGATGAAGTCTATACGATGAAGTTATATGAAAATGAAAACCTAAACAGGACGAATGGCAAACATGATAATACGGAAAAGTCAGATAAAGTCAATGCATATACTAGAAATGAAATTTTGTGCTTTCATTTTAATCACGAAGCAATCGGTGCGTACTGTCGTATTTTTGCATTTTAAAAATAATATCGAATAAATATATATCATCGTCATCATAATCACAGCATATTACAAGTCCTTCCTGAGGCACAACTTAGGCCTACCCCAAAGAATACCTCAAAACACGGTCCTAAGTCCCTGTGCCATCTGTATCCATCGACTTCCTGCATGCCTTACCAGGTCATAACTCCATCTAATGGGGATGGCCTCCCTAAACTTCGCTTATCGATACGATGCTGTCACTCGTGACTCTTAAAGGAGAAGCTATGTCTGTTACTCTTGTTCTGTTGCGGATATCTTCATTGCGAATTCTATCTCAAAGAGAAACTCCAAGCATAGCCCTCTATTTTCCTCTATTTAGCTTTAGTAAAGGATCATCATCATTATCACTATTTCAGCCTTTAACACGTCCACTGTTGAACGAAGTTCGCCCTCAAAGACTCTTTGAAAGTACGGGGTATTTGGAACCGTTTTCAAATTTAGCAGGCAGACTGGAAACAGCATTGTTCTTTTTGTTAAGTTCGGAACCCATCTCCTGGTTGTTAACCTCTGTTTGTTTATACGAGTATATACTGCGTAAAGGACTCTATTAAATAATAAATAAAATACTAAACATAAAAGTATGTATTTCCGATTATAAAGCACCACCAACCAACCTGTTTCCATTCTGTCTTATCGATTTGTTCTGTGCCTGGAGCTCCTCCTTCTGGAACTGGGGGACGCAGAAGCGAAACATACTGAAAATAATTGCTTTGCTATTAAACTTTAAATAAAAAGTATGTAAATTAGAAAGATAACTACTTATCTAAAATGTTAAATTCCGTTGAGAAATATATTATGTATGCATATTTTAGATGCGTATTCATTAGTAGGAATAAATTTTAGACCTTCCGTAATATGCTCGGAAACTAATTTATTCTTATCTGTGAAACTTATTTAATCTTGCGGTGTGTAATCTCGCATAGAACTATTTAGATTGGTATGTTAAAACGAGGCTAAATATAATCAACGCCATTTTTAGAAAGCTTTTGCGCTTAATAAATAGAAGATTAATGAACATAGTACGCCTATGAGACGTGCTTGCAACGTTCAATATGGAAACTTAATTTACTCGTAAATAAACAAGCTTAATAATTACATAGTTTAAAATCCGACTGCGTAAAACAGTTTTCTAAAAAGTGAATAATTATTTTTCCCGTTATATAAGTTTTTTTATATAATTATACATTATATATAATTTAGAATAAATTTAATAAGAACTCTATCACAGCTATATATGTAGTATAAGTTTCGAAAATTTAAGTGAGAATGGTTGCTAACCCAATTTAAATCGTAATAGATCCGGAATGGTCATTCAAAATGAAAAATAATGAGATAAATTAAGGATGATTCTCAAAGATATATTCTTGATTGAATTGAATGATACACCACTTGGCATAGTTCGTCTACTTTCATTTTTTCTTTTTCACAGTATGGCGTCTGGTTGTCGCCCTATAAAATATTGATTACTGTCATGTCTTTATAGTCTAGTCAACAAGTTCAAAAACCGTTGATTCTTGTTCCCTCTCTTAAAAATATGTGCGATAGCTCACTCGAATCGAAATGACGTCTAGAAAAGTATCTCGAAGATTTATTAGCATATAAAATATTGCGATTGTTATTTAGAAAATAAGATGAAGATAGGATTTGTATTTTTTCCTTAATAACTCAAAAAATACTAATATTTAAGAATTTTTGAAAGAAAATCCTTAAAGAGGAAGAAATTTCCAAAAATAAAAGTCTCGACTTCCGGAATTCTATCTTCCTTATTTATTATTTTTATTTAACGCCGAAAATAGGACTCCGCGCGACCGTTACGACTAAAGCGCATCGTCGCTGAAGACAGTATATTACATAAAATATTTTATAGTATTAAATATTCATTCAAAAATTTGGAAAAATTATGGTATCATTAGAACACTTGAATAAATAAAAACCCCGTTGGAAATAAATTGTCAATTTTTCAAAAATTTATACGATTGTTAAGTAACTAGTTTTTTTTCCAATCTTTGTTTTTACAAGAGTCGACATAAAAGTTTAAATAATTGACCTACAATTTTTTTACTTCTTGAAGTTCTTTTTACAGACATAGTTAACAAGATCACGTGATAAAATCATATTAAAGTTTTATATTTTGTTGGTCATAATTTTTTAAAATGAGCAAAGAGAAATATTAAAAAAAAATGTTGTTAATTTCATTTTTTGACAAATGAAATTATATTGCTATTTTTGCATCTAACAATGACATTTATAAACTCAGGGAAAACAATTTTTACGTCATTTTTTAAGAAATTATTTATAAACAAATAGACAAGTTAAATATTTAAAAATAATTTTTTTGCCATTTTATCGTCATGGCAAAATTATGATTTAAATTTTTATTAAATGTTTTTTTTAATTTCGATTGTTTAAATAATTAAATAAGATGTTTTATCTTTAAAACTTATTAAGAACTAAAATGCAGATTCGTTGTCACCCCTGAGGACTAAGACGGAATATCTCATATCCAGTAAAAATGGTCTCCGGTTCTCTACACTCATCATACGAAACACAGCATTGAGCTGATATTTTACGCTGGTATTACGTGAGAGCGTGGTCCTTCGCCAGTAGAGGCGACCAATTCGTGCTACAACCATAATATTACTGCAGCATGGCTCTACCACGTATAATAACGTATAATATATAATAAAAAAATTTGAGATATTTTTTTCTGAACAATATTTAATGTTCGCCCTAGTCAACTACATTTCAACAACCTGATATATTATGGTTTTAAATAAAAAAAGTGTCATATTATAGTAGCGTATTTACTTTATATCCATTTATAAGAATACAGGCGCTTAGAGCAATTTGAAAATGAAAATGTTAAAGTTCATAAATAAAACGATCTCACTTTAAAACAATAGTGCTCTATCAGAGTCACTCGTGTCCGTGTTGTGTGTGTGTAGTATACGCGCTCGCACACACGAGGGAGCTTTTGACTCTATTACTCTTCGTTGCTTCGCTGTGCTTGTGCCTTTCTATTGGACTTTAACATATTTGAAGCGTTCACGCCTTGGCTAAACAGTTTGTATTTCCTTTTAATATTTATTTATTTTACTCCATGTTTTTATTGGTTTGATCTATAATATAAAGATGAATTGCTAAATGTGTTGCTAAGCGCAAATCTCGAGAGCAGCTGAACCTATTTCGCTAATTCTTTTTTTATAATATTCCTTGAAGTACGAAGATGGTTCTTACGGAGAGTAAAATTTAAAAAATTGCCTGAAAAAGTCTAAAAACAACAATTTTCTATATTCCCATACAAAAGATTCGTAATAATACTTAAAAGTCAATTTGAACTTTAATACCATACCATAAAGTTTAAGTGTTAGTGAAGGGGTTCCGGGAAGGCAAAACAATTAAGTGAAGTTAGTATCGTATAAATATTAATGTCAATATTTGTCAATAGTGTAATTGTTGACTTATCAACTTTCTTTTTTCTTTTTTTATCTTAATAGCTGACACGATGTTCCGAATAGCAGAACAAGTATTAAAATAAAAATTAAAAAACGAATGTTAGGCTATACGAAGTTCGCCGGGTCAGCTAGTTAATTATAAATTCCACCATTAAATATGATATTTCACTTTATTTTTTATAGTCAAACCATCACAAGATTTAGCTTTTATTTTACCTGTAGTGTTTCATTTTCAATTTCAACACCATTATTTTACTTTCATAATTTCATCTCATCGTCATCATTATTACAGCTATTCACAAGTCCACTGCTGAACAGGTTTAGGTATCACAAATTATTGAAATAAGTAATTATTGAAATAGTTCAGTTTAAGTGCAGTCAATAATCAAATTTTAGATAATAAATATAAAATTAGTGATTATTGTTCGACATATTATTCTTTATTTATAATAGCATAATAGAAATTAGCAATAAATTAAAATTTGAAAACTTACTTTATCACGGTCGAGACTGCGTACCATATCAAGGTCAGTCATGTCGGATATCCCGCCATGAACCACGAATACGCGGTTGTTAATAATTGTGGCTAAAGGCAGCCAACGATATACGCCCTCAATAAGCTTCAAAAGTCGCTCTGCGTTATGCTGTTAACAAATAAACAATTACTTTGAAAATCAATTTGGTTATTAAAAGACATACTCGATTTAATACACACTTACTCGATACTTTTGATGTACTTCCCTGATAAATCCATATCTGTAAATTAATGAAATTACATCAGTCACAAAATCTAAACCTGTTGAACAAAATCTTTATAGCATAAAGTAAGAAAAGCGTTAATACTATTGGCTTGTGGCTTGTTACCTTGAATTCATAATAAGATCTTCGTGATTGCCTCTGTTTAAATAAACTCCCCCAGGAAAAGCCAACATACATGCCAGCAACAGAAGTAATACTTCCAAACTCTTCTTGCCCCGATCCACAAAATCTCCATTAAATATGTATGGATTTTCTGGTGAAGGCAGCCCATTCTGTTTAATATTTAAATTTGTTTTAATATATTA
Source organism: Parnassius mnemosyne (assembly GCA_963668995.1). Taxonomy (NCBI): domain Eukaryota; kingdom Metazoa; phylum Arthropoda; class Insecta; order Lepidoptera; family Papilionidae; genus Parnassius; species Parnassius mnemosyne. The sequence continues at coordinate 32,728,796 of CAVLGL010000001.1, read as the reverse complement.
CGAATATTCAGGCTTTATTAATGCAAAAAAGTTCGTTGAATTACGTCTACCTAATACATAATGTTTGTGGCTATAGAAACAAACTTTAATAAGAAGAAACATTTTGATTCTTGTCACGTACGGCAGATATATTTGAATTTGGGTCACGAGACGTATTTACGCATTACAATAAAATAAACTTTGAATAACTGCATGATACTCATCTAAATTGTAAGTGCCGAGTCCCTATACTAGCAGATCGCGCTACTTACATAATTCATTGGATCCTAATAGGTTTACTTCATGTTAAGTAATCATTATCTTTAGGGTGAAATTGCTTTTGTTTTAAGTTGATATATATATATATATATATATATATATATATATATATATGTGTGTGTGTGTGTGTGTGTGTGTGTGTGTGTGTGTGTGTGTGTGTGTGTGTGTGTGCATAGAATTATTATATGTTAAGTTTTAATTTCCATGACAGAATTTAACTGAAGATAAGCCGGACAGACAGACAAAAAAATTATTTCGTTAATTTTTTAATTAATTATTTAAAACAGTTATTTCGATATTACAGGCAGACATTTCAATTTTATTCCTATGTGATCAAACTCCACTATTAACTAAGAAGGTGAATAAGTAATTTAAATAACGCCCACACTTTTAAAGTAATAGAGCTTTGAAGATATAACTTTTTTGAAGAAATTTATTACCATTAAGCAATTTATATCAGTCTAAGCTTCGGTTTATGAATAAATAACATCTTCTTCTTAATAATCATCTATCTGCCCGTAAAAGTCTAGAGTTGGCATGGGCCTGTCCCATTGCAGGGAGAAGTGCCTTGTCCTCAAGGTTTTCAGGCGGATTTGTGATCGCAACACAAATCTTTAGGCTCCTTTGACGTTGCTTCCCGTTACCGATATGGATATTTTACGCTGGCGGTAACGAAATGGTTTCACCACTGTCTATGGGAAATCGAGTGATTAATCTGGCATTTTCCATAGTTACCTTTAACGACACCCTCGGGAGGAGATGGGGGAGATCTTATTATCCGCTACCACAATACCAATTGCAAAATATATATATATATATATATATATATATATATATATATATATATATATATATATTTTCATTAGTAATTTTATCTAATAGAAATTGTGTACCTTAATTTCACTTAACATAAAAATAAGAAGGAAGAAAACTTGTATCAGTCTATTGTACATTCTTTTTATAAGATCATTTTATTTATTTGCTCTATGAGGAATTAAAGTTCTTCGAAAAAGTAACAGATGACACAACATCATCCGAAGCATCAATGGATTATGGAAGTAGGCTGAATCCTGAGTAATATGAGATTAAGTAGGAGGAGAAAGACTGTACATGTAAAGACTTTTTGAGTTTTCGGAATAGGTTAGCACACAAAGTAATGATTTTTCTTTTATAAAAAATATGGGTGGGCACATAGTTCAACAGATGGTAAGTTGATGCTGTGGTCCATGGACACCTACATCTATTCTACATTAAGAATCGAAATGCAGATGCGTAGCCACACCTGAGAATTAAGATGGAAAGCCACGTTACTAGTAAAATGGGTTTCTGTTTCTCTACACTCAACATAACGAAAGACAGCAGCATCAAGCTGCAATTTTACGCTGGTATTCAGTGAGAGCGTAGTCTTTACCCAGTCGTGCCGACATATTCGTGCTGTAACCATAATATATCTGCAGCGTTGCTCTACCACATAAAATTTATTATTTACGTCATTATGTTACTGTAAATAATAGTTTACAAACAATTGCTTAATTCGTTTCATATATAAATATCATCTAAGTTTTGTGTATACGCAAACCCCACATCTTACGACGTTGTAAGCTTTTATCACACATGACGTCAACCATACAAATGGGACGAAACTCAACGCTATACAATAATTGCCAGTCCGTTAATTACTTCCTAACCCTCGATGATTTACGATCTATATTTTTTCTCATTAAGGCAGTAATAAAATGAAACTATACTTTTTGGATAAAAGAGCTAAAACATTTTTTTAAATATCTATATTATTACATGATTTCATACTTATAAAATTTTAAAAATAAGATTTTCGTGCTCTATGGTTTGTCAAGTTTATTTATTTTTGACAATACTCTTAAAGTTATAATACTTATGTATATACGCAAATTCTATACATATATATGGATAAATGCGTAACATAAATGTATTATTTTAATTAAACATATTATATTGTAAACTGTTTACCTTGTGAAATATTACCAACAAGTCGTCGAGCTTTCCGTGCAGATCTCCACAAATAGTAATTTGACTTGATATAGACGTTGTCGCCACGTTAATATTGGGTAGCCTTTTCAACATTTGCGTAGCTTCCTTCAGTATCTGGGCTACATGCTTAGGATTTAAACGATGCTGAAAATTTAGATCACATGTTAGCATTTTTATCATCATATAGATTTTTTTTTAAATAAATCTGTCATCATGGCCTGGATGGGAAGTGGTTATTAAAAATCGAATATAAATAAAAGTTCGATGATTTAACTAGAATAATAGATAAATCATCGGACAAAGGAAAATGAAACAGTGTCTGGGTGTTTGCACTCTGGGAACTTAGTAATAAGTAGTAGACATCTCACAGTAATGGGAACATGACAATTATTTTTTATCTTTGATTTGAACGGTTACCTAAAACAAATTAATTATTTATTCAACAATATGTATATACAAACGCAAATGAGGGTGTAATAATAATTATTTACTGTTATTATAACGCATCAGCCGTTGTGTAATTGGTTTTTATTTTATTTTTTAAGAATAAGTAGGCAACACTAATTGCTGCTATCAAATATACAACAGACTTAGAAATATACAAATATACAATAGAATTATACTTAGAAATATACAATAGAATTAGAAATGCTATCGAATATAGACACGCTTGTGTCATTCATTCATTCTAGTTACCCGATCATTCAAGTATTGATTCGTCTTACGAACCGGGTCATTCGGATCGATCATTCAAATCTGTGAGATCTGCTCGATAATGCCGGACGTCAGACACATTGGTAGACGACCATCAATCGTTTGATCCGGAACATTAAAAATGCAATTGTAATCATCGATACTTTGATGCAACCCGGGTCAAAGCAACAAATCATACATTATTGACATAATTATATTGTCTACACGCTTTAGTGTAACAATAAACAAGTTTTTAAAGTTACTTGTTATGACTTTTATTTGAATATAATCATAAATATAAAGATAAAACATGGTCTCAGAAGTTGAAAATTAAAATATATTTTATTTGTTTCGAATACTATTTAAAATAATAACCTATAGTGCAAAGATGGAGTGGAAAGCTTCAAAAATACTTTGTATAAATAATGCAGTTACTTGGCTTAAAAAGAAACAGGTTTGAAATATTTCTACTGGCTTCAGGTAAAAATCAAGCAGCAGAGAAGTTAAAAATAGGTCTTCTATTGAATATCATGGGAAAAAGTTGTTAAGCTATGTAATAATACCGTTGGCGATGGTAAAAAGCATTAACAATTTGACAGTGTTTTATCTTGTTTTGATTATATTTTTTTTACCCAAGAGAAATATAACAATGGAAACGTTCAATTTAAATAATATGACACAAAAAGAGGATTAATCGAATGTTACTTAGGGTGTGATAAGCCGTATCAACCAAGGCATATACCTAGTCTATAATAAAAACTGTGCAATTTTTCAGCGGAAAAGAAATCATATTTTAAAAAAAAATTAACAACATGGTCCTTCTAAAACATTCAAACAACGGAATATCTTCACGATTAAAAAAAAGATGGAGGATTTTAGTGAAAAAAAAAATATGTCAAAATTAAAATGAACAAACTGTGAATGATGAAAATCATGTCCATAAATATTTACAAAACTAAAATTTTCACCATCATAATTTGTTAAGTCGATATGAATATCTCACTATCAATTACACTTATACTTAAACTGGACACTGGATCAGAATCTAGTATTCAAATATTCAAATATTAGAAAAAATTAAGTTTTAATAAATGAACTATATCTTTTTTTTATAGGATAAGGGTGACAAACGAACACCTGATGGTAAATGGTTGCTGCGGCCCATAGACATCTACATTTATCCTCGTTCGCGAATCAAAATGCAGATGCGTTGCCACCCGTGAGGACTAAGATGGAATGCCTCATTTCCAGTAAAAAGGGCCTCCGGTCACCTGCACTCACCAAGCGAAACGCAAAGGTAAACCTCTACTTCACGCTGGTATTCTGTGAGGTCGTGGTACCACCCCGGTTCGAGCCGACCCATCCGTGCGACAGCAAAAGCTGCCGCGTGGCTCTACCACTGTGGGAAATCTCCTAAAATTACATTAATAATATACCATATGGAAACTTCTGATGAAGCTTTTGGGATATATTGCAAGTTTGAAAATCGATGTTTTAATGTTAAATTTTTAACAGTTGATCTTGACTCTTAACCTTAAACTAATAGGATTGATTGATTGCATTCAGTTTAGATTGTATTCCAGGTAAAGTGGATATCAAATTAAAACCTAATGCTATACTGGTCATCCAGGCACAAAAGAAGCATCATTAGCACTTTATAATTAACTAAACAACACGTTATGTGACCTATAAATAATATTGTTTCAAATGTTGATTATATCACAGAGTATTTCATTAATTATTGCTTAAAAACCTAATGGTTCACTACATCTGTGCTTGGTCCCAAAACAATTTCCATATGGTTTGTTTGAAAAGCCAGTTTTTTTTCACTAATTGATATGAAAGACGGGTTTCAACAGTAGTACAGTAAACAGAAACAAGTTCAAATTCAAATTTATATACATTTAATACTCCTTTTGACATGTACTTGTTCAATAGACCCTTGGGCTTTATTTAACACACCAAAATTTTTCTAAACAATAAGTTTAGAGCTTCTTGATGATATCCCAAATATAACTATTTACGTTGATTATATTTTACAATACAAGACGGTGTAATTTTCTCTCTTCCCTTATAATTTCAAGTACAAAAACTCAATAGTGCGCATTTTATTAGGTTAGCGATATCTATCGTGGAGCGATGAAACCATACAATACTGTTTTATGTTATAGATAGATGATATTGCATTCAACATACCGCCCACCTAGAACAACATTGTTCTTCACAATACACACAAGTCTCATTACTAACTAAACATTTTCAAAAATCCTTACTAACTTGTTATTTACACTTCACAATTATTTTGTTACGGGTAATATACAAATTTTGTTTCTTGGGTGCTTAACAATATAATTTTTTGTCTTTATGGAGACCACGCAAATAATTTTGTCCGGACCTGGATGTTTTGCGACTTCTATTCCATATGTCCACCGACAAGGTGGTAGACGGTCTTCTGTAACGATGACAAAATCGCCTAAGTTAGATTTGGGGGCAACGTCGTTCGGTTTACAAAAAATTTTGTAAATATTCAGACTAACACCTTCGTCAATAGTCTTGAACCATTTTTATGTTTACTGTCATTTACACAATGATTATTGATTTGATGATTAAAAATACAAGTCTACCGAACTTGAATTTTTAATCGTAAACGGAGGTTCACCTATCAAAAAGTGTCCCGGTGTTTGTATCGTATGTTCCCTCGTTCACCGTCATCATACAGTCTAGACTCTAGATAGTGGCTTTTAATTCAGATACGCCTCGATTTGCGCCAATACTGTCGTCATATTTTAAAGTTCATCAGCGTCGTAATCTCAATAACGTTTTAGGTGATACTTAACCGATTTCACGCCGGCTTGCCATAACCCTCCGAAGGAAAGAAATGGAATGTAATGCCACGTGGTAAATTCCTTGACTGCACACAAAAAGTTCGTCCCGCTATCGTTCCAAATCTCTTAACAATGAGCTCTGTGAGCTACAAACCGTTTGAAGGCCTGTAAGAAACTTTCACTTGTAAGCTAGGATACCACTTCCAAGTGTATTGCTCTTGTTGCCATGCACACTAACAAGTCTACATACCCTTTATAAGAGCAATGTCCCCTTCTTTTGCAGACCCTTAGCTGAATAGGTCCAGCATATTCTACGCCGTTGCTCTTAAATTGTCGTGTTGGAGCTACACAAACAGCCGGTAACTGGCCCAATAGTTTATTACTACTATGTTTGTCTTGGCATTAATGCTTTAGAAAAACGCCGTGAACTGGGCTACTGTTAATCTATTAGGACTCCTTTTTATTTCTTCCCTTAATACTAGGGTGTAGACCTCTGCTTCTAACAGAAGGTCTTTTTATTGGGTATATCCTGGCCCTGCTAATTCTATTTTATCTAGTTTCAGCCATTCTAAATCGTAATGAAAAAAAATTTCCTTACTAGGTAAGAGTGCCCTAAAAAGGTTTAGAATGTTAGCTTTCACCGAAATCATAAAATCAGGATCTACTTCTGAATAAATCTCCAGCGTGACCGTTGCCTTGGAAACTGCCTTATGGTTTCCACCTTTTCCCATAATATCACCTTTTATCGGAAACTTCTTGAGATTCAGATACTACACCGTGGCTTCCATTACGAAAGGCGCTTGCGAACCTTGATTCAACAGGGTGCGTGTGATGCCTGCCAATTTGTGCCGTGCCATATACTAGGACGGTAGCCGACAAAACTTGATCATGTGTTCTACCTGTTGAGAAACATGCCATAGGTCAGAACCTTGCGCACTGGTCACACGGTACTGTCCGGTTTCTGAGGTACTTAGTTCCTGATTGTTGCAATCAATTGTCGTGGTCTTACTACTCGCTAGATTATAGTTTTTTTTTTCTGAAATTTGCCTTATGGGTGATTCTTACTTATACATTTCTTAAATAAACTTAGCCGATAGTTTTCAGAGTTTAACTGCTGTTTTAATACATTTGAAACATTTGATTTATTTGCCTCCAAAGCTTCTAAAACTCGAGGGAACTTCTAGGACTGGATGCCCTACCCGTTAAGAAAAATTTTAATTCTTAAAAGGTTGACTATTATTGCTACTAAAGAACTCCCATTGTTATCTTCACTTTCGTAGATTATTAATGATAACGTATAAATTAATATCACATCGCAATATATACATTTACACCTAAGTTAGTTAAACCAATTAAACAATTACAAGTTGTGTCTATCGAACATTTTAAATACACACATTAACAGTTCAATAGCTGGTTTACAAGTAGCAAGTAAACATTTTTTTAAATACATTTCGGATATAGTTTATCAATTACAAAAATTCAATTACAACAATATCAATTCAAATTCAAAAAATCAAATTCAAGTCCAACAAAAGTGTCCCAATAAATATTTTGTATCACTATACTTTAGGTAGAATCTGGCATAATTTTCCGTCCTATGTGGTCTTGTAAAATTTTGGGTGAAAAAGTAAGCACTTATAAGCACTTCTCGTAAACTTCAAAGTTAATACAATATTAAAAATAAATACAAATATTTAAGAGTTCAAATTGGCAAATCACTAATAATAACAGCCTCAACAATATATAATTTCTAGTAGAACAACTCGATAGTGCCCACTTTATTAGGTTAGCAACATCTATTCTAGGGAGGCGAAACCATACAAATTTCATTTCATTTTAGAATTAATGGTAGTGAGATTGTGATACATACCGATCATAAATAATTGACACACATTTAAAAAAAACTTAATGATATAAATGCAAGGTTACAAAGAATGCTCTTAATTTTTTGAGGGTTTGATCCACTAGATCATGTCACCCTCATAGCTCTTAAAGTTACTAAAAATAAAAATAAAAGTGAATATTTGCCAGGATTCCAATCAATACATTCAATCATGTAATTTTCAATCAATTTTCATTCCAATCAATTCATGCAATCACCTCAATCCCCCGTGGCTATGGGTGATGCAAAGCACCCGAAGCTTCGGAAATTAAAAGCCAAAATTAAACGCGATAAAACTCGCGTGTTCGCGTAAATAATTACGGATTTTAATCATTTTTTTTTTAATTTTCCCAGTTAAATTTAGAATTGTAAGTTATAATAAAATTATTACATTAGCATTTAGTTTTTAATTATATAATTTTTCGCGATGTTAATCAATACCGACCGAGTGGAGAGTATTCGAGATACAAAGGGCAAGGTCACAAAAGAGGAGAGAGGAGAAACGGCGAAAAAAATTCACATAGTGAGGTCGTGGCTTTAATTCTTCTTTAAACTTTAGCTTAGCGCCGACTTCAGAACGTAAATTCTTTTCATTCTTTTTATTTCTTTGAAGTCTTTTATTTTTGTTAAAAATTATTTTTGAGTTATAAATTTTAAAATTGGAATATCAGCAAACGATATATCGTTTTTATTTTGTAAAAACGCATACAATGTTAATTTTGTGAATTAAACTTCCTATTTTATACCTCCGTTCCATAATTATTGGTAGGTCAGGAACTGGGCGCTCGGCCTATATTTCATAATTAGTGAGCAACCCGAATTTAGTCCTCGCTTGTATTACTGAAATTGTTAGATGTAACCTTAAGTTCTAATTTACCACATGCTCAACAGTGAAACCTAAGGTGATCAGTGAGAGCTTAGGGGTTAATTCCTTCAACCCGGATTCGATCTCCGCCAGCACCAATGAAATAATTAATTGCAATTTTGATAGCTGGTTTACTAGGTGCTCAGCGGTAAAGGAAATCATCGTGAGAAAACCAGCATGACTGTGGAATTAAAATATTTCAAAGAGCTGTTAAGTTAAATTTTTACTTTTATTATATATAAGCACAATATCAAACACAAATGTTTACCTTCTTCTTCCTAAATGCTTCAATTAATAAGTCGATATCCTTTCTCTGCAATGGAAAGTCAATATCGGGGCCGCGAGGTGCTTTAGGAGGCGCCGTTTCGTCTACACCCCCACCCTCATCAGACTCCTCGGAAAATACTTGTTCCACTAAAATAGAACACATTCGTCAGTACCACATCATATACGTACGTCTGAATATATTTGGACATATTTTAAATTGTGTATGTAATCGTGTAAGTTCTTCACAAATACGCACGCATTATGTACAATTTGTACAATCTACACAAATCATTAAAATTGAAGTGTCTGTTTGTAATATCCAAATAACACCCTTTTACTGAATGCATGTGAAATTATATACGGTGGGTACCTAAAACAAACACCATCTTTTTTTAATTTTTGTCAGTCTGTTTGTTCCGGCTGATCTCCAAAATGGTTGCACAGATTTTAACGAGACTTTTACTGGCGGATATCTGATGTTATATGGAGTAATTTAGACTACTATTATTTAAAAAAATAATTATAGTTCCACGCAAAAAATTAAAACCCATGAAATTCAATCGTAATAAATTAAACGCGGGCGAAATCGCGGAGAACAGCTAGTAAACAAATGAATTAGATAAATGTGCCCTCGTAACCGACGTGTAAACATTCAACTTACAGCCATGATCTTCCAGAAATACATAAATTATTGTAATTTCCATTTTTAGTTTATCATGTTTACTGGCGATCACAACTTTATCACAACTCATTCACAATAGCATTCACGATAGCGCAATCACATCATTATACGAGTAAGAGATAATACCACCATTTGTCAAGTCATGGTATTTCCTCAAAATTTCAAAATTTTTCCAAGTATTCCCAAAATTTTACTTAAAGGTACATGATTTAGGACATCCGTTCGAAAAGATGTGATAGATATCACACCGCTGCTACAGTACCAATTTGTTACAGTTCTAATTAGCTTTTTAATTACTAACACATTCGAGAATTATTTAAACATCCTTGGAGTGTTTTGTTCAGCTGAGTTCTTGTAATGATAAAGATGATGAATATGATACAATTATGAATCACACATCATCAACGCCGTCTTAAATTCAATACGAGTATTATATAAGCCTTTCTTTATTTCCCACCTTCAGTTTGTCATCAGGAAGGTGTACTGTACGCACGTGAGATTGGAATTTCGATAAAAAGCACATTACACACACGAAAAGTATAAATATTAAAAAGAATAAGGACGAAAAGTATAAGTATAATTTATTTTTGAAGGGAAAACTTCTTTATAAGCGTTATTTATTTGAAAATCGATAAACCGAAAAAGTGATACTAAAAAGAGACAAACATAATATACATCTATAGGGTTTAGCCCGCGAGAGAATGAGATAGAATACAGTATGGTGTTTATTATAATTGTATTTACACTTTAATTACATAAACTGTCTCATTCTCTCGAAGTTTAATTTGAATGTTTTGATGGTTTCACTTCTACCGCGTGTGAACAGCACACGTTCTTTTTTAATTTATGAGGGCTCTTATAAAGTGTTGAGATCTACTTTAATCTTTAACTAACATCAGAGGCCACTGCATTGCAAAAAGTGCAATATAATGATACAATCGCTACAATACCGTATTAGGGAAAAAAATTATTAAAACGACATACGAGTACATTTATATAAATAAAAATGATTGTTGTCGATCACTAAATAAAGATAAGGATAAACGTTTGATTATGATGGTTTAAACTTTTATTGTATTATGCAAAATTATGCAAGTAGGACTTTCTAACATTATGGAATTATTATTAGTCTATATCGTCGTCGTAGTCGTCTTTTGTTATATTGTTAAGGCTAAAGTCAGAAAAAACAAAATTGATATGTATATATAATAGATAATGGATAACACATATAATTTCTAAATGTGTCAAAAATAGTATCTGTACATTTGAATTACGCAATTTTGAGCAAGAAAAATTTAAATTTAATTTTTGTTAATAATTTTGTAGTCGATCGGCGATGAAAAACAACAACAGGAGATTCGTCACTGTGATCGCTAATTCGCCTGCTAAGCGTAGATATATCATGGGCCATGTTCACAGTGAGCTATTTATTTTCATCAAAAGTTTCAAAAGTTAGTAATAAATTTATTAAACTTCTAAGATTGATAATAGAAAGTACATAAGCACTTTTAGTTTAAAATATCTTATGCAGTTAGTCGTCAGGTAAAACGTCTAATTAATAATTATTTTATTTTTAAAACACTAACTAACAAAAAAAGAAGAGTTAGTTAATGTTTTATTTAATTTTCTTTCATATAATAATATACCTGTATTAACGTTTACTTCAAATATAATACGAGTGTGTGTAAAGGTATTATGTAATAAAAAGTTACTTACAAACTGAGGGGGTTCTGGAAGTTTTCTCCGATGATGGGCGACCGCTCGTATCACGCATGTGACTGAGAAGCGCATTGAAGAAGTAGTACAGCTGGAAAAAAAAAGGTTAATAAGATATTCGAAAAATTATTCCTTCCTACAGAAAGATTCTTACAACTATAATAACTGTATTTTGATTGCGATATGGATATGGAGCAAAATTTAAAATTATTGTTCTCTTTCAATTCAGTAGCTTTTTACAACAAACAAACAAAAATATTTTTTGTATAACATTATATGTTGCATAATCTATTGTATTTGTATAATTCAAATTGACATCCCATATGACGTACTATACAAATTATATAATTTATTACATCAATTTCAATATTTAATTCACCTACGATCATAATATAACATGTGGAGTAATATTTATTTAAAAAAAAAACAATATTACAGACCTCTATAAATATACAATATTTTTGTAACAATAATAACGCGAATGCTATATTATAATAAAAAAACAACATGTGTGAGTATCGTGGAACACTCGGTTGGAACGAAGTTCCTTCCATAGTATATTATTATTCATAAACGTATTATATTATTGATTAACAAATATAAGTAAATTAATTATTAGCGTGTATTAAAAAGAAGCGTCATTTAAAATACAATACACAATGACACAAGGAAAAAAAAATCTTACACATTTTGTCGCCTAGCATATTATTTATTCTGTGGCCTAGCTTCCATCCGCCAAATCCGTACCGTCCGATAAGGAACTTTGTTCCAAAACTATATTATAAGAGAAAAGAATAACGGATTATCCATGTATTGTCTGTAGGTGTGTATATTTTCTGTGACGTTAGTCCTGTTAGCCAGTCAAATTTTACAGCTTTATCGGAGAATAATTTACAGTTATGTACAGTTTTATAAATAAGATAATTAAACTCTTTAAACGAATTTCTTAATCATTCTACTTCCTACAATAAATTCGTATTACAAAATTTTTAAGGTATATAAGTTCACGCTTTTTATAAATAGCGGCACGACAGTCTAGCGGTCACCGTAGGGCCCGCCACATATCTGACGGCTCCGTGGCGCAGTGGCTTAGCAATGAGTTTCTGCGCTGGGGGCCGCGGGTTCGAATCCCGCACGGAACAAATATTTGTATGGTCTACAAATAACTGTACCGTGTCTGGATGTTTGTCCTTGTGCAATTTGTGTTTGTAAACTGCCTCCACGATACAGGAGAAAATCCTAGTATGGGGGTAACATTTTTAAAAAGAAAAAATATATATACGGAATTTCGTTTCGGGATTCCATTTCGGAATTCTGCGATCGGAATTCCGAATCGGAATATCGAAACGGAATCCCAAAACGGAATTCCGTATGTATGTGGCGGGCCCTATTGGGGATAAGTCGCGCTGATTGACACGTGCGCATCGTTCGCTCGCGCTAATTGGCTCTCCAGTCGCACTCGTGCAATTCAATTCGTGCGCGTCCCCTCCACGTTTCGTTCAGCGCTAGACTTACGTGCCGCGACTTGTATTATGAAATGATTCCGCAGTTATACCAGAAGTGCCACCTGCTTTCCATCTCCCGTTGTGAGATTTTATATTTATAACCACAGTTATACGGATGATTGAAATTTATTTTAAGTTACAATTGTTTATTTCTTAAAAATCTAAATGGATCGAATAGTTTAGTCACAAAATAACTCATCCTATTAATACTCAACGAGTATTTATATATTTTGTTTACGTCTATACAACAACAACTTACAAACAGTCCGTTACATTTGCGTTTTGTTAACAAGTAGAAAAAAACCAATTTGTTAATATTATCTTACAGTCCGCCATAAGACTAGATTTAACGTCGGAATATGGAAAAAGTCGAAATATTAATGTTTTGATTTTGCTCAACACAGCTAAATAGGACACAGATAATGGTTAATTAATCTAAAGACGTTTTTTTATTCTGCTTAGCACCACTGCTCCAATTACCCAACTTTATCGTAGTTATCGAAGTAAATATCGATTTATTACGCGGAGGCCTTTTTATACATGTTGGTCTAACTTATTAACACTCAGTTGCTTAGCAACATGTGTAACCAATTTTCTTACCGGAACCAGTCGAACCTTTACATAATTTATATTTATTTATTTTGTTGTTTATTAGTGGATAATAAGGTATATTATTTTATTCATTCATTCAACCTCTTATAAAGAATCAAAATTCTCATTTTAATCCTGTTTCTGGATGAAACATCAACTAAAATAATTTTTATGGGAATTTGTTATTATATAATTTTAATGAGATTAAATGCTAGAAACTCAATCTTAAACAGTTTAAGTTATACATAGATAATATGTTCGTAGACTTAATTTGGTCATCATCATTATTACAATCCATCACAAGTCCACTGCTGGGCATAGGCCACTCCCAAGAACACCACAAAGCTCGGGCCTGAGACACCTGATAATTTGGTCCTACACATTAAATGAGATTAAACGCAAAGCAATATAGAAGAAACCTTATGGAAAATAGCGCTAGATGAGAAAATACAAAGAAATCGCTCTTCACAAAGTCACTGAATCACAAAGAACTTATTTGTCGACGACATAAGCCGATAGGACTGTTGGGCATGATTTAGTCTAGTGTATCAAAAATTTCCTACAACGACCGACGACTCTGCCATTCTATCAAGTGTTATATTGGCAAATTACCAACCTTAGCCTTAGATGTAATAAGAATTAAATAATATAACATTTACGTATACTTCTCTATCATCTAAAAAAATATCTTCTTGATAGCAGCAAATCTTCCTCGAAATTTGGCTTGTAAAATAAGTAAAATTTTATACTAGTCCCTACAAAACAAGTAGTCCTGTCTTTTTGGTCCTCCAAACAAAAGCGATTTACTACTATACAACCCTTTGTCAGATCTAGTTTATCCCAAGTTCGACTTAGAGGTCAATCGTTGGATCTCAGCTTAGCTAGACAGCGTTTGGTGGATTAAGATACATTTTCTCGTCACGCATACCTCAAAACTTGAAAAAAAGAGTGTAAGCGTGTTTTTAGTGATGACGTATAGATCTAAAACTTGATCATTCACTGCCAGTTGTATGAGGAAGCTCAAGGTGGCTCGTGGAACTATGGAGATGACTATGCTCGGAGCTTCTGTGCGTGATAGTCTTCGAAATAAGGAAGTAAACTAAGCGACAAAAAGACAAGGATAACGGATTCGTAAGCTGTACTTGCTATTAGTCGGTCATATAGCTTGAAGAACCGACAACCTATGAGGATAAAAAATATTCTCTTATTGGCAGCCTTGATAAGCAATAAGCAGTGTAGAGCGGCCCCCCACTAGATGGAGTGACGACCTGAATCTTTAGGAATGTAGTATTCCTTGAGGGACGCCTAAGTTCAGCAGTAGACTTGTGAAGGGCTGTAATGATGATGAAAATAAACTCTTCGTCAAGTGTAATCCTAATTCGTACTGCAAAACTTTAATTTAAAACTGTATGACCTGGCCATGTAGCATCAAAAATGACACCATATTTATTTTAATATGTTTTATGTTTGTTATTATCTCATACTCCTGCTGTATTTCTTATAAAATAAAGTTAAATTACTGAGCTGTGTATCGCTAGCAACGCAAAATCGGGAATTTGCATTTGGAAAAATCCAAAATTAGGGGCTTTTTAAGTGCTAATTAGGTGCCAAGTTTAAAAATTAGGTGCTCTAAAATTTTCATCGCAAGGAACGATTGAAATTTGCGTTGCCAGCAAAACGTCTCGCTAGCAACGCAATAAAGTTATTAGATATACCATAAATATTAATAGCAAGGAATTAAGTGCTAATTAGGTGCTGCAAGTATAAACAATAACAAGGCACCCCTAATAAAAATAAAGTCGTTATTCAGAACATAGCAGATGCAAAATTCAGATTTCCTGAAAATCAAAATAGAATCAAAATTGCTTTCAGAAAAAGTCCAAATTAGGGGCTTTTTAGGTGCTAATTAGGTGCCAAGTTTAAAAATTAGGTGCTCTAAAATTTTCACCGCAAGGAACGATTGAAATTTGCGTTGCTAGCAAAACGTATCGCTAGCAACGCAATGAAGTTATTAGATATACGATAAATATTAATAGCCAGGAATTAAGTGCTAATTAGGTGCTGCAAGTATGCGCAATGATAAGGCGCCCTTAATAAAAATAAAGTAGTTATTCAGAAACAAAACAGATGCAAGATTATGGTTTTCTGAAAATCAGAATAGAATCAAAATTGCTTTTAGAAAAAGCCCAAATTAGGGGCTTTTTAGGTGCTAATTAAGTACTAAGTTTAAAAATTAGTTGCTCCAAAATTTTCGCCGCAACGAACCATTGAAATTTGCGTTGCTGGCAAAACGTATCGCTAGCAACGCAATGAAGTTATTAGATATACGATAAATAATAATAGCAAGAAATTAAGTGCTAATTAAATGCTGCAAATATAGGCAATGACAAGGCGCCCCAGATAAAAAATAAAATCGTTATTCAGAAAATTATTCAGTAAAGCAAATGCAAAAATCAGGTCTTTGTGTATGTGCCATCTAACGTCTATCGCACTGACCACCTTGAGAGTCCATCGATTTTGATTCGATAAAATGACTAGAATTATAGAACGTTGTAGATGGCGCTATTTATTACAAAGCAATTTACTGGAAAGAATATAATATCCTTTCGATTTCGTACACTAAAAATAAGAATTGTAATATTTATTTGCTATAAAATTAAACTTCTATCGTATATAGTAATTAGGTCAAGTTCAAATTAGTAAGCGCCGCCTCTTACACCGTTCCACCCTCACCCCGCCACGCGCTTTCTTTTGCTAATACCAGGACTATTACCGTTTAGAAGGTCCAATATTTTTATTTTTGTATGAAAATAATAATTTTAGAAATATATTTATTTTCTTACAGATGTTGTTGTTATGATGTAAATAACATATTCCCAAAAGGTCTTCAGTAAATTAAAAATTACCCTGTATACAGCTTGCAAAGATCATTATTTATTAGAAGAATAAAACATTAAAATAAACAATAAAACATTTTAATAACATACTATAGCCGTATAGCCGTAAACATAATGTTTTAATAACACATACTATCTCTCTTTGGATAATAAATGTTCCCCAAATTTTGGTCGCGGCGGCCAGTCTCAAAGGAGACTAGCCATCTGCCAGGGTTATGGTGCCCGAGTGTATATGCAAGCCCAGGTGCGCTCTCTATTCCCGCACTCTCATAGTCCCATGGGACAACACGACCGGACAGAGATCAGGCGCTGAACCAACGATTTTACGTGCTTTCCGAGGCACAGGGGTGAGACATCGCCTACTGAGAATTGTTTGACGCAAAAACTCAATAAATGATTTTTTAGCCTGACTCGGGATTCTAATCCGGGACCTCATCAGCAGTCGCGTTTACAACCACTAGACCAACAAGTCTCTTTGGATATGAGTATATAATATAATTACGTTATTACTTCGGCAAGCAGACTTCCTATTGTACACAAACCCTTGCGTTTAGCGAAGAGTATTAGGTATTTATTTTATCAGACTGTGTTGCGTTTTAAACTATTGCACAAAACCTCGAGTTGTGCCTCGAGTGCACAGAACGCCTAACTACCGCGCCGCCATGGCGCTGAAACCATGTAATGGCTCCAGTACACGTTGGCCGAGCGAGCTTGACGACCGCACTCGGCAGATTTTCGTGGTGCCGTTCACACGTTGGCGTGTTTCATTCTGGGTTGGTAGGTAGATGATGATGGACGTTAGGGCAATCGCGGCCTTAGACTTATACAGCGCTTCACTCTTCTCAGAGTGAACGAAAAAAAACTACACATACAACAATAATCCCAGTTTGTCCTTTTTAGGGTTCCGACCTCAAAAGGAAAAAAGAAACCTTTATAGGATCTACTAGCTGACACGTGCCCGCTTCGCTGGGGGTTTTTTCAAAATAAATGATAGCCCAAAAGAAGCCCCTAAGCTACATTATCCCTGAGCAACATAAACGCAGGGATAATTTATAATAACATTTATCATTAGGTAGGTACTCTGAAATCGCAACTAAACATGTATTATTTAATGCAGTTAGGCAAGTTACTTACTCTGGTTTAATTTTTATGTTGCTCATGTTTGGGGTTCCATATAACTGATTCATTGTGAGAATCAATGACTGAACAATGAATCAATATTTCACTCCATAATTATTAAATTGTAATGTGTTGGTATGCATATAAGTAACATTAAAAATATATTATATTGAATTAAATATTTTTTCATAATATATAATATTTATTTATATATATATGTGTGTGTGTTTATATGTATATATTTGTATTGTATATGTATATTTATGTAAGTGCACACTTTGACTACCTCTACTTCCTTCAACTATCCTTCAATAGGCCTGCTGGATAAAATTTCATCATGGAATAGGCAGTGCCTTTGTACATAATTATGTTTTTACCATATTTATTTTATTTATTTAATAAATTTGTTAGTTTTTAAATAAATAAAAAATAAAATAAATCCATTTTTATGTTTACGCCATCTAGCGTCATTTATACCTACCACCTTGAGAGTCCATCGGTTTTGGTTCGATAAAATGATTAAAACTATAGAAAGATGTAGATGGCGATATTTATTATGAAGCAATTTTACTGGAAAGAAAATATTATTTTGATTAAGTACACTAAAGTTTAGGCTTCATATGTCTAAAAGTAAGAATTGTAACATTTATTTAGTTGAAAATTATATTAAATAATATTATGGATTATATAAAATCTGAAAAACAAAAAATGTCGTTCATACCTAATAGTAAGGTAATGGTGGTTTTAAATCCGATAATTTCCGGAATATTACCGTCATCTCCTTGCGATCTCAATAATCTTTCAGCACCTAATTAGCACTTAATTTTTAGGCACTAATAAAGAACAAAAAATATCGTTCAAACATTATGGTAAGGTAATGGTGGTCGTGGATCCCATAATTCCCAGAATAATATCTTAATTTGTATCGGGTACGTCGTACGTCGTAACGTCATTGCGTTGCTAGCGATACGTTTTGCCAGCAAAGCAAATTTCAATGGTTCGTTGCGGCGAAAAATTTGGAGCAACTAATTTTTAAACTTAGTACTTAATTAGCACCTAAAAAGCCCCTAATTTGGGCTTTTTCTAAAAGCAATTTTGATTCTATTCTGATTTTCAGAAAACCATAATCTTGCATCTGTTTTGTTTCTGAATAACTACTTTATTTTTATTAAGGGCGCCTTATCATTGCGCATACTTGCAGCACCTACTTAGCACTTAATTCCTTGCTATTAATATTTATCGTATATCTAATAACGTAATTGCGTTGCTAGCGATACGTTTTGCTAGCAACGCAAATTTCAATCGTTCCTTGCGGTGAAAATTTTAGAGCACCTAATTTTTAAACTTGACAACTAATTAGCACTTAATTTTTAGGTACTGATGCGGAACATAAATTGCCGTTCATATCTTATGGTAAGGTAATGGTGGTCATGGACCCTATAATTGCCATAATAATGTCTGAATCTGTATCGGGTTTCGATAATCGCTCAGCACTTAATTAGCACTTAATTCCTAGCTATTAATATTTATCGTATATCTAATAACGTAATTGCGTTGCTAGCGATACGTTTTGCTAGCAACGCAAATTTCAATCGTTCCTTGCGGTGAAAATTTTAGAGCACCTAATTTTTAAACTTGACACCTAATTAGCACCTAATTAGCACTTAATTTTTAGGTACTGATGCGGAACATAAATTGCCGTTCATATCTTATGGTAAGGTAATGGTGGTCATGGACCCTATAATTGCCATAATAATGTCTGAATCTGTATCGGGTTTCGATAATCGCTCAGCACTTAATTAGCACTTAATTCCTAGCTATTAATATTTATCGTATATCTAATAACGTAATTGCGTTGCTAGCGATACGTTTTGCCAGCAACGCAAATTTCAATCGATCGTTGCGGTGAAAATTTTAGAGCACCTAATTTTTAAACTTGATACTTAATTAGCACCTAAAAAGCCCCTAATTTGGACTTTTTCTGAAAGCAATTTTGATTCTATTTTGATTTTCAGGAAATCTGAATTTTGCATCTGCTATGTTCTGAATAACGACTTTATTTTTATTAGGGGTGCCTTGTTATTGTTTATACTTGCAGCACCTAATTAGCACTTAATTCCTTGCTATTAATATTTATGGTATATCTAATAACTTTATTGCGTTGCTAGCGAGACGTTTTGCTGGCAACGCAAATTTCAATCGTTCCTTGCAGTGAAAATTTTAGAGCACCTAATTTTTAAACTTGGCACCTAATTAGCACTTAAAAAGCCCCTAATTTTGGATTTTTCCAAATGAAAATTCCCGATTTTGCGTTGCTAGCGATACACAGCTAAATTACTGACATAGCTTTTTGTTTCTAAGGGAAGCGTTCGAAGATAGGTCTAATTAATTAATGTTCTTTACGACACAAAATTAGTACAATATATTTACGCTAATAAGCCTATTAAGCAAGATATGACTCATAAAGTGTTTTTTAATTTTACTGTTTTATGTTTCAGAATTCAAGAATATAATTATGAAAAATCTACAAATTTTTCAGCAGCCAAAAATTTTTGTCTCAAAATCACTAAGAGGCCTTGACTTGTTGGAAAGTGACTAAAATATTAGACAAATTTCTTGGCAATATGAATTTAGCTGACTTATTTTATAATATAATGTATATAAATGTTTCCTTCCTCGCACAAAGTCCCTGTGGAATCGATTACCACCAGCGATTTTTCCGGACCGATATGACTTAGGGACCTTCAAGGAAATAGCTTACTCCTTTTTAAAAGGCCGGCAACGCATCTGCAATACCCTTGGTTCCCCTGGTGTTGCAGTTGTTCATGTGCGGCAGTAGTTACTTACCATCAGGTGAGCCGCATGCTCGTTCGCCCCCTCTTCTATAAAAAAATCCTTTTTTTAAATAGCAGAGAAGCATAAAATATTAAATGATCAACTAAGGGAAGCTTTGACCCGAGTCCCGTTTTGAATTGGACAAATTTAGGACATGAGATTATTCATTATAATTATTACAAGGTCAAATGTCTATTATATTGTTTGAATGTCAGTATGGGTAGAAGTCTCACTATCTAGAAAGTTTATTAACTTATATATATATATATTTTATATTAATATTAGATATAGATATAGGTATTAAAAGATAACTTATCTTTTCATAATAGACTTAAGATATTAGCGAAGTTAATAAACGATCAATTTCAATTATATGTAAGAAGATAAATGTTGACTACATAAATATAAAAGCTAATTGGTACGAAGAACAAAACTAAAACAATACCTAGTAAATCTTTTATATCGCAGTTTGAAAGGATGGTGCTCGCAGTTTTAAGAACATAATGGCTATATCCATTAGGTCATTGTTTTAGAAAGATTGAGGCTTTGTTTTATATATATTGTGTTCTCTGAAGAATATTGAACAGTATGCTGAAGCTGAAGTTATATAAGACAAAAATTTTAAGTTATATCAATTTTATGTAAAAAAAGTAAATAAATGATAAATAAGTTTGCATTCAAATACAAAGTAATAAACAAATATTTTCACATTACACAATATAAAACATAGTTAAACATCATATGAAAATTGTATCGCCTGAGTCTAAAATTGTTAGTCAAAAAATAACGGTTAAAAAGAGTTGTGCACATATTATTTTAATAATTATTCACTAGCACACAAAATACTCATACCTACATCATCCCAATTGAAAAATTAAGCTATACTAGTGTTGGCCTAGTGATCGAAATTCGGCCGTAATTAATTAAACTATATTACACTTTCAAACTTATAATACAGGTATCTAATATCCAAAATAAAAAATAAACGCGTTTGCACCTTGACTGTATCATCATATAAATGTTTCAAAAAATTTTCAATTTTTGAAACATTATTGAAAATGAACTTTAGAAATCACACAAAAATCACACATCATTCAGTTAATCTGTAAGTAATTATTTTGGCAACATTTTATAATTCTTTGGCCACAATCTCTACTCTGTGCGGCTGTTTGACTACAGATCATTAAATGTTTGACATCGGCCTTACCTCGGAGTAATTACTAGCATAGGGGGAATCCTAAAATAAAAACAAATTCTTGTAATCGAACTCTTTATGCATATGGCGTTTTACGTGGTAATAAATGAGATAGCTGTGTAGTGGTGCTGTTACCACACCGCTAGCTAAACGCACAAAAGCCTAAATGACGCTATCAAAGTTCTGAAATTAAAGCGCTATATGTAGAACAACTTGGAAATAACACATGGAGTGTTGGCTGCACCCCAGGCGAACACCTTGCCCGGCGAGAGATCTCCCCTTTTCCTTTTAGGGTCAAAGTGATGTCCAACTCCAACCAACATGATGTGAACACGCAACCAAAAACCTTCTGAATACAACAACTTTAAGCCTTCATCATTATCCTCAAGAACTCCTACCATTCACTCAAAAGAATCGTCTTCTGCAGTATTCAGCTCCTGCAAGCTAGTCCAACTTGTCTTTATCTCGACTCACCGCAGATTTATAAGGCAGACTTCTGGCATTTGCTCCGGCCCATCATTTTAATTAGTAGTACGGCATGCATTGCGCACAGGCATATCGTTGGCACCGGTGTCACTTACCCTTACGGCACACAGCATGCTTTCTCCTCCGGAATTAAGGACGAACAGCAATCTTACTGCACTATCGACCTCCGGTCTGAGTAGGTGGGTAATGTGGTGGCGTTGTCGTCGCACCGTCACATGTCGACCGAAGCCTAATGCGCTATCAAAGTTCTGAATTTAACGCGCTATAGATAGAACAGCTCCGAAATAACACGTGGAGTGCTGGCCACTTCTCGGGAAGAGTACCTTGCCCGGCAGGAAATCTCCCCTTTCACTTCCACGGCTAAACTGGTGATCAACCGACGTGATGTAAACACGCAACTAACAACCTTCGGAAAACACCACCAGTCAATCTTCCGATTCGACGCGGAACGCATGTAGCTCACTCTCGCTAATCCTATATTCTCGCCTTAAGACTTTTACTCATTGAATTATATTTAATTGTGCTTTTCTGAACTACATTCTTATTTCTATTTCGCATACTACTATAACCGTATTTTATTTTGCTTCTGCTTGTTTGTGCCATATTAAACGTACTAACTGTTATTGTTGTGAAGTTATTTATATAAACCATGTATCTTGCTAAACCTGTATCACACTCACCTTCTTTCTATTACAAAGTTGTTACCTTTTCTCCATTTCATAGACACCTCTATAGATGTGCCATTAGCGAAACAAAAAACGTTGTCGATAAATTAATTTTGTCAATGACTTAATCCGATTCGTTGTATTTATTGATATCAATGACCGTTAATAGAAGCTTCATTTAACATTCTACAACAAAAACCCAAGCGAATAATGCGGAATGTATGCTTTTCTCGCTCCATCACAACTACCAATAAATCGATTACAAACGTTACGCGTTTTCAGAGGAAAGAGAGGGGAGAGTAGAGAGCTTCTTCCTCAAGTTATTATCTATCATTTTATTAATTAACTACTGTCTATCAAAAGTTCACAGCTGAACATAGGTCTTTTGCCATAGTTCCTTCTCTTAGCAAGTGTGTTGGCAACCGCCATTTTTTTATTATTTTGAGTTGTTATCAGGAAGATACTGTTGCCTATCTCCTCTTACATTTTCCTCTGTCGCATTATACGATACTCACAGGATGGTATGGGATCTTAGAGCTTCTAAGTAATAATATAATATTCTTTGGTAGGAGGTAGTGGCTTCTCTTAAGCCATTGCTACAAGGCATTATCAAGAGCCTGCCTTTACCTCATGATTTCGAATGATTTACATCAAATATTAACAGTGGTAGAGCCACGCGGCAGTTT
Organism: Parnassius mnemosyne; assembly: GCA_963668995.1. Lineage (NCBI taxonomy): Eukaryota > Metazoa > Arthropoda > Insecta > Lepidoptera > Papilionidae > Parnassius > Parnassius mnemosyne. The sequence continues at coordinate 32,705,616 of CAVLGL010000001.1, read as the reverse complement.
TTGCTGTCGCACGGATGGGCCGGCTCGAACCGGGGTGGTACCACGACCTCACAGAAAACCAGCGTGAAGTAGAGGTTTACCTCTGCGTTTCGCTTGGTGAGTGCAGGTGGCCGGAGGCCCTTTTTACTGGAAATGAAGCATTCCATATTAGTCCTCACGGGTGACAATGCATATACATTTTGATGTAATAGATGTAATAGAGGATAGATGTAGATGTCTATGGGCCGCAGCAACCACTTACCATCAGTTGGACTGTATGCTCGTTTGTCACCCTTATCCTATAAAAAAAAATAATCGGCCTAGTCCTATTTGCTTTATATTTTTAGACATATGATAAAGTAATAAAAAATAAATAAATATACGAAAACGAGTATACCGATGTCGATCGTTGCGAATATTGAGAACGAAACCACTATAGAGTATAGATTAAAAACGTGATGTCTTATGAAATAGAGATCCACTAAATCAAGCTTTTTTTCCGAAGCGTATCGCTAGTATCAATATACATATAAATATAAGAACTTAATACTTAATGGTCTGAGGCGTAAGGGGGATTGTTTCGATGCCAAGTATTTAGTTTGCGACTGCTATTAATCTCTAATTAGCTTCCTACGAGTAGCAAGGAGTTATACTGATTGATTATCCAATATAATATCTATACATCTATACTCTATACATATAAATAAAATTGAAGTGTCTGTTTGTAATGTCAAAATTACAGCGTTTTACTAAATTCACATGAAAGTATAAACGGTACATAAAACAAAAATACACTTTTTAAAATTTTTGTCTGTCTGTCTGTCTGTTTGTTCCGGCTAATCTCCGAAACTGCTGGACCGATTTTGACGGGACTTTCACTGGCAGATAGCTGATGTCATAAGGAGTAACTTAGGCTACTTTTATTTTAGAAAAAGAATTGGGAATCTGCGCAAAAAAATAAAAACCCTTACACGCGGGCGAAGTCGCGGGGAACAGCTAGTTATATAATATTATCCAAAGATGAAATTTGAGATATCTCCACTTTCAAGTTCTCTAGCATTGGATGCCCGTCACAAGTCCACTGCTGAGCATAGGCCTCCCCCAAACAATGCCACGAAGCACGGTCCTGAGCCACCTGCATCCATCCACTTTCTGCATGTCTTACCAGGTCGTTATTCCATCTAGATAGGGGCCTCCCCGCACTTCACCTACCGGTATATATATACTTTCTTTTTCTAGGTATTTTCGTCTCACATATCTCAAGAACAAGTAACTAACCTAACCAACCTAACCTATCCTAATGTTGTCGACGTCGGACTGGTTCCAGTGGATGCACGATGCACAAATATGTATATATATATAGGTGGATTCGAATATATATATATATATATATATTATATTATAAATAAGAGCGAAATAAGGTGTTACAATTTTTATGAAACTTTTTATTTTACAGGACGATTAACTTGAAACTCACTTAAAATACTATCTAGATATATATATACTATACTAAATAAATGAACATAATATGTTACATACATATCTGTACGATTTTACAACCAACACGCGGAGGCCAGAGTGGAGAAAAAAATTGGTTTTTTTTTAACTTAAAAACTTGTGCAAATATTCTTAAATAATATATGTTTGCGCCAGTTTTTAAGTTAGAAATAATAAAAAATCTATTTTTATTTATTTATAACATGACACACTTTAAAATGAGGATGCGAAGTCTGTATAAAAATATTATAGTTACCATAGCGTAAGCCGCTGGACGTAGACGTGTGAAATTGGGACAGTAGGTATTTTTTTTATAGGATAAGGGTGACAAACGAGCGTATAGTCCACCTGATGGCAAGTGGTAGCTGTGGCCCATAGACATCTACATCTATCCTCGATTACAACCCGCGAGGATTTAGATGGAATGCCATGTTTCCAGTAAAAGGGTCTTCGGTTCTCTACACTCATCATACGAAACACAGCAGTGCTAAGCTATAATTTTACGCTTGTATTCAGCGAGAGCGTGGTCCTCCAGTCGAACCGACCCATTCGTGCTACAACTATACCAGTAATATAGCTGCAGAATGGCTCTGCCACATACGTTATTACGTAGGCATTCAATAAAAAAGTAAAATTCTACCCCTAAGTAAGTGAAATAGGGAGTAGAATGTAGAGTTTCTTTGAATGCTTTTACGGGGCTATTAACTCGAAACTTGCTGAAGGTACTCAGTAAATGAAATAAATAAGTACGTATTTTATTATTTTTCAAAACAACCCCTAATAGAAAAATTTTATGAAGATACCTGTTTCAGTATTTTTGACAATTCTACACGTATGTCAAAATAAAGTACGAGTAAGGTAAAATTAAGGATGAAAGTTTGCTTTTCTTCTGGCAAGTTTTAAATTTTCTTATTTTAAATTTCAAGCTTTCGATTAGAAACTAAGTAACTCGTATTTAGATAAGTTTCGATACCCCACACAGTCGAAAAATAAAGAATGAAGGCTATTATTAAATTGTAAACTTTTCTGCTTACTTCAAAAAGGAGACGGTAGTCAATTCGACTGTATGTTTTTTTATGTGTGTCACCTCATAACTTTTTACTGGGTGAACCGATTTTGATGATTCTTTTTTATTTGAAAGCTGGTACTTCACACGTGGTCCATCATTGATACAAGAATCAAATGATTTAAGCAATTATAAAAGAAATTGCTTATATATCTTGCCTATATATCTATTGGTTTTTTTCACAAAGAACTGTTCACAACGAATGATTAGGAGGAAGGTGTACATAAGTTATGCAATTAAGTTAAAAAAATATAAAAAGCACAAGATGTGATGGGCAATATTAAAATTCCAAGTAATTAGCTTTGAGTAGATTTTTGAAGTAAAAAGGGATTGACCACGACGTGTACAAATATAGAGGCAAGAAGTTCCACAATCGTACAGCTGTAACAGATTTTGATTTATTGATGAAGGAGGATTAATTTACCGGAGCACGAAGAGAACGTTTGTTATGTCGGTATTATGTATTCAAATAGCCTTAATCTAACTGGAAATCTGCGATCAAGATCATTCCGAAATACAAGAAATTTTCCACATGATAGCTCGAGCTCTCCGTATTATGCGATCTCATAATCAGTGCGCTTCACGACTGCCTGGACGTTACAAGTTGGGCGCAGTTAATAGCGCGCGATAAAGAGCTAGTACAATATATAATTATCAACTTTTCTAGGCAGTTAAACCTCATTTCTGCCTAGAAGTCCGTGAAGGCATCCTCTCTCCTATTTGCGACATCAAGCATAAAGCGCATTAATTATTCTTGTGAAGCTATGAGGTACCTATTTCTTTTTATCAATTGAGAGATTCGGGGCACCAATAACTTTTTTGTTTGAAGTCGCTAATAGTACATCGGGCACTTACCTTCAGGTAGAATGTTATTGCGTTTGTCAATTTTATGTTTTTTTAAAGGATATGGTGACAAATGAGCACACAGTTCACTTGATGGTAAGTAGTTGCTGTGACCCATAGACATCTACATCTATCCCCATTAAAGAATCAAAATGAAGATGCGTTGTCACCCGTGAGGACTAAGATGGAATGCCTCTTTTCCAGTAAAAAGGGTCTCCGGTTCTCTACACTCACCATACGAAACACAGCAATGTTAAGCTGCTATTTTTCGCTGGTATTCTGTGACACCGTGGTCCTTCCCCGGTCGAGCCGACCCATTCGTGCTACAACTTTACTTACTTTGTAAAAAATGAATAAAATAAATATATTAGTATATAAATGTATAAAATAATTCAGTCAAAAATAATATGAAGTTCTTGGTAATAATAGATAGCCCACATGATACTCGTACAACCTTTCTAGTGTAACGAAGCCTCACACCGACGCGACCATTACCTACTAAGTAATTTAGACACGCTTCGCTAGCATGCAACATATCGATATACGATGCATAGTTTGAGTGACTGATTATTTGAATCAATAGTGAGCTCAACATAAAATTGGAACTAAGTAGATAGAAATAATAGTAGGTAAAAATAAGAAAGGTCGTTATATACCGTCTAGTTATCATGGAATAAGAACTCAATGAAACATTATTTGACAGCAAAATAATAATTATTGTAGTCTATAAATTAGCCAATATTAATAAAACAAAGAAAATACAATCGGTACAACCATGTGTTTTATTATTTTCTTTATGTACTATGTCACAAATAACAAATAAAAAAATATGTCATAAACGGGTTGTCTACAATTCAATCCTCAAATAATAATTTCGTTGTTTTACAGGATACTGCATTCTTGGACCTCAGCTGTTTATTATATATATAATAAACAGAAAAATAAAACTAAACTCAATCGAAGGAAGTCGTATGACCTTTAAATAATAGGTGTGATCGAGCCAAAAATCAGTTGGGTTTTCTATCAAGAAATTTGCAGTAGCAGCGCGGAGTCAAGATTTTAGTGGGTTTTCATCCTCGTTGCTCAGAAAGCACACAAAGTCGTTGGTTCTGTATCTCTATATTTTCCATCGGATTATTAACCTATCGGACTACGGGACCGTACCTGTGCGTACTAGAAGGTGCACCTGTACTAGCGCACACACTCCTGATCCGTAATCCTGTCCTACGTCATTAGAGTATATAAAGTATACTGTAGATACACAGCTGTTTATTATATATTCTTAAACAACAGTCGTGTAATAATAAATATTCAGTGCATTTTGTATGCCAATAACATTTTCGTAATGGTTAGTTACAAAATAAAATAGGTATAATAAATAGATAAAAATTTAAATCCGAGCTTGTTGAAAAACTCAATTCATGTCTTTTTATAATATCAGAGAAACTAGACTAATTTTGAAAATCTTAAATCGTGGTATTAAAATTTTAGAAATAGAATCCAATAACTTTTAAGCATGTTCAACGTTCACAATCAACACTGTAACTGGAAATCACAAATGAATAAAATCCGAGTCAAATTATATAGGTCCCACCACAAAACTGCTACATACTATTGATAGTCTCGGGTTTAAAGAAGAATCTTTGTCACGAAAGATGTCCCACCATGTTAGACTAAAAGTGTGTATCTAGTCCAAACAATATATAAGATCAAATTGTGGATGTAATCCCTTCCAACTTTGTAGAACTTTAGGAAACTAAAATTTTAACAATATGCTCCTTATGTACTTAACAAATAGGCATGTTTGTAATAAAAATAATTTATTTGAAAAATACAGTACTGACATTAAAGGCAAAAGAAAAAATATTGTGAAGAGATAAAATAACATTAAAATATCCCAAATGTAACATTAATTTACATCGTAAAAATTTTCATCTTATGTACGAGTATGTGAAAATATACCTTAATATTCCTGGAGGTTTGAGAGAAATCAAATCAAAATCTCGTTAAACGTTATTTTAAAAGGCTTTTACAAAAAATGTTTCTATAGCTTTTTCATTTTCAAGAATAGTGATTTACTGAATATGTTATTTTTATCTCGTAGTCCTATCGTTGAATTAACACTTCATGATGTATCCGACGATATCACGAAATGATGACCTTCAGAAACTTAGGTTTTATCCTAAGTAATTGCAGCGTAATTCTTAGTACAAAAGTGATTGAAGTTAATACAATGCACTTGTTCGTAGCCGGCTGAAAACGAATGCAATTATTTTAAATCTCCATAAAGATAAATATATCAACATGGCGAAATAATTTGAAAATAAATTCACGCGGATTCTTTTTTTAAAGGAGTACGGCGTCCACCTGCTGATTAATGTACCCGAGCTTGTTCGTGATCAGCATGGTTACAGGCAATTGGGTGTGATGCGTGACGTCGCGCTCTGCAAGTACGTGTAGCGCGTGCTATGTGGCCAGCTGCATCACCCCGAGGTACTGGAGGCGTTGCAGCAATTTGTGCCTGTTATGGCGGTGGTTAGGCGTCGCCCATATCCCACATTTAATTTTGAACATTGCTTGAGAAAGAGGTTCCACTGTTTGTCACCATGTTTATCAGGACGGTATTTTGGTACACCTCGGCACTGGTTTTTACACCTTTTTCACAGAAAAACATATGAGACTCCAAGTCACACCATGAATGACGAAGGATAATATCCCCGTTGAACCCTCGGAATACGCGTGCTGGCTTTTTCACTGCTGTGGGCATATACCTTATCATTTTGTTTATTATAACTTTCTTCGATGTTTAATTTTTTTCAAACACTCGTTCAAAAATGTACGGTCTTCTTACGATAAGCTCGTAGTCATAGGTCTTCATTGATCACTCTTTTGACCGTGGTTCTGCTTAGGCCCATCTGAAGAGTTAAGATTTTTTATTTACGAACAGGATTTCGTTGGATTCGCGCCTTCACTACTTTGATAATCGCGGGTGTCCTTACTGTACGTGGTCGGCTGATCCTCGTACGATCTTCGAAGCTTGAATCTTCAACGAACCGTTTGATAGTGCGATAAACAAATCGTGGTGTTATTTTAAATTTTTGTAGAATATTGAAAATCTCTTTTGGCGCGTAACCACAGCGTTGCAACGCGATAACCGCTACTCTATCTTCTTTCTTCGGCCACTCCATTTTTGAAAATGAATAAAAATGAATGTCTTTTTTATTTTTGGCAAGCGCAAACGTTATATTTTTGAAATTGGTGAAGTTCATCTAGCCAGTATTCAAAAATTTTAAATAATAAGGTTTTGACAGAACTTGTGACCCGACTAAGTATATATATCAGCTTTTTGTTTTGTTTTTGTGTTTTTGTAAAGCCGTTGAATCACATGAGACGGACATCACCCCATTCGGAGATTGCCTGCATTGAGAGATTCGCACGCTTAACTATAGCAGGTCTTTCGGACTGGATTTCATTTCAACTAGTCTCAACTAACACTCAGCTGATAAGTCTCCATATCTGTTCTATCATCTGCGTACCCATTAACAGCGGGCATAAGCAGGTCATTGATATGCAGCAGAGCATAGTTGCGGAGAGAACGGACCCTGCAAAACTTCAGCATTAGTTGTCATAGGCTCGGAACAGCATCCTTCTACAACGACTCAGAGAGGCCGTTCACTCGAAAAAGTTCTCCATTCAGCTGATCAGACCGGGGCTATATAGTGATAAGCCGTATGTTGAAATCTTGTTTAAAAGGCTAGCGTGCCAGACCCTTTCAAAGGTTTTCGAGACATCAAGGGAAACAGCAATGTTTTTCGTATTCTACTCTTAAGATTTTGGCGGAACCTATACAGTCTGTCGCTGAGCAGGTCGTTCTGCTCTAAGTATGTTATAACTAACTTATGGTAATACTATTTGCAAATTGATAACATCTAAGTTCCGTAACAATATACACATGAATTCTTAAATCTAATTAACATCAACGTGCAACTCATATTGTTTATATATATTGTATGTATTTTTACTTAAACCGATTACTCATTTGTGAAAACTTTTAATAGGCTTACTTTGTGACTTACATGTGTACCATATCATGTTAATTAATAGCTGTTAGTTTTCCTGTTATTAATAAATAAAACAAAATAAGGTGGACAATCAATATACAATGCCTAGTAAATAATAACAGGAGCGTGAACGACCTAGAATGACCGCGATCTGTCAACTGTCACTTGAAAAGTACGGCTTGCAAAGAAAATTAATTTGCGTTTTAATTTTGCTTTATTTAACTGAGTCTTAGTATTACCAAATCTATTAAACTGATAATTATTTTATAAATTTATTTTAAATATTGATACTAGTCGGTTGAATATTTTAAATACTTACATAATTGCATGTTCTATTTTTAGGTTCTATATTTATAAGGGAAAGCAGCAGTGATTATAATAATTACAATTGACTTTTAGTCGTACATATTTTATATTTAATATTAAAAAATATTTGTAAGTTACTAAACTAATTTATAAGGTAAATCTGAAGGTCACAATTTGAAATATAATCAATTTTTGCTTCAACATTTTTAGATAAATTTAATTTTTAAATATTTGTTTCCAAATAATTTTATCGCATAGTTTTTTTTTTTTTGAGTCAAACCTATTATTTTAATTACTAAAACATTATATAATAATTGATAGTATTTTATAATAATTTTATATTTATTTTTAAGGCATCGTTTTGGTATTGTTACGAGTAGATTTAATTTAATTCGGTGACAAATCTATAGTATTGCGTACAAATCATATAATCATAATTAGGGAATTCAAATGTCCTTATTATGTGATCGTTACATTTGTACCCAATTAAAATTCTCAAATATGGAATACTGTGATTATAATAATGTAATGAACTTTTTGCCATTTTTATTTTACGGTATTGTCCTCTTAAAAATTTTATACTGTTAATTTAATTTTAATTAATTTTATATTTTAATGTATTGTTTGCCAGTTTGGTGAATCAAAAAGGAACCTTACCTACTCAAATCAGTTTATTATATATTTTATGCAAATAAATCGTTATCATTATCACAATATTTTTAAGCCTAGCCAACTGAATGAGCTATTTTTTTTAAATTAAGATGACTATACTTCCATATCAAATAAATATCACACTAACCATATGACATTTGATTTATTTTAATTAGTATTATTGTTGGTAATACGAGTATAAAAATGTTATATTCTATTTTATAAATTAAGGAAATAATTTCAATAATTTATATAATTATTATTTTATTAAATAAAGGAAATTATTTCATTAAATTATTTTATAAAAAAAAATCAATTAAATAATATTGTAATATGCTACCTTAATCAATAACTATTGTCTTCGTTAATTATAATTTACAGGTGCATATGAGTGACTTACCTTCACTTGATCTTGTTCACCGGCGTATTCTATACTTTGAAAAATGGTCCACGTATAGCGTCGCCGAACTTCCATTCGAGCAAGGTAACGCCGATACCATTGTTGAATCAATATGGCGGCCTTCATAGCTATAAGATAAAATAGTTAAAATTAATATGTCAAAAAAAACAAAAAGTTATTTTATATAAAAATAAGGGAGAAGAAAAAAGCATACCGTCCAACTGATGGTTCATACATTTTGTGACCCGTAGATGCCTACATCTATCCCCAAATAAATAATTGAAATTCATGCACATGTTCACTCATAACAGCAAAGATAACTGCTACTGCCTACAATGGCTGGTTTACAAGCTAATGTAAGATAATATTAGAAGAATATAAGATAATTTTAAGCTAAGATAATCCATAGGCAACTGCAACCGGCGTCAGACAAAAAAAAATTAAACCAATTTTTACTTTACGTTGTCACCTCTAAGAACTGAGATAGAACACCTCGCAGCGTAAAACTATATTGCTTCTTTTAACCCTCAATTTGGGTCACTGGATTATATGCACTGTTTAAAAAATAGGCAAGAGAGTGGTGGTACAAAGAGACGGACCCATACCACGTAGTAAAATGTAAACATTTTTTGTTTTCTGTATTTATTTAATAATACCATTTTTACATTAGTGAGTATTCACTTTTATCGTTTTATAGTAGCGTCAAAGGAACAAAAATATTAAATTATTACGAATCTAAAGTGTAATATTTCACAATTACTTTACCATCGCACCTAGACGTTTTAATTACACGAAAGTGGATTCTAATGGATGTTAATTAAATACATGTTCATATAAAGTGCAAAGTGATATTCCCTTTTTTGCAATTAGTTAATTCACTAATAGAATATATTTCATAGTTCATTAGAAAATATTTCATTTGCATATCGTTGTAGTCATATTTATAAATTCTACCAGTTTAAAAAAACCTGTAATAAAATATTAAAATGTCAAAGTTCAATGTCTCAGTGAAATTCCACTTTCCCTTCACTCTATTTTTATTACACACGGGAACTTGAATTTTACTATTGCAAAATAGATGAGGTCGCTACACTTTTTGTACTTTAACACTGACACTAACTTTATCCATTTAGCACGCCGGTACTCGTTTACTAGTTTTCTTAGAGCTCTCCTTCGGGAAACATATTCACGTTTTCAAATTGAACTGGACATTTATATAGTAGCTATTATGTGTATAGATACTAAACGTATCTTAGTGTACATAGTGTTGTACATAGGCTTGCTCAAATCCTCTATGTCTGTCTCTGATACACACAATATACGTGGCCTGCATATCTCATGGCATAATGAGTCAGGTGTAATCTCTATTATAAATTGATTCACCGGTAACTTTTTAATTTGGAAATAGTTCTGGTGCCTAATAACGATTCATTAATCATTTTATCATTTTATGTCATACGGATATCGATTGTTTAATTTTTAAATAGACCAGTTTATTTAAGGAGCATAGTAGCTTGTTTTAGTAGGTGTATGTAGTAGGTAATGCATCTAAGACTGTAAATCGAACTCTGTTATATGGTTGTCATATAATTACTTAATTTTAAGACTGTATACGGGAATGCTAGCTTTTAATTCATAGATTTACTCGTCTCTTTTTCGTTCTCATAAATTTAATTTCTCGCTAAAAGTATTCAGATCTCAATGATAAATTAACCATGGTGATTTCGGGTTAAAAGATATAATATTAAAAAGGTAAAGTAAGATCCATAAGTCGCTGGATCGTATTCGCCCCGAAGGACCGATAAAATGTGGGGTTTATTTCCCACGCTTGATGATAGATGAAAGGAGATAGAATATAGGAGATAGATAAGAAGTCGCTATGATATGACTGTGACGGATTTTTCTACCACCAAGGCGGTATCACTTAGTAATGAGGTGAAATATTTGATAGATGTCATAGTGGGGGATATAAAATTACAAAAGTGTAGAAATTAATGTTTCTATGAAAAATAGTTATATTTTATATTAATTAGATTAGAAATGAAAAATTAAACTACGGAATATTCTTAAATAAGGAAGAATTATTTTTTTGAAAAAGGGTAAAAAAAATTACGAATACCTACAGCCATTGAGTTATATGTACTACGTACTAGAGAAGCCATTCCAAACAAAAATTGTGTCCTACTCTATGTCTTCGCACATGCGCGGGAGTAGTAGTCGCGCATACGCGAAGTCTTTAATTTGATATAAAATAAGATATTAATATAAAATAAATATAAGAATTTAATATAAAATATCTTAATTTAATCTAAACAAACATATTTCTAAATAAAATGTAATATTAATTATTTTATGGAATTCACAAATCTTCAATTTACGCAATATTTAGTTTGTATGGATTGCACTACAGTTCAGTTGAACCTAGTCAATGTTCGGAATGGCTTCTCTAGTACGTAGTACATATAACTCAATGCCTACAGCACTAAGCCTTTGTTTTGTGTACTCGTATATACATACGTACACTAGAAATCGAAAAACTTTTATTTAAAACGCAAATTTTCTTAGGCCTCGTTAATATGATATTATCATTTAATAAAGTTAACAACCTCTTGATATGAATGCCTGTAATACACTGACTAATAAGTATTGCGCATGAAAGTAAAAGTGCTACGTTACCAAAATTAAATAGGTACATACATATAGTTAACAGTGAAATATGTACGTTTTATCGGTACAATACGATTAGTCTGATCAAGTTACGTCAAGATGATCAAATGTGGACCCGACCTAGCGTTCACTGAAATTATTTTTCCATTTATTTTGGCAACAAGCTTATTTATGTTATGGTCTATTTTCGCAGCTTTCGCATTTAAAAAGACAGCGACTGATATTTCGTTAGTATATGTTTTATATGCACATATATTATACAATTGCACAGATTATATAATATAGGTACTTAAATTATTTCTATTCTATTTTTATGTAATATGTAATTCAATACTTACTATTTTTTATAGGATAAGGGTTACAAACGAGCGCACGGTTCACGTAATGGTAAATGGATGCTGTGGCCCATAGACATCTACATCTATCCTCAATTATGAATCAAAATGCAGATGCGTTGTCACCCGTGAGGACTAAGATGGAATGCGTCTTTTCCAGTAAAAAGGGTCTCCGGTTCTCTACACTCACCATACGAAACACAGCAGCGTTAAGCTGCTATTTTACGCTGGTATTCTGTGAGAGCGTGGTCCCTCCCCGGTCGAGCCCACCCATTCGTGCTTCAACTATACTACTAATATAGCTGCAGCATGGCTCCTCTACAACGCACAGTTATTATTATTATTGTATTACTAATAATGTATTGAGTAAATCTAATTTTAGTAGATATTAATAATTTTGTCCCTATCTACTTATGGCTCGTGACAAATGGCGGCATCTCATTTACTGTATACGTATACTCAGACCGATGACAGTAGACAGTAGTCTCAAAGGCGCGAGATCTAATACGAGGTACTGCGATCGTTAATACGCCTGCCAATAATAATAATTAAGGCAAATCCTCCTTGCAACAGAGGATGCTAATTTTCAGAGGCGGACTTTTGCGGACTGATGAACAAGATTAAGTAGTAAACAAAATAAAAACCGTAACAATATAAATAAATACTTCGGCGCAATACTAAGGCTTAGGGAAGTGACGTCTCCATCTCCTGCTTACATAACAGTTAAGAGACAAAACTCCTTGCCATGCCTGGGCAAAATTGAGGGTGCAAACGGGCCATGTGTCTATGGCCGCACCATATAAAACGGTGCCGGGTATGGGCGTCTCCCGTTAAATGACGCCCATCATATGGATGATGGAAAAAGAGGGACACGGGCCGTTCCCTGGAGGTCATCAGGGCGTGACTGGTGCTGGCGCTGGACGCGACCGCATACGAGCCACCAACCAAGTGCGAGGTGCTGCACGGGCAACCAACATCACCTCACATCCATCAACCCCACCGAAGTAGACTGACTTAGGTACATCATGTGCTTGAAAATATTTGGTGACGCCGAACTCGAACGGCTAAAGACGTGAGGCTGTTCCCTCATCGGATGAAAACATTACGACTAGAGATGAGGCTTTAAGAGTTTGGTGGGAGGTCCCCGATTATAACAATATCACACGCATTAAAAGGTAATGCACTGTTTTCGACAAAATAAAAAGCATCGTATTGGTTTGAAAGTCAATGAAACGAAAAAGCGACACTAAAAAAAGACAAATATATCGGCCTACGAGAGAATGAGATAGAATCTATACTTAATATATAGATTCTATCTTATAAAGAGATGCAGATGAAATGCAATAACCAAAATATACATAACTGCAACTGTCCTGAAATAGAGAAAGTCAACAGCACCAGATACCTAGGAATAATACTCGACCAACGATTATCTTGGCATCCTCACATGGATTTCATTAATAACAGAATCAGAAAGTTAATATGGATTTTTAAATCTTTAAGATATATTACTACTAAGAAGCTTATCAATCAAATATATGTTACATTGGTACACTAGGTCCTGGGATATTGTATCCATATATGGGTTGGAGCTTCAAAGACAAAATTTCTTGAAGTTGAGAGAGCGCAACGTTGCCTACTAAAGGTTATGTATTCTAAGCCGTACAGATTTGCCACAGCTGAACTCTATCGATATAGTGAATTATTATCAGTGAGAAATTTATATATATTACAAACTGTTCTAAAACTCCATAGGTCTTTACCATTTCATTCTAATAAACTAAATAAAAGAAGAAACAGGTATGTTGTAAAACATCAGAAAACTAAAACTAAATCAGCCAAACGACATTATAAAATACAATCAGCTCACCTATATAATAAAATTAATAAAAGCATTGAAATATACCCTTTAAAATTAAGAGATTGTAAAAATAAACTAATTGATTGGTTGCTGCCACTAAATTATACTGACACAGGAGATCTTCTCTCAGTATGAATTGGTGGTTGTATGATTTGTAGTTTATAGCCATTCGTCTATGCGATAGTTGTAATTATATAAATTATAAGCAAAAATACTGTTTATATTATCGAAAGTTAAAATATTTATGTTTGTTTTAAGCTATGATTTTTTTTGAAGAGAAGTTTTAGTTTGTTTAAACACGCTAATCTCTGGAACTACCAGGCCGATTTAAAAAATAATTTTTGTATATTATAGTCTGATTTACGAGGAATAGAATCGAATAGGGTATCTGCTATCTGAGAGGTGTAGCTTAATGCAAATAGCCTTAAATATTAATTAATTATTGTTAAGCAAGTCTAATGAAAAACCGCTCCCGAACTGCTTTATTCGCGTGCGCTAGCGTAATGGTTAGTGATACGTAATTACTATGTTCTACAATAATATAAATCTTTCCTTCATCTAAAAAAAAAATTCCGGGATACCATAGGTTAAACATTCTTATACATAGGCCACAATAAGGTAATTTGTAACCAGAAAGTATTGAAAATTAAAAAGTGATTTATGAGCACTATTATTAGGCATGGCATATTAATCCTTACGAACAAAAGCTACTTCATCATCAAGACAATTTTATGAAGATAATCTTTGCTATTTATAGCATGTTATTTGAAGTTTAAGAGATAATGAAAAATTAAAATAATTCAACACGGCTCGGCGCGCGAACGACGCCTAGCAAGTTCAGTCAATTAATTTTTGTTCTTTATAATGATTTTACCTATAGAGTGACGTAGACGTCGCTACCACAAAACAATTTTAGACGAAAGAAATTATTATTTTGATTTAATAGACTAATATTGAATGCTCTACATGTATAAAAATAAGGATTGTAACATTTATTTGCTATAAAATTAAAGTTGTATTTATATTTTATGTTTGTAGTTCAAAATTATCAAATTAAATAAATTATTTGCTGTGATTTTTTTTCGTTTTATATTTAATTTCATTAGAAGGTTTCACTTCTACCGCGTGTGAACCGCACATATGGTTTTTCTTCACCGCCCAGATATACATGACACCCAAAAATTCTTACAGGACACGCCTGTTCCTCGCTCCCCATCCTACCTCCAGCCAGAGTTATCATTTTGAGGTGAGGTCTATGGGATTTCCTTTTTAATTTTTCTCAATAATGATGTATTACCTTTTCACGGGAGTGGTGTCGGGGTATTAGGGACACTCCCCTCTCCTCTCTCCCCCACTTTCCTTACCCCTCCTACCAAAATATTCTATATTTTTACCCCAAGCTTCCCACAGCTGAACGTACTTACAAGACAAAGTAACGCCATCCCAGCCTGAAGAACAAGAATTGGGGATCGTACCGCAAAAGGCTAGGGCCCTCATCGACAGAATGAAATGCTGCAGGGCAGGCAATAACAGGCCACCGTCAGGATAGCATTTACTGGGACAAATGTCAGTTTGTCCCAGCCGGATATAACATAAAACTGACGGAGCGCATAAACGACCAGAAGCAGAACGTCGCTGCTTGGGGGAACTGGATTCGGCGACAAAGCGAGAGGTCGACAAAGTTTAAACAAAATCGTCTCTTCCAGAGTGATCAAAAGAATCTTTTTAAATCGTTGGAGTGACCAATGGTACGTGAAACGGGCTCAGCACCGAATCAGGCCGACACTGTCGCATTCTGGCGTGTCATGTTGTCAGAGTTCGTAAACCACAGCGAGGGACTTTGGATGGAAGTTGTGGCCAGTCAGTGTGCGAGTATTATGCATATGGATCACGACATCATAACGCCGGACGACGTAACTGAGGTGGTACAGCGGGCACCGAACTAAAAAAGTCTGAGAATCGATGGGCTACATCACTACTGGCTGAAGAGGTTCGTTGTGTGTCACGCTATGCTCGCCCGACAGTTTCAAGAAGCTGCCAACCAAAAGTTACTCCCGAGCCTCTTCACTACAGGGATGACTCATTTGATTCCTAAAGACCCGAGCAAACACCGCCCGATCACGTTTTTACCCACCATTTATAACACACTAACACGCGCGAATCGTCGTCTAGAGTCAAATCAATCAATCAATGTGTGTAAAGCTCAGAATGAATATCGGAGCGGTGGTCGTGGAACCAAGGGACCACTCATCATTGACGTGTTTATTAGCAAGGTGGTTAAAGGCTACCGTCGGAATTTCTCAGCCACCTGGATAGACTACAGAAAGTCATTCGACTCGGTTCCTCATACATGGCTAAAGAGGTTCCTCAAGCTGTACAGCTGAGACTTCCTTGAATAGTGTATAGCAGTAGAGTACGATTCTTTGTCATTTAGGCGAGCGGATGACGGCTGCGGAGTACTACGGCTACGGATAAGAAGGGGTATCTTCCAAGACGATTGTTTGAGTCCAATCTGGTTCTGCGTCTCTCTGGACCCTTTCAGTACCTTATTTTTTTTAAAATTCTTTTGGTCCTGCTGTTTTTATTTTACAGCATTCTTTATCTCTTATTAAGTTTAATCTTTTTCTGTGATGCAATTTTTTTTTCTTTTTGTATTCCGTTATATTAGATTTACATTTTTATATGGTTTACATTTATATATTTTAATGCTTATGTATATGCCCTAGTATTTCTCTACTTATTGCTACATGACTACTTATAAATTTAATGATGACCATACTACTACACTATTTACTGTGACTAACTTCTTAAGCGTATTTATTCTAATATTTATTATGCCTTAATTTACCCTAGGTTAAATTTTACTTATCTACTATGACTAACTTCTTAAGCGTACTTATTCTAAAATTTATTATGCCTTATTTTCTTTAACAATGTTTTAAGAAATTGCTATATGACTACTTATAAGTTTAATGATGAAAATACTACTTCTACACTATTTACCTAAGGTTAAATGTTACTTATCTACTGTGACTAACTTCTTAAACGTACTTATTCTAATATTTATTATATCTTATTTTCTTTAACAATTTTTCCTACACTACTTATTGCTAATTTACGAAAGTGAGGTCGGCTGTAATTTTTGTTAATAGCTTTGTTTAGAGTTTCTTCTTGTAGCACAAAGCCCATACGCAGTTCACATTCCAGTCTTGCTAATTGAAATTTAGGACAGTCTATAATAATATGTTCGATTGTTTGTGAAGTCTGGTTATCACAACTGCAGTAGGGTCTTTCCGCCAGTTAGAATCTAAATAGATAGGCTTTAAAACCTCCATGACCTGTCAATATTTGTGATATTAAGTTATTGAAATTAATTTTTCCAATTGTTTTATAAGCTTCTGTTACATCCGGAAAGAATATTCTTGTCACAGCTCCTATTTCGGCCTTCTTATATCGTTCTTGCCATGTATTTATTGTGTTGTCCCTGAATTGGCGCTTTGCGTAGGACAGCGGGAAGCAATCATAGACTGGTGCTTGTTTGGACGTTTCTGCTGCTGACTTAGCCAATTCATCTGCTCTTTCATTTACCGAGATGCCACAATGGGCCTTAATCCAATACAGTTTTACATCGCCCTGATTGTTTCGAATTTCATTAATTTTGGTCAATATTTCAGCTGCTAAGGGATGGACTGTGCTTGGATTAGAAAGGCATTCTAGAGCCGATCGAGAGTCACTTAGTATGTTCGCTTTATTAAATTCACTTTTGCTTCTTATAAAAGTTAGTGCTTTGAGGATGGCAGCAAGTTCTGCCTGATAAACACTGCAGTAATTGCTTAATTTTAGATTTGTTTGTAGACCTCTTTTCCGTCCTTCCAACAGCTTACTGCAGCTCCAACCATTCCCGAAATCTTGCTACCGTCTGTATATATTGTAGGCCAGTTGTTTTGTATCATGTTTACATATTCTTGGGTGCATATTAGGTCATATGATTCTCGGGCGCGTTCTGCCGGGTGTGGAAGTGTTATGGGTTTTGCTATCATTCTGCCAGGTAGATGGATTAGTGGTTTACCTCTTTTTATAAGATATAGCTCTTTTTGTTCTTGTGCTCTTAAATCTAGAGTTATAATTCTCGCTAAGGCTGCGCTGGAGATCAATGAGGATGTACGATGCGCTATGCTGATCATGATGTTAAACATTCTAGTTATTTTGTCAAGTTTTTTGCGTATCAATTTCAATTTTATTATTACTTAGGTCCATTGCTACTCCGATTAGTCTCAACAGAGGAATTTTGGTGGGAAGTTTCTGTACAGTCAGTTTGTTTGTGGTATTTTTCAGTTTCTCATGTAGAATCTTTCTGTCGACTTCTGTTTCGCAACTTATAACCACTTTCTGATTTTTTGCTTTCTTTATATTGCTTATTCCTATACTTAAATCAATTATATTAATGTCATTCTTTACCTGTTTTATTATATCATCACTGGTATTTCTAGGATCAGCTGATTCTACCACAATACTTTATTGGATTTCAGCATTTCAGCTTTGGAAAGGAGAGACTAAAGCTACCCACCTTTTCTGTATGGATGATCTCAAGTTAATCGCGGGTCAGTGCTGAAATATACCCAAACCTGGGTATGTCACAGAATATCAGTGAGATACAAGATGGGTAGGTAGGTAGTAAGATGGGTAGTAATTATTAATATATATTAAATGTATATATATATATAATTTTAATAAAAAAAATATTGATACATTCTTTTTCACTACCTACCCTCAAAACAAGACTTAGTCCTTACGATATATATAATGTTTGTATAATGTTATCTACTTCTGGTTCTTGGTTCACTAGCTTATCGAATAATTAAGTACTAACTAATTACTTAAGTAGTTACTGACATTTATTGGATTTGTAAGATAATTTAATAAAAATAAATAATTGACATTTAAATAATAACGACTGACGACGTCCGCTTGTCAGCTTCCGGCGAACCTAACATTAATGTTATATAATTTAAAATTTAAAATTTTGTACAGCCGACTTCAATATAAATTATTAAGAATAACTCAAAAACTATTGAAAAAAGAATCATCGATATCGGTTCACCCAGTAAAAACTTATGAGGTAACACACATTAAAAAAAAAACAGAAAAAGGCAGAAAATGTGCACAAACAATTATTATCAGTTGTTTCTCGTTGAAATATTGATTAACGATTATTTCATCATTTATCATGCAGTGTTTATAATATTTAGAATAATACAGTAGATTGAACTTTATTATTCCAAATAGTATAAAAACTTTAATGTTAGAAATCATTAGAATTGTATGTAAGGCTACTGTGATGAATAGATCAGTTAGTTGTTTTGTAACTGCCACCAAATTAACAAAGGGGTAACTCTGCTAGTTTGTAAATTCAGAACTATAAGACTGAAAGGCTCTTCAACTAAGTAACCTATTTTATTGGACCGAAAGACTTAAGCTAAGTAATCTGTTTATTTTGCTACTATATTATTCTATTTCTTTTATTTGTTAATGCCATATTGTGGTCTGTGTATTTAATAATTATGTATTATTGGTTTTCATACTTTGATGTTATCATGTAATTATGAACTTCAAGTTACACCAGTGTGTGATGGTGACGGAGACATAATACGGTTCATCATCATTCATCATCATTACAGCCCTTCACAAGTCCACTGCTGAACATAGGCCTCCCCCAAAGAATGCCACAAAACACGGTAAAAGTATATGAATGTTGTTTAGTAGTTTTAATTAAAACTTCTTGGTTCGGAGAGTACTTTAAAGTTATCTTAAAGTTATTTAAAAAAACAGCAACTGTAATAATAAAACTTTTCTTAATTTATTAAAGATGCATGTAAGTAAATTATGTATATCATTTTAATTTAATTTTTAATTTTATGTGACTATTTTTACTGTGAATGAAAAAATATGGTTATTAATACCTACAAATATGTTAAAAAAACTTGGCCTAATGATAAATACCCATACAGAAAAGATATGCACAGAAAGCAGCTAGTATTTTCAGTATCTGTGTTACATCTCTATATAGAATCCTCAAGGACTATAAAGAACACGGCGAAATTTCTTCTCCTGTCACCACCAAACCTAGATCAACGTTTAGTGACAAAATTGATGATTTTAATAAATCTGCCATACGCAAAAGAAACACATGCTTTCAGATATTAATGAAGACGATACTCTACCAAATTTCAAAATGACTACCTAGCCTTCTTGCGCAGATTGCGTTGCTCCATCTAGCCAGGGGACATCGGAGTACTTAGGTAAACGTAGTGTGACGTTTACCTAAACGCGGTCTCTACTCTTTGACACGCCTAGTTCAACGGTTATCGCTTCTGCGACAAATGTGACCAGCCCATTGCCACGTTAGTCTGCAAATACGGAAGGATACGTCGGTGACCTTGATTATCCGGCGGATTTCTTTGTTGCGAATTTTATCCAACAAAGAAACTCCAAACTCAGTTCTTTCCATCGCCCGCTGCGTAAATTGAGTTTGTGGAGTAGTCGCACGGTTAGTGTCCACGTTTTGACACCATATGTGAGTACAGGCAAGGCGCACTGGTCGAAGACTTTCGTTTTAAAGCTTTGCGGTATGGGTGAGAGAAGGCTTGATGAAGCTTCCCAAACGATGCCCAGCCCAACTAAATCTGCTTATAGACTTCTTGCTAGAAGTTGTTTCTATCTAACTGCCCCATCTGGCCGTGGTAGATAGACTATTAAAATGTTTAAGAATTTCACCATCAACGATAATTGAATCTGGTACTACGTGACTGATAAACATGACTTTCGTCTTATTTAAATTCATACGCAGTCCGATACGTTGGGAGGATTCGTTTAAGCTGCCCAACATGTCTTGTAGTCCTCTCAGATTTCACATCGTCATCGACAAAGCGTAAGTGCAAAATGTGTTTGCCGTTTATATTGACGCCGCATCCACTCCAGTTTAGCCTCTAAAACATCTTCCAATACATCTATGTATCGTACCAGTTAATTCGGCAATGCTGCCAGGAATTTATAACAACCCAAGTTTCGATGGAGTCAAAGGCTTTCTCATAGTCAACTAGGGCCAGCCTTATTAAACATACCTTGAAAGAATGCCGATGATATCGCTGGCCTGGCTGATTTCGGATGGTATAGGTAGTTAAGTAATCAAATTAATCAATTGATTACCGCTAGATATGCAGGTGCATTTCATATTTAGTACTAGCTGTTCCCCGCGACTTCGCCCGTATGAAATTTATTACGATTGGATTTCATTTTTTTGCGTGGAACCCTAATTCTTTTTTTGAAATTAAAATAGCCCTTGTTACTCCTTATAAAATCAGCTATCTGTTAGTGATAGCCCTGTCAAAATCAGTCCAGCCGTTTCGGAGATTAGCTGGAACAAACAGACAGACAGACAGACAAAAAATTGTTTTTTTGTTATAAGTTTTTTTTTCCTTTTATATTTTCATATGCATTTGGTAAAAAGCTGTTATTTTGACATTACAAACAGACACTTCAATTTTATTTATTTGTATAGATAAGTTATATAAAATGGAAGCAGTAGATGCTTAATTCAATTCAAGTTACTTGTTCGACCGCAACCGGTCCGCGCCAATAAAGCTAATAATATATAATATATAATTGTTAGGACTCTTTTTATGCCAGGAGTTCGTTTGGGTAGGTAACATCCTCTTGCCTATTTTTGCCGCTAAATATCAGTGCTAGCACTATATATTTACAGGCATTGAGGCATTTCATCTTAGTCTTTAGACGTGACAACGTATCTGTAACCTTCTTTATCAAGTTGGCCGCAGGTGTTCATGTAATGCAGTAGTCACTTAACATCAGGTGGACTGTAGGTTCGTTTGTAAACTTCAGTTTTATAAAAAGAATGTAAATCGATTTTTTCAGTGCTTTTTTGTTCAATACAATATAATTATGATACATCGTTTATTAAAAATATTGATCAGTATATCAAATGTTTTCTGTTCCTCCTTTTACTTACTTCTTTCGGCTTTACTCATGCTGACGTCGTTTTTCTTCCAAAACTTCAGGAATGGTGCGAGAGCCTTCATTGTGCATTCGCCGTTCAACACCCTCTTCCCTATTTTTTTTGGAACTTCTTGCTCAATTTCCGAACTACGGCACGAAGAAGAGTCGTCTCCGAATGACCGTGTTCGATTCCCACCGCGAAAACTGACACATCCACAGCCTTCAGCGAGGGAAAACATATTGGGACTTTTGTCCTTTCTATACTTCTTATCTCTTCGACCGCGCGTACATCTTGGTGTCTTCTGGCGCGTCTTAGGAATGTTGATTATAATTATGATAATTTCCAAAGGATGTAAGCGTATGCCCCAATCGACTAGAATCGTACCTAAAACAAAATAGGAAATACTATTACAATAACAATTTAATGTTATAAAATAATATGCAATAAAATACTGGCTTAGTTTTAATAGGCTAGACTAGGTTAGCTGTGACCCTACCGTTTCGGTGGGCTTAAATTAGAATTCAGTAATAACCGTTATAAAAATATTAATAACTCCTTAAATAATAGTCATATCAATATTGAAATATAATTTTAACTCATTTTTACAAAAACTTGCATGTTTTACCAGTAAACCCTCGATACTCTATTCCACGATTTCATTAGAATCCGACCAGTCGTTTAATCGTGACGGAAGATACAACATTCAAATCACACTTTTACATTAAATTATTAAAGTAAAATAAGATAAGAAAATAACAAACAATATCACTTAAAACTTTTACGTCGTCTATAATATTTTAAATTTTCCATGAAGAATGCTATTTCAGGTTACAAAATGATACATTGTTATTAAAATATAACGTTTCAAAAGAAAATCTTACATTGCTTTAACACTTGAAGTACAAAACAATTATTATACTTGTTACTAGAGACCCGCCGCGGCTTCACCTGGGTAAGATCTATTTACTCGTATGTGGTATTATTTAGATTTAAGGCAATCGTTAATTTAATAAATTTTTAGAGGCCTGCGAAGTACTTTGAACATTAGCGATGTTATAACTAGGTTTAAACTCGCAAGTTTTCTATCAGAGAGTGATTCTTCTGTTCTTGTACCATTATAATTTATTGTAGGGTATAACCACGATATAGTATTATTTGCAGATGACACTTCTTTAATTTTCAAATTAAGTCCACAATTGCTAAAATATGACGAAGTAAATAATGCTATATCTAAATTAGTAAATTGGTTCAATGTTAATAATTTGCATTTAAATGGCACTAAAACCAAATGTATGAAATTCATGACTCCAAATGTTAAACAATTAAATACTAATGTAATTTTAAATGGCGAGAAACTGAGTCTTGAAGATACCACCATTTTTCTTGGAATCACACTAGACGCGAAGCTTCAATAGAGTCCCCATATATCAAACTAGCAAGCAAACTGAGTTCTGCAGCATATGCCGTAAAAAAGATTAGAAGTCTAACTAGTGTTGAAACAGCTAGACTAGTTTACTTTAGCTATTTCCATAGCATAATGTCGTATGGTATTTCGCTATGGGGACACGCAGCTGACACTGAAATTATATTTGTTTTACAGAAGAGGGCCATAAGAACAATTTATGATTTAAAGTCTAAAGAGTCGCTGCGACAAAATTTAAGGAAATTAATATATTAACTTTGGCCTCTCAATACATTTATGAAAATGTAATGTACGTACATAAAAATAAAAGTAGTTTTACAAAAATAAGTTATATTCATTCTGTAAATACTAGGAACAGACACAAGCTAATAATACCAGTTACTCGACTCCATCGAGTCAGTAATTCATTCGTGGGGCGATGTATACGCTTTTACAACAAAATTCCAGAAAATATACAAAATTTGACCTGCTCAAAGTTTAAAAACTTTATTAAACTATGTTTGTATAAAAAGGATTATTATAATATTAAAGAATTTATGGATGATAATAACCCCTGGAAATGAGGTGATCGCTACCAAGCTATTTCTAATTTGTTGTGTTGTTAATTTGTGTAACATACATTATTGTAAGCTGTTATTTTAAAAAAAAGTCCCGCTGGGTTTCTTGCTGGTTCTTCCCAGGACAGAGTGTTTTTTTCTAACCAGACGTAATTAAACAAAAGAGTGACTTTCAATAAGTATTATTTATAATCTATATTGAATAAAAAAGTTTCTGTTTCTGTTTCGGTTATTATAGTGTCATAAGGCCGCGTTCCGACGACACGCACCCGCTACACGCACGCCACGCGTACGCCACGCGTGTCAGCACCCGCGTCTAACGCGCTTTGAAATTTGTTGCATATAATTTGAGTCTTATGACAAATCAATAAATCTGAAATTGTATGAAAAGCGCGGGCATATGGCGTAGCGGGGCGGGTGCAGAGCATGTGCGGGGCGAGCGCGGGACCCGCGCGGGGCCGGCGCGGAGCGGGAGCGAGGCGGGCGCGAGGCGTATGCTAGGCGTGTGCGGTTGAACATCGATAAATGCAATTTCAGATTTTTTGATTTGTCATAAGACTCAAATTATATGCAACAAATTTCAAAGCGAGTTAGACGCGGGTGCTGACACGCGTGGCGTATGCGTGGCGTGCGCGTAGCGGGTGCTTGTCGTCGGAACGTGCCCTAAGCGAACGTGATAACAAGGAGACACTCATTGGCCTTAATCAAACCGTGCTGTGCGTGATCAGTGAAGCAGAATACAGTCTTAATACGGAGATAATCAATGTACAAACACGCCCGAAAACCAACTATTTATGTTTACACAAACGTAGATTGCGATTACTATTCCAACCCAGAGCCAGTTAAATATGACCCAGTTACTGGCAACTAGACTACGCCATCGTATCGTTTAAAATAATTGGCACATCACAAATCATAATCAAGACAAATAACTTCTGGATATGCTTCATATGTTTTTAAACATCCCAATGTTTTCCGAGCTTTTTTTTTCTTTATATTTAATATGGTAAATACTTAATAAATTGGATACATAAGCCCATAATTATCTCCACATATCCTCAATTAGGAATCAAAATGCAGATATGTTGTCACCCGTAAGAACTAAGATGGAATGTCTCTTTTCCAGTAAAAAGGGTCTACGGTTGTCTACACTCACCATACGAAATAAAACAGTGTTAAGCTGCTATTTTACGCTGGTGTTCTGTGAGAGCGTGGTCCTTCCCCGATCGAACCGACTCATTCGTGCTACAACTGTACTACTAATATAGCTGCAGCATGGCTCTACCACGTATAAAAAAGCATGGCTCAAACACGTCCAATTTTCTAATATTAATACATCATCAGTGTAGTGGCGGCATAAAAGAATCCACTATCCCATATATGTTCCCGTGGGTATCGTAAGCAACGACAGAAGAAAAATAAGCCAGATGATGTGCAACATTTTGTTACATAGAATAGGAGTACTAAAAATTTCCGGCGGTGGTTTGGCTCCCACCTTTAATGACACGATCTGGTGACATTTAACAAATGCACGAGGACTTTTTTTAAGAATAAGGGTGACAAACAATCACATAGCCCACCCGATGGTAAGTGGATGCTGTGGCCCACAGACATCTACATCTATCCTCGATTAAGGATTAAAATGTAGATGCGTTGCCACCTCTGAGGACTAAGATGAAATACCTCGTTTTCAGTAAAAAGAGTCTCCGGTTCTTTACGCTCACCATACTAAACACAGCAGCATTGAGTTGTTATTTTACGCTGGTATTCCCGGTCGAGCCGACTCATTCGTGCTACAACCATAATATAGCTGCAGTGTGGCTCTACCACATAAAAACTGATGAGAAAGCTCTGAAGTTAAGAATACTCGTTCTGTTACAGACACTGTAAATTATATACATGTACACAGAGCTTTCATGATTATAAAGTATTTTCAGATCATATGGGTCGATAAAACTATTATCTTTTTTTTTCTTATACGTGGTAGAGCCATGCTGCAGCTATATTATGGTTGTAGCACGAATGGGTCGGCTCGACCGGGGAAGGACCACGCTCTCACAGAAAACCAGCGTAAAATAGCAGCTTAACGCTGCTGTGTTTCGTATGGTGAGTGTAGAGAACCGGAGACCCTTTTTACTGGCAAAGAGGCATTCCATCTTAGTCCTCACGGGTGACAACGCATCTGCATCTTGAGTCTTTATTGAGGATAGATGTAGATGTCTATGGGTCACAGTAACCACTTACCATCAGGTGGACTGCGTGCTCGTTTGTCACCCGATCCTATAAAAAAAAAAAAAAATTATTTATTTCGAAATTATCGCGAACGATTACTAGTCAAAAATTATTTACAAATATTCGAATAAAACTAAAAAAAATATGTAATCTGAACAACGCCTTTTAAATTATGCTCATATTTGATTCATAGAGCAACACGGGCCACCGGCGCGGCGGACCGGAGGAGAGTAGTCATAGCGTTTTTTCCCGATACAGAATTGTCTGTCATTTTTTGCGGAGGAAAATCTGCTTATACAAAAACAATCGCCTGTCACTACGAAATACACATAATAATATAACAAAACAATAAAGTAACAATTTCATACACACACACACACACACACGTATACATTATAACAGTATCGCTCGGTGACAGCGACGACTAGAATACAGAGTCAGTTCAGTCGCTCGACCGATCTGCATATTGTATGAGGGCGAGCAGCCTGTGTTGATAAACAAATCGGAAACAACACGACCATTATTATTGTAACTTTTAATTAAAAAGAAAGTAAATACAATAATGTCATTAAAAATTACTTATATATGAAAGGTAACGCAAATATTTTTGTAAACTTGACTTGGCAGAACTTTTTTTGCAGCAAAATACTGAACAATTTGGCGTTGTTGTAGGATGTCGATTCAGACGTCTTGTCGGCAGTGCAACTGCAACTAGTTTTATTGTAATACCGCGTGGATATATACTTTGACATAGAGGAACGCTACTCCCCTGCGATCCGCTGGTTGCCCGTGTTGCTCTACATATTTATTATAACAACAATCTAAAATTGTTTCACCACAAATTAGTGCTAACAAAAACGATTACTCAAATTTCAATAAGATAAGATAAGATCCGATAAGAATCACTAATTACTGAAAAACATAACCATCAGGGTTATGTTTTTCAGTAGTTAGTGATTCTTAACATATCAGGGTTATTAAAATACGGAAACCAACAAATATAGGTACACAACATGGTGTTGTAATGGCTTCTTCATACTTCTACCACAGGCTTGGTTATTTTTTTATAGAGGATTGGGTGACAAACGAGCACACCGTCCACCTGATGGTAAGTGGTTGCTGTGACCCATAGACATCTACATCTATCTTCAATAAAGAATCAAAATGCAGATGCGTTGTCACCCGTGAGGACTAAGATGAAATGCCTCTTTTCCAGCAAAAAGGGTCTCTGGTTCTCTACACTCACCATACTAAACACAGCAGCGTTATACTGCAATTTTTCGCTGGTATTCTGTGAGAGCGTGGTCCTTCACCGGTCGAGCCGACCCATTCGCTACAACTATATTACTAATATAGCTGCAGCATGGTTCTACCACGTATAGTTGTATTGTCAGTACAACTCCTGAATTAGTTTTAACTTTCAAACTTAGCTAAGTTGAATCCTTACATGTTAAAGCAACTGCCCAATTGATGTTTATTTCAAAATAAGAAGAGCCTTTCTTATTGATTTTTTGTGGCAACTCCGGTGATAAGTTTTAAATAATTTGCTCGCAACTATTTTTAAAATTATTTTTTTTATATTTATATTTTATCCTTTTTCAAAAACGTTAGTCCCACTTGGATTTTCTCCAGTATCGTGGGGGCAGTTTACATACATAAATTTCACAAGGACAAACATCCAGACCCGGAACAATTATTTGTAGTCCATACCATGTAAATACTTGTTCCGTGCGGGATTTGAACCCGCGGCCCTTAGAGCAGCAAAACATTGCGAAGCCACTGTGCCACAGAGCCGGCTATATGTATAGCTTGATAATATCCTTCATTAAATCAGTTAATACACCAGATTCGATACTAGTATGGAAAATAATAGCTAAATGAGGTACGATTGTATCTATTATAGACGCAATAACTTTAACGGAAATCCCTCACAGTTCTGAGGTTTTCTAAATATCAATAGTTTTAAAATATTGGTTTTCTAAATATCAATAGTTTTAAAATATTTTAACAAAAACTAAAGTATAAGTAAACATTACATTCAAATTTAAAAATCATTAAATTGCCATGACATCAATCATTCTCTGTCTGTCTGTCGTCATACAAATAGTTTTATTCATAGTGACGGGGATTTCATTTCAAAATAGCTCATGCACATAAACACTTTTATGATGCTCGTTCTTGCGTAGACACCAGATGTGGTAGATAATTTTGTCTCAGACTCATATCACATTAGCCACAGTGTTTTAAATACAGAAAATGTGGAATATTACATTAAAGAATATTTCGTATTGTTTATTTTTTTAATATATCCCTGTGGTGATTTAAAATATATTTTGAGTCCGTTGCTAGAATAGATAATATACTCTCTCATTGTAACTATATAGCTAATGTTTAATGAATTGTTAAATTCAATTTAATAATTTTTATATCCTTCAAGTTAAACTAACGATCCACTACGGAAGATAATACTGCCTGTATCATCTAGTTATTTAATTCAATTTTTTTTCAATACTGTCAAGTTAACTGCCTTTTTTACCTCTTCATTATTAGCCCGCTATAGTCTATTGCTGGATATGTGCATCTCTCGTTGAAGGGAGGACTGGCTTAAAATATTTTATTTATAGCATAAGGTGACAAACAAACACACAATCCACCTGATGGTAACTAATGGGTTTAATTAAGCTTTTAGCACAATTTATGATAAATATTGGTGGTACATGGTCGGGGCCATAAATTTGAATGTGTCGAGGCTTTGTAATAGCTTCAAGACACCTCCATCCGTGTATTGAGGTAATACCGTTTGTACTATAAATCTGTTATAGGAAATGATTTAGAATCAGAAGTTTCCAATTCTAGTTCAACGAAAGTAGTACTGAAGTATTTAACGAATAAGTAACTAATTTCTTCACCAGTGCTTGCAGTGGTTCCCTCATAATATATGATAGCAGACGCATTATACCTAATTTTTATAAAAGATCAGAAAGTTTTCGGGTGACTAGTTATGGAAGATTCGATTCAAAGCAGTCTCGCTCTAACTGGTTAGCCCAAAAGGTTAAATTGACATATAACTTAAACTTGCGATGATACCTGTGTTTTTCTTTTAAGGCCTTTAGTAGCGATGAACTATACCATGGAGGGTATCACCAGCGTCTTGTGGATTTTATGAGAATAAGGTGTTCCCTAAGTTCATATATTTTATTAAAAAAGAGAGTAACTTACGCCAGAATATGGCCGGCCCATTGCAACTTCAGCTTACTAATAGGCTTACTAAACGGCAAATGAGTGAGTGATATACTCGCCATTGATGTTAATACCATATCCTTTCCAGTCCAGTAGCTTAAAAACGTCTTCCAATGCGGTGGTGTAGAGTTTCGGCCATATTACGTCAGCCTATCTTACACCTCTTTATAGTTGTATAGGTTTCGTACTCTGGTTCTGTACTTGGATAGCCATCGTAGCTCTACTGTACAAACACTCCAGCACTTCGATATACCGACAGTCAACTTGGCACCGCTGAAAGGTCTGCAGCACCGTCCAAATTTCGACATAACCAAAGGTTTTTTCATAGTCTACATACGCTAGAAAAAGTGGCAGATTGTACTCTTCGGTCTTCTGTACAATTTGCCGAAGGGTATGTCTGTAGTCTATGGTGCCAACGTATTTTCAAAAAACCGGATTCTTCGGGAGGCTGGAAGTCATTGAGTCTGCGTGCGAGACGATTCGTAATGACTCTCTAAAACCGGATGTAGACGTGGCTCAGAAGGGAAATAAGTATGTAGTTCTTCAAGAGAGTGTTGTCGCCTTTCTTGAAGAACAAAACTACCAATCTTTTGCTCCACGCCTCAGAAGTAGTGCTACCATGGAGGACTCATGCCACCATGGTCAATAATACTGAAACAAATTGTTAGCGTGTTTTCAGTAATTTGTATTTTCCTTTATAGCTTGCATTCAAAATTATTTAACTCAACGCTAACATCCATAAGTCATTTTTCCTGTAAAATTTAATTTTTACGATTACCGACTTTTTGCTCGGGGGCATAATTTTCAAATTACTTTTGATTTTTTTTAAAGGTTATAGAAATCATAATGATTTCTATGTTCGTTTTTAAACGATTATGTATGCGTATACTTCAAATATGAATAACGTATTTCGTAAATATAACGTATTTCATAAATGGATTGGGTTGCACTGGCTTGAACGGATTAATTACTCCATCTCTTTGGATAAAAATTATTGGCCAGTAATTAATCCCTTGTAGTAATTAAGCACACACAATTTTGGGATTAAAAATAAATTAACCTCAATCACGATAAAATCCGTAAAATAAGGTTTATTCAAAGAATTCCTTTTCCTAAAAATCATTGCCGAAAATATATAATGACATTGTCACTCTTGATTTTCAATTTTTTCAAAATTGTCACTCCTGAGGATTAAGATAGAATGTCACGTTTTCCAGTAAAAAGGGTCAACGGTTCTCTACACTAACGATTGTTCCATCTTCCGTCCTTTGTCGTACGCATTATAAAAGACGACACAAACCTTTTAAGTAGTTCGAATACGTGAAATATCGACATCATGAAAATGATGGCTCGCTGTAATACCTGCCCATACTCCCCATAATACATCCTATAGAATACTGAGAGACAGGCTTTTCTGCGCCTGTTCTCGAGGCTAACAAAATTAGCTTTAACCAAATCAAGGTCAACATACCTCACAAGACCTCTTAATATGCCTCACAACTGAGTACAATGCTGATAGGTGGCATTTTTTAGCGGCTTAGGAAACGTATGATGTATCGCCGCACCCTTGCAAAGACACTCACTTGCGGCTGCTTTGGCTCAGGATTCAACGAACCATCCAATTTTTGAGGTTCGATACTCGTAAAACCTCAAACTCTAACAACGAGCTCGACGTTCAAAGACACATATACGTGGTAGAGTCATGCTGCAGCTATATTAGTAGTATAGTTGTTGCACAATTGAGTCGGCTAGACCGCGGAAGGACCACGCTCTCACAGAATACCAGCGTAAAATAGCAGCTTAATACTGCTGTGTTTCATATGGTGCGTGTAGAGAACTAGAAACTCTTTTACTGGAACAGAGGCATTCCATCTTAGTCCTCACAGATGATAACGCATCTGCATTTCGATTCGCAAACGAGGATAGATGTAGATGTCTATGGACCACAGAAACCACTTTTTTTTATTCATTAAAAAACGTTACCCCCACACTAGGATTTTCTCCTGTGTCATGGAGGCAGTTTACAAACATAAATTGCACAATGACAAACATCCAGACCCGGAACACTTATTTGTAGGCCACATAAATATTTGTTCTGTGCGGGATTCGAACCCGCGGCCCCCAGCGCAACAACTGATTGCTAAGCCACTGCGCCACGGGGCCGTCTTACCATCAGATGGTAAGTGGCTATGTGCTCGTTTGTCACCCTATCATATAAAAAAACAATGCAAGCAGGGGAAGTGGGATTAAATAGAACACAGTATAAAAGAGAAAAACTGTGAGTATTCCTGCGAAGACGGATCGGAAGCGACTTGAGATTTTTACAAAATTCGGAAATATGGACGGACATTCGAAACATTTTAGAGTGAAGATGAACCGTATTCAAAAATCCTGAATGCGCTCAAGTTTATTAAGCAATTTCTCATTTAAATTGATGTAACACATTTCAGCATAATCGAAAATAGGAAAAAGAGTAATACAATACCAGGTAGAGTAGGAAAATCTATAAGTATAACCAATTTTAACTGCCTGTTATTAATGCTTTTGTTTTTAATGGATTTACTTTAAGACCACAGTTTAAGGTAAATCCACCAATTTTCAATGCTCACATACATGAAGATTATCTGCACACAGATAGCGAGAAGATAATTGGAGAGTAATCGAACTTTTAAAAATTTAAAAGAGAACAGGAAACAACACGCCACCTTGTGGTACACCGGCATTGATCGTACATCAGTTGCAGAACGAATCATCAACGTCTGTTGCCGGCGAGTAAACAAATTATTATGAAACCATTTAATCACTTAAGGAGATATTATGTTGAGAGAAGCTAAGATAGTTAACAGCAGATCGAAATCGACATTGTTGAATACATTGCTAAAGTCAAATATGATCAACATTGTTACGTGCTGTTTTTTTTTTAATCTTTATCCATACCATGACAAATATCTCGGTAATCTTGAATAATCAGTACGTAAACTGGATTATAGTAAATTAAAACGACTCCACCTTAATAATAA
Source organism: Parnassius mnemosyne (assembly GCA_963668995.1). Classification (NCBI taxonomy): domain Eukaryota; kingdom Metazoa; phylum Arthropoda; class Insecta; order Lepidoptera; family Papilionidae; genus Parnassius; species Parnassius mnemosyne. Next base: position 32,673,464 of record CAVLGL010000001.1, on the reverse strand, counting down.
GAGGCTCAATTGATGATGAACATACACTCAAAAACTTTGAGAAGGAATGGAATTATGAATGAAAGTGGGCTTAATGAAGTTGTTTTTGCTAGGGGTGTACGCCCCAGACATGTCTTCTTAGCTCACTTAGAGCAGTTTTGGAAAATGGTAAAAATGGTTTAATAAAATGTAAAGGAAATGAAAATATTATTATGTTAGATTTTAATGGAAGGGTAGGGGTGAAGAGGTCTGGTTATGAAAGGATGTTGGAAACGTTTGGTGATGAAAGTATAAATGAGAATGGTGAATGCCCCCTCACCGTATGAGTGGAAAAGAATTTTTTTTTTTACAAACAACACTTTCTTTCATTATAAGAAGTACAATTGGGAAAGAGGTGATGATAGAAGAATGACTTTTCTGAACATGAGATTTCATAATCAAGAGTTTACCCGGGGTCCAACGTAGAGACGGATCATTACCTGGTCTATGCCGTACTAATAGTCTATTCAGTCGTAGGCAGCACCGGACATCTGTGTCTACTACTGTGTTACAGCATATAAGAATAGAAAGGTTACATGAAGGAGTGAAAGAAAAGAATAAATGTAGACTGAGGGAAATAATGGTGATTTGGATGAATTGTGTATGAAAGATTTAGACTTGAAGACTGTGTGGGATAATATTAAAAAGTTTTGGTGTATGCAGCCACTGTAGTATGTAGTAAGTAAGTATGGGGTGATAAGGTATGGATGGAAGTTTAAGCATAAAAGATAACATGATTAGATTTAATAGGAACCAAAGCTGGTAATTCTGGCGGTATGAATAATGAAATTGAAAGAAAAAAATTACTTAAAACGTCTAAATAATAGAGTAAAAGAAATAGTTGAAAGGAAAAAGCATGAAAGAACGGATAAGACTGATAGAAGGATATCTAACAACTTCCAGGGAAATATTAATATGTTCTGGAATCTCGTAGGAACTGCCAGAGGAAATTCAAAACAGCCTAGAATGAATGCTATATGAGACGTGAATGGCTGTATGCTGAATAACGAAGTTTAGAGTTTAAAGATATGGAAGAAATACTTTGAAAGCGTGTTTATGACTGAAGATTCCTGAAGTAAATGAACTCGAAATTCCGAAAGAAGTGGAAAGAGGTAAAGAAAATATAAGTTTAGATGAAATAATGAAGGTAATGAAAAGCATGAACGCAGGTAAGGTAGCCGGATATGGTAGAGTATCATTCGGCTGGAGTGGGAGTGATAGCAGGTCTGTTGTACACCTTGTTTGATTTATGTTGGAAGCTGAATCGGGTACCGGAAGACTGGTGCAAGGCGTTATATCCCAATATATTTATGGGAAAAGTGATATAGCAGGACTGTAAAAACTATCGTGGTATAACCCTGCTTAGTATTGTGGGTAAACTGTATGCTTAGGTGTTAATTGAAGGGTTATGAAAGAAACTGATGGAATAATTTGAGATGTGCAAGATGGATTTAGAAAGGGAATGGGGTGTACAGATTAAGTCTTTTTCATACCCATAATCGCGGAGAAGTTTCTGACCAAAACCAGAATGTATTAGCTTGCCTTCCTGGACTTGGAAAAGGCTTATTACACAGTGGACAGAAATATATTATCGCAAACACTAAACTCAGCTTGGGTTGAGCGCTGGTTTGATACAGGCATTGAGTTCTCTTTATAGGGATTCTACTTCTATGTCAGGATAAACGGAGTATACTCGGACAGGTTTGGCATCCAAAAAGGTGTCAAACAGGGCTGTGTAGCTTCCCCTTGGCTGTTTAACCTATTTAGGGACAGTTGTTTGGAAACTTTGAAAGTTGAATAATGTGGGTTAAAAATGGGTGAGTTAACCGTCAAATGCCTTTTGTACGCCGAGCCATATTTGCGTCGTCAACGGCCGAGTTGTAAATGACGGTTACATTAATCAAGTAAGACAAAAGTGATCGTTTTTAAAAGAGAAAAAAGTAAAATGATATGTCAATTAAGAATAGAAAGGGAGTTGATGAATTCAAGCAAGTGAATGAATTTGTATATTTGGAATGTGTATTTAGCAAGGATGATAGATATGATAAGAATATATAAGACCGACGAGTGAACGCAAAAAATGGAGTGAATAGGGCTCTACACTCTATTGTGGAAAGAAAGGTTGTGTCAAAAAGGCACGTAGTAGTATTATAATATATATATATATATATATATATATATATATATATATATATATATATATATATGTGTGTGTGTATATGTATATATATATATATATATAGCAGATGCGAACGGCATAGTCGGGAAGGGAAGCTCTAGACGTAGGTTTATCGACTAAATTGGCGATTTATTGAAAATGAATCCGATCAGGAATACCCTTAACCAACAAACATGTATGCATAGAGCAGGAACGTCGTAGAGTTATGTTAGAGGAGAATTAAAAACTATCCACCCTTTCATCGATATTAGCTGTTAATTAAAGTTACAATGTTTGACTGGGCTCTTTCTCATATCAAGTGAGAGAGGATTTAGTGGGCGACGAAGTGCCCGCCGCTTTGATGCTAATACTTGCTGATGAACTTCACGACTTCGAGTTTTCTATTAATTTCCTAGACAAACGGGATTCCACATTGATGTTTTCCTTCACCGTTGAGCACGTAGTAAATCGGCTTTTTAAATTGCAATTAATAATTTTAATGTTACCCCTGAATTAACATGATACAGCTCTATTGTTAATTGTATAGTAGTGTGTAGTTCTTAAATTATTCTTCCTACAGAAGTAATGATTTTTTGTACAATAGTGTTTTTTTATGTATCTTACTAAATAAAAAAAATATATAATTATAAAAATTATTTCTTTATATTGGTTGCCACTATGCCATATAAGTTTTAAGAAAAAATAACAGGTGAAAAAGACGAAATTTTAGTTGTTATCTTGAACCTAATATATTCCTTAGATCCCGCAAAATCTATAAATATAACTTGTAAAAAATAAAAACCGACTTCAAAGGCTACTGAGAATAAAATTATTTTCACGTTATAACTTTTGAAGTCGGTACTATGACATAATATATCGAAGAATTCAAGGCCCGACTGCAGAAGCCATAATTATGTGGAAATTATTTTGCTCTTTTCACTGCCACTATGCCAGTGCCAATCTGCCTCTATGTTTTGCTTATATGGACTATGAGAAAGGTTTTGATTTCATCGAAATTTGAAAGGTGTTGTAGTCCTTCAGCAGTGCCAAGTTGACTGTCGGTATATCGAAGTGCTGAAGGGTTTGTACAGTAAGGCTACGATGGCTATCCGAGTACAGAAACAGAGTACGAAATCTATCCAACTGCAGAGAGGCGTAAGACAAGATGACGTTATATATCCGTAACTCTTCACCGCTGCATTGGAAGATGTTTCGTTCAAGCTACGGAACTGAAATGGATGCGGTATCAACATCAATGGCACACCACATGATAATGGGTGATTTCCACACCAATTTATTATTAAATAACTCTCAGGTCCAAAAACTTCGGTCGATCTTGGAATCAGTCAATCTGTGCATTCTTCCTTTAAAGGAAACCCATCACAACATCGACAGTGACGATTCATGGATTGACCTTATTATTACCTCTTTTCCCAACCGCGTGGTTAAGCATGGACAACTTTCTGCTCCGTGTTTATCACGTCATCATCATCATCATCATTACAGCCCTTCACAAGTCCACTGCTGAACATAGGCCTCCCCCAAAGAATGCCACAAAGCACGGTCCTGAGCCACCTGCATCCATCGACTTCCTGCATGTCTTACCAGGTCGTCACTCCATCTCGTGGGGGGACGCCCTACACTTCGCCTACCGGTACGAGGCTGCCACTCGAGAACCTTTCTTCCCCATCGGTTGTCGGTTCTTCGAGCTATATGGCCGGCCCACTGCCACTTCAGCTTACTAATCCGTTGGGCTATGTCGGTCACTCTGGTTCTACTGCGGATATCCTCATTCCTAAGTTTATCACGCAGAGAAATTCCGAGCATAGCCCTCTCCATAGCTCGCTGAGCGACCTTGAGCTTCCTCATGCGGCCAGCAGTGAAGGACCACGTCTCAGTTCCGTAAGTCATCACTGGCAACACGCACTGGTTGTACAATTTCGTTTTAAGGTTTTGAGGTATGTCTGACGAGAAGATGTGTCGTAGCTTCCCGAACGCTGCCCACCCGAGTTGAATCCGTCGATTGACCTCTCGGTCGAAGTTGGACTTACCTAGTCGGACTATTTGTCCCAGGTAAACATACTCGTCAACAACTTCGAGCTTTGTGCTCCCAACAACTACCGGCATAGGTGAGACATGGACATTAAACATGATCTTTGTTTTGTCCATGTTCATCTTAAGACCTATCCGTTGGGAAACACTATTGAGGTCATTGAGCATAGTGCTTAGGTCCTCCAGCGATTCTGCCATAAGGACTATATCGTCGGCAAATCGAAGGTGAGTGATGTACTCGCCATTGATGTTGATACCGTATCCTTTCCAGTCCAGAAGCTTGAAAACGTCTTCCAATGCAGCGGTGAAGAGTTTCGGGGATATGACGTCACCCTGTCTTACACCTCTCTGCAATTGGATAGGTTTCGTACTCTGGTTCTGTACTCGGATAGCCACGTCACGTCACTTTCACCTAACTTAATTTACTTTTCTAGATTGAAAACTCTAACACACAAACCCTCTATTTTGCATTTACGCAACTGAACATTGATCAACTTAAGAGCGACACTTCCCGAATTGATTTAGAACCTCTTGGTTTAGCATGTACAATATATGATAAAATCTCAATCCTTGATAGTATTGTTCTCAATTTATATAATTTTCATGTTCCTGTACACCAAATAAGAGTAAAGCGTCCTCCTGCACCCTGGATGAATAGGGGCGTAAGGCTGGCAATAGCGAGACGGAACCGAGCTTTTCAGAAGTTTAAGAAGCAACGCACAGTGGAAAATTGGACTAGTTTGAAGGCTTGCAGAAACAGATGTAATCAGATGGTGAGAAACGCTAAACGCCGCTACATTCACGATAATATCCTTAATACTTCGACTGCAGGTATGTGGAAATTCCTTGGATCCCTAGGTATTACTAAGCCTTCGTTAGTAAAGTCCTTCACTTAATTTAGATGACATTAATCGTCATTATTCTGTCCTTGTTCCTGTTGACCCTAGTACTAAATACCAAACTATACATTCTATCACTTCTACGAAATCACTCTCCATTCCCTTCATTCAATTCTCTCCTGTAACCCATGATGTTGCTAAGGCGTTATCAGCTATTAACTACAAGACTATAGGTTGTGATGACAAGCAAGAACTATGGTGAATATGTTACTCGAGTTCCTTCTCCCAGCAAGAACACATGTTTAGGCCCAAAAAAGGTAATTTGTACGCCATCCAATCACGTTCGACTTCGTGAATCGCCCGATGGTACCAGGTGTCACGCGAGTCGCGGTGCGGGGGCGGTGGTATGCCGACTCCGGTGATTCCGGCGCTGGGCTAAGAGAGGTAGTAGCTCGACGGCAGCTGAGCAGTTAATTAGTGTCTTTCGGTGCCCGCCGCTGAGGTTTCGCGAGACCGGCTTTTTTTGGATTAGGGTCTAGAATTTTGGAATTTGTGCGCGTGACTTCGCTACGTAATTGTGTTTCGTGAAAACCGCCTCATTTTAGGTTGTCTAGGGTTTAAGTTTTTGACAAGAGGCTTGTATTGTGCTTGACTGATTAAAGTAACTTCTTTGAAAGTAATTGTGCAAATCAGATAGTGAATGCGTGTTGAAGTGTATTTTGCAATATTTAACTTGCTCGTGTGACGTGGAATTTGCGCGCGCGCCGATTAGAAATACGGTTTAGAATTTGCACAGCGCATTCCTTTTTTCGAGGACGTCGCCGGTTGACTGTTTTGGAGATCATTGTAATTGTGCCGTCGCGTTAAGTGCCCTTTTTTGTGTGTTGGCTGTTTTGTTAGTTTTGCGTGTCAACGAGGCGTATTTTGAATTCTTATCGCGGCGTAGTGTTTGATATCGAACGAAGGAATTTAGTTGTAGTTTGTAACGCTGAACTTTGTGACTCGTGAAGAGATCGCGTTAGTTTCCTATTTGTAATTTTGGTGATAAATGAATCCGGGACATTGAATGTTGAACTTTGAACTACTGTCCGTTACTGTGTCGGGTATCACGTGTTCGATTCTACGATGAATGTTGAATTAGTCGAGTTGGAGTTAATTAATTGTACAATAAAGGTTGATAGACTGAAATAGTGACATGAAGAAAGAAATGGTCCAGCGGGGAAGCCTGCTGGAGTGTTGCAGCTTTGTGGGGCAGCATGGAAATCGGCCGCTGCCGGTCACCTCAGCTGGCCCAGGTCACACACACATACACATCACTAAACACTACTTCCCATGCACCATACACCTACCTAGACGTGGGCGTTATTTCACGTCACTAGTTACAATAACTGGCTACGCGGCATGTAACCGAATCACTAGTTTCAAGTCATATTACATAGCCATATAATTATTGCCCATCTAATTCTGATGATAAATTGAGACCAATTTCCTTAATGTCATGTCTTTGTAAAACTTTCCACATTATGATGCTAAAGCGACTAGAATGGTTCATTGAAAAAAATTGCGTATTTTCGCCATCGACAGTTGGATTTAGGAAATCACAATCTTGCTTGGACTGTCAGTCTCGCTTGGTAACATATATACAAACTGGTTTTACACAAAATATACCCACGTTAGCTTGCTTTTTAGATATTGAAAATTATAATAATGTTGATATAAATAGTGTCTTAAAAATATTAGATGAATTGCAAGTTGGTAGTAAGTTCTGTACATATTTATGGTTATTCCTAAGCGAAAGACATTTATGGGTAAAATCTCAAGTTGAAAATAAAGTACTTAAAAGAAGCACAAATAAAGGATTAGCACAAGGAGACCCAATATCCCCTTTCCTATTCAATATAGCGACTTATAGAATTTGCCATTTACTATCACAACACAACGTAAACATTATTCAATATGCTGATGACTTTGTTATTTATATAAAAGACAAAGATATAAAAATTTGTGAGTCAAAGATCAATAATGCGTTATATTGTATAGTGGAAATGTTAAACGATCTAGGTTTACAGCTGTCAACTGACAAAACAAAGTTATGCCTGTTTAGTCGAGGACGTAGACGATTTCTGCCATTAGGCAGTTAGTAACAGTTAACGAACGCTCATTGACTTCCCTAAATTGCTTTAAATACTTGGGGTTGTGGCTAGATAGTAACCTACTCTGGAACAAACACATTAATGATATTACAGAAAAATGTAATAAGTTTTTAAATCTACTAATGGTATTGTCTGGGCCATCTTGGGGAGTTCATCCCAAACATATTCGTCAGTTGTATATTTCGTTAATAAGAAGTAGAATTGATTACGGTAGTTTTTTATTTGATAATTGCGCTAATGTCCATTTATCAAAATTAGATAAAATACAAAATAAAGCGTTAAGGGTTATTGGTGGTTTTATCAAAAGTTCTCCAATACATGTAATGGAAAGCGAACTAAGCGTACCTCCACTTCATATTAGAAGACTATATCTAGCTTATAAATATGTTTTAAAAGCCAGCTCTTTTTCCAATAATGTTACAATTAATTCTTTAAAGCAACTTAGCACTCTCTGTGAAACAAGATATTGGCAACGCAAGAAAATCCCACTATTAGTTAAATCTTATAATAAGACTAAAATTATGAATATACAATCATCCCCTTTTCTCGAATCATATTCGCTGAGCACTTGGTTGTCCCGCATTGATATTGAAAATATATTATTAAGTAAATTAGAGTCTGTAAAACAATCCAAAAAATTATATGAAAAAATTCTCTTAAACTAAATATTATTGAAGAACTTGAAAATAAATACCACGATTGGCATAAAATCTACACAGATGGATCAAAGAGTGCTAAGTTGCAAGGAGCAGCTTTTTTCGACTCATCTCGAGCAATTTCTAGATGTTATAAAGTTACTAATGACGTTTGTATTATGACCCTTGAACTCATTGCAATATCCGAAGCCCTAAGGTATGCCGCAAGCTATAACTGGGACAAAATTATTGTATACTCGGACAGCAAAACTGCTATCCAACACTTGGCTCGATCCGCCTCTGGAATCAGAGGTGTTTCGATAGCCTATACCATACTTTCCCAACTATATGAGTTCAGTCTACGCGATATCTGTGCAAAAGTGCAATGGATTCCATCACACATTGGTCTATTGGGTAATGAGGAGGCAGATAGATTAGCGAATTCTGCTTGTGTAAATGGTGTAGAGTATAATATTAACCCCTGTTACTCAGAAGTACTGCCAAAATTCAGAAATTTATGTCATACCGAATGGAAAGAGTTTTTCAATGAACGCTCCAAAACTAAAGGTATTTGGTACAAAACGATACAGAGTGAGCCACCCCGAATACCCTGGTTTATAGATACAAAAATAAATAGAAATATTATTAAAATAATGTTTAGAATAAGAACAGGTCACATCCCATCAAAAAAATTTTCTTATCTGATGAAAAAAACTGATTCACCTAATTGTGAAACGTGTGGAGTAATAGAAGACTTACATCATTTTTTAATGGAATGTGAGCGGAACCGAGGGGCAAGGGAATTATTTATAAGGACCTATAAGATAAATATGTACAATATGGGTATTGCGCAAGGCATTCTACATGCCCCCACCTCGGATATTGCATTGAGTATGTGCAGATTAATAATAAATGTATAGATTTTAAATTAGTTATAATGGGATTGACATATTAACAAATAAAAATCCCTAAATAAATAAAGAGAAAAAAAAAAGTCATATTACAAGTAGTGATTTTTGTAAAAGCGTTATTACTGTGATTGTTGCGAGAGTTGACTGTCGGTCGGTCAAACGCAAAGCGCACATGTGGCATACAACAATAAACAAAACAGCGTATGTAACAGTATTATTGTACGTTTAATTTTCATACGTTAGTCTATAGATATAGACAATATAAATAGAGTGATCTTTGTTTGTAAATGATTTCAACGGCTTGCAATTCCGGGAAGCGATAGTCACATTGAATTTAAGTAAAATAATTTAGTTTGTTTTAGTTCATCGTTATACTTGTTTATAATTTTGAATACTATCTTGTAAAAATTTACATTTATATGTTATTTTGGTGTTTTATGTACATTTACTGTAACGTTTCTTTGTTATTACATTATATAAATATAATTAGTGTGGATTGTACAAGTTTAAATAAACTGTGAATATCAATAATCATTGTATATACAATCAAATTGACTTGTAAATACCCCTGCATTAATAATTTTATGAAAATCTTAGTTTCATAGTAAATACAAAACAATCATAAATACATTTAATGTAGTCAGTTCTAAGCCTGAATAAAGTATGAAGGGAAGTTAATTTATTGATTTAACTGTATAGCTAGAAACACTTAGATAGTGATTAAATTTATTTTCGTTTCGTGTGTAACTGTATAGTTCTTGGTGGTGTTTATGCAAACAATCACAGTAGCCAAATAAAAATAGCCAGTTACAAAAATCACTAGTTTTGAAACAGGTGACGTAGACCAAGTCACTGGTTTCGTTACGTTTCTTGAAAATGACGTAACGACCCACGTCTACACCTACCTACGGCCTGACCGAGCCTGGGGGCGAGGTTTTAGATTCGGATACAGATATGTACTACTATATTTTCCTAGCCTTCTCCCATATAGTTTAGTATGATAGGACATTTTTCCATATGGCCATTTGGACTCGAACCTGTGGCTGCCCGTTGAATCTCCCGCTCATGGGCCCCGGGATATTTGACTTTGCAGGGGCAACTGTGGGCCGTAACAACACATATTGTAAATTACTCCTTGGACTCAGCTCAATATCCAACTTTGTGGAAACAAGGTTATGTTCGACCTCATCCCAAAATTTCTAATCATACACTACCCTCTCACTATCGACCAATTTCTATTCTCCCATTCCTGTCCAAAGGTCTTGAAGCATGTGTGTATAAGCAAATCTTTGCTTTCGTAAAAGAACATAACCTGTTGAATGTTTTTCAATCAGGATTTTGGTCTAATCACAGTACCATCGCCGCACAAATGAAGGTCATGACATAGAAGAAGTATGGATGAACAGAAAGTTACAGTACTGGTGCTTGTGGACTTTTCAAATGCTTTCAACACAGTAGATCACGTCATCCTCCTCTCCATTCTGACTCATCTCAGATTTACATCCTCAGCCTTGGAATGGATCTCATGCTATCTTCGCGGCCACCGGCAGTCCGTTCGCCTTGGAGAACAGAACAGAGAAAAGTGCTATGCTTGGGGTTTGTCTGCGTTATAAACTTAGAAATTAGAATATCCGCAGTAGACCAGACCAGAGTGTGGCAATAGGCCGGCCATATAGTTAGAAGAACCGACAATCGATGCAGAAAAAAGATTCTTGTAGTGGCAGCCTTGCATAGGCAGGCAAAGTGTAGAGCGACTCCCCACAAGATGGAGTGACGACCTGATAAGACATGCTGAAAGACGATGGATGCAGGTGGCTCAGGACCGTGCTTTGTGGTATTCCATGGGGGAGGCTTATATTTAGCAGTGGACTTATGCAGGGCTGTAATGATGATGACAATGATGATATTTCGCTCTTTTAAATTTTTAAGGTCGATTTTTAATTATATTAAAAAAAAAGTGTAGTAGTTATTGAGTAGTGATATAATTAATACAAATTAAAATTTTTTCTTTATCTTAAATTCGCTTACACATTATGTCATGGATATTTCAGAACGATAAAGGTCAATAATATCCAGCTGTGGGTTTTTGTTGGCTAATGAAGAAAATATAATCTGCATATCAGAAATCAAACTTTCATTCATATTGGTGGGGGATTACGCACGCGTAAATATACATATAATAAACAATAGACACAAATGTAAAATTTATTTTTAACATTTGTGTGTATTGCAGTGCATTTTTACTAATTAATAACTCAGTATATAATTGTGCATAAAGAGACAATATAAAAGATATATATATATATATATATATATATATATATATATATATTACACATAATAACTTAATTGTAATTTAAGATTGGAAAACAAATAAGACATAAAAAATTAAGCCTGTGGAGTTACGAGAGTAATGTTAGTCAATGCCTCCTTAAAAGAAGTTCTGGACTATGCCCCGAATCATTCGGTCCGGCGTAAGTATTTGTCTGCTCCCTGGCCCACTCAGGAGATCAAAAATTGGCAGCGAAGGAAAAATACTGCTAAGGCTAGATATAAGTTTGAAAAACCTGATGTCAATAGTTAATTCCACAACATAACATAATGAAAACACTCACGCCTGTACCCAGAGGGGTAAGCGCAGACAACGAATTTCCATTTAGCACGATTCTGACACACCTCTCTCGCCTCCTTTATATCCATGTATCTATGCATACATGCTCGTTGGTTAAGGGTACTCCTAATCTGGTCTATTTTCAATATATCGCCAATTTAGACGATAAACCTTCGTCTAGAGCGTTCCTTCCCGGCTATGCCGTTCGAATCTGCTATATATATCAAGCTGTCAAAAGCCCACTGCTGTACAATCGAGTAGGTATCCCCCCTCATATTTATCATAATTGCCACGCTTAGAAGCAACTACAGTTTTTTTAGTTGTTATTAGGAAGATGTTGCTGTCCTTCTCCTGATTTGGTTCCCTCTGTCGCCTCTTACGACCCCCACGGGAGGATATGGGATAGTGAATATCCCTACACCGCCCTGCACAGTACGCATATTTCACATATTACGTATAATCTATATAGTATGTAAAACAAGATGTCCTGAGCAAAGACTTCTATGTATACCACTAGACCGGCAATTTGGAACAAAAAATGTGTCACAGTGGATCCCGCAAGTTTTCAAACTTTGTCGTAATGAATCCCGTAAGTTTTCAAACTGTGTCGCAGTAGGCCCCGTAAGATTTCAAACTGTGTCACAGATCGCACTGGATTCCGTAAGTTTTCAAAATGTGTCGCCGTGGATCCCATAGGTTTTCAAACTGTGTCGCAGTGGATAGCAAGATGAATAAATGGCAGTCGTATTTTAATTTACAACAGTTACTTTTTTTAGGCAAACGTCGAAATATAGTTACATACTTATCTAAAATAAACTTCAAATCACGTTGAGAAAGTGACATAAATAATAACAGCGTTTTCTCAGTCACATCAAACGAAATCAGTACAAGATTGTTGAAAACAACGTTCGCGGTTTACAAAACAAAGAACTAGCCTCCTCGCCCACTCACAGTCTACTAAAGAAGTTAGTTAAGTAAGCTATGGTCAATTTGTGAAGAATTAATTAACTTAGTGGGCAATGTATTAAGGCTGCACAGCCCTTTTAGTATACATAGCAGTCCTCCTGACTTACTGACTGACTCGTCTATTAACACACAGCCCATACCACTAAGCATAGAAATCTTAAATTTGTAGCTGCCTTTTATGGCTTAGGCATCCACTCAGAAGGTATTTTTTTTAAATTCTATCCCTAATGGGGAATGAAATAGGGTGATACAGTTTGTATGATACTTTTTTTTACGGGGTGATTCACTCGAAACTCAATATAGCTACTCTGTAATGAAAATAAAAGAATATTTACCTATGTTATGCTATGCTATGATTTTGCAAAATAACCTCTTGCCTCTGTAAGAGGGTACTTAAATTTTGTACAGAGAAAAAATAATTAAGGTCTTTTATTTCTTAATACTTAATACTTTTAAATAAAAGGAATAAAATGTTCATCTTATTTTTCAAAATGCAAATTTGTGCAAATTTTGTTACATAAAAAGCTTGTAAAAATTATCAACTTATAAAAAAGTTGGACAAAAAAGATACTAAAGAGTACAAACAAGAGTTTCCACAATAAAATATAATGCAAAACATAAACGTAAACTCTTTTAACAAAGCAATATCAACTTTTTGTTCTCTGGAATCATAATATTTTCGTAATTGTCCTAAATCTCGTTTTATGAAAGCTTTAGCTGTGTAGCGGTTGCCGTATAATATATTATAATAATATACTTAATAAAACTCTATATGTATACGCTTCCTATTGTTAAAATTTCAAATGTTACATAATTTGTAAATTTAACAACCGTCGAAATAGGTGGAGTAAGTATTAAATGAATATTATGTTATCTACGTCTCTAAACATCAATGAAAAAGATTTTTACTGAAAACATTGCTGTATATAATAACAATAAACTGTTCTGTAGATTAATTTAAGTGCAGAATTTTTTTTATTTATAATAAGAGGCAGCTTTGATTGGTAGTTATTAAACCGATTGCTTAAATATGCCCGTCGAGTTGAGATCTATATATTTTAGAAATAAATATGGCTGCAGATGTCCATGGGTTGCAGTAGCCTGTCACAGGTGGACTGTACTCGTATATTCATTTGTCATTTGTTTTTTTTTAATATGTAATATTAAAAAATACCACGAAATCCCAAATATTTTTTTAAAATAAATAAATAAAAGAATAAAACTTAAATATTATAATTTTCATAAATTTTCTGAAACCTATGCCTTGTTATCTATATTCAAGATTTCTTCAGATTTTTGATACTTTTAGAATACGGTGAGGGAGTTTTATTTTAAATCATTTTACGGGAAAATGCTTAATGAAATAAAATACGCCATTATGATTTATATTTTTTATAAATTGTGCTACAAAGAACTTTTATCTTGAATTTAAGATAATATTATCTTAAATTTAATTTACATTCACAATTATGTTAAAATATTTTTAACAACTTTCATTATCACCATCACAGCCCTTCACAAGTCCACTGCTGAAGATAGGCCTCCCCCAAGGAATGCCACGTAGCACGGTCCTGAGCCAACTGCATCCATCGTCTTAAATGTTACAAATGTTAACTCATGATGAAAGTTACAAAAGTTACCAACTTTAATATAATGGATTTCCGCAAAGTAACGCCTGATTCTATTAATTACCCATTCTACTTCTCAAAACTGAGCCCTTAATTCCCTGTGCTCAGTAGATCAAGACGGTATTTTATGTCGGCCCACCGCTTTAGCTTTACAAAGCGCAGGTTCGGCCTCATATAAAATACTGTTCTTATCACTGGGCTGGGGTATCCCAGTATCTGCTCCTTCCACTTTACCGTATTCGACGGAGAGATTCTGCCGCATATATCGCGGGAGTGCTCAGAGGAATTGTTTGGGTTAATTCCAGCTGCTGAATTCCACCATCGTACACTGCGACAGAACTCGAAATTACATCCTCATCATCTCTATGGCTGGCGGACCACTACTTTGAGACTTACGCGGAATTTTCTGCCTCGCACGACCACACTATGAAATTAACTGTAGCCAGCAATTTTTTCGGACCGATACGACTTAGGGACTAATAAGAAAAGAGCCTACTCCTTTCTAAAAGGCCGGCAACACAACTGCTATTCCCCTGGTGTGCAGATATTCATGAACGACGGTTATGACTTACCATCAGGTGAGCCGCATGCTCATTTGCCTCCTCTTCCATAAAAAAACCCACACGAGAAAAGCCGCGGGTAAAATCTAGTATTATAATATGTTTAATTTCAAGAGGGCGTTCAAATACATCTTTTTTGATTTTTAGCTTTTGAATCAGAAGCAAATTACGCTGATTCCTATGTGTAATTTATGAATATGAATGTTGTTAGGAAATGATTTCTTATATTTACCCGAACACTACACATTTAATAAAACTACTTTTACGGATTCTATCGCGTTTAATTAACTTAATTTTATTAATTCCAGACGTTTCAGGTGCTTTACAGCACCCATGGTCACGGGGGACTGAGGTAAACGTCGGGAATTAATAAAAATAAGTTAATTAAACGCGATAGAACCCGTAACAGTCGTTTTATTCAATATATTTAGGAATTTATGTTTTTAGGTATATGTCGTTTTGGGACGGAGAGAATATGAGTTATGAAAATATTAGGTTTGCACAAATACCGACCTCGTCTTACGAGTACATATTTCTTCACCTACTTAAATACCTGTTTTACCATCTTGTCTTAACACAAAAGTTTGTTAATTTATGTTAACAAATACCGGATCCGTTAAGGGGTAACTTTAACAATTTCATCCCATGTTGTCCTATAAATAAAATATATATAAAGACGAGGACCGAAGACGCGACGGTTCTTTCGTAAACTTATTTAGTTCGAAAGTTCGCGGAAAAAGGGGCTCGTAGCATTATATTAAATTCTATGAATGTAAGTTGCTAATGATTTGGGAATTGCTTAATTCACTGGTTTGGCATTTACCACAGGGAGTGCTATGAGAAATTGTTGGGACAAATTCCAGCCGCCATGTAACACCATCGCAAATCATTTATAATTCTGATTA
Organism: Parnassius mnemosyne; assembly: GCA_963668995.1. Classification (NCBI taxonomy): domain Eukaryota; kingdom Metazoa; phylum Arthropoda; class Insecta; order Lepidoptera; family Papilionidae; genus Parnassius; species Parnassius mnemosyne. The sequence continues at coordinate 32,658,028 of CAVLGL010000001.1, read as the reverse complement.
GATGTTGTTTTCCACGCCCCTTGTGTTTAATTAGCACTGGGTAATCAATGTGTGCAATATACTTTATTTACGATCGTGTGGCGGCAGATAACGTATCTGTCTAATTAATACTAGTCCTTTCATTAAAGCTGATATTTTATGCGACTAACGAAACACGTTAGGATCAGATAGAATGCGCAGCTGAAAAAACGTTGCATTTAAAAAAACCTTACGATAAAACTAAGTTAAACGAGAGTTAAACAAAAAGGGAAACAAAATTCGCCTCCTCCGTAAACTCATAAATAGAATGCCACCCGCCACAATTTGTTGTCACGTACTTTTCTTAAACCTTTCAAGGATTGCTGGTTTATTGATTACACGACGGAGATACAACATTTGGTTTACCGAAAAAGGTATAAAGCGCAGAAACTTTCTTTCATTTAAAATATGCAAACACAAAGAGACGCTCTCGTGCTTATCTTATCTTGTTATATACAACGTTTAAGTACGCGTAAATGTTCGTTTACGTACAATTGGATAAAGAATTTTCAAAACTACAATAACACGTGGCCAATACTATATCCTTGATTTTTACCGGATTTTTTACGTGGTAGAGCCATGCTGCAGCTATATTAGTTGTATAGTTGTAGCACGAATGGGTCAGCTCGACCGGGGAAGGACCACGCTCTCACAGAATACCAGCGTAAAATAGCAGCTTAACACTTCTGTGTTTCGTACGGTGAGTGTAGAGAACCGGAGACCCTTTTCACTGGAAAAGAGGCATTCCATCTTTGTCCTCACGGGTGACACCTCATCTGCATTTTGATCCTTTATTGAGGATAGATGTGGATGTCTAGGGGTCACAGCAACCACTTACCATCAGGTGGACTGTATGCTCGTTTGCCAAACTTATACTATAAAAAAAATATATACAGTGCTAAAGCTTTGCATCACAACACGCTCGTTTGTCACCCTATTCTATAAAAAAAAAACAATAAATTGAGCATTATGCACATATTAGCTAATATCACAGTCTACAGAAATCTTTCGTAATAACATTATGCATTATTATAACGCTCTCTCGACAAGATTAGAAAAGATAATTATCTGAACCAATGGTTTGTGTGTTAACGTAAACTAACATTTTCAACAACTAGGATTAGATCACAATCCCTTTATTTATGAACTAAGTTTATAAATTTCCAGCTGAAATTGTTTCAAAGTTTTAACCTTTTTGACTTACCTGACCTTTTCGTGTACTAACAATTTCGCATGCACATCAACATGGCGTTTTGATGATACAGCAATCTGGTAACCGCGAAAATACTGGAAGATACCATCCTCTGCTATTCAGTTGTGTGCGGAATAGCGCTATGAGTATATTATCTGCCAAATTAAACCTTCACATGTAGGCATTGTAACGCTTCACTACATAACCAACTTAAAATTTGAGCTTTCCAATTTTACTCTGGGATAAAAGAAAATAACACTTTTCCATAAAAAGATTTTTCGAGATTTTTTGACATTATCGCTTTAAGCTTTTTAGTAGCTCTTCTAAGTCTATTTGCACGCATTTCGCCGTAATGTTATTAAAAATTTTCATAAGACCATTTGAATTCTACTTTAATTTTCTTCATGGGTAGGTAAATGTCGGAGTTGGCTGCGTTCTGTCTCCGACTTTGTGCTCTTGCACTAAGTCCTGACTATAGAATACAAGTCGAGATTCTTGTAGATTATTGTGAGAGACACTTACCTGACTAAAAATAAACGATGTAGTCACCGAAGGTATATTTGAATTCGGAGACAATGTTAGCAATGAAGTAATAGACGTCAACATGTCATTTAACGTGCGACGTTTACAGTTTCATCAAGATTGAAGTCTGGCAGAGGGAAAAAAGATACGTTGCGATTTTTTTAATAATCGTAGGCACCCAGAAAATTGAGCCTAACTAGTATAGATATTATTAAAGGAGTTTCAGAAAACTCTTATTCGTGGCATTCAAAGTAACTGAGCACCTCTGTGTGGGTGAGTATGTCTTGATCTTGAATTTTAAAATTTATACAAATAATTGCAGGCACCCAAGCAAGGGAAAAATAGCGAGACACGTAGATAATTAACGTGCAAAAATGTGAGAACTATCAACGTATTTTTTTATAGGATAGGGTGACAAACGAGCACACAGTCCACCTGATGGTAAGTGGTTGCTGTGGCCCATAGACAAAATGCAGATGCGTTGTCACCCGTGAGGGCTAAGATGGAATGCCTCATTTCCAGTAAAAAGGATCTCCGGTTCTCGACACTCACCATACGAAACACAGCAGCGTTAAACTGCTATTTTACGCTGGTATAGTAGTAGTATAGTAGTAAAATAGTAATTTATAAACGCTTTGTACTGGCATAAAGACCGTGTAATTAACATTTGCTATTCTGTATTAATCTTTCACAAAAACATTTAAGGATCAACTTGAGGTACATATTAAATTAATTTAATTTTAAATGACAAAAACCTATAGAGAAAGCAAAAAAGTAGTGGTCGAAATTCGACCGTAAATCATATTTTTTTTAAATTTTGTATTTAATTACCTATATTTTACTTTCGACTCTCAGTATATATTTATATTACATATGCTTTTAACTGCACAATGATATATAAAAACACAGATACAAAATATTAAATAAACGCTTTTTTGCTTGGACATACACTTCACAGTCTTTTAAAAAGGAACATTACAAATCACACAAAATTCACAGCTCATACACTCAATCTGTCAGTAAATATTTTATTTGCAATAATTTAAAATTATTTGGTGATAATCTCTACTTTGTGCACAGGCTATTATATGTTTTACAATTGACATAGGTAGTATGAACGTAAACAATGAATTTTTTATATTATTTTATTTATATATTTTTATATTATTTATTATATGGATTTGTAACACATATTTTGTATAAATTTTAGATTTTTGCACTTCTTCTCCATTTAAACTTTAACTATGCCAAATCTCACACTTCTATGCTGACCCATATGCTTAAAAATGGGTACAAGGTGTTCCCTTCACATATAAAGATATTTTAAAGTTTAATTAAGTATTGACAGAAAAATTGAAAAATTACTTAATGATATGGTAATAAAGTTGATTTTTCAAAACTATTTGAAAATATTGAATGTCAATTCTAACTTATTTGGCAAGCCTTTGAGGCAAAAAAAAATTAGATTACGTTTCCAAAAACCATTCCTAAAAACTAATCAAGCCGATATTAATCCCTTGAACCATTGTTTCAATAAAACTCAACATGCAGATTTGTTAAGTATACTCTACATACTCGTACATACAATGCTCACACAACTTTATTCACCATCAGATTTTGTTAAGTATACTCAACAATAATGTTCACTGACTTGTCGTTTTCATATCCAGGTAAGGAAGGGATTGCAAATTACTTTATCATAGTAATAACACATTATTTGAATTAATATGAGTACGTATATGTTTAAAAAAAGATCGAAAACCCACAAAAATATATATATTTTTATACCTATAAGTTTCACATAGTGCAAATAGACAACCTACTAGATTTTTTGGTCAAAATTTTTAGAACATTGAAGAAAAGTTTTTTTTTATTTGTAACGTATACTTAACGAAACCAAATTATGTGTTAGGAGCGACAACGCATCGTCATTTGAATTTTTATGATTAAATGAGATGAGTTTAGATATTAGAGGTAGACTTTGTAATAATTTGTTACCCTTTCAGATTAAAAAAAACATAAATAAATAATAGTACATATATAGTTTTTTTTATTGTTTTATATTTAATATGCCTTCATGTTTTTTACTTATTTAGACTAGTACAAATTGGATAAGTAACAAGATTATGCCAAACTAATGCAATAATACCTCGTTAACCGTGAGCTACTTCAAAAACTTGAAAGTGATAGCTACTAAAGCGCTCAATGTCAACTAAAAGTGCAGCCCGTTACACTTAGGACTTACACATATATTTTTAAAAAGAACCTATATTTCTTAAAAATGGCTTTATAATTTACTTAACTTCTTGACGACAAATTGCAATTACATCTGCCAACAGCATTCATCGCTTACATATTTACATAAAAACAAAGCAATGGAAAACAAAAATCAAACCGTTTATTATTTCCATCTTATCAATTATTGTTATGGCGTTCAAAAGGACGTTATTTGCCCATTTTATGTTGTATATGTTTACTGATCACTCAAATAAAAAATAAACATTTTCGGGGAAAAATTTTTTCTTTCATTTGATGCATTAAAATGTTGGAAAATATCTACTATAATAATCCCTCGCAGTCCCAAATGTCATTAATCATAACACTGTCACAAATAAAACGCTGCTTTTGAGCACATGCTGGTACACTTGTTCATTCATTTTAATATGAATAATACAACATATTTTACTTAATGTAGACGTTATTCAATGTTAGTACCATGTATGTGTTTATACACAAAAACTTTTGAAATACTTCAAAGCTTCAAACAGGTTAAGAGATAGGACGATTGTTAGGGTTTCGTACCTGAAGGGTAACCAAAAACCCTATTACTAAGCCTCCGCTCTCCATCCGTCCGTACGTCTGTAAGCAGGTGTATGTCATGATCCGTAATAGGTAGAATAGAATTTTAGCAAAATGTGTATTTCTGTTGCTCTATAACAACAAGTAATAAAAATGAAAATAAATTAAATACTAAAGGAGGCTCATCTGCTAGAAACGTGTTTTTTTTTTGCATATATATTAAACCTCGTACGATGGTACGGAACCCCTAATGCGCGAGTTCGACTCGCACTTAGCCGGTTTTTTTGTACTACATATGACAATATTGTAATACTGTATTATGTAAAACCTATGTATATTGTATAATATCATAATCATCACCAGCACGTAAAAGCTTACAGCTAGACGTAGGCCTCTCCCATTGTAGGATTTGCCTCAATTGTCACGCTCGGTAGGCAGTTTGATGATAGCAGTGCCAGACCTATCGCAGCTTCGACGCTGAATATTTTACGCCTGGCATTAACAAGATAATTATCGAAAGCAGCACGCACACCAGCACGCAAGCACGTACGTACACAAACACACACCCCTCATATAAATATTGGCAAACCCAATGATAGTCTAAGTGTGTACCGTGTAGTAGCCGTGTAAGAATATCTACTACCCCATATCATCCCGTGGGTGTAGTTAGAGGCAAAAAAGGAAAACAAATAAGGACTAAAAATAACAAAACTGTAATTGCCAACTCGCTTGCCAAGCGTGGTAAGTATAGCATTTATCCCTCCTTATTAGTCAATCTGTGGGGGAGGCATATGTTTAGCAGTGGACTTTAATACGCTGTAACTGTAAAAGTGGACGGTCGAAACACTGTAACACAGGGTATTCTAACATACGAGTAGGTTCCGCTCTCAGAATCGCTGAAATGTCAGCGTATTAATTAAACCAAACACTTACTCAATTTAGTAGTGATTGGCCATTGAAAATAAACGATTTTTTAATGATTATATTATTATTAATGTAATATAAGATATTATAACCCATATTTCATAAATATAAAAAAAAAATAATGACCTACCGACCTACCATGTGCGCAAGCAGAGAGTACTATCTACGTATATTCCCTCACGTAATCCGAATGGACAGCAATCTGACACGACCGATACTTATGACTTCTTGACCGAAAACCCAAAAACAGATTTTTGCCCGACTTGGGATTCGAATCTAAAACCTCATAATTAGTCACGCTTACGATGACTACACCAACAAAGCAGTCGTAAATAATAATCAATAATTTACGTTAACTTCTGCTACGTTCGTTCCGAGCTGTGCGTACAAACGTGAAACCGTGGTAAGTTTTGTTGTGTTCGTTATTGGACTTGAACTCAGGGCTTCTCTCTACTACTGCTTGGTTTATAAACTTACGTGATAGACCCATGCTGCAGCTATATTGTGTTTGCAGCACGAATGGGTCGGCTCGACCGGGGTAGCAACACGCTCTCACTGAATACCAGCGTAAAATAGCAGCTTAATTCTGCTATATTTCGTATGGTGATTGTAGAGAACCGGAGACCCTTTTTGCTGGAAACGAGGCATTCCATCTCAGTCTTCAGGGGTGACAACGCATCTTCATTTTGATTCTTAATTGGGGATCAATGATGGATGATGAGATGTCTTTGGGTCACAGCATCCATTTATCATCAGGTGGACTGTGTGCTCGTTTGGCACCCTTATTCTATAAAAAAAACTACTGAGCCACGCAACTATTAGAGTTACCGTTAAACTTACTTACATTTATATTAGTTAATTGAATAGAAATTAGATGTATATTACACCGCTTAAGAGAATACCACGGTGGCAGGAACGTGGTGTCGTAAGAGGCAGCAAAAGTGAGATCGCCAACCCGCCCGCCAAGCCTAGCAACTAAAACAAATATGCCTTCTATGACGCAATCTATTGGGAAGGTCTATATTCAGAATTATGGACTTTTGATATGCTATAAAGAAATAATGTTGTTTTGTTTTCAGGTTTTATATGTGACGTAAAGATGTTTGGTAATCTCTCAAACGCTGCCCTGCCGAGTTGGCTCCGTCGACTGATCTCTCAATCGAACCTGGAATTACCTAGTCGAACAATCATAACTACAGACATAGATGTGACAAAGACATCTGTTCTAGGCCAATAGCTTAAAATCATCTTCCAAGACAGCTGTGAATATATATTTTGCCGAAAGTTGTGTGTGGTCTATAGTCTGGCAGTCATCAAATCTGCGTACAAGACGATTCAAAATGACTCAAAAACAACACCTAGACGTGGCTCAGGAGGGAAATCGGTCTATAGTTCTGTAACAGAGCGACATCGCCTTTCTAGAAAAATAAGACCACCGCGCGTCTGCTCCACGCCTCCGTAATAGCGCCACCATTGAAGATGGAATTGAAGAGCATCTAAACAACTCAAGGTACTATTTTTTCACCTGCTTTTAGACACTCCGCTGTAATTCCATCCTCGTCCGGGGTCTTGCCGTTTTTTATCTGCTGGATAGCCATTTTTTTTTCATAGGGAAATGCCTACACACACCCTTCTAGTGGAGGCATGAACAGATTATGTCATTCTCACACCGACTAAAACCCCATGGTGTTACACCTTCGCCGCATATTGTCAGTGCCACGGGAACGATTTCGCACACATCCGCGGCCTCACCAGCGCCATCCTTAAAGTTGTTCATAATTACGTTCGGGATGTCACAGGGATAGTGTCGCGTGAGACTTGCTTTTGGATCGTTACTGCTTAGGAGATCCGTCTATACAGTTGTTCGTATGCTGTCATTCTGCTGAAGATTGCAGCTTCATTTGACGTCGTCTAACTGCCATAGTATTGATAATGTGAGCGAAGTGTATTGGGTTCTCCTGTGGCGACTCTTGCAGAAGTTGGCTCCGACCGCATGTTATTTATTTTGTCCACTATAATGCAATCGTCTAAGTATTAAAAAAAACTTTTTTTAATTCAACCTGAAAGTTTTTGGGCGCTTTGGATTAGAGCACGAAAGGGAACGAGCATTGATTTCATTAGACGTGACCTCTCCAAATTAACGTTAAGGTTTAGAATGCCGCTCACTATTCGGTCATCGCTGCCAGTTTAATCGTCGCGATCACTGTAACATTCATTGAGTTATTATGTACTACCTACTAGAGAAGCCATTACGAACATTGACTATGTTCAACTGAACTGTAGTGCAATCCGTACAATCTAAATATTGCGTAAATTGAAGATTTGTCTATTCCATAAAATAATTATTGTTACATTTTCTTTAGAAATATGTTTGTTTAGATTAAATTAAGATATTTTATATTAAATTCTTATATTTATTCTATATTAATATCTTATTTTATATCAAATTAAAGCCATCGCGCATCCGCGACTACTACTCCCGCGCATGCGCGTAGACATAGAGTAGGACACAATTTTTGTTTGGAATGGCTTCTCTAGTACGTAGTACATATAACTCAATGGTAACATCACTTTAAACAGTTGCTGTCTAGTCGTCATAATGAAATCAGTTTAATTTTTTGTCGAACCGTCGGGGCCCAACCAAGTCCAAGCCGTAGTGGGTTTTAGAGTAATGCATGGCTCTAGAAATATCCTGATACATCTTCTTCACCTCCTCATCGGGATGATGAAAGAAAAAAATTTAAGAATCAAAATGTAAATACGTTGTCAACCCCGAGGAGTAAGATAGAATGCCTCGTTACTAGTAAAAATAAAAATGTCCGGTTCCCTACACTCATCATACGAAGCACAGAAACGTTAAGCTTCTGTTTTACGCTGATATTCTATGAGAGTGTGGTCCTTCTTCAGTCGAGCTAAACTATTCATGCTGCAAGCTGTATAGCAACCATATAGCTGCGTGGCTCTACAAAGTCAACAAAATATTTAGGTGAAGGTTCAATGTTTGCAAATTAATTCTAACTAGTTATACTCATCATAATTAATATTAACCAGCATATTATACAATTATACTTATATAATTGGTTCGGGCCCATTTAAAAAGCAATAGCAAATTGATTGCGCAAAAGAATCGAGTGATTCGCGTTCTGGGCAGGCAGATCCCGAAAATTTCCCCAATGATTTGGCAGCTCGCCCCCGCCTATATTTAAATCGAAATCTCACTGAGTCAACGCTCTTGTCGTTCTGACACCCAAAATAAACGATCGTGCGAAAGACGACAATTCCCGAACACTGCGTTAATGAAATATTTGAGATATGTAAAACTAATTTTATGCAAGCATGTTCTTACGTGTTAGTTTATTTCGATAGTTTTGGAATTAACTTTGTATGGCATCGCATCGATCCACATTGCAAACACGAAAACGAACTGGTTAAAAAGTAATAAAAGACCAACTGAACTCGCCAATATATCATGAAATATTATCCTTAATTCTAAAATAATTTTTAGAAAAAAATATGTTTAATATGAAAACAACATGTGAAGTTTCCAAAACAAATTAAAACAAAAATTTCAACACTGAAGCAATTTAAATGATAGAGTAAAACTGTACCGTATTAGATTTTTTTATTTATATAATCAGTATTTGTAATACTTTGAAAGACCGCTAATGCATTGGTTCTATCACTTTGTTATCGTTATTCAATTAAGATAATTTAATTAGCGAGACTATATGCGTAGATCGAAAGCATATTCTTACATCTTATTGCATTTCAAAGCTACGAAAATAACAAGAACACCGTAATAATTGAAAATATACTGTATTACAGTTAATACTTTCTTATTAATTATCTTTATCTTTATTATTATTATAATACTATGGGAACCTAATACATGAATGGCCTTGAAATAAAATCGTAAATCATAACTTTAATTTATAATATATTTGCTGCAATAACTTGTTTTTTATTAAATAAAAAAATACTCTGCGAAGTTATTCAACCGTTTAGATGTTTATTGTTGCCCGAGCGAAACGCCATTGGCATATCCAATTTTACCAGCAACTGTAATTTAAAAGAATGCATTTATCTACATATCAATGGGGTTTTTTTTAGTTTAAACTGTTTTAACGTTATTAAATTAGTTATTTTCATCTACAAAAATAACTAATATATTAACTACATCATTTAAAAAAATTAAATAATTCGTTATTGACTTATACATTCATCTTATATATATATATTTAAGTAATGAGTTAAATATATTTTAGCTTACTTCGGAATAAAACACTCTTTTCGACGTAATTAAATGCATTTTTTCATTTGTATCCTTATTAACTTTCTGTCTAAGAACATAATAATTAGTATCATAAAAATTAAACGTTTCAAAAACTAGCAAAGTTATACTTTATTTGATAAAATGTACATTACTTACTTTTTCCTCAAATGCCCACATTCCTTTCAGTAAGTTTAAAACAAAAAAAAAACACAATATATAATGTCCACTAGTCACCAAATAAAAATAAAAACAAATGTATGAGAAACAAATTGAATATTCAAAATATAAATTTCAAGTTCTCGGCCGCAAAATTCATGGCTGAAGTCACACAGATAAGCATAACCAGCCCCTATGACGGTTGACGAGCGACTACTAAGCTCCAGTATCTAGTAGAGCGCTACGTCTCACCCATTTTCACAATTTCCAACTGCCACAACAGTACATACTGCGCCTTGGGGTAAACGTTATTCTTCAAGTCAAATAAAATATCTACGCCACTTTTATTTCGTGAGTATTACGTTACGTACCCTTGATACCGTGTCCAATATCTGCGTTTAAATAAAATGCTAAAACATTTTGATGTTGTAGCATTTATACTGCTTTCTTACAAACTGCTTAAAAGTTTGTAAATAATTAACCAAGTAACGAATTTTCATTTTCAGTTAGAACCATTGTAAGGTATGATTTTGATATTATCTACCAGATAATATAACTTTTCTATAAATTGCTATAATAGAGATATTTATCGAAAGCAATATAGGTATTTTTTCTGCTATGTAAAAATTAAAATTAAAGTTAACATTTTTACATGGTAGAGCCATGCTACAGCTATATTACTGGTTTAGTTGTAGCACGAATGGATCGACTCGACCGGGGAAGGACCACGCTCTCACAGAATACCAGCGTAAAATAGCAGCTTAACGCTGCTGTGGCAGAGGCATTCAATCTTAGGCCTCACAGGTGACATCTGCATTGTGATTCGTGATCGAAGAATGATGTAGATGTCTATGGGCCACAGCAACCACTGACCATCAGGTGGATTGTGTGCTCGTTTGCCACCCTTATCGTATAAAAATATAGCGTAAAAACGCTTAAGTAACTAAAATTTGTATTAAAAATATTTACAAAAATAGAATATAACTTTTCCGTGCTAGCTTCGCTTCCTAAGCTTATATTTAAAAAGAAACAATCATTCAGTATAAGTTTATAAAACACTAGCGGCCCGCCCCGGCATTGCTTGGGTTGAAAAATTATTATACCACATTTTTCCGTTTTTCTGAGTTTTTAAAATAAATTGATTTCCTGAATTTCATAACCTAGATATATATATACATATCATGACAACTTAACTGCCCAAACTCACTCTCTGTTCTACCCAAGATTAGCTGGTAGACTACTTTTTACATAAAAATGGATATCGTCAGAATATAGCGCGATATGCTGTTGCGGACTTTTTTAGGACTTTTCAAGAGACTTTTTTAGAACTTTTCAAGAGACTTTTTAGAACTTTTCAGCCATACATTATTAACGTACAACTTTAACTATTGACGCAGCGCAAGTCGTGGAAACTCTCAAGGGACACAACTTCTTCAGATTTAGTTGACGAATATCATCATACCTTTTAGCCATAATATAAATATTAAGATAACAATTATATCCATCTGGCATAAAGTATCTGTCAAGTGAAGGAATTTTTCTAATATTTTTATACGTTGTAGAGCTGCAATACAGCTGCCATATTATGTTTGTAGCACGAATGGATCGACTCGACCGGGGTAAAACCACGACCTCACATAATACCAGAAATACCTTTTTTTGTTTAAACAAAAAAAGAATCATCAAAATCGGTTCACATAGAAAAAAAATCTGAGATAACACACAAAAAATACAGTCGGATTGACAATATCCTACTTTGTTTGAAGTCGGTTGAAAACTAAATCTTAAAATATCTAAAGGTTAAAATATCAACACATTCGAGTTTTGATTATCTATCGATTCAGCAAAATATTATATTATAACCATCAAAAATAACGCATCAAATATATCCACATAATGCTTCTTATCTAATTGATAATCTTTTTAATACCGAAGCCACACTATGCCACAATTCCTCACACCTGCTTGTAACACTAAAAAGTTTAATACATAACTATTACTAATCATATAATGTGTTTAGGTCATAAAGTCTGACAAAAGCTTGTACAATAACCTTGATACTTAATTGTACTAATTTTAGAAGGAATTGCCTTGTTCAACTGCTTCCTACAAAATTCAATATCGGGCAGGATTCTCAGTGCAAAAACGTTTGATTTTCAATCTGCACTTACAGACCACCTGTAAAATGTAAATTTTATTCATTAAAAATTGGAATTTATGGTAATTTCTTATACTCGCATATTCAACGCTTTGTTGACGAAACTTTGTCATCGAAATGTGGGAAATATCCTTTACATTTATGTGTATATGATTTTATTGTATTATATATATCGCAGCCAGCTAGCTTCATCAGCCTTTCAGTTAACAGCCTAGCCTTTTTACTAAACGGCGCCGTTTAACTAGCGGCCTGAATGATATTCAGCCGATGCGTTTAACACAACATTGCACATATCTTTATTGTGCAGCTGAGATGGCCTTGGGACTACCCTAAAGCCTCGTATATTTATATAATATAGCACATAGTGCATAATTCTGCATGAAATGTTATATTAGACTCATCGTCTGAAACGCATAGGCTTTCAACTGATTCAACTGATCAGTTTAGCTGACAGTGTGTGTCGGCCATTAAGTAATAAGGCTGGGCTGGAAGGCTAATGAAGCTAGTTGGCTGCGACATATATACGGATTTCATAACATATTCTATATTTGAAATTATCAATCACCACAGCTTCATTTCTTTCAGTTCTGTAGTGTGTTACCATTTCGAAATGTCTTGTAATCAAACACATATTTAAAGAGCGCTGTTGCTGAAATTAAATGAAAATATAAAAGAAGTGAATCTAATGTAGTCAATGTTTCTTTACAATTCGTTTCCAATGAAAAACAGCGTGTTTATATGGTTCTATTGGGAATCGTGGATAGCTTTATTTTGACGCTAGATTTTGCTGCATGTTGTGTATATCGTGTGCTGTTTTATGAGTATCGATTAAAAGCTGATATCTTTTTTACATCCATATCTTATTTTACGTTACAAAGGGTTATCATTATAAAACAATAGAACGCAGTTGCATAATATTTCCCACTAGCAACCAGAGTTACAATATTGTACTGCAGGTATGGATATCAAATAAAAATAAAAATGCCGAAATTATCATACCGCCATATTATTTAATTTCTTTTATTAGCTGGCACTCGGCGCATTGCTGCCGAATAAGAAATAATTTTGGAGATATAGTTTTAAGTTTAAAAGCGTTATATAGTTTAAATAGGAATGATAATACATTCATTGAAATTATATGATATATTATGGCTATCAAATAAATTTGTCGGCACGATAAGCGCGCCACTTACTGTAAGTTGATTGTGTTATTTCTATTATAACCTTCACGCAAGTGCAAGCAATTAGTTGACAAAGTTTTAGCGCAATCTGATGAACGGTATGGCAGCGCATAAATTACGAACAAACAAAAATATTTTTTTATATATTAGTAGAAGATATCTGAGATTTGCTATAGTCGCATCTTACAGCACCCGCAACACGAAAGACCATTCCTTTAATTTATCTTGGGGAAACCTATATTCCGAAGTTGACTTTAAGCTGTAATGGTCATGAAAATGACAATGATGAGCTTATGAAAACATAACATTTGAGAAACTTTTTATACAGTTAATCGAAAATTATCAAGTTATTAATATTACAATACAAAACAATTAAAACTAGCAAATAATCCACCTGATGCGAAGAAAATACAACAACCCATGGACACCTGCAACTTCATACAAAGAAATCTACAGATGCATGGTCACTTCTGAGGAATGTAATGACTCACAGCTTGTGATTGCTTCGTATGATAAAAACTATTCATTTTAACATATTATTAATTTTCGAAAGATTGAAACGTGCTTACAAGGCAAGATTTGCTCTAGTGAATAACTGTTAACAATGATAAAACATTACGTAACCACAATGCAATGTTGTGAAACCAACTGTTGTTGACAATCATAACAATGTTTTATATACATTATGCATCATTATTTATCAATTGACACCAAGATTTTCATTAATAAATGTTAATTATCATTTGGATATTTCTATAGGATTCTCGTCTGCTTGGGATTCATAAATACTTATTAAATATATAATTCTTACCCGCGGCATCGCTCGCATGGCCTTAATTCTGTGTCACTATGTCTGGTAGTCACAGGATTTTTTTTTTCAGAGACTATTGGACTACAATATTATGCTTAACAAAAAAGCTAAAATTGAGTTTATCAGAATTACATTAATATCATACGTCTAGCACACCTATCACTTTTTTATATCAGACATAGCTTCCTTTCTATCATTATGAAGGGTAAATTGTTTTGGAATCGTTACTAACGGAATTACGTTATTTCCATTTGCTCTTTACATTTATTCGTAAATAAATTTAATTTCGAGATTTGATATTAGATTTGACAAAATAATGTTAAATTTCATGGTCTTCTATAAATTTACGGCTTAACGTTTATTTGCGATTTCTGACTCATATAATAATAGACGCCATTGAAAATTGATTGCCACCATAAAATTAATGCTGATATTTTTTTTACGTTTCAATAGACTTCGAAATTTCATAAATGTAGTTGTGTTCTCGGTGAACGAAGAACTACATTCATGAACAGGAGCAAATAATTTAAAATTTAAAATTTTGTACAGCCGACTTCAATATAGGTTATTAAGAATAACTCAAATAACTCAAAAACTATTAGTCTGACCTTGATCAAATTCATACGAGACCACACGAGAAGTATCAGCTTTCATATACAAAAAAAATCATCGACATCAGTCCACCCAGTAAAAAGTTATGAGGTAACACACATAAAAAAAAAACATACGCGTCGAATTGAGTACCGTCTCCTTTTTGGAAGTCGGCAGAAAAATACATTCACCTTGTAGTGGCGGTGAAAGAGAATACATATTATGCATACCTCATATCGTCACGGAAGGAAACTGAAATAGGGTGGTTATAAGACGCAGCGTCTTCTCAATAACAGCTCAAAATAATAAACAATTAAATAAAAAGCTACAGTTGCCAAATGTGACAACAACGGCAAATATCCAGCATATTTGGCAAATTGGTAGAATGGACACGAAAATGTAACAGCTCCGTAAACATAATAGCCCCATTAAAAGTCAACAAAGTAACCGCCTACATACATCAAACGACTGGGGCACAGGCCGCAGCGAGTTTCAGGATAAAATAGTAACGCGACTTAATGTATAAAATAATTTCTGAAATATATATAATATTTTTAACTCCTCAGGTTTCCTCACGAAAGTATTTATTACGTAACATCAACTAAACACCTTATAAATATTTGAAACCAATTCAATTAAATAAATTTAATTAAAACGAATCCTACAATTTTGACATTTAAATAAAATAAAAGGTCGGACGTTTGACCTACTTCGTTGAATAAAGGTTTTTTTTATAATTAATTTCATAGAAATTTTGCGTAAACTGTTTTTGGAATCTTATTTTCATTAATTTTTTGTAAGTGGCTAAGCGTTTGTCTAAGGTGCTGTGTAGTCAAGGGATATACAACACCTAGCCTAGCCTACTAATAATTGTTATTGGCTCCTCTCTACATACCCACATAGTGGTATCTAACAACTAAGTTAACAACGTTACTAGTAAAAAGTAGTACAAACGTTTAATAGTAATACGTTACTAATATTTTACTAAAAATATCCATGTACCATAGGCCTATTACACTAAGACACGGAGTTGAATATGCCAGTTGCACTATAAAGTGCTACCAAACACACTCCCTAATCCTATAGCTGATATATCATATCTAATCCGGTAAGACGTCAAGCACAGGTAGGAGTCCGTGATATCCAGGGGCGAGCCGTATTGTGCGTTCACCGGCAAGGCATCGGCACGGGATGGTGCCAGGACAGCAAGCTTCCCACTCGAAGCGGGCCGGTAACTATTCATGTGTATTGTGGTAATGTTCTGGAAACTCATAAGAACTGCCAGGGGAAATTCAAAACAGCCTAGAATTAATGCTATACGAGAAGAGAATGGCTGCATGCTGAATGATGAAGTTTCCAATTTAAAGAGATGGAAGGAATACTTTGAAAGCGTGCTTAAGAGTGAAGAGTCGTCTGAATTAAGTGAAATAGAAATTCCGAAAGAAGTGGAGAGAGGTAGGGAGATAAGTGTAGATGAAATAATGAAAGCAATGAAAAGCATGAAAGCAGGTAAGGCAGCTGGATTTAATAGAGTATCACTCGAAATGCTAAGAGCTGGAGAGGGTGTGGTTGCAAGCCTGCTGGACACCATGTTTAATTTATGTTGGGAACTAAAGCGGGTACCGGAAGACTGGTGCAAAGCCGTTATAGTCCCAATATATAAGGGAAGGGGTCACAGCAGGACTGTAAAAACTACCGTGGTGTCAGCTTGCTTAGTATTGTGGGTAAACTGTATGCTAAGATGTTAATTGAAAGAGTTATGGAAGAAACTGATGGAAAAATTTGGGATGTGCAAGCTGGATTTAAAAAGGGGATGGGGTGTACGGATCAAGTCTTTTCCATTCGCATGATTGCGGAAAAGTTTTTGGCCAAAAACCAGAAAGTTTTTTGTGCGTTCATGGACTTGGAAAATGCTTATGACAGAGTGGACGGGAACGCGTTATGGCAAATTTGGGTTGAGCGCTGGTTTGATACAGGCAATAAGGTCTCTTTATAGGGACTCTAGTGCTTGTGTCAGGATCAACGGGGTTTACTCGGACTGCTTTGGCATTCAAAAAGGTGTCAGACAGGGCTGTGTAGCTTCCGCGTGACTGTTTAACTTATTTATGGACAGTTTTTTTTATAGTAAAGGGTGACAAACGAGCACACAGTCCACCTGATGGTAAGTGGTTGCTGCGGCCCATAGACATCTACATTTATCCTCTATTACAAATCAAAATGCAGATGCGTTGTCACCCGTCAGGACTAAGAAGGAATACCTCATTTGCAGTAAAAAGTGTCTCTGGTTCTCTATACTCACCTTACGAAACACAGCAGCATCAAGCTGCTATTTCACGCTGGTATTCTGTGAGAGCGTGGTCCTTCCCCGGTCGAGCCGAACCATTCATGCTACAACTATACTACTAATATAGTTACAGCATGACTCTACCACGTCAAAACAACTTTTATGTTGTTATAAAAGTTGTTTGCAAGTTGCAGTTGTTTGCAAACTTTGAAATTTGAAGAATGTGGGTTGAGAATGGGTGAGTTAACCGTCAAATATCTTTTGTACGCCTTTTGTTACTTTAATGAACTGGTCATTCAAAAGAAATGGATATGAAAGTGAACGCAATTAAGACGAAAGGAATGGTTTTTGAAAGAGAAGAAAGTAAAACGTTATGTGAAATAAGAATAGAAGAAGCGATTGAGCAAGTGGGTGAGTTTGTATATTTTGGGATGTTTATTTAGCAGGGATGGTAGATATGATAAGGATATAGAACGACGAGTAAATGCAGGAAATAGAGTGAATGGGGCTCTACACGCTATTATATACTCAGAATGTGTCAAATAAGGCACGTATGCCAATTCGTAACTCTGTTTTATTCCCTACTTTAATGTATGGTAGTGAAAATTGGGTCTAGCAGAAGAAGCATGAGAGTAGAATAAATGCTGTAGAAATGTGGTCACTAAGGAATATGCTAGGGCTGAATCTGAATCACAGGGTGAGAAATACTGTGATAAGAGAAAAAAGTGGTTTGCAAGATGACGTTGTGACAAGGATTAAGAAAGGAATGCTTCGGTGGTTTGGTCATGTAGAAAGAATAAACGAGGAAAGAGTTACAAAGCAAATTTATGTTGCTGGCGTGAGTGTTTGTGTGTGTTTTTATTGTGTTATTGTAGCCATGTGCGTGTGTGCATGTGCGCGGGCCGATGTAGAAGGAACGCGTTGAGATTGAGACTCGAAATTGACTTGTGAAAATGTGAAATTATAAAATGTTCATGCGAAAATAGTCGAAATATTTTTTGGAGTACATTTTCAACTTTTAAAATAGAGTATTCGTCCTTCTTACGAGTAGTATTTCCTTTTTAAAATTGGATGAATTTATAATTTGACTTCTCTGTGTTGATTATATTTTCATCATAAATGTAAGAGATATGACAAACAAATACGACGACTTGACGAGAACATTTTTACGTATTGTAAAACTGAGGTCTATATTAGTACTGCCAGAATACCGAGCGTAGACCGGCACCGGCACCGGCGCAATGGAAAAACGAAGCCGAAGGTGCTTTACCGGTAAATTGAAAACCGCCCATTCCTACAAAAAACCCGCTCACTACCAGCACGATGGCGATATGCCTATCACAGTCCTTAATATTTAATTAATTTTAATATATATAAATTTTTATTTCTACCATTTTAATGATTTTATTTTACATGATTGTAAAGAGTCCCTTAGAGATTTTTTTAAAGAAATAAAAAAAACCTTGCCATCTCAATATATTTATGAGAATGTAATGTATGTATATAAAAACATAAATAGCTTTAATAAAAATAATGATGTGCATACTTTAAACACGAGGAACAAACATAAGCTTGTAATACCAGTTATTAGACTCCACAGAATCAGTAATTCACTTATTGGGCAATGTATACGCATTTACATCAAAATCCTAGAACATATTCAAAGTTTGTCAATAAACAAGTTTAAAAGTTTTATTAAAGAAAAACTGTACAAAAAGGGCTATTATAATGTCAAGGAATCATCATTATCATCATTACAGCCTTTCATAAGTCCACTGCTGAACATAGGCCTCCCCCAAGGAATGCCACAAAGTACGGTCCTGAGCCACCTGCATCCATCGACTTCCTGCATGTCTTACCAGGTCGTCACTCCATCTCGTGGGGGGTCGCCCTACACTTCGCCTACCGGTACGAGGCTGCCACTCAAGAATCTTTCTTCCCCATCGGTTGTCGGTTCTTCGAGCTATATGGCCGGCCCACTGCCACTTCAGCTTACTAATCCGTTGGGCTATGTCGGTTACTCTGGTTCTACTGCGGATATCCTCATTCCTAAGTTTATCACGCAGAGAAACTCCGAGCATAGCCCTCTCCATAGCTCGCTGAGCGACCTTGAGCTTCCTGATACGGTCAGCAGTGAAGGACCACGTCTCAGTTCCGTAAGTCATCACTGGCAACACGCACTGGTTGTACAATTTCGTTTTAAGGTTTTGAGGTACTCGTATGTCTGACGAGAAGATGTGTCGTAGCTTCCCGAACGCTGCCCAGCCGAGTTGAATCCGTCGATTGACCTCTCGGTCGAAGTTGGACTTACCTAGTCGGACTATTTGTCCCAGGTAAAGGAAATAAAGGAATACATGAATGAAAATAACCCCTGGGAATAAGGTGATCGCCACCATGCTGGTTCTATAAAAAATCATCTAAAAATTGTATAAAAGAAATATGTTTGAAAAAAATGTCCCGCTGGGTTTCTTGCTGGTTCTTCCCAGGACAGAGGTATTTTTCGAACCAGTGGTAAATAAAAAATATTGAATAAAAATTATTCTATTCTATTCTATCCTCTTTTCCAGTAAAAAGGGTCTTCGGGTCTCTACACTCACTATACGAAACGCAGAAGTGTTAACTACTAATTATATTACTAATATAGCTGCAGCATGTCTCTACCACGTAAATATCACAAACCTACAAAATCTTAAAGCAGCGATATACAAACATTAGTCATTTTATAATTTTCTCTCTATTTGATGTCTTGTTATGTATTTTAGTCTCCAAAGTACCAGTTACAAGCAGTTGTATCTGTGTACTTTATAGCTCTACCATCGTAAATATTTTTACTGCGTTTGTCCTTCATGATGTTTTCTTTTACTAAATATATTTCATGATTTTTTTAAATATTTTTAATTTTTAAAAGAAATTTGACTGTCTATTTTAACATGATATTTGCAGTAAGAATAATCTTTGTTTGTGTATTGAGTGAAAATAAAAAACATATGTGCAAGGTTTTAAAAGCGTGGTACCGAGGAAGGACCACGGTCTCACTGAATACCAGCGTAAAACAGCAGCTTTCAACTGTGATATATTGTATGGTGAGTGTAGAGAAACGGAGACCCTTTTTACTTGAAACGAGGCATTAAATCTTAGTCCACACGGATGACAACGCATCTGCATTTTGATTCGTTATCGAGGATAGATATAGATATATATGGGCCACAGCAACCACTTACCATCAGATGGACTTTATGCTAGTTTGCCACCCCTATCCTTTAAAAAATTATTTCGAACACATATTATGTAAAAAGGGGTACAAAGTTTCCCTTCATGTGTAATATATAGATATGTAAGGCTTACCTAAGCATAATAGATACAAAGGACGTATTATAACATAAACACCTGTATTTCGGGCATTGTTTATAAATTTACCTGATAACCAAAACATTTTATTACAATAAATATTTTATAAGCGGATAATTAATAAAGTAAGCTATTCATAATCTTTACAGATGATTAATAATAGAAAATGTTCTAGAGTTTGAAACCTTATTAATGTTTGTATAAGATTTTTATATGGGTTTTCCAAGCAGAAGGTACATGATCAATATACGTGGGGCACACTGAAACGATCGGGAATAAGAAAAACCACATGCACGGTATAGCTAATAATTTTTCGAAGTATACTCAGTTCAACTTAATGCACTTTTCCATTTGTGCAAACCAATCATTAAAACAGTAATTCAAGTCTGAAGTTGATGTTAACAAAATGGCTGATTTGTATGCTTCCACAGCTGCTTCGGGGTCTTAAAACCGTTGACCGCGTAATAAATCTTTCATTCTAGGGAATGTAAAGAAATCGTTTGGGCTCAGGTCAGGACTGTACGGAGGATGGCTCATCAGCTCAAGGTTAGCCTGCTTCAAAAAATCATTTGTCTTCCGAGCCGTATGGGAGCTCGCATAATCGTGATGTAAGATGATGCGACATTTAGGGTTATTTTTTCGGAGTTCGGCTATCATTTCTGGCAAACAAACCGTGATATACCTCTCAGCGGTAACCGTTCTGCGTTCTTGTAAAGGAATTATAGCAACATGCTCCTTTTCCGAGACAAACGTAGCGACCATTTTCTTTGACACGCTGCGGGAGCAAACCACTTTCGTTGGTTTGACCTCGTCTTCGAAGACCCAAACTGCTGAGTGATGTTTTCTTTCATGTTCGTATGAATAAATCCATGATTCGTCACCTGAGAGGATATTATAAACGGTATTTGACTTCCCTCCATTGAAGGATTGCAGAGTATTCCAGCACCAATCTACATGAGCCGCCTTTTGCTCTTCGGACATATTGTGGGGAACCCAGCGGGAAACTAGCTTTCTTACACACAGCTCATTATGTAATATCGACTGAATTGCAGTCATTCTGATACTGATAACAGCCCGAATCTGTTCGTATGTCACATGACGGTCATCTGATATAATAGTTCGCACAACTGCGATGTTTTCAGGCGTGACCCCTGTTCTTGGATTCTAAGAGGCCAGTATTCAAATTCTAAAAAAGGTTTTATTGTAACTCAATCTGAAATATTCTATTTCCGATCATTTCAGTGTGCCACTCCGTAATAAAAATAACTTCTAGCGATAATAAATGATGTTATCCCTTGATCGATTCACGATCGAACGCGGCAATGACTTACGAATATTATCGGAAGTTGGCAGCTGCGCAGGCATAATATCATAGTACCATAAGTGTGCGTATAAAACACAAGTTTTTGGAAGACTGTGGATTTGGCTTTGGATAAACCATTATTTTTACTTAAATTATACTAATAGATACAACAATACTATTACGATATACAAATGCTTGCCCCGTGCGAAATTTGAACCAGATACCCGCAGTGCCACAGCGAAAACACCAAGCCCCTGCGGTAAAGAACCGTATGTTGAAAATCAATCGTTCATCAGAACGTTCTTAGTCTATAAGTAAAATACACCGCGTGTTTTTTTTTTTTATAGAATAAGGATGACAAGCGAGCACACAGCCCATGTGATAGTAAGTGCATATTGTGGCACATAGATATTTACCTCGATTAAGAATCCAAATGCAAATGAGTTGTCAACTCTGAGGACTAAGATGAGACAGTAAAAAAGGTTTCCGGTTCTCTACACTCGCCATACGAAACACAGCACCATTGAGCTGCTATTTTACGCTAGTATTCTGCGAGAGCGTGGTATTACCCCGGTCGAGCCGACACATTCGTGCCTACAACCATACAATAGCTACAGTGTGGCTCTACCACGTTTAAGCGTGTAATATATTATGATAATTAAGAAGATAAGTTTATGGACAGTAATAAAATGATCAAACTTTCCCTTCTTTTTGCAACGAACATGTAACTTTATAATACAACATAAAAGGTACGTTAACTGCTTTGAAAAGTAACAGCTACATTTTTACGATTAAGTGGTTTTACAGGAGGCAATGTCTATTAAAAATTTTATTTTTAAATTTACGGCGCGGCGTGTACCTGGCACCGTTACTGCCACACTTCTCACTTACGCTTAAAAAACACTGACAATAGCTTTTCAAACATACAGAGCCCAGGTAATTTTAAAAGCAGTAACATAATACAAATATAAAAGGAGAAATACAATGTGGGAGATCCTGTCACCGTCTCTTCAATAAAATATTCACACAATATACTTGTTTTATTCTTAACCAGCGATCCGGAGCACGGGTGTTATCTGGATGTCGACACAAGCGCCACCAACCGGTTCATTCAAGAACCCACTCAAACGCATACAAAAATTTAATCAAAAAAGTTCCAGCCTTTCGAAAATTATTTTATTGCATTTGTGTTTATTATATATGATTTAAGATAAATAAGAGTTATTATAAATAACGCAAACCATAATAGTTTCATACTATAAAATACGTATAAAATCGGAGGCACAACTATTTAACTATATAACTTCAATTAAAAAACTATTTGAATATTTTGATGTAAAAAGCAGTTTAAATGTAATATGTAAAGGATAGTAGATAATACAATATTAAAAAGTCGGCATTATAAACACCGAATCTGTTGTGAGACGTCAGTTTCCAAATTTTTTCTTCTAATCTCATCCTCCTTTATCCTATAACTCTAAATGACCTCCTAGTGACCCTATTCGATGTTGTTTTAGCTGCCAAAAGATACTCGTATATAGATATACAACGTGCTAATTGCGTGTTTTCGATTGGCGCCAGGTTATGGTTGACATTATTGTTCCAATGTTCTAGTCGCTTTAATTAGCTATCGATCCATGATTTCTGAGCATTTAGCTCGATAAATTATTATCATGAATAAGACATTAGAAACAAAATATATTTAAGGCTCACGATGACACACCGCCGATTATTAAGATAATCATTCAGATTGCCAACGGCTTCCAATTTCTATAGTTAAAATTCGTTCTTCCATGAGACACCTAAAATAATTAAGTTACTAAAGAAAGACATCAAATATCCTAACTAAGATAATCACGTCATAAAATTATTATAATAAACGACTAACCTAATCCTTTGGAAAGATCAATATAGGTACATTAGCCCGATCACGTGAATTTCTGTATTTATTATATTATTATCAGCAGCTGACCTCTATATAAAGATGGGCGAACTGTTATACGGAGACTAACTAAACGGTTTTTAAACAACATATATTTTAAAACACTATATTTAATTTTGGATTAAAATTTAATTTAGGTCCATAGACATCTGCACAGGTTTGAAAATGGAAACAGACTGAGGTGGCCAAACTGCTCGACTGCAATCCTCACTGAACCTTAACGCTAAGCCAACATTATTAATAAGCAGTGCAGCACTAAGGCTAACAAATACAGTTTATAACAGAAAGTTACACTATCATTAATATGTTGCAAACTAAGATATTCAAAACCAAGAAAAGCATTCAATGCTATGCAAATGACAGCACTGGTGATGCTTTTTACACCGACCGTGTCAATTTTTCTCGGCTACTGGCCGTTGAGTGCCGGCACAAACTTTTGTCTAAAGTCGAATCTTTGTTAACAAAGTCTCGGACTGGAAACGACTAAATCAAATCTAGTTCAATCCTCATAAGTCAAAAGCATGCGTATTTACCAGTAAAAAGAACCCATTTTTACACAACCCAACTGCAAAGCACTTAAAAGTAATTTGGTCACTTTGTGCTAATTGAGACAGGAGAGTATTTCGTGCCGACCCACCCTTTGCGACTTTACAAGATGCACAAGACTTTACAATCTCACGTGGAATTCTGTTCTCACCTCCGGGTCGGTTCACCCCAATGCAAGCTCTTCCACTTGGCAGCATATTCTATCGCATTTACCAAGGGGGAGTGGTCAGAGGAAATGTTCAGATTAATTCAAGCCATTGCAAATCACGACAAAATTCGCAATACTGTCCACACCATATGAATGCTTGGTAGTCTACAACTTTGCAGGAGTTTTATGGTTTCGGCTACAACCAGCGTTTTACCGGATCGCCATGACTTAAGGACGTTCAAAAATAAAGCATACTCCTTTTTAAAAGGCCAGCATCGTACATTTAATTTCCTTGGTATTGCAGTTGTTCATGGGCGGCAGCAGTCACTTACCATCAGGTGAGCTACATGGCCGTTTACCCAAAAGTACGTCCAACAAAACAAAATAAAGAATGTTGACAATCTTTATTTTGTTTTTCTTAATCTCTTAGTTGGATATCCCAGGTGTCCGAGGTTTGTCGTAAAGTCACAGGCATACTTCGTTCCTTTTATCGCCTTAAGTTCTTTCTGCCTCCTTCAACTAAACGTCTTCTCGTCCAATCTCTAATTCTTCCATTATTTGACTATGCCGATGTTTGTCTAACTAATATTTCTCAGGAGCTGCTAAACAGGTTGGACAGGTTACTTAACTGTATCCGATTCTTCTTTGGCCTGCTCAAATATGATCATGTTTCAGAATTTCGCTCTCAGTTAAAGTGGTTAACTATACGCCAGCGCAGAGATTTCCGAATCCTGTCCACTCTATTTTTAGTTCTTAATGATCCTTCCTCACCCCTTTATCTAAAAGAAAGATTTCAATTCCTTAGTGACACTCATTCTCTCAATCTCCGTACTTCACAAAGTTAATTCCTGTCCACTCCTCTCCACCATTCTGGGTCTATGTCAAATTCTTTCACAGTTACTTCCATTAGCCTCTGGAACAAATTGCCTGTTGATCTGGGAACAATACCTGCCAAAACTATTTTTAAAAGAAAACTATATGAGCATATCCGTAGACTACAAATTTGAGTCAATTTATTTTATATGTTTATAGTTATTTATATATACATTTATTGAGATATATATGTATTAATGAGTGTATTTATTTATATATGTATATAAATTATATATATATATGTATATATATATATATATATATATATATATATATATATATATATATATATATATATATATATATATATGTATATTTTATGTATGTGTTGCATGTATATATTTGAACTGTATTATATCATGACAACTTAACTGTCCAAACTCACTCTCTGTTCTACCCAAGGTTAGCTGATAGAGAATGCCATATAGCATTAAGCTCACCGTTTGTACAAATATTTGGTGCAATAAATAATAAATAAATAAATAAATCTTTATATGGAACGTTGGCCTTAATTTAGGGACGATGAAAGAGAATCAATAATCCCTTTTCGTCACTTAAAAAGCCAAACTTGGTCAAAAATATAAATTACCAAGACCATTTACAAGGCGCGACGAGGAGGTACATGACATCTGGTATTGCCATCGTTAATATCCTATCACACGTTGTGACTACGTAAAATCCATCCTAAAAAAGAAAGAGATCTATGTCCCACCACCATTAGGAAATGATAAAAGATAAAGATATTTATATAAAATTGAAAAAGAATTCCAAAAAATATCCTCTTAATAGTCTAGATTTAGAAAATGAATGCTTAAATCAGTTTTCCAAGTAGTTCCACGTAAGTGGCGTGATTTCTAGACGTCGACAACAGCGCCACCTAACGGGTCCAATTGTGAACCTAAACCATCCAAGGATCCACTGAAACACACACAATTTTTTTTATCAAAACCATTCGAGTCGTTTTCGAGTTTTAGCGAGACTAACGGACAGCAATTGATTTTTATAATTATATAGAGATTAACAAAGGTATAGCAGATATTAAACTAATCGCATTACACTTGAATAAGTATTTCAATACAAAAAAATAAATCAATCACACTTCTTGAATCATTTAACATTGACAATTCAACATGACTGTTGGCAATTAGCCCGTAGACCGAACAATGTGTAAATAAATTGTTCTGGCCTGTAAGCACTTGTTAATAGAACGTTTAATACGAGTATATTGATTTTAAAGAGCCGTGAGGATTATTGGCTTTATTTTCTTTTACTACTTTATCACAAGCAGTAAAAGTAATTAAATCATGAAATATTATAAATGTAAAGTCGAATTGTATCCCATAAGAATAGTTTAAGCAACGCACACACGCCCTTGTAGAAAACGTTGTTAAAACAAGCGAATAAAATTTATTATAGCCCATCCATTGTTTTAAAATAATCCTCGATAGATTTCTATTCGCTTTTCATTACTAACATCATGTGCCTACAGAAATAAACGATTACCAAATTATTTTAAACTCCTACAAATATATTATATTTATATGTGTTAGAAAGGCAGCCCTAACTTTAACATAATTTAATATTACTTCACAGGGCTGAAATTGTTCAAGCTATGTATGATTGCATAAATTAATAAATTAAATTATTGCATGACGGGACGAGTAACTTTCTTCACACACAACTTAATACACATAGAAATTAAAAACAACAAACAAAACAATATACACAAATATAATTATTTGCAATGCTTTACTAAAACTATACTTTAACTTTACTAGAGTAAAATTATAAATTAACTGTATTTTGTATAATTATTGAACTAAACTAAACTTAGACGTTACAGCCAAAGTCAAAGTTTAATCTATTTAATGTAAGCTTATTTTCAATACTTATGTTATGACCTTCAAAATCTACCAACGATTCGGAAAATTCTATTTACGCTACGAAAAACATCCGGTAAAGATCTATATAGATATAATATTACAAATATAAAAACTTTGTACTTACATCATTGAAATTCAAATAATAAAACAATAACAATAAAAATGTATCTGTACGTATGTTTTTATTGCTATGATACTTGGGTATGTCACACAAATAGGTATCGATGAAGCGGACATGTAACAATGAGTATTCGAAATCTTTTTTTAAGCTTGACAAAAGTGCTTAAAAGCCTTTGTCGTGTATGAGTAAGTCAGGCGCATATAACGGTTGGGTCATGCCCGTTCTCACTTGGCATACTCAGCTGCACACATATCGAACTAAACTCCCTCCATAGAAAAGTTCTGACTGTTATGTCGTCCCACAGGATGCATCATCCGAGATCACCGGTAATTGCCGCGGAAACATGGTGGGCGTAGCTTTCTAAGCGCCCTCATCATGCATAATTACAAACTGTGCAGACTTCATAATTACTTTCTGAAATGATCGGATGACCCATTCTATACGGACGTCATTACGTGTAATAAAGAACTAACCCTATACCTAAAGAAATAAAGCAGGACCCAATAGTACATTTCGTTTTCGACTGGGATACCGTGTATAAGGAGAAGGAGTTCGGACCTTTCGGAGTTTCGGCGACTCTTTGTGGAAACCGAAGGTTTTATCTATGCGATACAGGACCAGGTTATTAAGACTAACGACTATGTCGTTGTCACCATTTCATGTCACTAAGTTGTCATCTCCGGTAGCTCGGCACTTTCTAACTCTGAGTATTTGCACAGACACAACATAGTAGCCCGGATTTAACACCAAGAGCTTGCTCTAATGAACGGTCTCATGGATCGCAAATTGCTTTATCATTTGTACTTGCCGGAAACGAAAATTACATCATGGATAGGATTATTCTTGCGAATAAACCTGATATTGAAGGGCTGTAATGATGATGATGAAGTTTTGAGGTATACCTGTCGAGTAGACGTTTCGTAATATCTCGAACTCTGCCCAGCCGAGTTGAATCTGTCGATTGACCTCTCGGTCGAAGTTGGATGTACCAGTCGGACTATTTGTCCTAGGTAAACATACTCGTCGGCAACTTCGAGCGCAGTGCTCCTAACACCTACTGGTGTAGGTATATTTTAAGACAAATCCTTTGGGAGACACTATTGAGGTCATTGAGCATAGTCCAACGATTCTTCCATAAGGATTATATCGTCGGCGAATCGAATGTGAGTTATAAATTCGCCATTAATACCGTATCCTTTTCAGTCCAATAGCTTCAAAACGTATTCCGATGCAGCGGTGCAGGGTTTCGGGGGTATAACATCACCCTGTCTAAAACCTCTCTGCGTTTGGATAGATTTTGTACTCTGATTCTATACTCGGATAGTCATATTAGCCCTATTTCACATACTTCAGACTTCGATATAATAAAAGTCAACTGGGCACCGCTGAAGAGACTACAACACCGCCCAGATTTCGGCGGAATCAAAGCCTTTCTTATAGTCCACATACGCAAGATAAGGTGCCAAATAGTACTCTTCTGTCTTCGGTAGAATTTGCTGTGGTACTAAAGCCTTTTAGGAAACCGGCTTATTCGTGAGGCTTTTTTTTTATAGTAATTCATTTTAAACATTCGTTTTAAGTACATTTTACGTGGTAGAGCCATGCTGCAGCTATATTAGTAGTATAGATGTAGCACGAATGGGTTGGATCGACCGGGGAAGGACCACACTCTCACAGAATACCAGCGTAAAATAGTAGCTTAACGCTGCTGTGTTTCGTATGATGAGTGTAGAGAACCAGATACCCTTTTTACTGGAAATGAGGCATTCCATCTTAGTCCTCACGGGTGACAACGCATCTGCATTTTGATTTGTAATAGAGATAGATGTAGACGTTTATGGGCCGCAGCAACTACTTATCATCAGGTGGACTATGTGCTCGTTTGTCACCCTTATCCTATAAAAAAAAACATACTTTATACTATGGTATTTATACTTATTTATCTTATATATATATAAAAAAAGATATCCTGAGTAAGTAACTCATCTATCAACGCACAGCTCAAACTGCTTGATATTTTGAAATTTGGACAGTAGCTGGTAGCTGCCTTTTATGACATAGGCATCGACTAAGAAGATATTTTTAAAAATTCAACCCCTAAGAGAGCGAAATGGGTTGTAGCAGTTTTCAAGAAACTTTTTATTTTACGAGGCGTTTGACTCCAAACTTACTAATGGTTATTAAAGGCTCAATTTCTCAAAACAATCCCTTACCCCCGTAAGAATATGGCCAGAGGATATTCAATTTTGTCAGATATTTTTTCATTTAACGGAGTAGTGAATTATATATAAAAAAGATACAGAAATTATATATACAAAAGAAGTATGCAATGGGCGGTTGTATTGCTGTCAGCAAATCCTTTCAGACAACCAATTAAAATCAAAGAAATTTACTCTTTATGGAATATAAGTAAACACCATTTTTATTTATTCAAAAATTTACCCTTGAAACGAGGATACAAAGTATATATGAATAATATTTTATTATGATGCACTGTTCAAACTACTAGACCCGGAAGTTGGTACCATAGGTTCCTTTTATAACGCAGGCATCCACTAAAAAGGATTTTAGAAAATGTATTGTGAGATATTGTACAACAGTTAGTATGATACTTTTTATTTTACGGGGCGATTGTCTCGAAACTTACTGAAAGTACTTTGGATCTTAAAGCCCTTCCAAGAATACATAAATTATACAATTAAGTTAGAAAAACTAAAATAAAAATAAAAACACAAGATTATGACAGTGACGAAAATAGGATAGAAATACAAGAAAGGACGTGACGTATAATAAAAAATATTAGAGTTCCAAGTGAGTTTTGTTTTTTGTTCTTGTTTGAGTAGACTAATTAAGGAAAAAGGTAATTAAGCACGGCGAATACGTAAAGGCAAAGATTTCCACAAACAAACAGCTGTAACAGAAATGATTTATTGAAGGAGGAATAATGTCTTGGAGTACGAAGGGAAAGTTTGCTACAGCGGTTTTCATCATTCGTGAGTAATGCCGCTGAGTGAAAGGCTAGTATTATGTAGTATATATAACATAATATATAAGTATTTATTAATCCCAGCCAGGC
Organism: Parnassius mnemosyne; assembly: GCA_963668995.1. Taxonomy (NCBI): domain Eukaryota; kingdom Metazoa; phylum Arthropoda; class Insecta; order Lepidoptera; family Papilionidae; genus Parnassius; species Parnassius mnemosyne. Next base: position 32,627,879 of record CAVLGL010000001.1, on the reverse strand, counting down.
GAGAACACTATAAAATACACAGATAACTCTTACTATTACAATGTATATTAACATTTTCTTTAATAATAAGAGGTGGTGATAAACGAGCTTGATGGCAAATGGTTACAGTAGAGCGTAAGTCCATTAAATTAAGAGCATTTGTATTGTATATTACGTGATACGTGATGCAGCTCTCAATTCTTTATTTAGTTTTAAAATATCTTTAAGTACTAATATAGAGTCTACTTTATCGGTAAAGTTCTTCTTCTGCATCTGGTTCTGGTATCGGATGCATGCGCTCCATCTTTTTTCTTTAATTTATTAGTAAAGAATGTAGGGTTAGGGAGTAGCTGTTGTTGAGAAAACTCACACCACATTTCACATCAATTATTCACACATCAATCTATTACATCAATCTATTGCGTTGTCACCCCTGAATAATAAGATAAAACGCCTCGTTTCAAGTAAAAATGGGTCTCCGGTACTTTACACACACCATACGAAATACAGCAACATTAAGTTTCTGTTTTACCCTGGCATTCTGTGAGCCTGTCGTCGAGCCCACCCACAGAAATAATTATAATCGGTACGGGTTTCTGCATTTAAGCCTGAAGCGGTCTGTCATGGAGTTCTTACGTACTATCTCGGTACATTAGTGAATGGATTTATTGCTTGCGTATGCCGTATGGGCGTAGGGCGTTGGGATATCGGTTATGTTGTTTTCAACTTTTCAAAAATAGTTAGTGACGTTAAAGACGTTAAGCGCTCTTGTCTGAATAAATGTATTCTTTTTTTTAAGAGCCTTGTGGAATACTCGTATTTAGAGACGATGGCAAGAGACCCGTCGGTGTGACTTTGGTCCCTTAAAAGACATTTTAAGTCTATTTCTAGGACGCTAAGTGCATAGTCATTGCCAACTTCTTATTTCAGGAGTACCTCGTTAACAGCCGGAGAAGTATCAGTGTCACCTGAACTGAGTAAATGGCACAAAGATAAATCGTTGTTGTCGAAGTTGACTGGTCGTACCCAATGAGGACAAGGATGCTTGTTCTTTTCTCACTCAAAGGTTTTTGCAGAGAAGCAGGAGTTTATTGTTGTAAATATTGTACTTATGTCATGTTAACAAATTATAAAAGAAAACCTTAATAAAATAATAAAAATAGTACGCTTTCGTGTCCAAGTAATATCTCATTATATTTAAAAACAAATATTCCTTTTTAAGGAATATTTGCTTTTTAAATATAATAAAGGATTGTGTAACGTACAATACGTTACACAATCCTTAAATTTATAGCGATCGCACATCACAATTGGCAGGCACCAAGGGCCACTATCCCGAGTGAGTTATTGCTGCTCCTATTTTTCCAAGGTAATGAAAGTGACAAAATTGAAGATGCCGTCGACGTGACTAATATACCGTTATCTAACGAAGTAAATAGATTTTTCTGGCATATCTTACAGTTGCCTCCTACGACACACACGGGACGAAACGGAGTCCTTGAATCACGCAATCACGACGCAACGTATTGTTACTAGTATACAACTTTCATAATTAAATACAAATGCAATAAGAGCCGTGGTGTCTGAGGTGTTAAGCGCTCCCTGTAAATTTCACAGTACGCAAACAACCCGGGTTCGATCCCCGCCAGCACCGACGAAATTGTTAATTGCAATTTGAAGTGCTGATTTACCACGTGCTCGACGGTGAAGGAAACATACATTACATTACAGCCCTTCACAAGCCTACTGCTGAACATAGGCCTCCCCTAAGGAATGCCACAAAGCACGGTCCTGAGCCACCTACATCCATCGATTTCCTGCATGCCTCACCAGGTCGTCACTCCATCTGATGGGGAGCGCCCCATACTTCGTCTACCGGTACGAGGCTGCCACTCGAGATCCTTGCTTTCCCATCGGTTGTCGGTTCTTCGAGCTATATGGTGGCCCTAAGTCGGTTACTCTGGTTCTACTGCGGATAACCTCATTTCTAAGTTTATCACGCAGACAAACCCCGAGCATAGCCCTCTCCATAGCTCGCTGAGCGACCTTGAGCTTCGTCATACGGCCAGCACTGAAGGATCATGTTTTAGATCCGTAAGTCATCACTGGCAACACGCACTGGTTGTACAATCTCGTTTGCAACCTAACGAGAAGATGTGTCGTAATCTCTCGAACTCTGCCCGGCCGAGTTGAATCCGTAGATTAACCTCTCTGTCGAGTCGGACTATTTGTCCCAGGTAAACATACTCGTCAACAACTTCGAGGTTTAGTGCTCCCAACAACTACCGGCACAGGGGTGACATGGACGTTAAACATGATTTTTGTTTTGTCCATGTTCATCTTAAGACCTATCCGTTGGGAGACACTATTGAGGTCATTGAGTATAGTGCTTAGGTCCTTCAACGATTCTACCATAAGGACTATATCGTCGGCAAATTGAAGATGAGTGATGTGCTCGCTATTGATGTTAATACCGTATCCTTTCGAGTCCAATAGCTTGAAAAGGTATTCCAATGCAGTGGTGAAGAGTTCCGGCGATATAACGTCACCCTGTCTTACACCTCTTTGCAGGTTTCGTACTCTGGTTCTGTACTTGGATAACCATCGTAGCCTTACTGTACAAACACTTCAGCACTTCGATATACCGACACTCAAACACTGCCTCACATCTACCTTGCTATTGCTGAAGGAGAAGTTTTAGAAGCAAGCAGACGGTACGTCAATGGACTTACCTGTATTTCCTACAGTCGCCAACATATTCATGAAGAACTTTGAGAAGAAAGCCCCGAAGGATTTACAGAAACAGTAAGAATACTGCTTCTGTAAATTCAAGATTCTACAAACGGTACTTAGATGACACTTTCACAATTTTACCATCTGACAAAGTAATGCATCCATGAACTTAATCCTAAAAAGAAAACAAACGATCTTCGTTCATTAATCATCATTCGATAGATTAAACTTTTTGATACATTCATTTTAAAAAAATCAACGTTTGATTTTCGTTCAATGACCTTCTATTATCACATAAACAAGTTTCCTCAATGGCCTACATATTTCATGGACAAATGAAATGTTTCAAATGTATTTACTGTTGTATTCGACCCTTCCTATAACATTTCTCATTAATCAATCATTGTTACTACTACTTTTTAGTACCAAACTCTTCAAAATGACAAATGAGTATTGGATTTTAATATGCAATTATAATTATTAAATTTTATAGGATTCTTATTGTTTCTTGATATTTTATAAATTTTCTTTATTCTCTATTTTTGCGAAGGGAATTCTTTGTTTTGTACAAGTACGCATTTTTTATTTTTTTGTTCTTGTTCGTAACAAATTTTATGTAGCTTACCTTGTAAATTTAAAATGGAAATGGCAACATTTTTCTTGTGAAGCTTTAAATTCAATTACTTGAGTTCGCTGTCTGGAATAGGTAGTAATTAGATTCACAGCAGCTGCTGCTGCTTACGTTGAAAGCTCGGCTTATTATCAATATTTCTCTTCTAGGAGGATGACTGTGCTTATAATAAAAACTGAATCAATAAAAATTTGTAATTTTAAGTCTCAGACCAACAAAGAATAAGTAAAAAGTGCCGCGTATATTTCAAGTATCGCCATAAATCAAGCAAAAACCATGTCCAACTTATTATTAGAACGCGCACTCACACTAACATATGCATATAAAATCATTTGCAACATGGTCCTAGGTGCATATGAGTGCACCCAGAAGTTGAACTTTTATGGGCTGAAAAAGAAAGAAAGGAGATAGATGTGCATGTCAAGAAGTTGAGTATTGTTTAGGCGTCACTTGAAACATACGCAGCCTATCTTTCTTTGTTGCTATGAGTATTGTTTAATGTTCCGGTTTAAAAGGCATGGAGCGCCAGTAAATCAGCACGCTGTGAAAATAGGCCTCATAGGTAACATTGACACCGCACATTAGGAGTAGCCTTATTGATTACGGGTATCCATGTGCTGCAGTAGCCCCTAACTATCAAATAGACTGCAAGCTAGCTCATTTGTCACTTTTATTTTATATATCCATGATAAAACAATGACATACAAAATCGCGGTAAATATAAGTTTAAATTATATTGACTATATATTATTCTTCAACAAAAAAGCACTTATGCAAATTGGGTTTTTAAATAAATTGTCATAAATAAAAAGATGATATACAAGTTTAATTGGTATATACCAAAAGGCTCTCAGATTGTTATTCCGATCTTCTATTATACGAAGCTTGAACCTTTTCTTTCATCCAAATAATAAAATTGTTTTTATTTTCCTATATTGGTATTTCTTACAGCTAGTGCACGAGGTGTTGCCGGGGTGCACAATTTTTTTTTATAGAATATACACACCTGATGGTAAGGGGATGCTTCATGCCCATAGACATCTACATCTATCCACGATTAAGAATCAAAATGTAGACGCGTAATCACTCATGAGAACTGAGATGGAATATCTCGTTTCCAGTAAAATGAGTCGCCGGTTCTCTACTCTCACCAAAGAAAGCTGTGAGAGCGTGGTCCTTTCCCCGGTCTTCCCGGCTACCATTCGGGCTACAACCATTATTAACAACAAAGAGGTTTTAAGTACTTATATTATTTTCTTTTATTATTTCTTTTGTTCGTTAATTTCAAAATATATTGTCAATAATACAATTTATACAAGAAATACACATAATTACATACATATGTGTATTACATATTCATATCATTATTTTGGATAAGGAAGCTCAAGGTCGCTCAGCGAACTATGGAGAGGGCTATGCTCGGAATTTTTCTGCGTGATAAGCTTAGAAATGAGGATATCCGCAGTAGAACAACCGCAACACCAGGGGAATTGCAGATGCATTGCAGGCCTTTTAGAAAGGTACAATCTCTTTTCTAGAAGGTCCCTAAGTCGTATCGGTCTGGAAAAATCACCAGTGGTAAACAATTCCACAGAGAAGTTGTACGAGGAAGAAAACACCGAGTAAAACGCACAGTCGTGGACCACCAAGCATGCAGATGATGAGGATGGTATCGTGAATTTTGACGCTATATGCGTTCGTGAAATTTGGTGGCTGGAATTAATCCGAACAATTTCTCAGAGCACTCTTCGTGGTAGATTGGATAGAAAATGTAAAGGGATCCAACATCCCTACGAAGTGCCAGTGTGTCGAGCTGATCAAAAAGAATTCGGTCGTTGACGATTCGAACCGCTCTGCACTGGATGTGATCAAGTGGAAGGAGCTGGCACTGGGGTGCCCCTGCCCAGAGATGAGAACAGTATTCCATGTGAGGTCGAACTTGCGCTTTGTAAAGTTGCATGCGATGTGCCGGCAAGAAATACTGTCTCGCTCTGCTGAGCACGCCAAGCGTTTTAGAGGCCAATTTGGCCTTCCCTTCCAATTGACCACGAAACTGCACACTATTCGATATGTCGACGCCGAGGATCCCGATGCTAGCTGAGGCAGCAAGCCTTGAAACTGAGGAGATACGACAAAGGGGTTATTTTTAGCGGTAAACACGCAAACTGGTGTCTTCTGGGTATTGAACTGGACTAGATTTAGTCGCCCCCAATCCGAGACTTTGTTCAGCAAACATCGTTGTTTGCTGAGCAAAGTCAAGAGAGAAACCAAGTTTTTCCCGGTACTCAGCGACGTTTTCCCGAGAAATATTGGCACCGCCGGTGTATAAAGCATAACCAGTGCTGTCGTCTGCATAGCAATGAATGTTACCAGATTGCAAGATATCCTTGATATACAAAAGAAACAGCGTTGATGACAGCACGCAGCCATGTGGAACACTAGCGTTAGTAGGCTTGTTATCAGAGCATGCATCGTCTACTACGACCTTGATGCTTTGATCAGCAAGAAAACTGGTGATCCAATTGCACAATTTCTCGGGAAGCCCATAGGAAGGGAGCTTTGAAAGAAGCGCTTTGAGCCCGAACGAAGGCCTTCGCTATGTCCAAACTAACGGCCAATGCCTCCCCCTTGGACTCTACTGCATCCGCTCATCTATGAATCAGGTAGACCAGAAGATCAGCAGCTGATCGACCTCGACGAAAACCATATTGGCGGTCTAATCAGCTGGAGATCCTCAAGGTACCTCATGAGCTGGCAGTTTACAATAGACTCCATTATTTTGGAGAACAAGGAGGTGATGGCGATAGGCCTGTAGTTGAACGGGTCTGAGCGGTCGCCTTTTTTAGGGATCGGGATGGACCAAACCTGTCTTCCATGAGTTCGGGACTACGTCTTGGGAGTAGGAGTACCGGAAGTTCCCTTGGACAGCCTTGGCGAGATAACAGAATGCACGGGTTTCCGAAGGAAGGTGAACTAGCCAATTTTGCCGAAGTGCTCAGACCTTGCCTTGGCAATGACTCTTTTGAAGGATCTGGAAGCGGAATTATACTTTATTTATTTATTTATAAGGTACACCAATAGCAAAACACAGTAATTTTTCGCATCAAGTATAATAATTTATTGCATAGAATGTGTCCAGGATCTGAGTCTTAATGCTGTTACAGTGTCGCGTCTTCACAATAGTCTGTTATCTATCCAGGTTGATTGCATTGGGTGCGGCTGGATAAGCCAATGTGCGAAGGTATCCACCGTAAATATGCTATTCTGGAATCAGCCTGTAAATTAACTAGAAGCTTTAAAATCGCATATGCTACTGGTAAGCCTCAGAAAACCGAAGTACACCGAGCAAGGTGTTGAAGTGCACTCCTTGAATCTGTTAAAATAACGAAACTGTTATAATTATTTGATTGTGTGTAGGATAAAGCTTTATAGATTGCTACAAGCTCAGCTTCCATTATTGTATTTCAATAATGAAAGCTGAGCTTGTGGCTCCCATTGATTTTAACTTTATTGCCATACCATGCAGTATATCGTAAAATGAAGCCCCGATTCCGAAATTATCTTTCGAACCATCTGTAAATATTTTCAGGTAAGTCGGGTACTGTTCGTTTAGGTAATTAATACACATATTTTTCAAGGTCAATTCATGGTATTGATGTTTACGGTTTGGGACTCCATCTATATTTGCTCTTAATAAATCTGAAAGGTTTAAACTAGTAATCCACTGATCCAGAGAAAACATACCTAATTCTAAATTTGAATATATAACAAGTGATTTGAACTTATCATTGATTATTATTAACAGTGATTTTTTCTTATTATTCCAATACCTATTTTGAATGACATCGGAAGGCTAGAGATAAGATTAATGGAAGAGTTATTTAATTCGAATTTATTTTTAACCAGAATTTGAATGCAAGATAATTGTTTTCTTAAATGTAATGGGCATAAACTGAGATCGCTTTCCATGACGTGAATACGGATGTTTTTATGTAACCTTCTATAGTTCTCATTGTCTGATTTTGAATTTTATCTAACTTAAATAAATTGGTCTTACTACTGTTATCACTTATCATCAGTTGGATTGTTAGTTCGTTTGTCATTTTAATTTTATAATAAAAATTATGATAGATTTTCTATCATCTCTTTTTTTTTAAATCGCACCGATTTTATCGTTTAAATGTAACAAAAATCATGATTAAGCGCTTAAATCAAATAAACAAGTGATAATTCTTTTTTTAAACTCGTTCCGTTGACGTTCGTAGACAATGTTATGTCCTCTTGATAAAGAGTAATTATGTTCTGTGGTTATGTCTAAAGACTATTCATTACGTTTGTAATTCGTAATTTGTGTAAAAGAATATAGTGTAATAAGTGTAAGAGAATTTTTTGAACGTTTTTTGTCTTGTGGGTGTCGTAAGAAGCGACTAGTGTAAATAACAGATGGGTCTTATAACTAGCAATAGATAGCCATTTAACCATTTTACGTTATATACCCAGACCGGTGACAAGGAGCAGCGTCAAGGGCGCTTGTCGTCTAGCACTGCGATCATCAATCTGCCGGCAAGCGTTAAGTTTAAGGAGAATCCTTGCTGAAACGCAATAGGTCTTATCCAGTAGTGCACTTTTACGGGCTGATGAAACTTAGACCCTTACACAGCAACACGTTAATTGCATTCAAAGACGGTGCCGCAGCCTGATGAAGATCTACAAAACACTGAGCGCAAGTTTTCTGATTATCTTGCAATGAATAGAAAGACATTTGAAAAAGTATTAGATTTGATACATAAAAAACTGCAGCAGATCTCAGACAAAGCTTTTAAAGTTTTTAAACGTTTCTAAAGTTTTGTCCCACAATATGTTATAATATGTCCTCCACTAAATTTATAAACGTTTCTTAGTCAAAACATTTCCATTATTTTACAACAGTGTTGAAATATAAGCGACCGGAAATGGAGTAATAACTCAGTACAAAATATTGGCGGTGTGGCATCGATTCGACCCGCGTCGCGTCGCCTGGATGGTAACGTAACATTATTTAATCTGCGGTAACGTCGCGTATATATATATATATATATATATATATATATATATATATAGTTTATAGGCATATCGTAGGCGCAGCGACGGCATCGTCGCTCTAAGCACTAATTGATTACATAAATGATTGAATCTTTTTTTACCTTTTCCTCATAAAACTGAACACAATCAAGGAATTATCCGTATCGTGGACGAGGTAAATGTTTTACACACATAAATTAAATATGGACCAACATATGTATGTAAGACTATAAAACCATTATTATAAAAACAATATCTACACTCTAGACATGCAAATAGTATGAAATATATTAAAAAGAAATATCTTACATTTTCCTGTTAGACGTCAGATTAGTTATTCTAGAATCTGTTATAAGTTTATCTGAGAAATGGACAGTTTTATAGATATTGCGTCAAGAACGCAAGCATTTCAAAGTGAAACAAAAATTTTTCGGAATAATTTAACGGAGTTCTTAGCGATTATCTTATTTAAATTAAATCTTATCTTATTGAAATTTAAAGATTATAACCTAAATTCCAACATCATTTATGATTTATTAATTATTCTCGTGGTTGAAACTTTTACTTACAAAACTTCTAATCTCTATATTTTTTTTGTAGCTACTTCACGACCGTTTCCAGTTTATGCTTCTTGCCAAGTGCAATACTTACATAAAATAATACTCGTAACTGTAATTGATCTTCAGTAGAGTCAGGCTTAAGCAAACTAGAGTGTAATATCACTAATTTATTTGATTTAAGACACGCTAGCTTTAATAAACACTACAAAATATTTACAACCTTTATAATTACTAACTCTTCACATAAATTAATTATACAACGTGTAAATTAAATGTGTTTGCTATGAAATTGAAATATATATTATTTGGTTGTGAATTGTATCTCAAACACAACATTAACTACAATTAAAAAAATGCAATGCATTTTTCATCGATTGCTAGTGGTATATTTTAAGGCTAAAAATAATTTTGACTTTATATTGTCCCATACCTATAGGTTTACGTGTTCGAATGTTCTACGATTTAAAGGTTCTTATAACAGTGGCCTTGGCATTATGTTTTATTGTGTTGTTGAATTTCAGCTTAATTTGAACATTGTGAGGTAAACGACATGTGGTTTCAATACTAAGCCATTAGTTGTATAATATGTCGCCAGCTCGCTAGCGCAGCTGTGGTAGACGGCTCCGTGGCACGGCTGCACTGAACAGACTTCGCTTGTGAGCAGATCTCACAATGTCTTTTGCACAAACACACGTCATAGTTTGTTTGTGAGCAGACCTCACATGTTATTCACAAGCAGACCTGTATTTTGTTTGTGACCAAGATGAAGTCAGATCTAATATAAAGATCAGCAAGCTGCAACCGTAACTACACATAACCCATGTGAGAAGTATACTCCATCCGTATCTGTTGAGTGGTTCGTTAGTTATTTTTATATGTATACCTTATACCTAATATAATAAAATCTATCTCTAAATTTCTTCCCGTGTGTATCGAAAGTGGCTAATACGTCATAAGCTAAAAACAAGTAAGACTTCCCATAGATAGCGGTATAACCACTCATGAGTAAAATACCCAGAACTGTGATGGTGCAGCGGCGTCTCAAGTACAAGACGACTATTCCTGCGATTGTCAATCCGTCTGTCAAGCCTGACTATTAATGCATATATTCACCACTTTTTACACCAGCCGGGGCAATTTTTCTCGGGAACACGTCGTCGAGTCCGAGAACTAACTTTTATCAGAATTTGTTAGCATTTTCAATCGCATTTACCACGGGGAGTGCTTAGAGGTATTGATCTGATTAATTCGAGCCGTTACGCACCTGCCATTCCCCTGGTGTTGCAGTTGTTCATTTTCGGCTCAAGTCACTTTCCGTCAGATGAGCTGCATTCTGTAGCTGTCATTCCATGAAAAAAGAACCGATTTTTTTTTTCTTATCCTACCGTCTGAGACTCTGAAGCTTATTTAATGGAGTACAAACGTTTCTTTTTTCTTTTCTCTGTTCGAAAATCGTTTCCTAAATTTATACCGAATAGACAAACAAATAATTAAATATTTTAAAAATAAATTAACATTACTTTGGAGATTCAGTTCTGCGCTTTATTTTAAAATAAATAAGCCTGATGTACATAAGTATGATAATAATGATTTTATTTGACTTATTTTAAAATATAATTTGTTATTTATTTATTTATTTCTGACCTTTTCATGGTAAGAGATTGTTATTACAAAATTACTTTAATGTTATCATATAAAACTAACGACTTAACAAAAGTAGTGCAAACATTAAATGGAAAAAATAATGTTATTATTTTTTTAAAGGCGCTATCCCCTACCCCCACTTCCCACACTAGAATTTTTCTCCTATATCGTGAAAGCAGTTTACATACTTAAATTCCAAGATCTGGATGTATGATCCAGACCTGGTTCCGTGAGGGATTCGACCTCTGTCCCCAGTGGCACACGGCCACGGAGCCGTGAAATATGTATGTCTAAAATAAACATAAGACAATTTTAGAAATTATTTTTGATCATTTAATTTTGTCTTTCTATTTATATTTCAAGGCAATAAAAGTGAAAGGGTATAATGTTATCGTGCCAAAATATAAACTGACGAATGTAGCATCCATTTGTATAGTGAAGCTTTGTACAATCTATATAAATAAATAAAATTGAAGTGGCTGTCTGTAATATCGAAAAAATAGCCTTGCTGTGAGGTTTATTTGCATTCCTTTAATTAATGAATAACCATTTTTAAAGTTTTTGTCTATCTGTCTGTCCGGGCTAATCTTTGGAATGGCTGAACCGATTGTAATTAAAACTTCACTAAAAAATGGGAAGAATCGCCAAGATAGATCTAGGTTTATTTTATACGGAAAACTTATAGAATTTTTTGATAAGTCGGAAAATTGATAAAATAATCTTAAAGCTTAAATATAAATTGATTCGTAATCATCTATTAAAGTCAACGCTTCTTAAATGAATCATCCATGTCATATATATGTTGCTAAACAGACGTATATTATTCATAGTTATTTTTGTGTACTAATGATATATATATATACATATTATACACACACACACACACACACACACACATATATATATATATATATATATATATATATATATATATTACATTGATGGAATTTTTACAACGAAACATTCATCCGTATTTTACCTTTGCTGAGTTGTGACTTTTACACAAAAAATATAAGAATTAGTGTCGCATTCCTTCACCTTGTCATCATATATCTACATTCACATATATATTGCGAAATGACGAAAAACCCAACACGAAATCGGTATAATTTATATTTTAAACTAGCTGTTCCTCGCGTCTTCGCCCGTGTGCCACCCGCTAATTTTTTTGCGCGGACCCTAATTCTTTTTCTAAAATAAGTTACTCTTTGTGACATCAGCTATCTGCCAGTGAAAATCCCGTTACAATCGGTCCAGCCGTTTCGGAGATTAGCCTATATGAACTGCTGAGCGTCTAATGATGGAGCAGAACATATCGTGGGGAACTCTGCGAAAGCACATAACTGGTAAACCGTGTTTGGGTACTTTTGGTGTTTGGTGGGTAACTTCTGAATATGAACTATTGAGAGTCTGAGGACAGAATAGAAGCACATCGTCGGTTAGTATGTGGAGGAATGTAGTTAGTAAACCATATGCCTATATTCAGTATGCCGATAACTATATGCCTATGTTCAACAATGAACTTATGAAGGGCTGTAATAATAATAATAATAATAATAATAATAATATTCCACAACTATCACACAACGCCATCTAGTCCCAAGCTAAGCAGAGCTTGTGTTATGGGTACTAGACAACTGATAAACATACTTATATATTTCTAAATACATAAATATTATAGATAAATTACACCCAGACACAGAACAAATGATCGTGCTCATCACACAAACATTTGTCCTGGGTGGGAATCGAACCCACGACCTCCGGCGTAGCAGTCAGGGTCACTAACCACTAGACCAACAGGTCAGTCAGTAATGGTGAGGATGATGATGTAATGTACAGTGTATAATATTTTGTAAGACATCAAACATACAGAAGGTCAAACAAATAGACAGATATTTAGACAATAACAATTTAAAAACAAAGACGAATAGAGTAAATGTTGTAATTGAAAAAGGATGAAATAACAAATTTTATTCCATTTAGTGAAAAGGAATTAAGTAACGGAAAATAAAATTAGAAGCGTTTTAAAAAGGGTTGATATGTCGTGAGGTCCCACATATAAAACTCTACGACAAACAATTAGGCACACAAAAGTTCCTTTGTTTGCATAATTAGTTGTTCATTTGGCATAGTTAAAGTTTACATGAGTACAGAAAGTTTAAATTTATAAATAATATGTGTTACACAAATGACAAATACATTAAATAAAATAAAATAAAACATTCATTGTTTACGTTCCGAGGGAGGAATTTCGTTGCTTCTATACGGGAGTAAAACGGTCCGTAGCCTTGTAAAGGACGCCTGCGAAAAAAGACTGGAGAAATAAAATCTACAGTATTCAAAGTGTAAGTGTAAACAATGAGTGCAAGACCTATCCAACCGCAGAGAGGTGTAAGACAGGGTAACGTTATATCCCCGAAACTCTTCATCGCTGCATTAAAAGAAATCAAGCTACTGGACTTCAAGAAAAGAGCCTACTCCGTTTTTAAAAGGCCGTCAACGCATCTGCAAATCCCATGGTGTTGCGGTTGTTCATGGGCGGCGGTAGTCACTTACCATCAGGTGAGAAAAAAAAACGAAACCTATCCAACTGCAGTGAGGTGTAAGACAGGGTGACGTTATATACCCGAAACTCTTCACCGCTGCATTGGAAGACGTTTCGTTCAAGCTACGGGATTGAAAAGGATGCGGTATTAACTTCAATGGCGAGTACATCACTTCCTACAATTTGCAGGCGATATAGGCCCTATGGCAGAATCGCTGGGGAACCTAAGCATTATACTGAACACACCTTGACCTGATCCTTGTCGATTTTAACCCCTACCATGGCCAATGGCTCGGTTCACGTTCAAAAGATCATCCGGGGAGATCTGTTTATGACTTTGATTTTGCATATGGTCTTACCCAGCTCGTTGCTTCGCCTAAGCGGATTCCAGACGTGGAGGATCATGCACCTTCCCTGTTGGATCTTCTGCTGACCTCTCATCCGGACGGATATCAGGTTTCCGTCGACGCTCCTTTAGGCTCGTCGGACCATTGTCTTGTTCGGAGTGTGGTGCTACTCAGACTAACGTTGCGATTGTATTCTGCAGGCTGCCGCCTATCAATTATATATATATATATATATATATATATATATATATATATATATATATATATATATATATATATATATATATATATATATATGACCTCAATAGTGCCATAGTGTCTTAAAACGAACATGAACAAAACAAAGATCATGTGTAACGTCTATGTCACACCTATGCTGATAGTTATTGACGAGTATGTTTACCTGTGACAAATAGGCCGACTAAAAAAGTCCAACATCGACCGAAAGGATACAACTCGGCTGGGCAGCGTTCGGGAGATTACGCCACACCTTCTTGTCAGATGTTCCTCACAAACAAGATCGTACTACCATTGCGTGTTGTCAGTGATGATTTATCGATCTGAGAAGTGGTCGTTCACTGCTAGCCGTAGAGCTCACAGTCGCTTAGTGAGCTATGGAGAGGGCTATGCTCGGGGTTTCTCTGCGTGGTAAACTTAGAAATGAGAATATCTGCAGTAGAACCAGACTAACCGACCTAGCCCGATGGATTAGTAAGCTGAAATGGCAATGGGCCGGTCATATAACTCGAAAAACCGACAACCAATGAAACCAAAGAAAGGTTCTCGAGTGACAGCATCGTACCGGTAGGTGAACTTTAGCCCAACTAGATTGAGTGACAACCTGGTAAGACACGCAGAAAGTCAATGGATGCAGGTGGCTCAGGGCCGTGACTTGTGGCATTCTTTGGGGGAGGCCTATACTCAGCTGTGGATTTGTGAAGGGCTATAATAATGATGATGATGATTAAATTTCCTATTTCAAATAAATTACTGCGGTCGGAATCGTAATAGGGCTCGCTGTCTATTTATATAATATGTGAGCAATGCAGATTCGATTCCCGCCGGCATAAATGAAATTGTGAATTGCAAAGTAAAGTGCTGATTTACCCTACGTGCTTAGCGATAAAGGAAAACTTCGTGGAGAAACCTGAATATTTCAAAAATAAAATATTTCAAGAACGTGTGAAGTTTGCTTATATAATATTTTTTAAATAACGAATATTTGATTAAAATGTATTTGATTATCTTAATTCTAAATAAGGGCACATTAATAGAACCTCTACAGGCGAAACTGGGTAGAACTCTAGTATAGAATATGTCTTTAAGTTGATTTTTTTTCAATTTTAAAAGAGTGTCTTCTTTAACCTTTTCGAATAAGCTCAAATTATAAGAAGCTGACACAAGGCGACACATCTCCCTAAGGAATTTGACATGTTCATTGAATTTTTCATTCCATTCCGTTGAACAAGAATTATTACGAGTATAATGTATTTTAAAGGAGTAGTCTATTACTTTAATCATAATATACTTTTAAAATTGAAATTTTATGTTATAGTGTTATTTAAATTATATTTTTTAATTTGATTTATTGTTATGTTGAAATTTAAAATTGTACGAGTATATGTAGGTATACAGCTGCTGTAATTTACCAAAGCATTATCGCTTGAAACGGCAGCACAGTGACCTAACTTGGTTTACTATAAGGCCCACAATTCAGTTACAAATATATCTTAGACGACTATCCTTTCAACTGACATGGGTGTAAAATCTTTAAAGATTCATCCTCACCTGCATGTGGTGCACTCTGCTGAGTGACGGGGCAGCTCTGACAACCGATTGACGGTGGAAACGAAAATGCTTAATGAAATTCCCACATTTAAATTATAGTGATCAGCATAGAATCTAAATGATAGCTCCAGAATGCTTGCTGAGATTTTTCTAACTGACTTACCTCTTATTTATTATAATGATATTACAATTAGGTTTAGTAATTCTATAAAAAAACTTAGCGTACACATTAACAATACGCTCAATTGGAGAACTCAGAAATGAGTCGCGAAGTCATTTCTACTTTATGTTATCTGTATCGTCTAAAATATTTTCTTCGCGTAAAATCTAAGTTCACACTTGTCCAATCGCTGATCACGCACGCACGCGCGCACGCACGCACGCACACACGCATGCACTCACGCACGTACGCATGCACACACACACGAATAGAGAGAGAGAGAGAGAGAGAGAGAGAGATCGATAGAAAGAGAGAGAGAGAGAGAGACACACACACACACGCGCGCGCGTGCATGTGTATGGCTCATAAACTTCTACATCCATGTCTAACCTTTATATAATAGGACTTTACATGATGAAATTTCTGCCGTTCTGCAGTACTGGCCATTTCAAATCAAAATAATTTTTCTTTGGATAAGAATTCTAATTTTATAGTAATTTAATTTTAAAAATATGGGATTCCTTTTTTTTAAATTAGTCATTTATTTATTGATTACCGTTATGTTCTCATCGCATTTAAATATTTTTCGTCATCATGGATACGTTAAAAAATCGAGTAATTATGGAATATGGGTACCGTCGTGGCAACAACGCAGCACAAGCGGCACGCTATATCAACGATGTTTACATTTACGGAGCGAATACAGCAAATAAACGCACCACCTGCTATTGGTCACGTCCATTCTGTCTGGAAGTTTCGACCTAAAAAATTAACCCTGTGGTAGTCTGAAAACTTTTGACAATGACGAATTAAGGGCGATTGTGGAAGCTGATGATACTCAATATACTGCCGAATTAGCAGCAACTTTCGACGTTAGCATCTAAACAATATTGGTCCATTTGCATCAAATTGGCAAGGTAAAAAAACTTGACAAATGGATGCCCCACGAACTCAATGATCGCCAGCGCGAAGTAGGCGTCGAGACGTGCCTTGCACTGCTGAACAGGCACACAAACGAAGTAATTATGAACCGCATTGTAACCTACGACGAAAAATGGTTTCTTTTGACAGTTTCAAATGCTCAGCAAGTTGGTCGGATCCTGGTTCAGCACCTAAACTTTGTGAAATAATTAAAATACCCTTACGAAAAGTTTCCCCTAGAAAAGCGATGGTCACTTTCTGGTGGTCTAGCGCCGGTGTGATTCATCACAGCTTCTTACAAATGGGATGAACATTACTGCAGATGTGAAGTACTGAACACAATGATGGAGAAGCTCGCACGTACTCAATCAGCTTTAGTCACTCTCTTGTCCCCGCTGCTCCTGCACGACAACGCGCGACCTCATACTGCAAGTTACAAGAGCTAGGGTTGGAAGCTCTTCGTCATCCGCTGTACTCACCAGACCTTGCGCCTACAGACTTCGCAATTGGACCCAGTAGGTGGCATTTTTATCGAGATCCAACAATCACCAATCCGGGGCGGAACGCTAGTTAAGAAAGCCTCGTATCCCGTAAAAATGGCCTCCAGTTCTATATACTCACGAAATACAACAGCATTAAGCTGCTATTTTACGCTGGTAAGCTGTGAGATAAAGCTGTAAGCTGTGAGCTTGCCGTGTAGTGGCGGTTAAGAATATCCACTACCCCATATCTTCCCGTGGGTGTCGTCAAAGGCGACAAAGGGAAACAGGCAGGAGATGGGCAGCAGCATCTTCTTGGTAACGGCAAAAATACAATATAAAACTGCGGTTGCCAACCCGCTCGCCAAGCGTGGCAACTATGGCAATATACCCCCCATGATGAAAGTTACGAAGAGACGGCCCCCAGTCCCCGGCGGCCCCGCTATTCCTGGCTACGGTGGCGACCATGGTAACGGCGGGGCAGGGGTGCTGAGAATCTCCGGTGGAGGTTCGGTTGCCACCTACGACGACTCGACCTGGCAACATACAACGCACGCACCCTGAGGATTGACGAGAAGATTGTGGAGCTGGAAGAAGAGATAGACAAGTTACGCTGGCATATTATAGGATTATCCGAAGTGCGAAGAGAGGGGGAGGACACGGTAATCCTCGAATCCGGCAACTTGCTCTATTACCGGGAGGGCTACGATCTGTCCCAAGGAGGTGTCGGATTTATCGTCCACAAGTCTCTCGTTAACAACGTTGTAAAAATTGAGAGTGTGTCGACGAGGGTTGCGTACCTTATACTCAGAATCACCAAACGGTATTCGCTAAAGGTCATACAGGTTTACGCACCAACCTCGGCACACCCCGATCAGGAGGTGGAGGAAATGTATGAGGATATCTCTAGAGCCATGCATTCCTCCAAAACCCAATATACGGTGTTAATGGGAGACTTCAATGCAAAACTAGCCACAAGAGAGAACGGTGAGCTGAAAGTGGGGAAATTTGGAATAGGGCAACGGAAC
The DNA here is from genome assembly GCA_963668995.1 of Parnassius mnemosyne. Classification (NCBI taxonomy): domain Eukaryota; kingdom Metazoa; phylum Arthropoda; class Insecta; order Lepidoptera; family Papilionidae; genus Parnassius; species Parnassius mnemosyne. The sequence goes on along the minus strand of CAVLGL010000001.1, from coordinate 32,610,000 downwards.
CCAAGGGGCCAGCAGCTGGCCGACTTCATGGAGAAAGAGGGACTCTTTATGATGAACTCTTTCTTCCAGAAGCAGCCTCACAGGAAGTGGACCTGGTTGAGCCCCGACGGTTCGACAAAAAATGAGATTGACTTCATTATGACGACCAGACGACAACTCTTCAGAGATGTCTCAGTGATCGCGAGGGTGAAAACCGGCAGCGATCACCGAATGGTTAGAGGCACACTGAACCTAAACGTTAAGTTGGAGAGGTCTCGTCTAATGAAGTCAACGCTCCGTCCCTCTCGTGCTCTAATCCAAGGTCCCGAAACCTTTCAGCTCCAGTTACAAAACCGTTTTCAGTGCCTAGAAGACTGCAATGAAGTGGACGATTTGAATGACAAGCTCGTGGAAACTATCCATGCGGTTGGAGCTAAGTTCTGCAAGACTCGCCGCAGAAGAACACAAAAACTCTCCGATCACACTCTTAATCTCATGGCTGTTAGACGGGAGATGAAGCTACATTCTTCAACAGATTTGACAGCATACAGGCAACTGAACAGACAGATCTCCAAATGCATGCGGCGGGACTTATGTAACTTCAATACAGCTCGTATTGAAGAAGCGATCGAGCGGAACCAAGGCTCCAAAGTCTTTGACAGAGATCTGTCTGCCAGAAAGAGCCAACTGTCAAAGCTGAAGACAGAATGTGGCAGCATCGTTTCCGGGGCACCTGAGATTTTGAGTGAGATTGAGAGGTTCTATGAGCAGCTGTACACGTCATCGTTGGAGCCGCACGCAAGTGTGAGTAACGATCCAAGAGCGAGTCTTATCCGAAATTATTCCGATGATATCCCGGACGTCAGTCTGAGCGAGATTAGAATGGCTCGGCACCTTAAAAACGGCAAGGCCCCAGGCGAGGATGGAATTACAGCGGAGCTTCTGAAAGTGGGTGGAAAACCGGTACTTGAAGTCCTTCAGAAGCTCTTTAATTCCGTCCTCCATGGTGGCATTATACCGGAGGCGTGGTGCAGAAGTGCGGTGGTCTTGTTCTTCAAGAAAGGCGACAACGCTCTCTTGAAGAACTACAGACCGATTTCCCTTCTGAGCCGCGTCTACGTGCTGTTTTCGAGAGTCATTACGAATCGTCTCGCGCGCAGACTTGACGACTTCCAGCCTCCCGAACAAGCCGGTTTCCGAAAAGGCTTTAGCACCATAGACCACATACATACCCTTCGGCAAATTGTACAGAAGTCCGAGGAGTAAAGTTTGCCACTATATCTGGCCTATGTGGACTATGAGAAAGCCTTTGACGTCGAAATTTGGGCGGTGCTGCAGTCCCTTCAGCGATGCCAAGTTGACTGTCGGTATATCGAAGTGTTGAAGTGCTTGTACAGTAGGGCTACGATGGCTATCCGAGTACAGAAACAGAGTACGAAACCTATCCAATTGCAGAGAGGTGTAAGACAGGGTGACGTCATATCCCCGAAACTCTTTACCGCTGCATTGGAAGATGTTTTCAAGCTTCCGGACTGGAAAGGATACGGTATCAACATCAATGGCGAGTACATCACTCACCTTCGATTTGCCGACGATATAGTCCTTATGGCAGAATCACTGGAGGACCTAAGCACTATGCTCAATGACCTCAATAGTGTTTCATAACGGATAGGTCTTAAGATGAACATGGACAAAACAGAGATCATGTTTAATGTCCATGTCACACCTATGCCGGTAGTTGTTGGGAACACTAAGCTCGAAGTTGTTGACGAGTATGTTTACCTGGGACAAATAGTCCGACTAGGTAAGTCCAACTTCGTCAATCGACGGATTCAACTCGGTTGGGCAGCGTTCGGGAAATTACGGCACATCTTCTCGTCAGGTATACCTCAAAACTTGAAAACGAGACTGTACATCCAGTGCGTGTTGCCAGTGATGACATACGGAACTGAGACGTGGTCTTTCACTGCTGGGCGGATTAGGAAGCTCAAGATCGCTCAGCGAGCTATGGAGAGGGCTATACTTGGAGTTTCTCTGCGTAATAAACTCAGAAATGAGGATATCCGCAGTAGAACCAGAGTGACCGACATAGCCCAACGGATTAGTAAGCTGTAGTGGCAATGGGCCGGCCATATAGCTCGAAGAACCGACAACCGATGGGGAAGAAAGGTTCTCGAGTGGCGGCCTCGTACCGGTGGACGAAGTGTAGGGCGTCCTCCCTCTACATGGAGTGACGACCTGGTAAGATATGCAGGAAGTCGATGGATGCAGGTGGCTCAGGACCGTGCTTTGTGGCATTCTTTGGGGGAGGCCTATGTTCAGCAGTGGACTTGTGAAGGGCTGTAATGATGTAATGATGATGATGAAGCTGTGAGAGCGTGACTCTTCCCCTGTCAAGCCGACCCATTCGTGCTATAATTACATAGCTGCATTATGACTCTTTACGTATATATTTATCTTACAGGAACCATGCATTTTCCGGGATAAAAACTACCATAAACTGAAAAACCTGTATGCAATATATCATGCCGATCCGTTGTTTCGTTGCGGTGTAAAAGAGGGATACGCCAACAAACCATTAAGCACACTTTCGCGTTTATAGTATTGCTGTTGACCTACCAATACGCAACAACAAAACTCAATACAGTGAAGGACGTTTTAGAGCTTGTTTGTTTGCGTATACTCATGTGAGCTATATAAGTGAGTCAGTCATAACTTCTGTAGAACATCTACTTGTGTACCTGAGATTATTCATAAAATTATTATAAAAATGTTGCGTCAATCACAAAACACCTCTATAATGGCCACCAGTCCCCACCGTTCTGTATATGTATCTACGATATTTTGATATAATTAAATTAAATGCTGCCCGAGTAAGAAATCTGTAAAATTATAATATATTATTCTACTGATGTCTTTTATATGATAATACGCATATGATAAAACTATACCGTGTTTTTAAATGCCTACAACACAAAAACAACTCAAAATTGGAGCATGTTCAATCACACGACAATGTTACTTTAATAGTTTTTGCAGCTGCGGATTACCATTTTGCACGATCTTAACTCACCTTTCTCGCCTCTTTTACATTCATATGTGCTCGTCGGTTGAAACTTAAATAAAACTTTCGTCTAGGGCGTCCCTTCCCAACTCTGCCATTCTTTTCTGCAACATAAATTTGCTTGTCACTCTTTCCTCGTGCATTTTTTCTAATGACCAAATCACCGAAGCATGCCTTTCTTAATCCTGGTCACAACACCATCTTACAAATCATACTTTTCTCTTATCACACAATTTTTTACCCTGTCATTCAGTTTCAGCCCTAACATATACCTTAATGACCGCATTTCTACAGCATTTATTCTACTCTAGTGCTTCTTCTGCCACACCCAACTATCACTGCCATACATTTAGTTAGGGACTAAAGCAGCATTGTTAATTGTCATGCGTGTCTTTTTTGATACATTCTGACTTCCCAGAATAGGGTGAAGTGCCCCATTTACTCTGTGCCCTGAGGTCACCGACGAGTGGCCTTCTTCTATCCTTATAATATCTACCAACCCTGCTATCCCAAATACATAAGCTCATCCACTTTATCAACCAAGTCCCCTATAATTCTTATTTCACATAATTTATTTAGTTTTACTATTTTCACTTACAAAAACCATGACTTTCGTCTTACTTGCGTTCACTTTCATTCCCCTATCTTTTAATTAACTGTTCATTAATGTAACCATCATTTGCAACTTAACCGCCGATGATACAAATATGAGTTGGTCATCGGCGTACAAAAGGCATTTGACGGTTAATTCACCCATCTTAACCCACATTCTTCAACTTTCAAATTTTCCAAACAACTAGCCACGAGGCAGCCCTATCTGACACCTTTATGGATGTCAAACCAGTCCGAGTAAGCCCCGTTGATCCTGATACAAGCACTAGAGTCCCTATAAAGAGATCTTAATGCCTGTATAAACCCAGCGCTCAACTCAAATGAGTTAGGAGTTTGCCATCCACATCCCATAACTCATCTAAAATCTACTAAAACATAAAAAAGGCACATAGAATTAGATTTTATGATACCAGATACAGTAAATGAAATTACATTTTCTTATTGCCCTACAAAATAAAAATAATGTAAGTAAAAATTGCAGTAAACAATTCTTCAAAGTCAGTCTTATAAAGAAAACTTAAGTGAAATTTTCTTTTATAAAAAGTTGCTGGTTGGTTAAGAATGCATTTCTAATAAATAAGAAAAAGGTCAAGCGAGCAGTGCAAGTTAACAAGCAACGAAGAAAAAGTACTCGTACAATGAATTTAACCGGAGAACTAAAGTTATTTCTGTTATTCGTAATTTACTCCGAGCAACACACTAAAAAAGGTTTTGATATTATGCTTCACGTTCATTTCTCAACAAGCCCTCGCGAAGGAAAAGTAAAAAGTAAATAACGGTTCCTTTAGAAATTAATATATTTCAATTCATTAATTAGAATCATTTATTGGTGGTAGAACTACGCTGCTGATATTCTGAAAAAGCGTTATCCTTTTCAGGTCGCGCCAACCCTTTCGTGCTATAAATTGAAGCAATGCTGCTATTTTAACTTAAATTAATTTTTACTTTAACATTTTAAGCCTCGCTTTCGAAAATAGTCTCTTTAAGAGTAAATTCCGAAAATAAAAAATGAGAAAAATAAATATATGTAATTAAAATTATGTTACATAAAGCAAATAATAACTGCCGTTTCTTTAAAATAGTTGTCGTTTCTTTAAAATACTTTTCTTAAAGCTAAAAAGCTTATTTATTAACTTGTCAAAAATTTAAGTATTTTTAATAAATCACCCGAAATCATCATCTTTCACACAAAAAAAAAGAAAAAGTAAAGAAAGGGAAACTTAAAAAACTGCTTTCCGTATTTCATATTAGAAGGACGAGTTTCACAGCCGAGAATAGATTAGAGAAAGTAGAAGTTTTCTTTAAAAACCTTACTCTATTTAGCATTTAAAGGTAGATCGATAAAATTGATATTTGGACTTTTTTTAATTTTATTGTGTACACACAACAAGATACAGAAACAGTCATACAGTGAGTTCGAACAAAGGTTACTTATTCCATAATTTACTGAAATATCCTCCAGTAGCCCTATAAAGGAAAATACATATATTTAAAAAGGCAAACCAAGTGCGTACATCTCTATATATAAAAATCAATTGCTGTCCATTAGTGTCGCTAAACTCTAAAACGGCTCGGATGATTTTGATGAAATTTTTTGTGTGCATTTGAGTGTCTCTGGAGGTTTCGGACCCGCTGATGATGAGATCTAGACATGACCCGTGCAAAGCCGGTATGAATTGCTAGATACCAATAAAAATATACTTAATATTAAATTAATTATTATAATTACTACGATAAATGATAATATATATGATAATTACATATATATAAACTAATATTAAACTTTTGTATTTTTTATAGCATAAGGGTGACAAACCAGCACACAGTCCATTTGATGGTAAGTGGTTGCTGTGACCCATAGACATCCTCGATGACGAATTAAAATGCAGACACGTTGCAACCCGTGAGGACCAAGATGGAACGCTTCGTTTCCAGTATAACGGGTTTCCGGGTTCTCTACACTCACCATACGAAACAGCGGCGTTAAGCTGCTATTTTACGCTGGTATTCTGTGAGAGCGTGGCCCCTCCCCGGTCGAGCCGACCCATTCGTGCTACAACCACACCAGTAATATAGCTGCAGCATGGCTCTACCACGTATAAAAGTTGTTTGCAAGTTGCAGTTGTTTGCAAACTTTGCAAGTTGAAGAATGTGGGTTGAGAATGGGTGAGTTAACCGTCAAATATCTTTTGTACGAAGAGTGGTGCCATAATAAACGTGGTTCGTGACTGACATATTATAATTTGGACACGGATAAAACTGCGGGGGGAAGAGCTGGTATATATATATATAAAAATATCGCGGGCATTTACTTCTTAATTATAAAAAAAATTTTTTGAGAAAGTTAATTTTTAACATACATAATTTTACATATTATACAAACACCTGTGTAATTGAACCCGAACCCTTATAATTGCAGTTAATGATTTGGCCACTGCACTACCATGGCAACAAATTAGTCTCATCACCTTTAATGCTAACGTAAAACTGTAACTTTTGGAGCACTTACCATAATGTCCTGCCGCCAACTTTATGGTTCAGTATAATTTGTTTTTAGACTGCTATCAGGTAAATCGTTTTACTTCTCTGCGAATCACGTGTCATTAACCAAAATGCTTTTGAATAAAAATTGTGATAAGTTTTAATCTATGCATATATATAAAAATTAAGTGTATGTCTGTAATATTGAAATAATTTAATAATCTTAAGCTCAGTGTGCTCATTATTAAGCTTATTTACATGCTATTATGACATAAATTACCATTTTTAAAATTTTGTCTGTCTGTCTGGCCTAATCTTCGGAATAGTCTCACAGAATACCAGCGTAAAATAGCAGCTTAACGCTGCTGTGTTTTGTATGATGAGTATAATGAGGCATTCCATCTTAGTCCTCACGGGTGACAACGCATCTGCATTTTGATTCGTAATCGAAGATAGATGTAGATGTTTATGGGCCACAGCAACCACTTACCATCAGGTGGACTGTGTGCTCGTTTGTCATCCATATCCCATAAAAAAAAATAGTGGAATCGATTAAACTTTAAGATGAAACTTTAGATTAGGCTTTATTTTATCCGAAAAACCGAGGAATCTAGGCTTTATTTTATCCGAAAACATGATGAAGTTTTTTTGTAAAAACGAAAAATTGTTAAAATTAGATCTTTAATATCTTAAATCTTAATAAAGTCACGTTAATAAAACCTATTCAAACGAAGCCGAAGCGGGTCGCTAGTGAAGTAATAATTGTAAAAGTAATAATTATATAGCAATAAAAATGAAGTCCTTCCAATTTTTTATAAGATGATTGTGACAACCGAACACAGCCCACCTGATGGTAAGTGGTTGCTGCAGCCCATAGACATCTATATCTATCCTCGATTACCAATCAAAATGCAGATGCATTGTCACCCGTGAGGACTAAGATAGAATCCTTCGATTCCAGTAAAAAGGGTCCCCTGTTCTCTATACTCACCACACGAAACACAGCAGCGTTAAACTGCTATTTTACGCTGGTATTCTATGAGAGCGTGGACCTTCCCCGGTCGGGTGGACCCATTTGTGCTACAACTATACTAGTATTAATATAGCTGCAGAATGGCTCTACTACAGATAACAGTATAGTATTTATTAACTTATCAAATAATTTTACCAAAACATTAAATTCATAACTCCAATTGTAAATTCTGCTTGGAATGGTTGTTTCCGATCACCTAGCTAGACCAGTCTTTGTTTCTTTAAAATCGTGTGTTTAATATAATCCGGTTAAAAAAAGAGGCAAAATGTTATTGTAATATAAATAAGTTACACTGTGATAGATAAAAATATTTAAGCGTGACAACTTCGCAGGCCGGCACGTTCAAAGAGCTTGCGTTACAATACTACGAGTATTACAATATGCAATATACGAGTATAATCATGTCTATCATTAGGATACTAGAAATGTATCTTGTATCATGAAGGCATAGGCAAACTTCCAGAAAAATATTAAAAAATATGTACTTCTAAATACGTTAAATCCAATAGGTAATAGAATAAGGATGTAAGTACTCAGATGAGACAACGCATCTGCAGCCTTCTTTGTTTAAAGTTGGGTTCAAGTTTCCACGGATCGCAGTAGCCACTTACCATCTAGTGGACTTTAAGTTCGTTTGTCACCTCAGTTTTAATTTTAAAAAATGGAACATGAAGATATTGCGGTAATTATCATTCGATATTATAAGTCCTCTTTTTCTGAATTAAGTAACTAAGTAAAAATAAATCTTTCGGGCAAAACTTTTAATATGTTTCTTACAATATTCTTACCCTTTTTACTGGAAAGGAGGCATTCCATCTCAGTCCTCACGGGTGACAACGCATCTACATTTTGATTCGTAATCGAGGACAAATGTAGATGTCTATGGGCCACAGCAACCACTTACCATCAGGTGGACTGTGTGCTCGTTTGTCACCCTTATCCTATAAAAAAAAAATATTCATATTTAAGCACACTCATTTCATACTAAACTAATAACGACATTCTGGATCTCAATTTCAGGTGTCACAGCCAGAAATCTAATTCATTATACTATTCAGATTAATACATTTGTTCGACTCTGCATCCAACATTTCAATGCAAATTTCATGTTATGTGGATCAACCTCAATTTGGGAATTGCCTACAGAGTTTCATGATGTATAATATTATTATAAACGTATTTGGGGTTTGGCTAGGTACCTATACAAAGAGTTTATTTTTTGGTAATATTTAAAAAATAAAATAAAATAAAGCTCAAGGTCGCTCAGCGAGCTATGGAGAGGGCTATGCTCGGAGTTTCTCTGCGTGATAAACTCAGAAATGAGGATATCCGCAGTAGAACTAGAGTGACTGACATAGCCCAACGGATTAGTAAGCTGAAGTGGCAATGGGCCGGCCATATAGCTCGAAGAACCGACAACCGATGGGGAGGAAAGGTTCTCGAGTGGCAGCCTCGTATCGGCAGGCGAAGTGTAGGGCGTCCCCCCACTAGATGGAGTGACGACCTGGTAAGATATGCAGGAAGTCGATGGATGCAGGTGGCTCAAGACCGTGCTTTGTGGCATTCTTTGGGGGAGGCCTATGTTCAGCAGTGGACTTGTGAAGGGCTGTAATGATGATGATGATGATGAAAATAAAATTATATAATAAGTTTATTACATATTTTAAAATTCACTTCTGATTAAATCTTATCTTATGAAAGATCGTTGACAACAACACCTGCCTTAAAGCTTCGAGGCTGCGCTTTTGAGTAATAAAATTTTTGGTAAATATATATTTAAAGCTTCCTACCTGAAGGATTCTCTTACTTAACTGTATCCAAGGTTTGCATCCCCAGTTTGTTAGATTTATATTGTCTTATTCACATACTTACTGTAGCGTATAAACGCGTGGCTTAAAAGCAGGCTCGGGCTTAAACTATGATTTAGGAAGAGTTCTTCTATATGGGGCGATTGACACGAAACTTACTGAAAGTACTCTGTAAATAAACTGCCAGAGGGTGTTTTTTCTAATTTACTCTTAAGATTTTGAAACGAGGGTTCAAATTACTTGTGAAAAATACTGTATGACGCATAGTCCATACTGCTGAACGTACAACCATTTTAAAATGAGTGTGCACAACACAAATCGCTAAACGTAGAAGCGTGAAATTGGGACAATAGCTTCCTTTTATTACGTAGGAATCCAATAAGCAAGAATTTTGACAAAGTCAAACTTTGAATGAAACTCTTTATTTAAAGAAAAGAAAAGATTAACTCAAAACTGACTTCAAACACTCAATAAATAAAATAAAAGAATACTTATTTTGCGGTTTTTGAAAACAACCCAATACCGGAGGGGGTGGCAGAGGATGTTGGATACGTGTTTCATGATATGGAAATAAAATTAAGAATGAAAGATTGTTTCTAATTTTGCCTTAATAAGCATTCGATTAAAAACTTAGTAACGTGTTTAAGGATCTTAGGATATTCCGTCCCTAAAGGAAAAATAGGGGATGAAAGCTATTATAAAATAGTAAATTATTTTGATGTGGCTTTCAATAAATCAATCAATCAACATAATAAAGAAAGTAGGCAGTTTTATCAGTCTGGAAGCGACTTGTTCCAGACAATTTTAAAACGGAAAGAATTTTTCACAACCAAGGTCTAGGAAGAAAGTGTACATGAATTATACAATTTAAAACACATGATGATGACAGTTAGAGGAAAGTGGGATAGATGCAATAAAGAACGGGAAGCACGATTGGAAATATCAGGATTAATAAGAAGATTTCGAAGGAAAATAAGGAATTTTTACGTGGTAGAGCCATGCTGAAGCTATATTAGTAGTGTAGCTGTAGCACGAATGGGTCGACTCGACCGGGGAAGGACCACGCTCTCACAGAATACCAGCGTAAAATAGCAGCTCAACGCTGCTGTGTTTCGTATGGTGAGTGTAGAGAACTGGAGACCCTTTTTACTGGAAATGAGGCATTCTATCTTAGTTCTCACGGGTGAAAACGCATCTGCATTTTGATTTGTAATAGATGATAAATGTAGATGCCCATGGGCCGCAGCAGCCACTTACCATCAGGTGGACTGTGTGCTCGTTTGTCACCCTTATCCTATAAAAAAAAGAATTGTAAACAAAGAAGGCTACAGGTGCGTCACCTCTGAGGACAAATATCGATTACCTGACAGTCTGTAATTACTTATTGTTCATACTTGATCTCAATACTCTTCGAAACGGAACACAGCAGAGCGAGCTGCTTTTTGGTGGCGGTAATAGATAATAGGGCGATAACTTTCCCGGACGGACACGGATAATAAGTCCTATTTACCATCTACTAAACATAAAATAATAACATTACTGATGTTCAATTTTATAGCAATACTGTTAAATACTTTTACTTAAATAATTTACTGTTAAATAAATTTGCTTTTCTTCGACAACACGATTATTTTGTTTTGTAACAATAAAATTTTGTGAATCCTTTCCATTGAAGAAACTACCTAACCAGAATAATAATGATGGATATCAAGTTGTTACTATGTTATACGTTTTGCTTGAAATCTGTTGAAGTACGAGTAGCTACCAAGGACGTTTTATTACTGCAATAACTATTTGATGTCTATTGTAATAGAGACAGTACGTTTTATGGATAATCGTATGCTTCCAATAAAATTTTAATGAATCGCGAGATCAATACCAGTTTTGTGGCAATGAACGTTAAAATGTTATAACCATTATCATCATCATCATTATAGGTAAACAAACACATGAAGTAGCTTAAGGCTACTCAGTGAATAATGAAAATGGCTTTTTTTTTATAGGATATGGGTGACAAATGAACACACAATCCACCTGATGGTAAGTGGGTTATGCTTGGAGTTTCTCTACGTGACAGAATATTTAATGAAGATTTTTGCCGTAGAATCGCCGTGTTTTGCAGCATGTAGACTTATTAAGGAAAGAGAAAGAGATGAATTATCTGATTAGTAGTGAATGTATACAAACAATAACAATTCACAAAGCTTTAGGGCAACTTTTTAAACTTTAAACTGCTCTCTTGAAAATTAACAATGCTGAAAATAGGACTTGATTACAAAATCAAGACCATCGATATAAAAGAGCATGCCCTGAGTTATCAACGTACAGCCCAACCCGCTAGATGTAGAAATCTGACATTTGAACAGTAGCTGTCTTTCATAATGTAAGCATCCGTTAAGAAATAATTTTGGAAAATTCAGCCCCTAGAAGGGTGAAATAGGATGTTATAACACTTTTTATTTTACTGGGCGATCGACTCGAACCTTACTTAAAGTACATTGTGAATAAAATAAATGAATTCAAATTTAGCGATTTTTCAAAAATACCCCTGACTGACCTTGGTTTGCATTCAAGGTGTTCAAGTTTGTAATGAGAAAAATTAATTAATGTTTTTTTTTTATTTGAAGATTAGTGCATACCCTCTGGAATTAAGAATAATAAAATTCACATTTTTAATTTCTTTATAAATCTACCCTTAGGGTCTTATGAAAAGGGTGCAAAGTTTATATAAAAAATATTGTATTACGACTTACAGCCGAAAAAGCTAGACGTAGATATTTGAAAGCAGACAATCGTTTTTGGGTCCACTAGAAACTTTAACCGGGCCCATTCTCAATACAAAAAGAACTCGAGACATACTGAAAGTACTCTGTAAATAAACGTATTTTGAGATTTTTAAAACAGCCCCTTACGGAGGGTCATAAGGAATTTTTACAATTTGAAAATTGATGCTCTTGAACAAAATAATAAAATATTTTTTTGATAATCTACCCGCTTTTTAAACGAGGATGCAAGTTGTAAAAAAATAGGAAAAATAATGATAGACGCAGCTCAAACCACATGACAAAAGTATGAAATTGTGACAATATAGCTGTTTTATTACGTGGTCAACTAAGACAGAATTTTGAAAAATTCAAACTCTCAAAGTGTAAAGAAGGTGTTACAGTTTGTACGATACTTTTTCTTTTATGGGGTGATTTCATATCTGCATAGTAAAAAAATATTTAATTATTTTACATCTTGAAAATTAATACAATTAATTTTGGATTAAAGTAATGAAATACGCATTTTTTATTTTTCGATAATCTAACCATAAAGTGTTAATATGAGGGTATAATGCTTGCGTGGGAAAAATGGCTTTGTAATTTGCATAGTGGTGAGTGTACACTTAAAACGAAAATATGGTAATCTGCCTCTATTGGCCCTTAAAATGTAGATCGATAAAAAATTGTATTTAGGCTTGTGATCAAAAACTAAACAACACATGTTTCAGTATTTTTGACAATTCTACCCATAAAGAGTTAAAATTAAAGAGGAAATATTGTTTGAAATTTTGACATGTTTTAATTATATTATAATAAAACCTTTATAACCTTATAACCTAACGGAAAATAGGGGATGATAGCCATTTTATGCCGTTTCAATTTATTAGTATATTCTTTATTGTACACCTATACACATTGCAACAAAAACAAGATTTAATAAATAAAAAGATACCATAGGCGGACTTATCACTCTGCCAGCGATATCTTCTAGTCAACCTTACTACGCAAAGAGTTCTTTACAACAAATTGCTAGGACACTAGGATCTTCCTAGCGTCCTAACATACAATTACAATACATAAATTATACAATGTAGTTAAAAATAAAATAATGACAATAAAAACACAAGATAATGACACGAAGTATGATAGGAATTATAAAAGTTGCAAGTAATAAGCTTTTAGCAGAGTGGATTTTTGAAGGAAAAAAAGAATAGAGCACGGCAATCGTGTGGAGTTAAGGGCTTACATAAGCCTACAGCTGTAACAGAAAATAATTCATTGAAGAAGAACGGATAAATGTACGGAAGTACAAAGAGGTGATTTTCACTATTCGAAAAGCCTTAGTCTAACATAAAATGTGCGATTATTATCATTTGAAATATGAGAAAGTTTCCGTGTGGTAGCTTGAGCTCTCTGTTTTATACGATCTCATCTCATAAGTGTGAGTCATGGACGATGGCGGAAAGCTAGTGTAATTACTAGACATCGGATTATATGTACTAACAAAGTTCCAAAATATGCATGCAAATATGCACTAAAAATACCGAAATATGCACTTAAAACTGTTGATATGCCCAAACTATGCACAATGTAAAATCAAAAAATCTTTTTTATTTTTATATATTTTAATTAAAGACGGTACAAAAACAGCGAAATGTTCCTAAAATTATGCATAGTTTTTATGACAATATACAACTAAGTATTTTTCCAAATTTTCGAGCGCAAATTTGTGACGTTTGTCACCCAGTATTAATTTGTACGCGGAAAACCACCTCTCTACATCAACTGACGTCATTGGACAAAATTTAAAATTTGGCCAATCAGTTAACGTCAGTTTATTATCTACACACAACAAGATACAGAAACAATCATACAGTGAGTTCGAACAAAGGTTACTTATTCCATAATTTACTAAAATATCCTCCAGTAGCCCTATAAAGGTATACCTTCCGCTACTAAACGAATTTTTTTTTGGTTGGGTTAAAAAGGCTAAAATACGCATTAACGCCCTAATAAGAGAGTTTATTACATAATTGATTTAAACGTCAATTTAAAAAACGTCAAAATTTTCTAAAGTTAATGTCTGAAATAATAAAAAATAAGTACCAACTAACACCAAGTACATTAAAGACAAGTACAAGCAGAAACACAATACTCGCATACATTATAGTGTCATATTATTTCTGCTCATAAACTGTGGGACACGTTTTCCATCATGTACTTTTTTAACAAATAGAAACTCTTACGTGTAAATATTAACTTGAGTACCATAACTTTTCAAAAGCATTTATTTATTTACGTAATCTTCATTTAGGTGGTTTTTAATTAATAATAATTTAATTAAGATGCATTACTCTTAATCTAAGGGTTACAATTGGCGCACATAATGCCTTATTTAATTAATTTAATTCTCTTCCAGTTAACCCCGGGAGAAATATATTAAATTCTTTTATTAATATAAAAGTTCGTAGGTGTTACAAATCTGTTTAAAATAACTAGACATTTCAGTAATATAAATACATAATACATATATATATATATATATATATATATATATATATATATATATATATATATATATATATATATATATACGTCGTCTTTACCGTTAATATATTAAAGAACTGCGTAATTAAGCTTACATATATACATATGCGCTATTTCGCCTATGAATAATAATATAAAGATCAGCAGCAATTGTGAAGGCACAACTACGGCAAAGAAAAACAGAGCTCGCCTTTTTCTGCCGACTTTCAAAAAGAAGACGGTACTCAATTCGACTGTGTTTTTGTTTTTTTTTATGTGTGTTACCTCATAACTTTTTACTGGGTGAACCGATTTCGATGATTCTTTTTTTTATTTGAAAGCTGGTACTTCTCGTGTGGTCCCATATGAATTTGATCAAGGTCCGACCAATAGTTTTTGAGTTATTCTTAATAACTTATATTGAAGTCGGCTGTACAAAATTTTAAATTTTAAATTATGCATTACATACACAACACCATCTATCGACGACACTGCTTAATGCATTTTTTTTTTTCTAGCTAAGATCGTATGGATGAATTAACCATAGATTTAGTAGAATTAACGTAAATATTTATGAGAAAAACATATCCTTTTTTGTTTACTGTGTTTTAGGTATAAGAATATCATTATAGAACATTATTTTACATCTTTTAATCCAGATTTCTGAGATTAGATTATATTGATGATTTAACGCCGCCATTGCATGAATTCGTACCTATACTTCGTACCCATAGTTCAGAATATTAATCATAACTTTTATTATAATAAACTGATTTTAATGAAACAAAGACTACATATAATTCGAAGATACACCTTATGATTTTCTTAATGGACTACTTTTGAAAAATATTAGTACTTTAGAAGTGATGCGGATGGGTGTCGACGTCGCAGAAGAACACATAAACTCTCGGATCACACTCTTAATCTCATGGCTGTTAGACGGGAAATGAAGCTGCAATTTTCAGCAGATACAGGTACATGGTACAGGCATCTCCAAATGCATACCGCGGGACTTACGCAACTTCAACACAGCTAGTATTAAAGAAGCGATTTAGTGGAACCAGGACTCCAAAGTCTTTGCCAGTGATTTGTCTGTCAGAAAGATACAACTGCCGAAGCTAAAGACTGAATGTGGTAGCATTGTTTCCAAAACACTATTAACACTATTCTGATGATATCCCGGACTTCCGCCTGAGCGAGATTAAAATGTATCCAGCACCTTAAAAACAACAAGGCTCCACGCGAGGATGGGATTAAAGCGGATCTTTTGAAAGTGGGTGGAAAACCGGTACCTGAAGTCATTTAGAAGCTCTTTATTTCAGTCCTCCACGGTGAGACTACTCCTGAGGCGTGAAGCAGTGTGGTGGTCCTGTTATTCAAGAAAGGCGGCAACGCTCTCTTAAAGGACTACAGAACGATTTTCCTTTTGAACTCCGTCTACGTACTGTTTCCGTGAGTTATTATGAATCGTCTCGCACGCAGACTTGACGACTTCTAGCCTCCTGAACAAGCCGATTTCCGGAAAGGCTTTAGTGCCATAGACCCCATAGATATCAAATACCCGTTGGCAAATTGTACATAAGACCGAAGAGTAGGTACAATTTACTTTGCCTTGCGTATGTGTACTATAAGAAAACCTTTGATTCCGTCGAAATTCGGGCGATGCTTCAGTCCCTTCAGCGGTGCGTAGTTGTAACGCCCCTAAATTGTACACGCCCCTAGCTGCCCCGACAAAGGTCGACCATACAGAGACCCATACAGCTGTAGATTCGACGGACAACTAAGTGTGGGGCCCAACGGCCTATGGAGACTTATTATTCTACACAATAGATATAAGGCTAAGTAATTAATAAGAACGGACCTGATTCCGAAGCTAAGACTGACCACAAGGCTCGGTCAGGCGGTAGGTAGGTACATGTAAGTTTGTGTGTAGTAGTGTGTACATGTGTGACCTGACTTAGCCGTTGAAGTCGGACCGCCGATCCGCAGGCACTGCGTTTCTTCAAATGTGCGATCCTCCAGTGATAGTTCACTTTATCTGAACTAAAGTCTGACGTCACTTAACGATTTCAGTTTATCAACTTTATTGTACACTATTTGAATCCATCTACTTAATTGTACATTTAATTAACTTTAAACTCAACTAAATCCCCGTTAATCGTAATCAAAAACGTAACACACGGCACGACTAATGAACGGTAGATCAAAGTTCACTTCCGTTTTCACTCAGCAACAGATTATGTCTAGAACCGAACGCGACCTTCTCTAGGGTCACAAAGTTCCGCACTCCCTACAACAACCAAGATTCTTTCGTACGATATTAACAGGCCACTCACGCAAATTAAAGATTGCAACTGCACTTCAAAACGCAATCACTATATAAATTGACGTAAATTACTTGCAACGAAGTTACTTTAATCACTCAAATTCAATACAAGCCTCTTGTCACGAAACACTCAAATAGACACTCAATTCGAGGCGGTATTAAAGATACCCAAATTTTCGATAGTAATTAGGCGCGCACCATACTCAAATTCGGACGTTGATCGCAATCAATGTTAACTTCCAAAACAATTAACCGACCCGGCGTCCGCGCAGAAAATCTATTTTCCTAGACTCAACAAATTCCTCGTCGTTGCATAAATTTGCTAACAAAACCGACACTATATAGAGATTATACGGGACGCCACCACGCCGTTCTAGTCAATTCTGGCGTCAATTCTTGAAATTAGCGTTTGGCGCGAACAATTATATTTAAATAAAACTAAGTAACGTAGATAAGCACTATAATATAATAAAAAAGTAAGTAAAGAAGAGGTTCACAATTAATATACTTTATAAAAACATAAGGTCCCTCCTTTCAATTCATTTCCGTGTAGTAGCGGTGTAAATGAATCCATCACCACGTTACATCCCGGGGGTGTAGTAAGAGGTGACTTTGGGAAAAGCCATAAAAATCTAATGTCATTCGATATATTACTATGATACTATAACCAAATCGGTTACGTCAGAGCCAGACATAAAATACCCAGACTGGCGACGGACAGCAACGTCAAAGGTGCCAGACGTCTTGTATTGCGATCGTCAATCCGCCAACCAACCGTGACAATTATACCAAATAACTCCTACAGTGGAGAGCTTCATGCCTTGTAATAGACTTTTACGGGCTGATAATGAAGGAGAAGAAGAATAAATAATTATTTTAATATTTTTGCTTCACAAAGTAATGTGATAAAAATTTCCGTCTCTGACCCCGCTAACTTTCAATCCGCTCTTGCAAGTTGAGTTATTTTCATTGCAAAGTTGTAGGTGTTTGGTTAAGTGATGTTGTGGTGTGGAAGTGTGTGTAATTCGTGAGATAATAAAATACCTTCTCACCGACATCATAAACGATGGCAATATCTATGTGTATCATGTATTATAAGAAAAACCTAATTATAGGGACTTTATTTCAAGGTTTAGAGGATATTTATCAAAAGTGAACAATGACACCTGTTAGTAAATGTTAAAAGAAACCACGCGAAGAGGCAGCTAACCAACTAAATTTACAGACAGCTAAATAAATTGAACATTGCGATGGTAATGTAAACAATTATCGATACTATTACAGATTAAATTTGTCAGAAAAACGACATTTCCTAAGCGATATTGTTAGTGTATATATAAAAGATTTTTAACAATTTACATTAATAAATGCAAATACGTAACAATTTTCTTTAAATTAGTAACGGTCGGAAATAATACAAATAAAAACTTTTTTAGCTAAACATCCACTAAGAATTGTTTTTGGAAAATTCAACCTCTTTATATGGGGGTGAAATAGGATGTTTGAAATGCATTTTTTTGTATTTTACGGAGTAATTAACTGGAAACTTACTAAGAGGATGTCCAGGGTGCTTAACGTTTCTATCGACGTACAGCCTAAACCGCTAAACGTAGAAATCTAAAATTTGGAAAACAGACGCGGTTTATAACGTAGGCATCCAATAATAAAGGATTTTGGAAAATTCAAACCCTAAGGAGGTGAAATAGGGTGTTAGAGTTTGTTTGAAACTTTTTATTTTACGGAGCGATTGACTCGCAACTTACTAAAAGTACTCTGTGATAAAATAAATAAATTCGAATTTAGCGATTTTTCAAAACAACTTCTTAAGGGCAGGCGGGGGTCAAAGACTGTTTAAATTTGCGTGGATAAAAATTAATTAATGGTTATTTTAATTTTAAAATTGGTGCATATACTTTAAGATTAAAAGTAATGAATTTCTCATTTTTAATTTCTTATAATATCTACCCTTGAGGTTCTAAAACAAGGGTGCAAAGTTTGTATGATAAATATTTATTAAGCCATTCAGCCCAAAACCACAAGACGTAGAAGCGGGAAATCGGGACAGTAGTTTCCTTACATTACTAAAGCATACACCAAGAAAGTATTATGGAAAATTCAACCCTTAAGAGGGTGAAATAGGGTGTTACAATTTGAATGAATACTTTTTATTTTACGGAGCGATTGATTCAAAATTTATTGAAAGTATTCGTTATATAAATTATATGAATACGAATTTTGCCATTTTTCAATTAAATTCCAATCCACTATTAATATTTATCCAGATAAATATGTTAGCTACCTTAGGCATTTGAAGTAAATTAAAGGTATTCCTTACATTATTTATCATTTAAATGAATACTTTATATCACAGAATCAAAATCATGCGCAACCAAAAAAAATCACTCAGTAACGGTAATGGTCCCCACTCACGGTCAGTTAAACTGACATCAGTTCAACTGATCATTTCAAACAGATTTAATCCAAAAAAATTTCGACACACACGGTCAGTTCAACTGATCATTCCAACTGATCAGTTCAAACTAGGGCTGTTGATATTTTTAAAATATCGGATTTTCAATATATCGATAATTATAAATATATCAATATCGGAGTTTTATATATGGGAAACATAAGCAATATATTGATGCTTATTGCTTAAAAATGATTCACACAGTTTATAATTTAGTATATTTACTCGTATTAAACAAATTAAATTATAAATGTATGAAAATGTTAGGTTATAGTTCTTAGTAATTATTTTACTAAGAACTATAACCTAATTATTAAAGAGCCATGGTAGCTCAGATGGTTAGCGCTCGCTGTAAATTTCACAGTACGCGAGCAGCCCGGGTTCGATCCCCGCCGGCACCAATGAAATTGTTAATTGCAATTTTAAGTGCTGATTTACCACGTGCTCGGCGATGAAGGAAAACATCGTGAGGAAACCTGCATGTCTGAGAAATAAAATAAAAACTTCAGAAAACGTGAAGTTCGCCAATACGCATTGGGGCAGCGTGGGGGACGTTGCCCTAAAACCCTCTCAGAAGTTAGGAGAGGCCTGCCCAGCTGAGGAGTGCCCAACATTAAGACGTATATAAGCTGTAACTTTAACTTGAATTATTGTTTAATTTAAATAAGACAATTATGTTTACCAATATTTGTCAGTAAGAGTTTTCAAAAATACTCGTTGTTTTATATGTTCAGCTGTTTCAATACTCCAATTATTGGGCACTAAAAGATTGATTGTAGATGTAATTCGTTCAGATGCTTTGGATGCAGCTGGAGAAATTAAGTATTTAACAACTATTTCTGATAGCACGGAAGTAAATCACAAGACGCCTAAGCGATTAAAATAACTTGAGGCTTATACCAACATTGAAGCACTTATTTCGACGTTTTCTCTAATAGCTCACATGTGCAGACACTTAATACACATAATCGCATCACTTTAATAAAAATCTACTTAAAACGATTATTTAAACGACAAAACAGGAGCAACCATCCGTCAATGGTCAAGCGCCTGCCAAAACTCACAGTAAGTAAAGTAGTACTAAGTTTCATAAATTATAGTGATTTTAATATCACAGAGATATACTTTACAAAATTACATTTCTTTTTAAGATAATAAGCAAATAAATAAACTGGGGAAAAATGAAAACCATAATATAGTGTAAATAAAGTATAGTAGATTGGGTCCATCAAGAATTAGGATTTAAGTTTACGATGGTGTTGTAGATTAAATGATTTACGATAAAATTAAAAAATTAAATTATTTTAAAAAAATATATCGACTGTCGTATATCTATATTTCAATATCAAACTTATATTTCAATATATGTCATCAAAAATATTTGAAATAAATATCGGTATTTCTAAATAATAAAATAGATTTTTCGATATATCGATATTTTATCAACAGTCCTAGTTCAAACGTGAGGCGTGGCCGTGGGCGTTTGGTTTGCGTGACTCCTATAAAATATCATATATATAGATAAATTAAGTGATATTTAATAATAATTTAATAATACCTAAATCTTATTTTATAGCATTTCCTGTCTATTAATATATATCTATACAAATAAATAAAATTGAAGTGTCTATATGTAATGTCAAAATAACAGTTTTTTACTAAATGCATATGAAAGTACATACGGTACTTATAACAAAACCACAATTTATAAAATCTTTGTCTATCTTTCTGTCTGTCTGTCTGTCTGTCTGTTTGTTCCGGCTAATCTCCGAATCGGCTGAACCGATTTTGACGAGAATTTCAGTGGCAGATAACTGATATTATATGGAGGAACTTAGGCTAATTTTAATTTAGAAAAAGAATTAGGGTTCCTTCCAAAAAAATTAAAACCCAAGAAATCCAATCGTAATAAATTACACGCGGGAAAAGTCGCGGGGAACAGCTAGTTAACAGATAGGAAATGATATTTTTAATTTATATGAGTCACGCCAACTAAACGTATACGTAACTAAGCGCGGCTACGGCTTAACCGATCGAGAAATGAAATCCGTTCCGTATATAGGTATATATGTATATAATTAACGTTTCCTATATATTAATACTTCAAATGATATTTTTATTCATGATAAGGTCAGTATTAAGACA
The DNA here is from genome assembly GCA_963668995.1 of Parnassius mnemosyne. Lineage (NCBI taxonomy): Eukaryota > Metazoa > Arthropoda > Insecta > Lepidoptera > Papilionidae > Parnassius > Parnassius mnemosyne. The sequence continues at coordinate 32,588,791 of CAVLGL010000001.1, read as the reverse complement.
CTTTTAAGAAATGGGTCAGATATTACGATAATTTTACTCATTATGGTAAATTTTATTTATTTAATAAATGTGTTATTTATTTTTATCTGTTTATTAAATTTTCTATCTGTAGAGCGGGCGACACCCCACTGATACTAACTTGCACTCCGGTTACGGTAAACCCAAAAAAATCCGTGGGCATGGGCACATTCTGAAGGTCTTATGATGACTAAAATTGAAGTGTCTGTTTGTAATGTCAAAATACCAGCTTTTTACTAAATGCATATGAAAGTATATACGGTACTTATAACAAAAACATAATTTTTAAAATTTTTGTCTGTCTGTTTGTTCCGGCTAATCTCCGAAACGGCTGGACCGATTTCGACGGGACTTTCACTGGCAGATAGCTGATGTTATAAGTAATAATTTAGGCTAGTTATATTTTAGAAAAAGAATTAGGTTTCCGAGCAACATAATTAAAACCATAAATTACACGCGGGCGAAGTCGGGGAACAGCTAGTACTAAAATAAAGTTGAAGCGCCCAAACGTCACAAATTAAAATAAGTTAAACAAAATAAAATCCGTAAAGTTTGATTTATTAAATGTCCTGTAATAAATCAGTCAAAAATCATTGATTTCTAAATATTGCATACAGGTAACTTGGTCATTTATAGGGATTGGTGTTAATGGTGCTTGTAGGTTTTCTTGAAGTACGCAGATATTTTCGTCTTCTGGTTATAGTTGGTTATGCTTTTTCCGTTCTAATTTTTTTTTATTGCCTGTAAAATATTTGGTCGATTTCTAAATTTGTACCTACTTAGGAGTTTTGTTGCTTTTTAATTGCATGAAAACATTATAAAGTGAGTAATAATACTGTTTGTACTATTTATTATATTTATATTATTCGTGTAGTTACTTCTTGAGCCCTTCCAAATGAGCCCAAACACGATGGTGTTTCTTAGTGGCATAACTGAGATCTTTTACCCCACCTTCTTTGTTCACCATCATGAAGGTAATATAATCACATTAAACTAGGTCTTTATAAACCCTTTCAAATGAGTTCAAACACGATCGTTCTACCTAGTGCCGCCATTGTGATCCTATACCCACCTTTGCATTGCACCATCAGAAAGGTGAGGTCATAACAGTCACCTAGGTCTTTATGAGCCCATTGAAATGAGTTCAAATACGATCCTTCTATCTAGTACCGTCACTGAGATCCTATACTCACTTTCGGATTACACCATCAGAAAGGTGAGGTCATAACAGTCATCTAGGTCTTTATGAGCCCTTTCAAATGAGTTCAAACACGACCGTTCTATTTAGTTCTACCACTGAGATCCTATATCCACCTTCGGATTGCACCATAAGAAAGGTGAGATCATAACAGTCACCTAAGTCTTTATGAGCCCTTTCAAATGAGTTCAAACACGACCGTTCTATCTAGTGCCGCCACTGAGATCCTATTATCCACCTTCGGATTACACCATCAGAAAGGTGAGGTCATAACAGTCACCTAGGTCTTTATGAACCCTTTCAAATGAGTTCAAGCACGACCTTTCTATCTAGTGCCGCCACTGAGATCCTATACCCACCTTCGGATTGCACCATCAAAAAGTTGAGGTCATAACAGTCACCTAGGTCTTTATGAGCCCTTTCAAATGAGTTCAAACACGACCGTTCTATCTAGTGCCGCCACTGAGATCCTATTATCCACCTTCGGATTACACCATCAGAAAGGTGAGGTCATAACTGTCACCTAGGTCTTTATGAACCCTTTCAAATGAGTTCAAGCACGACCTTTCTATCTAGTGCCGCCACTGAGATCCTATACCCACCTTCGGATTGCACCATCAAAAAGTTGAGGTCATAACAGTCACCTAGGTCTTTATGAGCCCATTCAAATGAGTTCAAACGCGGTCTTTCTATCTAGTGTCGTCACTTAGATCCTATACCAACTTCGGATTGCACCAACATAAAGGTGATATCATCACAGTCATCTAGGTCTACATTTACCTATTTGAAAATGAGTCCAAACACGATGGTTCTACGTAGTAGCATCACTGAGATTCTTTACCCACCTTCTGAGTCCACCATAAGGAACGTGACATCATTATCATCATCTTGGTCTCCATCCTCTGTCAAACCAACTTCTCTAAATATATATGACGGCTCCGTGGCGCAGTGGCTTAGCAATGAATTGCGGCGCGGGTTCGAATCCCGCACGGAAGAAGTATTTGTATGGCCTACAAATGATTGTTCCGGGTCTGGATGTTTTTCCTTGTGCAATTTGTGTTTGTAAACTGCCTCCACGATACAGGAGAAATCCTAGTGTGGGGGTAACGTTTTTTTTTTTAATAAAAAAGTATATAAAATAATATAAAATCTTAAAACATGTTATTAAAAATTATAAAATATATATAAAAGCTACTAAGAAAGTATGTACTTACCAATAATGGAAACGAACTGAAGCCAGCGGATTACGGTACGCCCGGAAAAATACGTGGGTTGCCGTCAGTTAAAAATTTTAACTCACAAACTCTAAATCGATCGAACAGTATAACACGATATGTAAATTGCAACACACATTGACATTGAGTTACAAGTGCTTTATAAAAGTATTATTCGAAGTACATAGTAGTTCATTTTAGTTTAGCCAGTTTTTTAAATTCGAAAAAAGGACGATTTATAAAAAAAGATTGCCAAGTCAATCTATTTATTGAAAACATAAAAGATTTTTAATATTGATTTGGTCACTATAAGATGTTGTTAGGTTAGCGAATTACGTAATAACTTAAGATAGAAGGACCCTTAAGTAGGGACCGAATAAATTAACCGACTTGATATTACAAGGATCTCATTACTTTTTACGGTAGAAGAACTGAGTAGCGAGACTTGGTTTTTTACGTTTTTGATGGCATTATTTTTAACACTTTACAATAATATTACAAAGTTATTAATGCAGCTAGTTTCATTTTCTATGGAGTTGTAACGAAATTTTTACTAATCCAAGTGCATTTTATAAGTTCGTCGACTATAACTCGTTAACTTCTCAATTCTCCTTAGCTGTGATAAATTTCCTTTTGGCTTCATTATATACGCTACTATTTTGTATACTTTTGCCATTTACACAAACAGCGGTTTAGTTGGTAGAGGGAGGGACACATGACTCTAATGAAAAATACCACTTTAAAGCTGAATATTTAGCAAACAGACCCTTGAATAGAAAAGGTGTTGCTCCACACCCCCAATATTTTTGAAAGACCTATCCAATGATACCCCATGTGATGGAATAGACGGGTAAAAAAATCATCCTCCATTTACTTGTATGGGAAGAACCCAAAATAAAAATGTTTTTTAAGATTTTATTTTACAGTTTTCTAGGCGTGATTGATATCTATAACTATGCCAAATTACAGATTTGTAGCACTTAGGGTCTGTGAGCAAAACCGCGGACGGACGGACAGACGGACATGGCGAAACTTTAAGGGTTCCTTGTTGTTTAACTACGGAACCCTAAAAATGGTAGAAATATATTTAATTACTTATTTTAGTATTTCTCAATCATTTTTGTCACAAAAATATACAATGAGAAACCTGCAATTTATATTTTTATTATATGTATAGATTTTGTTTTAAATTATTACGTTATAGGGTATAAATTTTTTATAGAACATATTTTAGTTGACGTATAAACAACATCGACGAATAAACAAATGGGCAAGCCACTTTGCTTGTGGTTTGTTTGCTTGCCTACTTAATGCAAGTTAAATTGATACACCGTATTTAATGGCTTACTGTGTGTAAACGTATTAACTATATTTGCCTCAGGCAGAGGTTTGAGTGCAAATCGAATAGCGGTGTTAGCGGCGCATGCATCAAATTACTTCACTGGACGTATAGAGTCCATCGTTATTACTACGTACAAACTATTAGGTTACAGTGTAATACCTATATGAATGACTAGCTGGTCCCCGCGACTTCACCCGCGTGTAGTTTAGGGTTTTAATTACATTGCTCAGAACCCTAATTCATTTTCTCAAATATAAGTAGCATAAGTTACTCCTTAGAACATCAGCTTCCTGCCAGTGAAAGTCGCGTCGAAATCGGTCCAGCCGTATCGGAGATTAGCCGGAACAAACAGACAGAGAGACAGACTGAGAGACAGACAAAAATTTTAAAATTTGTGTTTTTGTTATAAGTACCGTATATACATTCATATACATTTAGTAAAAAGCTGTTATATTAACATTACAAACAGACGCTTAAATTTTATTTATTTGTATAGATTATAATGATGATGTATTCATAACTCAATATAACTTGTGATTCCTATGCACGTTGAACAGAGTGAACACTTAGTTTCTTCATTTAACGTTTAGTGCACTGATACAACCTATAAAACAAATAAAGTTTAAAATCAGTTTCATTTAGCAGCATCTTCCTAAAAACAACTTAATCTAAAAAAAACTGCGTTTGCCAATCCCCCTGAAACGTGAGGCCTCTGCGAGGCAAATTATGGGTAGAGGACCATGTTCAGCGGTGGACTTTTGGTAGACTGTAATGAGTGAAAAATGAATGAATAAGATTACCTCGTTGTGTATCTGTCTATCACAAACGTTCATCTCGAAGATTATTCATATGATTAAAATTTGGCATAGTTATAATATACATTTAAACGCATACGGGCGGATCATAATCTATACAAATAAATAAAATTGAAGTGTCTGTTTGTAATGACAAAATTACAGCTTTTTACTAAATACGTATGAAAGTATATACGGTACTAATAACAAAAATACAATTTTTAAAGTTTTTGTCTGTATGTCCGTCTGTCTGTCTGTCTGTTTGTTCCGGCTAATCTCCGAAACGGCTGGACCGATTTTGACGGGATTTTCATTGGCAGATAGCTGATATCACAAAGAGTAACTTAGTCTACTTTTATTTTAGAAATAGAATTAGGGTTCCGCGCAAAAATATTAAAATCCCAAATAACACGCGGGCGAAGTCGTGGGGAATAGCTAGTCTATACATAAAAATAAAATTGATGTGGCTGTTTATATGTGTATGAGGGTTATTTGCATACCATTAAGACATTAATAACCATATTTTTTTTAACTTGTGTTCGACTGTTGGTCAGTCACATACTCAAAAACTCAGAAACAAATTTAATGCTCCTCTTAAATGCTTGTTTTTCACCTTCATTCCTTCCAGGAACATGATAGAGCAAGTGTGAACAGAATAGGGCAAACGACGCATCTCCATACCAATACTTTGCTTACATCTTGGCTATAGTGGGAAGGGAGAGAGGTACCTTCCCACCACAGTCCACCAAAATACATTAGGAGTAGGCCCAACAAGCCCACTCAGAGCGGCCACCTTAGGTAGCCAAGTAGGTTGGTTTTTCCTTGTTAAATCCAAACTTCAGCTAGTAAACGGCTCCGCGACGTCAAAGCAGAAACCCGTTCGAGATAAAAATGGTTCTTGGCCCACTCTAACGTATTTTAATAATGAAATCTTAATTTACAAATACAACTCAACATTACAACCAAGAGGCGTAATTCTTAAGAATTTTTTTTATATCCCCAAGCCCCCTTGAATCTGAAAATTGGCTGAGGCTTTATGGCATCTACATTAGTAAAATTGTTGTTTCAAATATTCAATACATAATATTTCGGTTGGAATTTCTGTCATATTTTTGATTGACATTTGATTTAGTCAATTGTCAATATCTATATGAGCTTTTGTATTTATAACATGTTATTACTCTATTCAACACCTTTTACCTTTTCCCAAGCAATTACTTACATTTGAAGTCGATGGCTTTTTACCTAACGACCGAACGTGTTCACTGAATCCTTTATTCGGTACTCGTATAACTAAACATTAAGGAAGCTTACTTTATACAAAATATAATTTTGCTCTACAATTTATCTTCTTAGTAACAACACTTTCTTCCTGTAACATATCAATACTCACAAATTTCATAGCTAGATTAATATATAACTAGATTTGTAACTTTGCAGAAAAGCACGCTTAACCAGCTCGATAAATCGGAACTGGAACTAGCAAATCATGCAATAACTCTAAGCCCACTTAATCAGTGTCTTTTCTCCAAATGGACCTAGTGGATGCAACAGACAAAGTATTAAGTTTAAAATCAAAAGGTGCCCCTGGCTAGTAGAATTACGGCCAAGTTGTTAAAAAATTGCATCCACTTAGTTTTGAATCATGTAGTTTCCGACAAGTTTTTAAGTTACCATTGTCATCCATTAGGCAGGAGACAAACTTAACTCTTCCTACTATATACCCATATCTCTGTTATCAATGGAATCCAACGTAATAGTAATCCCACTATCCGAAATGCTTATGCGTAGGTGGCTATGCATAAGCATTTAGGATGTGGGAACGGATAATAACCTTACAACTACTGCTGGAGCATCCCAGGGACATTTAGAAAATAAACCTTAATTATCTTATAATTAATGTGATATTAGGTTTGGCATAGAAGTCGAAGTAATAAAATCTTTCAAACAATGTCTACACTAACTTGGTCGTCGCACAATTTAATAACTTATATCAAAAATCAAAATTTATGATTTTTTCGCACTTACACCATTTTTATGACTTCTAAGTAATATGAAGAAATGATAGATTTCTTCACTATCACTAATGGCATATTTACCCATGAGCACTCTTGCTACATTTGGTAAGATAAAATCCGTTTATAACAAATGGTCGATACTGTAACGCACTGGGATATTCCTGCCCGTCCTTAACCTAAAGATTTATTTATTTACACGGTCCCTTTTACGTAATTCACAGGAAGGGGTGTGTTACAAACGGCTTACCCGCAAATATTTCTTTAAAAAACGACAATTTACCGGCGGCTTCGCTCGCGCAGCTTCTATTTAGAATCATTATTAATACTGCCTCCTGCCGAAATTAACAAAATTGGATCAGATAGGTATCTGTGCCTCTTTGCCTGTTAGTCACCGGACCTTTTCTTGAATTCTCAGAGACTGCTATAGAAGGATGATTGAAATTTAGATATAATAAGATATACAAGATATAATATGCTACAGGAACACATAAGTATGATTTTCAGAATTGATTTATGCAATTCTAAAAATCATACTTATGTATATCATACGTCTAGCAACATCTACCACTTTGTTCTACCTGGCATATCTTCCGATTTATTCTTATGAAGATTAAATTGTCTTGGAATCAAAATTGCGTTAAGTATGTAGATTTTATTTCTTAAATTATTTCATAATTAAATTTAATTTAGTTTTTGACAAAATAATGTTGAATTTCATGGTCTTATATTATTTACGGTCTTATTTATAATATTAGGTCCTTACATATGAAATTAGCGTTTTGTCGTACTGACCGCTTTGATCTGAAATATCTCCGCTTTGGTTAAGAATTCCAAATTCGTATTTATAAATTCATTTAGCAGGTACATTTGAGTTTTGAAAATAGTTATTCATTTGTTTTTTTCTCATTATTTTTTTTTTTGGCGTCGCTTATTAACTCACAATGGAAAACATGAAATATCGGTATATTTAGGAGTACCTACGAGTTCTACCGTGGCACCAGTGCTGCAGAAACAGCTCGAAGGATAAATGATGTGTACGGCGCTGTTGTCGCAAAAGAAACCGTACCGTGCTTTTTGGTTTCAACGTTTTCGTTCTGGAAATTTCGACCTTCAGAACCAACCCCGTGGACGGCCGGAGACCAAAGTGGACAATGAAGAATTAAAGGCTATTGTGGAAGTGGATCCATCACAAAGCACTTCAGAGATAGCTGCAGGCTTCGGGGTAAGTAATAAAACTGTATTAATCCACTTGAAGCAAGTCGAGAAAGTAAAAAAACTTGAACCACGTGTACCTCATGAATTAAGTGAATCGAACTTGCAAACACGCGTCGACTGCTGTGTTACTTTACTCATCATTATCATTATCATCATCATTACAGCCTTTCATAAGTCCACTGCTGAACATAGGCCTCGCCCAAGGAATGCCACAAAGGACAGTCCTGAGCCACCTGCATCCATCGACTCCCTGCACGTCTTACCAAGTCGTCACTCCATCTCGTGGGGGGTCGCCCTACACTTCGCCTACCAGTACGAGGCTGCCACTCAAGAACCTTTCTTCCCCATCAGTTGTCGGTTCTTCCAGCTATATGGCCAGCCCACTGCCACTTCAGCTTACCTATCCGTTGAACTATGTCGGTTACTCCGGTTCTACTGCGGATATACTCATTTCTAAGTTTATCACGCAGAGAAACCCCGAGCATAGCCCTCTCCATAGCTAGCTGATCGACCTTGAGCTCCCTCATACGGCCAGCAGTGAAGGATCACGTCTCAGATCCGTAAGTCATCACTGGCAACACGCGCTGGTTGTACAATTTCGTTTTAAGGTTTTGAGGTATGTCTGACGAGAAGATGTGTCGTAGTTTCCCGAACGCTGCCCAGCCGAGTTTAATCCGTCGATTGACCTCTCGGTCGAAGTTGGACTTACCTAGTCGGCCTATTTGTCCCAGGTAAACATACTCGTCAACAACTTCGAGCTTAGTGTTCCCAACAACTACCGGCATAGGTGTGACATGGACATTAAACATGATCTTTGTTTTGTCCATGTTCATCCTAAGAACTATTCGTTGGGAGACACTATTGAGGTCATTGAGCATGGTGCTTAGGTCCTTCAGCGATTCTGCCATAAGGACTATATCGTCGGCAAATCGAAGGTGAGTGATATACCCGCCATTGATGGTAATACCGTATCCTTTCCAGTCCAGAAGCTTGAAAACGTCTTCCAATGCAGCGGTGAAGAGTTTCGGGGATATAACATCACCCTATCTTACACCCCTCTGCAATTGGATAGGTTTCGTACTCTGGTTCTGTACTCGGATAGCCATCGTAGCTCTACTGTACAAACACTTCAGCACTTCGATATACCGACAGTAAACTTGGAACCGCTGAAGGGACAGCAGCACCGCCCAAATTTCGACGGAATCAAAGACTTTCTCATAGTCCACATACGCCAGACATAGTGGCAAATTGTACTCTTTGGACTTCTGTACAATTTGCCGAAGGGTATGTATGTGGTCTACGGTGCTAAAGCCCTTTCAGAAACCGGCTTGTTCGGGAGGCTGGAAGTCGTCAAGTCAGCGCGCGAGACGATTCGTAATGACTCTCGATTTCTCGACTGACTAATGATTCGAAAACAGCACGTAGACGCGGCTCAGAAGGGAAATCGGTCTGTAGTTCTTCAAGAGAGCGTTGTCACCTTTCTTGAAGAACAAGACCACCAACTTCTGCTCCACGCCTCCGGTGTAATACCACCATAGAGGACGGAATTAAAGAGCTTCAGAAGGACTTCAAGTACCGGTCTTCCACCCGCTTTCAGAAGATCCGCTGTAATTCCATCCTCGCCTGGGGCCTTGCCGTTTTTAAGGTGCTGGAGAGCAATTCTGATCTCGCTCAGACTGACGTCCGGGATGTCTTCGGAATAGTGTCGGATAAGACTCGCTCTTGGATCGTTACTCACACTTGCGTGTGGCTCCAACGATGACGTGTACAGCTGCCTATAGAACCTCTCAATCTCACTCAAAATCTCAGGTGCCCCGGAAACGATGCTGCCACACTCGGTCTTCAGCCTTGACAGTTGGCTCTTTCTAGTAGACAGATCTCTGGCAAAGACTTTGGAGCCTTGGTTCCGCTCGATCGCTTCTTCAATACAAGCTGTATTGAAGTTGCGTAAGTCCCGCCGCATGCATTTGGAGATCTGTCTGTTCAGTTGCCTGTATGCTGTCAAATCTGTTGAAGAATGTAGCTTCATCTCCCGTCTAACAGCCATGAGATTGAGAGTGTGATCGGAGAGTTTTTGTGTTCTTCTGCGGCGGGTCTTTCAGAACTTTGCTCCGACCGCATGGACAGCTTCCACGACCTTGTCATTCATATCGTCCACTTCATTGCAGTCTTCTAGGCACTGAAAACGGTTTTGTAACTCGAGCTGAAAGGTTTCGGGACTTTGGAACAGAGCACGAGGGGGACGGAGCGTTGACTTCATTAGACGAGACCTCTCCAACTTAACGTTTAGGTTCAGTGTGCCTCTAACCATTCGGTGATCGCTACCACTTTTCACCCTCGCGATCACGGAGACATCACATTCATCAACGGGGTTTTGGAGGAATGCATGGCTCTAGAGATATCCTCATACATTTATTCCACCTCCTCATCGGGGTGTACCGAGATTGGTGTGTAAGCCTGTATGACCTTCAGTGAATACCGTTTGGTGATTCTGAGTATAAGGTACGCAACCCTCGTCGACATACTCTCAATCTTTACAACGTTATTAACGAGAGACTTGTGGACGATAAATCCGACACCTTCTTAGGACAGATGGTCGCCCTCCCGGTGATAGAGCAAGTTACCGGATTCGAGGATAACCGTGTCCTCCCCCTCTCTTCGGACTTCGGATAATCCTATAATATGCCAGCGTAACTTGTCTATCTCTTCTTCCAGCTTCACGATCATCTCGGCAGTCCTCAGGGTGCGTGCGTTGTATGTTGCCAGGTCGGGTCGTCTTAGGTGGCAACCGAACCTCCACCGGAGATTCTTAGCACCCCCTGCCCCGCTGTTACCATGGTCGCCACCGTAGCCAGGAAAGGCGGGTCCGCCGGGGACTGGGGGCCGTCTCTTTGTTACATTCATAGGGGGGTATTTGCCATAGTTGCCACGCTTGGCGAGCGGGTTGGCAACCGCAGTTTTTTTATTGTAAGTTTGTTGTTATCAGGAAGATGCTGCTGCCCATCTCCTGCCTGTTTCCCTTTGTCGCCTTTTACGACACCCACGGGAAGATGTGTGGTTGTGGATATTCTTAAGCGCCACTACGCGACATACTTTGCTCAACCGACACAATAATGAAGGGATTTTAAATCCAATCATTACTTGTGATGAAAAGTGGATACTGTACAATAATCGGAAGCGCTCGTCGCAATGCCTCAACCATGGAGACCCAGTCAAATCCTGCCCTAAACGAGAAAGAGAATCCAATGTCGTCCCGTGGGTGCCCACGGGATGAAGCGACATAATAAAAAGGTGCGTTTGCCAACCGGCATGGCAATCATAGCAACTACGCCGAATATCCTTGAGATCTATGTTCAGCAGTAGACTTGTATAGCCTGTGATGATGACGATAATGAGTTCTACTCGTTTTTACGATAGAATGGAAACAAAAAAAAATTCTACGAAAAACTCCATTAGATTTAAAAACTTTGCAGCCAACATACAACTCACTACTAGACATAGGCCGAAGAGGATTTGGAGGCAAAAAAAACTTGTTCATTTACATAAATTGGTCCTCGTAGGAATCGTACATTTTTTGCTCCCATGCCGTGAAATGTTACGGCGAGCTAGACGGCACTCGTATTTGTATAGATAAAATTCATAAAAACTGAAAGGAAACTCTTGCACGATTTTGGACCAAATATTTATACCTAGTAATCAGTCATCTTACGATGTCATGGAATATTCGCTATCAAATAGAGATAAGAAATGCATGTACTCAACGTCAGTTACACAAGCCCTTTCTGATGGCGAATTATTATTTAATAACTCCTTTTGGCTATATCTGCCGTTGTAATGGTTGGTGGAGCATATGTATCGACCTCATGCGGGTTATCACCAGCAGCTAACGCTGGAGCGGCCGAAAGCCGCTCAACGTGGGACCCCATTCCTTTGAGGTGAGCAGTAGACTCATGACATGGTCTGCGGCTAGTAGCCGTACTGATCATACAATTGGTGGTGATGCCTTACACTTACAACACGTCTGCAGGAGCGGCGGTCTGGCAGGTGGCGGCGCTTACGGAGGCCTTTTTATGGTCATTTTGCCAATTATTCGACGTGTGGTAACTGTGGCTAGATTTTATCGTATCTGTATGGCGTTTACACACATTGACATGCGCGACTTTGTCGCGATATTTGTGATTACGCACTGCCAAGGATCGAAGCCCTCTTTTACTGGTTCGCCAGTTATTTCGCTGTGGACTACGGTCCAGTTCCAGCTTAATGTTCCTTTTGGGGGGTGGGGGGGGGGGGATTGGTTAGTAGACACTCACCGCACACGGCGTGTGTGGAACCGTGTTCCTCCCACACATTTTAAAAAAAATGTAGGAGTGCGAATTTCTTCCACCTGGTATTTTTATATAAATGTTGTGAACCTTTTCCAAGTGGTAAGTGATTAATTATAAGGAATTGATTGATGTGAACCTAATACGAGTGGAATGGGGATGATTTAATGTTTCTAACCTTTTTGAGCCCTTTCTTCGTGAACGGGGTTCTTTAGCTCTAAATAATTAAAAGGCATTTCGATTGTTCTAGTGAATATTCATTCTTCCAAAAGAGACCTACAGGAACTAAGTAACTAAACAAGCATAACGTAAATTAGGTCCTACCTACTAATACAATTATACCATTGTGGCGGGTAGAAGGAAAAGGGGAGATCTCCCGCCGGGCAAGGTGTTCTGCCCGGGGAGCGGCCAACGCTCCGAGTGGTAGTTCGGAGCTATTCTATTTATACTGCTTTAACTTCGGAACTTTGTTAGTGCGATTTAGGCTTCGGTGTGTTTCGCTTGTGGCGCGACGACAGCGCCGCCACATCACCCCCCTGCTCAGACCGGAGGTCGATAGTGCAGTCCGATTGCCGGTGCGTCCTTAATGCCGGTGGAGAATACATACTGTGTGCGTAAGGGCAAGTGACGCTGGTGCGAACGATATGCCGGTGTGTAATGATGCCGTACGACGCACTTACAAGTGATGCCGGTGAAAACGATGAGCCGGAGCAAGTGCCAGAAGTCTGCCTTATAAATCTGCGGTGAGTCAAGATGAAGGAAAGTACAATCTGCGAGAGTGCCGTGAAGCAGAGGCGAGCAGTAAGGCTCAGAGCCGTGCTAAACACTGTAGCGCAGAGAGTAGCTTGAAGGAACAGGAAGCATTATTAATCCAGTACTGCGATGAACCTTTATAAAGCTAGATGGCTTGCAGAATGTGAAGACTGCAGACAATATCTGCTCGGGAGCGAATGAATGGGGTACTTGAGGATAAGGACGAAGATTTGAAGTTGTAGTTTCCGAAGGTTGTAGGTTGCGTCTTCATATCACGTCGGGGTCACCACTGTGGCGGGTAGAAGGAAAAGGCTAGATCACCCGCCGGGCAAGGTGTTCTGCCCGGTGAGCGGCCAACGCTCCGAGTGGTAGTTCGGAGCTATTCTATATATACTGCTTTAACTTCGGACCTTTTTTAGCGCGATTTAGGCTTCGATGTGTTTCGGTTGTGGCGCGAAGACAGCGCCGCCACACCATAAATATAACAAACAACCTATAACTAACCCTTTGCAAAGGTCAGAAAGAGCTTACTCCTTTCTAAAATGTCGGCAAACCACCTGCGATTCCCTTGATGTAGCAGTTGTTCATGGGCGGTGGTAGTCACTTACCATCAGGTGAGCCGAATGCTCGTTTGCCCCCTCTCCTATAAAAAAGATCAATATTTTGTTAGTCTGGTGTCATAATTTATATTATTTTAAATTTCAACAGACGGCCATTTAGTTATTGATACAGAAGGGCAGGCGTTACAATAACTACTCAAAATCATTAAAAAAAACTGGGGTTGCCAACGCGCCTGCCAAGCGTGGCTATTATGCCAAAATCCTCCCAATGAGGCGAGCTATGGGAGAGGTCTATGTTCAGCAATGGACTTTTATAGACTGGAATGGTAATGGACTCCTTATTTAGTCCCCTGGCCCTTTTTTCCAGGATATATTAAAATAACAGACACAACTTTTCTACAGATTTATTATGTGCATAATTTCAAATGTTATAAGTCCCCAACTTCAAAATTAATAATATATTTACTTGCTACTTTTACGGACACAGTAAAGGAGCGCTAAAATTTATTAAATCTTAAATTCAATAAATGTTTACAACTTCCACGACCAAAGTAACTAGGTACCAACATGCAACATTCTAAAAATTAACACTTTCGTCAACGTACGCTTCCTGTCCCTTCAAGCTACTCTCTCTTATATTTGAAATGGTTACAGCTCTCTTACTGCCCGCCTCAGAATCTCTCTTGAATCAGAATCAGGCTGGTGAGGGCGGAGAATCAAAGTCAAACACTTTATTCAATTTAAGTGGTTTGAAAAACAAGACTTTCTCATAGAAGAATCGGTACGAAACTCTGGGGTCTTTTTTAAATACCTACGATGTTATAATTTAATTTCCAAATATTTTTCAAATTTGAACTTTAACCATAATATATCAATAATTAGGAGACTTGCAAGAGCAGATAAAGAGTTATTTCCATATGTTATTGTTCTCAATATATTTATTAATTTTATAGTAAGCATATCGCAACAGAATTTTCGAAACAAGTTTTATGTTAGATATGTTGTACTATATTTTCAGAGATTTTCTTTACGCATTTACTCACAAAAGATTTTCTACTCTAATAAGGCACCCTTTGTGTGAAACCTTGAACCGTTCTACAGAAGACAGTCCGTTTTTGGTTGGGTAAATAAGTTTCTATTTTTCCGTACTTACAAATGTAACATTTTCAAAAATAAACAACGGTGAAAGTGTTAAAAACGTTGTTTTGACGTCAAGCTGACTGTGCATTGTTAGCATTGTTAGCCACGACAAACACTTAGGGAGTGTCGCGAACGTCATCCAATTTGTAAGGCCGCCTATCGAGCAATTTGATTGATAGACCGCCTGTAATTCCGGATGCCCCTGTCAATTTATTTGCCTTGTTTTCCTACTCAGTCGTACAACTATATAAAGTAAAAATGCCAACAAAAACTGATGATTATTATTGACCCATCGTAGAATATAACCAGAGATGCTTACAATATTCATTTATTTTTTTAATTCATTTATTTCAGATAACAAAAATCCATGAGTTAGTATGACACTAACGCTTAAAAACTAAGGCCACGTTCCGACGACACGCACCCGCTACGCGCACGCCACGCGCGTCAGCACCCGCGTCTAACTCTCTTTGAAATTTATTGCACATAATTTGAGTCTGGCAAATTTTTGATTTGGCAAATCAAAAAATCTGAAATTGTATAAAAAGCGCGGGCGTAGGGCGTAGCGGAGCGGGTGCAGAGCGTGTGCGGGGCGAACGCGCGGCCGGTGCGGAGCGGGAACGAGGCGGGCGCGTGGGGTGTGCGGGGCGTGTGCGGTTGAACGTCGATAAATGCTTTGCCGATAAAAGAGTTAAGATCTGAACTTAGGTACCTCACCTTTAGCGCTTACACCTCAATGTATGTATGTATGTGTGTATGCGTCTGTCTACTACAAATGTTTTATCAGAATCTATTTCACGTAGATGATTAAAATTTGGCACTAAATATTGGCAGCGTATAGTCCAACAACATGGGGTAATGGATTTTAATCTCATTATTTTATCATCCCGTGGGTGTGAAAAAAGGTGACTGTGGAATGAAACAGGAGATGGGTTGCAGCGTCTTCCTAATGACAACTAAAAATAATATGAAAATGTGGCTGCCAACCCGCCTGCCAAGCGTGGCAGTTATTTAATATATCCCTATGAGGCAATAAATGGAGGAGGCCTATTCCACTAAAAATATAAACGAGTAAAGGGTTAGGTTCGATACAAGCGACGTTGACGGTTGTCGGCTTCGCCGTTAACAGGGTTGAGATCTGAAGAACTGCCAAGCTCTATAACAGTTCCAAAAACAAAACAGAAAGCAATCTAAATACGTATCACGGCCTTCTCTATTTACTTAGTATTTTGAGATGGGAAATAATCTGTCGCGTTTCCCCAATACGTTGGCAATTTTCTCAAGTCCGCGAAATTTTTAGTAATTTGTAATTAAGAATTTTAATTACTACGGTATTCAAACACGAATTGGTCTTGTACTATGAAATTTTATTAATTAGTAAACGTATTTAATTGTATATTTTAAATAAAAGTTATGTTTTTTTTAATTAATTTTTGTGTAGCAACAAACTCAAGGTCGGGTTCTAGCTATAATAGGGGACCAATAAGTTTAGAAACCATCCATACTAACTATAGAATTCATTTCTTATTTAAATTATTGAACTCCAAACGTAGTTCTCTGTAGTATTCTTCAATTAAAAAATAAACACGAAGTGGGTGGGTAAGTGTATTTTATCAACGTATAAAAGTTATTACAACTTTTTATTTACGTGAATACTCATTTATTCTATTTACTACATACACAATTATTAAACCCTGCCCTAAAATTAGTTTTGTTTAATGTATTAAATTTAAAGCATTATTAATTCCAATGAATATATAACACTCAAGTTAACAAAGGATCCTAAGTCCCAAAGGAATATGATGAAGATAATATATACGCAAATGATGGTACGGCTGAGAATTTACATGTTTAGTGGGATAACGCGTATGACGAACGGTCCTATTACTAATATAATATTTGTATTCTAATGATGTAGAGGCATCAATTTTATGAGATTATTTCCAGGTCACCAGAGTTCGATTCCAAGCTATACCACACGAGTAAAGGTTACTATACTACCTACCTGTAGTGAGGCTATACTACTCGTATTTTTAAAAGACGTTTCCGTGGATACGTTTGTGCTATGATTTAATATTATTGATAACTAGCTGATACCGTCCGCGTTGATTGGCGGGTATATTAACAAAGTTTTCGTATGTGCGAAGGAAAAAACACCAAAAAGATCGCAAGCGAAAATATACTTTGCTCACAAAATCGTTGTTTCTTAAGACACTAATAACTTTATATTAAATGAAGATATCGCAATATTTTTTTAGAAAGGGCCAAATGTCTATGAAATAAAACTTAGAAAACCTAACGGAAATCTATCCAGTAGTTTTTCCGTGATGCGCGCACAACTGCAAAGCTCTATCATTTTATTTATATAGATAATTAAAAACCGATCAAGTGCATGTTATTACTATTCTACTACGAGTATTAGTGTTTTATTATTCACTAAAATTACTTAACACTAACAAGAATCATAAATTAGACTTAACTTTTTTTATATTCCTTATCTTATAACCCAAAAAAGGTGTGGTTTTCAGGGATAATTAAAATCGTAAAATTTATGTGCATTGTCCTCACGTCTAAATATAACAAATTTTGAATGATCTACTTTTTTTTATATAGCAGAGAGGGCAAACGAGCATCTCTTTTAAAAAAGAGTAGGTTCTTTTCTTGAAGGTTCCTAAGTCTTATCAGTCCGGAATAATCTCTGGTGGTAGTCGATTCCACAAGGAAGTTGTGCGAGGAAGAAAACTTCTTGTAAATCACACAGTGGCGGACCGTCAATCATCCAGATGGTATGGAATATGGATGGTATCGCGAGTTTTGTCGCGATGTGCGATGGTGAAATTGAGCGGCTGGAATTAGTCCGAACAGTTCCTCAGAGCACTCCCCGTGGTAGATGCGATAAAATACGCAAAGGGATACAACATCTCTTCGCAATGCCAGTGAGTCAAGCCGATCGGAAAGAACTTTGAACTTGGTCGTCAACGATTCGAGCTGCTCTGCGCTGTATGCGGTCAAGTGGAAGGAGCTGGCACTGGGGAGCCCCTGCCCAGGGATGGGAACATTAAGGTACGTAAGGGTAATATGGTCACGCCAAGCTCTACCAAACCCAAATATAAAACCATAACTGGGAGGACAGAGACAAAAACAATAATTATACTTATATATTATAACTAATATATTAAGATAAAAAAAATGCAAATAATCTTTTGCAATAATGAGGAAAACTTCAAAAAATCTACATAAAAAACTAACTGCACTACACAATACTAAAATCGACTAAAATATTTACTATAATGTCAAATGTCTGATAAAGCAGCGAACTTTTGAGATTTTATTATTTGATTGACTGATGAAGAGTTATCGTATCAAAAAACCATCTACGCAAACAATGCTGTAGTTTTTGAGTTATAAAAAAGTGACCATATTTACCGGATGATCATATTACCCTCACGTACTATATTCCATGTGGGGCCGAACCTCGCCTTGTAAAGTTGCAAGCGGTGTACCGGCATGAAATACTGTCCGGTCTGCTGAGCACGCCATGCTTTTTAGAGGCCAATTTGGCTTTCTCTTCCAAGTGACTACGAAACTGCACATCACTCGATTTGTTGACACCGAGAATTCCAATACTGGCTGAGGCAACAAGGGGAGTGCCCTGAAACTGAGGAGATACGACAAAGGGGTTCTTTTTAGCGGCAAACGTGCAAACTTGTGTCTTCTGAGGATTGAACTGAACTAGATTTAGTCACCCCCAATCCGACTTTGTTCAACAAAGACCTGACTTCAGACACAAATTTGTTCCGATACTCGGTGACATTTTCCCGAGAACTATTGGCACGGCCGGTGTATAAAGCATCACCAGTGCTGTCGTCTGCATAGCAATGAATGTTACCGTTTTGCAACATATCTTTGATATGCAGCGGAAACAGCGTTGGTGATAGCAGGACGCGTTGTGAAACACCAACATTAATAGGCTTACAATCGGAGTATACACTTGCACAATTTTTCGGGAAGCCCATAGAAAGGAAGCATCGAAAAGAGCACTTTGTACCGAACCCGATCGAAGGCCTTCGCAACGTCCAAACTAACGGCCAACGCCTCCCCCTTGGACTCTACTGCCTCCGCCCATCTATGAGTTAGATAAGCCAGAAGATCAGCTGCCCGACCCTGACGGAAACCGTATTGGTCACTAATCAGCTGGCGATTCTCAAGGTACCTCATGAGCTGGCAGTTTATAATGGTTTCCATTATTTTGGAGAACAAGGAGATGATGGCGATAGGCCTGTAGTTGGACGGATCTGAGCGGTCGCCTTTTTAGGGATCTGGTGCACCAAAGCTGTCTTCCATGAGTTCGGGACTACGTCTAGGGAGTAGGAGTACCGGAAACGAAACGTCTTCAGCACAATAGGCGGTCCCCATCAGGCCCACTCGACTTATGTCTGATGTACTTACGACTTTTGACGTTAAGAAAAGGAAGTACTTTGCGCACCAAGCGCTGGGTAAACAGCACATCCTACATGGAGCACTCACACCGCGGGGTACTTAGCAGATCGGCTTTCTCCTTTGCGGCATGGGCCAGTGAGTCGTCCTCCTTGTGCAGGGATGGGAGAGATGGCTAACAGAAGTTCCTTTGGACATCCTTAGTGGTGAGTGACACCACACTCCAGACTAGACAATGGTCCGAAGAACCAAGAGGGGCATCGACGAATACCTGATATCCATCTGGATGAGAGGTCAGCAGAAGGTCCAACAGGGAAGGTGTATGATCCTCCACATCTGGAATCTGCATTGGCAAAGTAACGAGTTGTGTCAGATCATATGCCAAGGCAAAGTCATAAACAGATCTACTGCAGCCATTTGGAAGTGGTGGAGGAGTCTGTCTGTGTCGGCATTACCGCTATGAAACCTATAGAGGCACCCGTAGACGTGGGGATGATCGTCGCTCTCTACGCGCAGCCATAGGATGGACAGGTCCGAATCTTCAAGATTGCCGAGGCATCGAGAACAGATGTTCTCTCTGGCGTATGCGCAAACTCCAGCCCGAGGCACAAAAGAGTGTTCCAATTTGTACGGCGGGTAGGAATAGGATAGAATAGGATACGAAGTATCAGCCATGGTAGTGGACGGCGTTTAGGTTCGAGTGAAGTCCCCTGATGTTGCAAGAAATTCACGGATAAGTGGAATTTTGACCCCTTGCTCAGGGGTGGAGTAGCTTGGTTGTGGATGCTCAGCAAAGGATTCTCCGACACTAGAGGTGCTGGTACCTGGGTAGTGTCTTATTTAACTCCGCTAATATGTTAAAGGGGGGGGGGGACTCCCGTAAAAGTAGTAAGTAGTAAAAAAGTATTAAAGAAAGTAAACGTAATGGGAAACATTTTCATAGAAAACCCTTTGTGAGAGAAAGATACGAAGATAATACCATTAGTATTCCGTTTTGTTAACACATAAAATTATTATACTCGTGCTCTATACTGCCGCCGTGACCGACAATCATACTATATTATTATATCCCCTAAAAATAGCCTGTTCATAAATAGTTGAACTGGTTTTTTTAAAGATTTTTTTTAAATATAGGCCTGGCATTAGTAGAGCCTATTAAAGTCCACTGCTATACATAGGCCTCCCCCAATAGATTGCCTCATAGGGGGGGATATTTACCATACCATCGCTTCGCAAGCGGGTTGGCAACCGCACTTTTTTTTATTTTTAGCCTTTAGGAGACGCTCCTGCCCATCCCCTCTGTCGCCTCTTACGACACCCACGGGACGATATGAGGTAGTGGATATTCTTACACCGCCACTACACGGAATATTATTGCTATTTTTAGTTTAATTGCCTATTATGTTTATTATATTTCTGTTTATTAAGTGTCCTTGTGCACTCTATATAATGCGCTAACACTGCCATGGGCCGTGCTACACGTGCCTTATGTTGTAAAATAGGACCTATCATATTTGAAATTATTATTATAATTAATATATATTTATAATTATTATAAATATTAAAAAGGCAAGTTGAGAGGTTTATTGGTGACTTCAATCTCGTTCAAGGCAATCTTGCCAGCCTCGAGCTCAGGCGCAAAGTAGCCTGCATTTCGGTATTCTGCAGAATTTTTAGACATTTTCAGATAGTGTGCGCAGAATTTACATAACTTAATTCGCCCTTCCACCATTTGACAAGCAGCCGCTCAAGGACACTCAACCCTTTTATTCGGTAACTAGCTGCGCTTCGCGGTTTCACCCGCGTATATCACGCGTCTACGCCTTGCGACATGCGAACTTCGAGAGAGACATCACAACGGACGGTTGCTGAATTAACAAAGATTTAAAAAGTGAGATATGTTACTAAAATTACATGGTTTTTTACTAATTACCTTAATTGGTGGTTATGCATGGTACAGGTACTGATACGAATAATGTGGCCTAGTTTGTAGTTTGTACCGACGTTACTATTTCATATTTTAACATGAAAAAGTAGTCATTGTGACATAACTGTAATAGTTAAACATATGGTATCGCAGGCTTTTTTCTAGATACATATTGATATCCTCTATAAAACTGAAGTACATTACTTTGCTCTATTATCAATAGTTTCCGCAGCGTACGCGATATAAGGATTCTTTTTGGTATTTTTTTCACACCTTGGGTTACATTAACGAAGTTTTCATATGAATCTCTAATTTTTTTGAAAATATTCTATAGCCTATGTTCATCAGGGATAATGTAGGATTCTAATGATGAAAGAATTTTTCTAATCGGTCCAGTAGTTTCGGAGCCTATTCAATTCAAACAAACAAACAAATCTTTCCTCTTTATAATAATATTATAAGTGTAAAAAATTTGTTAGCGTCTTACTTTTTATCCGATCACAGAGTGATGAAATGGATAACTTCAAGGCAAGAGTGTTAGAAGTCATGCCTTATAATAATGTACATTAAAAAAAAACAATATTCATATTATACTTGCTGTATTATGTCCTGTGATGGATATGCGTATGCACTGTGTTTAATTGGATGAATGGCTTCAGGTCGCCACCATGACGTAAACAGTAGCTGGTTGTTACTCTCTTGTTATACAACAATATTAACGAAGTGAAAATATTTCATAACAGATGAATAGATGACCGGACCCAGACTCTCTATACAGATATTTAATATTTTTATGTGTGTAAAACACCATTACAACTTTTCACAGTAAGTACGGATTAAAAAAATATTTCATTGTATTTGTATATTTGGGATGTTTATTTAGCAGGGATGGTAGATATGATAAGGATATAGAACGACGAGTGAACGCAGGAAATAGAGTGAATGGGGCTCTACACGCTATTGTGAGGAGTCAGAATGTGTCAACTAAGGCACGTATGGCAATTCATAATGCTGTGTTAGTACCTACTTTAATGTATGGTAGTGAAAGTTGGGTCTGGCAGAAGAAGCATGAGAGTAGAATAAATGCTGTAGAAATGCGTTCCTTAAGGAGTATGCTAGGGCTGAATCTGAATGACAGGGTGAGAAATAGTGTAATAAGAGAAAAGTGTGGTTTGCAAGATGACGTTGTGACAAGGATTAAGAAAGGAATGCTTCGGTGGTTTGGTCATGTAGAAAGAATGAACGAGGAAAGAGTGACAAAGCAAATTTATGTTGCAGAAGTGAACGGCAGGGTCGGGAAGGGACGCCCTAGACGAAGGTTTATCGACCAAATCGGCGATACATTAAAAATGGGCCAGATTAGGAGTACCCTTAACCGACGAGCGTGTATGCGTAGATGTATGGATGTAAAAAAGGCGAGAGAGGTGTGTCAGGATCGCGCCAAATGGAAGTCCGTAGTCTCTGCCTACCCCTCTGGGTGACAGGCGTGAGTGTTTATGTATGTATGTATGTATTATTCATTGTATACTTTTACTTCCACTTAATAATTTCTTATGATGATTTATTTATGTAGGTACATTGCTGTACTTATAATTTATATATTGTATATATATAAATATGTAGACATAGTGTATATATAAATATTCAGTATTCAAATCATTGATGAAGAAAATAAAAAATAAATAAAAGCTGTGTCACTCATACTTAACGATATTTTCTACTCAGCGAGGGCACTTACTTCCATTCCCCTAATTTCCCGACTACTTCAACGCTTTGCGGATCCTCGAAATTGAGTTACATAGCAGTTTTGCCTTTTAACGGTTCTTAATGAAGGCAATTTTCGTGCAACTTATATTTTATATAATTTGTAAAAAATTGTGAAAGGGCTTGTGGGTGCTTCAATTGTTAGCGTTATAGTCAGAAAGAATTGCAATGGCCTATTACTAATTAGACAAGAATTTACCTAATTTTTTACAATATTTGTAAAATGTGCAAATTGTACAATCCGTGAAACCGTTCTTTCTTAATTATAAAATATTAACCTTACATACCCAGCTTATATATATTAGAGATGTGTAAATTTGTTCGAAAAACAGGTATTTTTATACAAAACGTGAAGATTTACCATGCAAATACACGTTACGACACAAAAATAAATTAGTATTGCCAACTTCCCGATTAAAACTAAACACTACTAATACATTATGTTCTTCCATAAAATGTTATAATAAACTACCTGACATATTAAAAAATGAAAATAGTGACATCATATTCACAAAAAAATTAAAACAGTACCTAACTAATAAATGTTACTATAGTACTAATGACATTTTATAAATAATACATAATATATAGGTTTTACAAAATGATCACTCATTTTAATTATTGAATTCTATCTATTTCAATAAACCACAATGACATTCTTATAAGTAGTTAAATACGCTTCCTCTCTCCTAGCCCCTAACTTGCGTGCCCAACAGGGTCCATAACAGTGGTCCCACATTATTTTATAACATCTTGTGTACATTATGGTTTAACAATAAATGTTTGAGTTTGAGTATTATACTACAAATAATGCGTATTATCAGTCTGCGTATTATGAGTGATGACTTATGGCACCGAGACATGGTCCTTCACTGCTGGTCGTATTAGGAAGCTTAATGTCACTTAGCGAGTTATGAAGAAGTCTATGCTCGAAGTTCTCTTCGTGATAGCAAACGTAATGAAGATATCCACAGTAGAACTGGATTAACCGACATGGGACGAAAGATTAGTAAGCTGAAGTGGCAATGTGCCTGCCATATATCGCGAATAATCGACGCAACCAATTGGACAAAAGGCTTTCAAGTGGAAATATGGACATACCGAAAAGCGGAGTGGAGGGCAGTCCTCCCACTAGATGGAGTGACGACCTAGTAAGACATCCAGGAAGGTAATGGATACTGGTGGTTCAGGACCATTTTTGTGGCATTTTGGGGTAAGCCTATGTTCAACAGTGGACTTGTGAAAAGCAATAAAAAATCGGCCAAGTGCGATTCGGACTCGCGCACTGAGGGTTCCGAACAAATCCGTAGTTATATAAGTTTAAAATTATTGAAAATATTTTTATTGGATAATATAACTAAAAATTTATGCTTTTCGCAATTTTTCCTTTATCGGTGCTATAATACGTTGCTTCGTACCAAATTTTAAGATTCTGAGTTCACGGGAAGTACCCTGTAGGTTTTGATTCCCTTGCGAATGTCGAAAAGGAGACGGGGATTTCTGAGCCCAATTGTAATAAGTTTAAATATGGTTTAAAAAAAGCGTTATACTTTTCTATTTCAAAATATAAAAAACTTGCCCATTTCACAATCTGGAGACGAGAAATCTTAAAAATAACTTTATATCAAGAATAAAATAAGAAATCGATTACTTTAATCGATTAATGTGAATGAGTTTTAACAATTAAACATAAAAACAACTTCGATGATTGATTCAATCAAGTAAATAGACACATCACAATATATTAACATAGTGTCAACAGTTTAAAAAAAAATATTAACATAATAAAAATAAATCTTAAAGTCGATTCACCTTTACAGTTCGATTTATTATTTTTGTTTGTCAATTGTATTTTTAATATATGCCGATAGTGACAGCTCCTGCCTGACTTAATCTATGATCACTTATCTCGTATCCATGGATTACTGAATATATCTCGTATCGTTTAGTACGTGTGCGGTTTGAGTTTGTTTCCCGTTGTTTTATTGATTTATATTTGAGGAATACAGCTGCTTTCTTTCTACGAACTTCTGATCTGAATTAACTTGTATGACCCTTGCTATCATACCGAACACCGATAATCTCGTTTACTCGTTTGACTTTGGCTCGTTATTGTGGATTTTACGGCCTGGATTTTATCGATTAGATATTATTGACTCAATGGATCGCTGTGTGAATTGTGGCTGTAATACACTAGGCCCACGATCCTTCCAAAATACCAATCACTCTTCAAAAATCAGCTGTTTAGTACAGGTTGTTGCCAACTTGTTATATAATCTCGCTTTTACTGAATCTCTGATAACTTTGCTCTCAGATTGCCAAAGTGCGCAGAAATTTCAGTGATGTTTTGATAATATATAAGCTATTAATTGACATAACATTCATGTTTTTACAATCTGGGCCCGAGAATGTATGAAAGCGTATCTCCTTTGCAGCATAAACGGCTGTATCTGTTGATTGCGTTGGTTTAGAAGTATGAATTTTCATACTTCTAAGCCAACATTCACAGCTCTAAGGGTCAGTAGACTTGAGTATTTGATATGAATTTCAGCTTGATACTTCCACGCGTTCCTGAGAAAAAGGGTCTTGACAGACAGACGGACAACAAAGTGATTCTATAAGGGTTCCGTTTTTTCCTTTTGAGGTACGGAACCCTAAAAATGATGAGGATGAAGAAGAAGAGAAATAATAATTAGTATGTGTGTTCTATCTACCTCTTCAATCTGAGCCTATACGGTAGACATCTCCTCATACACACGTTAATGAAGCTCTTTTTATTGTATATTACAAATGAATCTTTGTGCTTTTAACAGCAGCCTCCTAAATGCTTACAAATGACTTGGTATAGAATGAAACTATACTTTCTTAGGTGTAGTTAATCACTGTCTCAGTGTCAAAATGGTTCCAGTATTTTATCTTAAAAAACTCACTAACTCACTAAAGCCCTTCACAAGTCCACAGATGACCTCAGGCCTCCCCCATAAGTTGCTTCAAAGTACGTTCCTGATCCACCTCCATCTATAGATTGCCTGCGTGTTTCATCATTGCGTCACTCCATCTAGTTGGGAATCGCCCGACACTACGCTCGTCTGTACGAGGCTGCCATTCGAGAACCGCTGGCGTTTGCGTGTACGCCAGAGAGACATCTGTTCTCGACGCCTCGGCAGTCTTGAAGGTTCGGACATGATCATCCTTTGGCTACGAGTAGACAGCGACGAAGCGACGACCATCCCCGCGTCTACGGTTGCCTCTTTAGGTCCTAAAGCGGTAATGCCGACACGGACCAACCCATCGACCACGTCCAAATAGCTACAAATTCCTTGCTACAGCATATCCCATCTGCAAAGATCGTGATCCTTGGCAATTTTAACGCCCACCATGCCGAACAGGTCGGTTTACGTATAACTGATCATGCGAAGAGATCTGATTATGACTTTGCTTTGGCATATGGTCTGAAAGAACTGGTTACTTCACCTGCGCGGATTCCAGATATTGAGATTCATGCACCTTCCCTGTTGGACCTTCTGCCAACCTCTCATTCGGACAGATATCAGGTCTCCGTCGACGCCCCTCTTGGCTCCTCAGAACAGTCTGATCCGAAGTATGGCGCCACTCACACTACCATCGTGGTTGCATTCTGCAGGGTGCTGCCGTTTTTGGCAATATACGTCGGTCGATTGGGATATAATGCGGTCTTTCTTCGCATTCTACGCGGAGGTGTTGGAGGCTGGTTTGCTTCTCGCCGGAGGTCCCAACGTTGTTGCTGATTCTGTTGCTGTTGTGGTACTTCAGGGTATAGAACTCTTTATTCCATCTTCTGTGGTGCCCGTTGGAGGTAGATCCTAGCCATGGTTTCGTCGCTCCTGTAAAATAGCATCACGCTATAAGCAGAAGTGATACCGGGCCTAAGCTAACGCATCAAGGTCGCGGGATGTAAAAAGAAGTACAATTCCGCCTCCTTGTCCTTCAAAAGAGTCATTGCCAAGGCAAAGTCAGAGCACATAGGCAGTATTGGCGACAAACTTGTACGCCTTCCTTGGGGACCACCAGCTGATTAGTGACCGCCAATGCGGTTTTCGTCGGGGTCGATCAGCTAGTGATCTTCTTGTCTACGTGACAAACAGATGGGCGGAGGCAGTAGAGTCCAAGCCTTGAACATTAGTTTAGACATAGCGAAAACCTTCTGTTAGGTTTGGCACAAAGCGCTACTTTCGAGGCTTCCTTCCTATGGGTTTCCCAATAAATTGTGCAATTTGATCACCAGTTTCCTTGCAGATCGGAGCATCAAGAGCATAGTTGACGGTGCATGCTCCGATTACAAGCCTATTAATGTTGATGTTCCACAAGACTAGGTGCATCACCTACGCTGTTTCCGGCACACCGCTTGCAACTTTACAAGGCGCAAGTTCAGCCTCACATAGTATACTGTTTTCATCTTTGGACCGGAACACCCCAGTGCCAGCTCTTTCCACTTGAGCACATCCAGCACAGAGTAGCTCGAATCGTCGACGACCAAATTATTTCTGATCGGCTCGATTCACTGGCGCTGTAAAGCATCCCGTGCATCCCTTTGCATTTTCTATCGCATTTACTACAGGGAGTGCTCGAAGGAATTGTTCGAAATATTCCAGCTATTAAAGTTCACGAACGCACATCGATTTTTACGATACCATCTACACCATTTGGATGCTTTGCGGTCCACCACTGTGCGTTTTACTAGGAGTTTTCTTCCTCATACGACCTCTTTGTGGAATCGGCTACCACCGGCGATTTTTCTGGACCGATACGACTTCAAGAAAAGAGCTTACCTCTTTCTAAAAGGCCAGCAACACACCTGCAATTCCCCTGGTTTGCATAGCTGGCAACGCACCTGCAGTTGTACGTGAGCGGCGGTAGTCACTTACCATCAAGTGAGCCGCATGCTCGTTTGCCCCCACGTCTATTTAAAAAAAAACTTTCTTCCCCATCGGTTGTGGGTTTCGAGCTATATGATCGATCCATTGCCTTCTGATTCCGTGCCCTGAAATGAACTACAATTTTACAGTTTTATGACTTAATTTACTTGATAAATTGAAATTACGCTGGGTTCATGCATATCTAATGCTGCTACATTTTAATAGAAATTATGTACAGAGATGGCAATGAGAGCCCCGACGGATTTTCTTTGCTTTGTTATTATATTAATAGGTAGGTGAGTAGTCTTACTATCCTACTCCTACTTAATAATATTATAAACGTGAAAATTTGTGAGGATGTATGAATGTTTGTTACTCTGCTACGCCAAAAGTACTGAATATATTTTAATGAAACTTTACAATAATATAGCGCATACATAATAATATATAAGTGTTAATGAAGTCGGAAAAAATCTGTCATCTGAGAGCTATTTTGGCGTGTGGTGCAAAAACTGTAAAAGTTACACAAATGTAATGTATGGTAGAATTGTTTCTCCTAAATACTTCTATAAAAAAAGTCCGCAAAAAATATATATCTATCTTTTGTGTGTAAGCCATTATTACCAAAATAGTGAACCATAAATAATATAAAATTTGATATTTTATTTCCAATGCACATTTTGCAGTAACAAAAGGATTTTATCAAAATAAATACTTTAATCGCTTCTGATGTTCAAAGTAGATATGTAACTCTTGTCTTTTAAACTACGTAATTTGGTCAAATATTTTAAAAGTAACGACGATATAAAATTGTGCGATCCGACGCGCGCAGCGCGGTCAGGCGTGTGAGATGGGGGAAAACATCGCTCATCGCCGTGTGAGCAAAAGTAGTAGGAGTTATCGAGGCAGTTTAAGTCCCAGGGAAGGAAATAAGATAGCTTTGATTACGGAAATCATTCCTAAAGAGGGTGGTGGAATTTACTATGAAAGTGTGATTACTGATGAATATCTACGCGAACGAAGTCGTGGGCAAAAGCTAGTACATAATACAGTGTCTATCTTTACGATAAACGAATAGATACGCAAAGGTAGGAAGGACTAAGGAAAGTCATAATTAGCACCATACGAAATCTGCCGGGGCTGTCTTTACCGTTTCTGTTAACAATTTTAATTAAAATGTAGCAGTATAGAAAAGTTATTATCTGCCTCGTAGAAAGGCACTTATTCAACGTAATTTCAATTCGTCAAAAAACTCATAAAAATGCAAAATTTTAAATAATTTCAGAGAAAATACCTAATCAGAGGCGGCGCAAAGCGTGGGCGACGTCAGCGACCGCTCACAGCCACGCGGCCCGAAAGGCCTCGCACCCCGTAAACTCTAGAAAATATTAAGCTAGAACGATAAAAGGTCAAGACATCTGTAATACACTCTTATCTTTGCTGTCAGCAACAAACACGCATCCAGAAATACGTCCTAGATTTGTATTTGCTTTAAAATTTGGTGTAGTAACATTTGCCGGCAATGAAGTGTCTACTATGTAGTGCTCAGGTTAAGTTCGTGTGTCTCAAATCTCAACAGTTGCATTCAGATTGCCGCGGATTACTATGAAGTAGTCGCCTTGTTTTGCCAAATTAGTAATTTATCGAAGTTATTTATGGTCCTTTTTGCCCTTCCGCTTGGCACTTCACCACAAACGTGGCAAAAGTGGAACAAAATATCTTTAGCTATTGGACTATGCTCGGAGTGGCTTTGCGTAACCGAATCCACATCGAAGATACCTGCAGTAGAATCAGAGTTACTGATATCGCCCAATGTATCAGCAAAAAATTCGAAATGGTCCGGCCATACCTCAAAGAACCGCCAATCTCCATAGATTGGCGATTCTTCGAGATATGGCCGGACCTTTATTCTCCATGAATAAAGGTTCCCGCATATATTTTATTTTATGTGCCGGTACATTTTTTATTTTATTTTATGTTACTTCCTTCCTTTTAGTCGAGGGGTGATTCAAAATTTTTATTTAATCGTTTTTCGATTCGTTTTCGTGCGTCGTAAACAAAACATACGCCAAGGGGCATGCTTTCGCGGTTAAGTGGTAAAGTACGATCTTTGGACGGCGTAGTAATAACTGATATAAATCAAAGAAAACTCTTCAACAATCCACTTAATATCCGAACAATCGAAAAATCGAAATAATCCGCATATCTAACATTGGTAGAGCTAGAGTAACTGAGAAGCACTTTGCGCGTGTTAAAAATCGAAGAAAAGTCACAAAGTTGTCTTGGATCTAGATCTGTTATTATGGCATTAACATAGTGATTACTCTAAGAAACTAAACATGCTATGGGATATCGATAATCCTATTAAAAAAGCCCAATCATGGTTTACTAACCACGTGCTTCTACATAGTTTCCGACGATATTTTTCTATTCTATCATCATACCCCCAACAGTTCATATACAGAAGCGACTCACCAAATACTATAAAATAAAATTAAAATAAAATAAATAAATTCTTTATTTGCCACAAAAATCTTTTAACAATTTAAATGGAACCCTGGCTTCTAAACTAGTTGTAATAACTGTTCTTAAAAGAGCCTAAACACGGTCTATTAGCTATGTGCCTTCGAAGAGTTCAATACTACCTAATCTTGTTCTGCTCTATCATTAGACCCTCAGTAGTTCATGTACAGATGCTACTCACCTAGCACTATCAAAAGGCCCAAAATCTCAGGCACTTCAGAATAAATCATATCAGAGCTCCTGGTAGGCTTGTCATAATCAAACCTATTTAAGAATCATTGCAAATAAATCTCAAACACTTCAAAAAACCGCATCTAAATCGTTCAAGTCGTCTCGAGAAAAAATTCGCTAAACGAGCGAAAAATGATTATTGCAGCGCCTCCTGACGATGGTGTTAACACTATAACACCTTTCTAAGAACCATCGCCGAAGAATCACAAACCTATTACAGAAACCCGTATCTATCTAATTCGGTCAAACCGTTTTAGTGATAAACGGAACCATTCGTTTGTACACACAAACAATATCTCACCCTAAACGCATACACCTTCTCCCTTCTGCCATGGGTAAAAATAACCGGTTATTACTAAATAGTCGGTTCACGCGTGCGAAGCCGTGGTGGATCGCTAGTCTTAAATATAAATTGGTTCGTAATCAAAAGTGCCTAAAAAAAGTGCCCAAACATGGTCTGCCAGCTATGTGTCTTCGCAGAGTTCCCCATGATGATGTTCTGCTCCATCATCAGACACTCTGCAGTACATATACAGTAGATGCTACTGAAAAATCTCAAGCCCTTCACAAAAAACCGCATCAGCACCTATTGTTGGTTTGACACTTGTTTATCACAATCAAATCTATCTAAGAATAATTGCAAATAATTTTGAAATACTTCACAAAAAATCGCATTTAAATCGATCATGCCGTCTCGGAGAAAAATGCGCTATACTCTGTACAACATAGCTTGATCTTTTTGACAGATGTCAAATTTGCGATCGATATAACTTTGCAATGTTGAACATAATATTTTCTTATTTTAATAATTTTAAAAATAGACACACAACACAAAAGTATTAAAGATTCAAGCATTTTACGAAAATCTTAGTGGTTTTTATTGCTTCAAAGTAAAATTTAAATAGAAAAACTGAAAACAATGAACGCTCGTGCAATGTTACATCGGTCGGTCGGATGGGACACAAATAAAAGCCAGTAACTGTTACAAAGAAGCCTTAATGAAAATCATTTTTATCGATTTACCAACAACGACTCCGACGATGAAAATATTGGTTATGCTTCTCTTCCCGATTAAAAACTATGTTTTAAAGAGAAAATTGTATTTTATTTTTCAACCTTGATTTTAACTCAATATTATATGAATAATATACCCAATGATTTTATATGTCTAGTGCAATAAAGTTGATAGGTGAATGAATTAATTTATTTTGAATAGTTTAAAACATACATACAGTCACACCATCTCATCACAGTTAGAAGTACCTATATAAAAACGTTATTTTTTGCAATACTATATATTTACTGTTTCCCATCGCTAGACCCATCTGTCAAAAAGATCAAGCTATGTTGTACAGTGTATAAAACTATTTTTAACGAGCAAAAAATATTTATCACCCTACCGGTAAGTTAAAAAACCTATCTAAGAACCGGTCAAACTGTATTGGTAATAAATGGGACCATTCGTTTGCACACCCAAACAACATCTCACCCTAAACGCATACACCGTCTCCGTTCCGCCATGCTTATAAATAACCGGTGATTATAAAATAGTCGGTTCTCACCTAACCGATTTTTACACCGGTATTTTATGAAACTTCCCACCACTAACGTCAATGTCCTGACATCAATTCATTTTTCTTGGAGTTTATGGCCTGGTATCTATACCTTTAAGCCAGACATCAATTCACAGTGACAGCAGTGCTGCCAGGATGGGAGGTTTTCCCCTAAATTTAGTGGATTTTAGACGGCTACGTGGAAAATTTAGGGGAAACATTTTTAGGGGATTTGTTTAGATGATCTACAAACTTCCATAAATTTAAGTTGAAAAAATGAAATAAGAACTATATACGTGGTAGAGCCATGCTGCAGCTATATTATGATTGTAGCACGAATGGGTCGGCTCAACCGGGAAAGGACCACGCTGTCACAGAATGCCAGCGTAAAATAGCAGCTTACCGCTGCTGTGTATCGTATAGTTTGAGTAGGGAACCGGAGAACCTTTTTACTGGAAACAAGGTATTTCATATTAGTCCTCAGGGGTGACAACGAATCTGCATTTTGATTCGTAATCGAAAATAGATGTAGATGTCTATGGGCCACAGCAATCACTTACCATCAGGTGAACTATGTGCTCGTTTGTCATCCTTATCCTATAAAAAAATAACGATTTAAGTTCATAACAAAAATTATAAAAAGTTTATTAATAAACTATCAATGACAATCAAAAACATGTATATACATGACAATCTTTAAAATTCTACATCATTCGAACCTACGAAAAGTTTACTTAAAAAAATTGAATTTCAGAAATCTATAATAGCGTAGTAGATGAATCTGTGATCAATATATTATGTAACAATGTTTAAAGAATTTGAAAAGATTTTAATTATTAAATAATGTATAAATTATAATATAGGTAACTTATTATTTATATTGTTTCTTTTAAAAATATTTACTTACTTATCTTCACGCACAATCCCTGACGGGATAGCCAGAGAGAACAGATCGCCAAGTGTCACGATCCTTACAAACCTCTTTCGCTTCTTTCAGATTCATTATGTTCTTCATGCATGCACGTCTAGGTATCCGAGTACTCTTGACCCTACCCTCTTCGAGCAATTTGCTCACATGGTCTTCGAAAGTTAGTCTCGGTCTACCTCGACACCTTTTAATATTAACTTTCGCGCTATATATTTTCTTCACCATTCGGTCTTCACTCATTCGCTCAACGTGCCCAAACCACCGAAGCACGCCCTTATCAATTTTTGTGATAAGGTCATCTTTCAAACCTGCCATATTGCGAATCTCTTCGTTTCGCTTTCAGTCGGCCATGGTAACGCCGCACATTTTACGAAGAGATCGCATCTCCACTGCATTCAACTTACTTTTATGCTTCTTCTGGCATACCCAGGTTTCGCTGCCATATAACAAAGTCGGTACCAACACTGCGTTATGTATTGCAAGGCGTGCACTCTTCGCTACGCCTTGCCTTTTGACTAACGCAGTCAGGGCACCATTGACTTTGTTCCCGGCAGCGACACGCCTGTCCACATCTAAATCACATCTTCCATCCCGGCTAAAAGCACTCCCCAAGTATACAATTTCATTTACCTGTTCTAGACATTCCTGATTTACCCATATTTCACACTTCGTTCTCTCTTCGTCCCTTTCAAATACCAGAACCTTAGTTTTATTAGCATTCAAACGGAGACCTTTAATTTCACATTCCTCTTTCACACACGTGACTAATGCCTGCAGTTCTGCCTCTGATGGTGCAATAAGCACTGCATCATCAGCATACAGCAGACAATTTACTTTTATGTCACCCAATTTCACACCCAAACAGCTATCTTTCAGCTTCTGTAAACAGCTGTCGAGATACAGTATGAACAGCCAGGAAGACATGACACAACCCTGCTTTACGCCCGTTTGGACGTTAAACATGGGTGACAGGTCATGCCCTACCCGCACACCGGCTTTACAGTCACAGTAAAGAGACTGCACAGCCCTTAGCAATCGACCATCCACACCATACCCCGGCAACAGTTCCCACATTTTCTTCCTTACAACCTTATCAAATGCTTTCTCAAGATCCACAAAAGCACAGAATATCTTCTGGTTAGCAGCCAGAAGCTTTTCCGTGATCATGCGGAGAGAAAACATTTGATCCGTGCATCCTCTTCCAGGTCTAAATCCGCATTGTGCCTCCCATAGAAATCTTTTCGATTTCTCTTGCATCCTACGTGTCAAAACCTTCGAGTAAACTTTACTTGCTAAACTGGTCAAGCTGATCGCCCGATAGCACCCGCAGTCAAAATGTGAACCTTTACCTTTATATAAAGGCACAATGACTGCGGATCGCCAATCATCCGGGACATCCCCCGTCCGCCAGCACAAATTGCACAGCAGATGAAAGCTGTCCCAGACGCGAGGCCCACCATACTTGACCATTTCAGCAGTAACTCTGTCTAGTCCCGCAGCTTTACCACATTTCAAACTTCGAATCGCACGTTCAATCTCTTTCATACTGATGACCTCAGTGTCATCGAGGTCCGGGTCTGGCGTACCAGTCACGGCGTCATCCCCGGATCCCTCACTAAGATCATCACACGCATACATTTCTCTATAAAATTCGCTCCATCGCTGCATGACGTCCGATTTTTCTGAGAGGACGTCATTAGTTCTCAAAAGCACTTTGTTCATTCTTAAGGCCGTCGCACCACTTCGGGTCCTTCCAACCTCTTTCCAGAAGAGTTTGGAGTTCTCCTTAAAGTTGTGCGACAACCTTTCGTCTGCTTCCATTCTACACCTTTCACGCACTTCCTCAATCAGTGCTTTCGTGTGAACTTTCTGCAGCCTATATCTTTCTTTCATCTTCTCTCTCATATCCTTATCATTACTAGAGGCCAAGTAGTCTAACCATGCTTTCTTCTTCTTCTTTACAGCTTCTTTCACTTCATCATTCCACCATGCATCTCTTCTTTTACTACTGCCTCTTTTTATTGTTCCACACACTTCTTCCGCTGCACTTACCATTCCATCCTTAAGGTTCTGCCATGTTCTTTCTACACATTCTTTTCTGCCATCGATGGTGTCAAGCTTTTCGGCTACCCTCGCATGATATTTGTCCCTAGTATCCGCTTCCTGAAGCTTCCAGCTTCGGATGCGACAGACCGACTGTGGTTCTGTTACTGCCGTCCGGTAGCGCCAACCCGCGAACAGACCCCTAAATCTAGTAATCACTAGATAGTGATCCGTTCCCAGGTCAGCACCCCTGAACACTCGCGTATCCATCACCTGTTTTCGCAGTCGGTCATCCACCAGGAACAAATCGATCATACTTCTCTCATTCTTTCGTTCTCTAGTATACATATGGATTTTCTTGTGATTAAACATAGTGTTTGTCACAAGAAGACCCTTTTACTTGCATACCACCAGTATAAGCTTGCCAGCATCATTAACCCTTTTATCGCCAAACTTTCCAAGTACCGACTCGTACCCTGGTCGAGCGGTACCAACCCATCCATTCAAATCACCACATACAACAATTCTTTCGTTTCCCCTAGCCAAATCTAGAACTTCTCTTACATTCTCCCAAAACTTCTCCAGCTCAGCCCTGGACGACGAAGCTACCGGCGCATAAACAGCCAAAAGGAATAACTTTGTCAGTCCCAATTTAAAGCGAACCCAGAGAAGTCTTGAGTTCACAACCTTATATTCAGTCATAACATCGACCAACCGAGAAGACAGCAGCACCCCCACTCCCTGGCAGGCGTTCTCGCTCTCCGGGACTCCGGACCATAGAGCTAACGCCCCGCCAGGGAGCTCTTCAGTACCACTGCCCTTCCGTTTGGTCTCCGACATACACACGACATCTAATTCTCTTTCTTTCATTATTTCGATCAACTCATTCGTCTTATCTCTCATGCCTCCTCTAACATTCCACGTGCCAACTCTGCACTCTGTCCTCCACCTTCCGCCGTGTCGGGCTGTGCGTGACGGGTGGCGGTCCCCATCGCCGCTTTGCGCGCTGCATTCCACACCAACGGGGACGAGCTGGTGTGCGTCGCCTTGGGGGGACGCCCTAACCCTCGTTGGCATGGGTGCGCAGCTAAGTAGAATTGCAGCCCTGAAAAGGGCTGGCAGGGGTCGCGACGAGCACGCTTCTACAATGACCAATTAAAAATATGTTTTTCATATTTTACTATCGCCTGTTCTAAACAATGTTTTTTAGGAAAAAAGGTTTAAACTAACTAAACAATAAGAGTTTGATGTATTTTTAATCATAATATTATTATTTTTTTATATTGAACGCAATATGTGCTAATTTTTATAAAAAAATATTCCAAAGTTTGTACTTTAAGTTTTTTTTTTAAGTTTTCTCGTAGACATTTTTAATTTATAATTAATTATAAATAATAATTTGTATAATTTATATATTAAAACGAATTCGAAAGTTAACAGACGTCTGATAATTTTAAAGTCATTTGATTTAGGGAGTTTTGCTTCAATCTTGGAGATTTTAAGTGGACGTTTAGGGGAAAGTGGATGAGTTTATCTGGCAGCAATGAGTCACAGGTCCACACACACTCAGGTAGGGATGTCGATACTTTCCGAAAAAGATCGATTTTTAAATCGATTCAAATCGTAAGCTGATATATTGATTTACAAAAAAATGGAGGTCTAAAAGATCGATTCCTAAAAAATCGATTTTTTTATGTTTGTATTTATAATGTAAATATAAATCCATTTTATGAAAAACAAGAAAGATACCATAATTAATGATCTCTTATCAATAGAAACAGTTTTTTTAGTTCAGGGAATTCGATAATAACAATTATTTTTATTACCATATCTAAGTCAGATCAAGAAAACATTTATTTTCAAAATGTATTATTACATGAAATAGTTAAAGTTCCTAAAGCTTCATAGCTAAACTTTTCAAAAACAATAGTCTGTCAAGTCTACTGGGATCCAAGCGGTTCCGCTCATCACTTGCGATGTTGCCAGCAATTGCAAAAAGGCGCTCACAAGGAACACATGATCCCACTATACTCATATACATCATGGCTTTTGAGTGAAGGTCATGATAAATAGTTTTTTATTCTTGCCAGTACAATATAGGATCATATTCAGGTTCACAACTGCCTGCGATATTAGTGTTTAAATTCTTCGTTTAAACCCTGACTTTTCAGTGCAAGTGCATTACTGTGCTTTATATACACAATTTATACGGAGTGACGAAAAAGTTATCACATAAAATGAAAAGACGTATGCTACATAAATTTCTTTAAACATACACAACTAAAAAAATATATAACAATTAATACATTAGCCGCGGTAGCATTTTTTTCGTTTCAATATTAAATAACATCATGTAAATGCATACAGATATCACCTGATGAATTCTAGAAGGTCAAAGACCCATGCCATTTCAAGGCGAATATAGGTAGTTTAAAGGTTATCAAACCTAACTACTCAAATAAAGAAAAAATCAAACAAAAACTGCACTTACGGCTAACAATTTAAGGCATAATTTTATGCGCGAAATTAAAAACAAAGGGAACGCACGCTGCAGGCGTATGAAAACAAAGTCAAGCGAAAAATTTACTTAAAATAATGAAGTTAAGGCATAATTCTCTACGCGCAAAGTGACAAGAAATGGGATCGGGTGTTAATATAAATTATTATTTTTCTGGCGCGTGCGACGTTTTGTAAGTCACTTCAGGTCAGTAACCTATATATCAAGGCTGATTTATTTCTTGTCAATATTTTACCCTATTTATTTTGTTTGAAAAATGCATTTTTTATTTTCTTTTATTATTGTTTATTTTATTATTTTAACAGACATATATCAACTTGTATTAACTGCTGTGCTATTTAACGTGATAACCTCGGCGCCACCCAGTATATATGAGTCATCTAATAACAAAGGCGGCAATATCCACTCAAAGTCAAAATTTAACTATGAATGTAGTTTTATTGTCTGTGGACGTAGTTTTGTAAGGAAATCTACATTACGCATCAATTACGGCATTATCCCATAGAAAATGGAGCTCAAAGTTTGGAGCTCGTAACAAACCCGGCATTATCCTGTACCGTTCAAATCAATGATGGCAACATGCATGTGGACCAATCAGAGCGCAGAATTTCATAAGCGTTGAGGTCGTTAATGCTCGTGAAATAGTGTTAGTGGTTTTATTGTTTTCTAATGAATACTGTATTTTTTTCTAAAAACTTTGGTTAACGTTGTAATTATGGAGTGTCTAGCATCGCCGAGTACATCGGGGAAGACCAGAAAACGTACGGCTCATCCAGAAAACTGGAAACAAAACATAGCTAAACGGCAGCGGTAAGTACACACAGATGGCACAGATTTGATACTTGATTTTATTAGCATGAATTTTTTTTTTTGAAATCAGTTTTATTCAAAAGTGCATGTAATTTGGTCATAATTTTAAAACTTTCTTTGAGCAAAGTCTGCATTAACACGATATTCGAATAAGCAAAGTTGTATGGGATTTCATTGCGTTCAAATGTTTTGTGGCCAGATATTTTCTTTTAAAATCTATTATTGTCAAGTTTTGTTCCAATAGTTATTTGTTACAGATCGAATAGATAACTTTTTAGTACGAGTACTGATTTTAAATTCCGAGCTAACGATATAGACAATCTAAATAGAATCACGAGCGTAGTGAGTAGTGCCGTATTGCCAAATTTTACCACGTTGTACCAAGTTGTGCCAAGTTATTTATTTTATGTGCTTTTGTTACAGATATTCCCCTAAGGAAAGTCCAAATAGACCCAGATGTCAACATCTCCGGAAGGGTGTTTATAAATGCGAGTCAATAACTATGCGAGACGTGATGAACTTTCATGCGGCATTTTATAAATATCACAACAAGGAAACACAAGATGCTTTTCTTCTAAAATACTGCGTCCCTGTAATTCCCAAGAGAAAAAGACCTAAAAATAAGAAACATCATCCGAAAACCATTCATACAAATTACAGCATTTACAGTGTATCACAGAAAAAAAAAATAACAATATGTCAGAAAGCGTTCCTCGGAATTTTAAACATTACTAAACATCGAGTACAGTATATTGCTAAAAAGTTTGTGGAATCGGGTGGACAAGCAGTAAAAGAAAAAAGAGGCGGTGACCACAAGTCCCATTTATTCACAGAGAAAAAAAATGCTGTAATGCTTTTTATAAATATGTTTCACATTGACGAAGCACATTACTGTAGGGGACATTCTGAACGGAGATATTTACCTGCAGAACTTTCAATTAACAAAATGTGGAAAATGTACAACAAACAGCCAAATTTTGAAGCAAATTTAAAAGTAAAAAAAGGTCTGTTCAGAAAAATTTTCAATAACAACTATAACCTCGGTTTTGGCAGTCCTAGAACAGATGTATGCTCGACATGTATTCTACTTCTAGAAAAAATTAAAAGAGAATCAGATGAGGCACAAAAGCAACGACTTATGGTAGAACATAGGGTTCACAAACTTAAAGCTAAAGCATTTTTTAATTTAGTGAGAGAAGAAAGACCCAATTTAAAAACATTCTCATTTGATTGTGAAAAAAATCTACCATTACCAAAAACACCTGATCAGATAACTTATTATTCCAGACAGCTTTATCTATATAACTGTACTATAGTAGAAGGTTCATCAAAGACTCCTCTGACAACACAAAATGTATTCGCCTACTGTTGGACCGAAGACCAATATGCCAAAGGAGCTAATGCAATAGCTTCCATAGTATATCACAGACTGATGAACACGAATTTGACAGATATAAGTACGATCAGATTGATAGCAGATGGATGTCCGGGGCAAAATAAAAACTCGATAATGATAGCGATGTGTTCGAAGTGGTTAAGTAGTTCGGCACCTGATCACGTGCAAAGAATTGAAATAGTTTTTCCTATCGTAGGACACTCTTTCATTCCACCGGACCGCGTATTTGCTCATGTGGAAAAGGATGTGAGAAAGTTGGAGTGTATATTAAGACCGGAGGATTACCTTGAGATTATAGGCACTTATAGCACAATAGTTCGTATGGGTTCTGATTGTGAAGTCCTAAACTTTAAGAGTGGAATGAGTTCAGTTATAAAGGATGTCGGCTCTTGGCACTTCCAATTTAAACATTGCAAAAGATTTTTAATACAGCGGTCAAAAGAAATTGGTAATGTTGTAATTCAAGGGGAAGTGCACTATACTAATAATTTGGGTGTATTGAAGAAAATAACTCGTAAAAATAAAAAGGCCTCTGATTTGAACCCTGAAGTGATTACTCAAAACATTGTGAGAATCAAACCTGCAAAATTGGTAGACGTAAAAAAACTATTAACGACTCATTTTGGAAATTAATGGGAAAATGAGGAGGGATTTGATTTTTATAGAAGTGTTTTATCACAAACATCAAGCCTAGAAGAAGAGGAAGATGCATCACAAGAAGTTACTTGTGAATTGCAAGTGGAGGAAAGATGTCTATAGTTTAAGAGTACTTGATTTTCTGAAGTTTACCTAAGGATAATAATGCTTGTTTTTTTTAATTGCATGATTGTTTATTTTGTTGAAGTTTTACGTAAAGTGCCATTCAGTATATTATATTTTTATAAAAACCAGCGACTGATTGATAAGTAATAAAAACGAGTTTGATTATTACTACGGCTATTATTTTAAATTTTTACTTCAAATATCAAGATTGTGGTGACCAGATACATTATGGTGACCATCGCTAATAAACATGGCTATCTCCATGCCTGTCTAAAACAAACACGGCAATATTCGAAACTTTCAAACAAAGTTGGCAATCTCCAACGGTTATTTGTGAATTCTGCTTTAAAAAGGCAATATATGTTCACTAAAACAGAGTAAAATGATCATTCTCATTGTACATTCCATATTTAAAAAATATCTAAGTTAAGGAATAAATAAATTTCACAAAATACGTTTTTATCACTTTACACAAAATTCAACGAAATGGATATTGCCGCCTTTGATATTAGATGACTCATATATATACGCAATAATATGTATTTATTTCGCTAATCACTGTATAATATTACGACACAGTTTGCTTATATAAACAAATGAATGACGCAATATCAATCAACAAATACAAAGCGTCATAGATTACAAACGTTACTTTTTTATTAAATGGAGGCGAAGGCAACTAAGCATACAGCCATTTCGCGAGTTTTTGAGTAATTAACCCTTTTACCGGCAACACCGTAATATCACGGATATATTCAAGTAATTGTAAATAATTTTATAGTTTTACCATAACAAAAAAAATCGAATGGCGATTTTCAAGGGTGAAATATCGATTCACTGGATCGATACAGTACTACATATCGATTTAAA
This sequence comes from Parnassius mnemosyne, assembly GCA_963668995.1. Lineage (NCBI taxonomy): Eukaryota > Metazoa > Arthropoda > Insecta > Lepidoptera > Papilionidae > Parnassius > Parnassius mnemosyne. The sequence continues at coordinate 32,547,560 of CAVLGL010000001.1, read as the reverse complement.
AAACCGATCTCTAGGTCCTGAAAAATCAATTCCTTGATTAATCGATCTCAGCGCGCATCCCTACACATAGGCCAGACACAGGTGGTCTGTCAGGTAGAAATGGAATTAGCGCAAAAGCAGTTAAAGGCATAAAAGTCTAAATTTTAAGCTTTTAATCAATATTTATTAAGTCTCTCTAAAACTTTAAGTAAAAGTACTCTGCTCAGTTCAGTTTGATTAAATATTTTAATTATTATATCCAATAAATATGTCTTCTAATTTATCAGCAGCAAATTTTAATTTATTTGGAACAAATTCTTTAAAAGATGAATATTACATTAAAAATGTGTGGAATCATAATCTTCATGAAGAATTTCATGTTATAAGACAGGTATAATGAAAAACTATTTTTGTAATATACTTGGGTTTGATTGATATAATTATGTAAAATACATATAAACAAATGAAATATATTATAGTGTAGAAACTCCGAGCATAGCACTTTCCATAGCTCGCTGAGCGACCTTGAGCTTCCTCTACATGCCAGCATTGAAGGACCACATCCCAGTTCCATTGGTCATCACTGGCCACTGGCACTGGTACAGAATGCCTCATGATTAAAGTTCCCCTGTACACCATTCTGTGTACATGTACATATGAATGTACATGCACATACAGTTTCTATTTTAAATTATCACACCCCCTTAGATTTATGTTTGTAACCTAATATTACACAGTACTAAAATTACATGTCAACAACTATTATTGGGATTCTAAATTTAACATTTGCCTTAACTTTATAAATTTTATAGATTTGTAGCCAGTGAAAGGAAAAGGGGAGATCTCCCGCCGGGCAAGGTGTTCTGCCTGGGGAATGGACAACGCTCCGAGTGATATTTTGGAGCTATTCTATATATACTGCTTTAACTTCGGAACTTTGTTAGCGCGATTTAAGTTTCTATGTGTATTCGCTTATGGTGCGACGACAGCGCCGCCACATCACCGGCTACAGTAAGGCTCAGAGCCGTGCCGAACACTGTAGCGCAGAGAGTAGCTTGAAGAAACAGGAAGCATTATTATTCCAATGCTGCGATGAACCTTTTGTAAAGCTAGATGGCTTGCAGAATGTGAAGACTGCAGACAATATCTGCTCGGGAGCAAATGAATGGGGTACTTGAGGATGATGACGAAGGTTTGAAGTTGTAGTTTCCGAAGGTTGTTGGTTGCGTGTTCATATCACGTCGGTTGGTCACCACTGTAGTCGGTGGAAGGAAAAGTGGAGATCTCCCGCCGGGCAAGGTGTTCTGCCCAGGGAGTGGCCAACACTCCGAGTGGTAGTTCGGAGCTATTCTATATATACTGCTTTAACTTCGGAACTTTGTTAGCGCGATTTAGGCTTCGATGTGTTTTCACTTGTGGTGCGACGACAGCGCCGCCACAGATTTTATGCATGTGACAGCAACATTTTGTTCTGAATCTACTTTAATGACATGAACAATTCTTCGTGAAGATGTCAAAATAAATAGATCTGTATATTTAACTCGTTTTTTAATAACTTGTGGGTTAGAACACTTTTGTATAACTATGTCATATGAAGATATTAAAATAAGTAGACCCAGTATATGCCAAATTCGGCCTTATTGTCCCATTTAGATTTTTGTCTTCTGATATTCTGTCAAACGCTCTACTTCCATAATATTACATATTATTGGGTTTTTACTAACGGTTTTTGGTTGAAAAATATCTTAAAGGTTGTCCTTCGTCTCTATGTCAATCCTTTGTGTCCCATTCTTCTTATCGGCTGCTTTTACTACTAAAGACCAACATTATCTGGCAACTTTTGCTTATGCTAAAAGACACCTTGACATATCCATGATCAATCTGTTGAATCTATCTGTGGTCTCATTTAATTCATGAACATCAGCTGGACATGATTTGATCATTATACCCTTTTCTAAAACAAACTCTTAAAGCATTTTGGCATTTAAATATTTCTTTTCGTTTAAATGACAAATTCTGTATTTCATTTAATAATTATTTCAAACATTCTTGTAATTTATCATCCTTTCCAATCCAGTGCAATTACAATTTCTTTCAATATACTACTTGAGAAGTTTTCACAGATGAGTAGTGATCAAAGTTTTAATTTATACATAATTCTTTTAATTGCATCATTTTTTACAGGTTGTCCAAAAATATCACTGGGTAGCCATGGATACTGAATTTCCAGGAGTAGTAGCTAGACCAATTGGTGAATTTAGATCAACTGCTGATTACCAGTACCAATTATTAAGGTGAGAATATCAAAATAATCATTATTTTTACATAAAGCCAGCGATTTGTGTTAATATGTTTATGTTCAAATACAGCTGCTATCAAAAATGTTTTTTATGTACATAATACCTTTTTCCTTGTTTCCCTTAATGAGTGAGTAATAATATTCTAAATTGTAAAAGGAACCAATAGTATATAGATTGAACAAAAGGAAGAGCCTCTTTGCTAATGATTTATACTACTATTTTCAATACTGCCCGGAGAACATACTGAAATTGTGAAATAGATGCTACCCATCTCCGGTTTCATTTTATTCTGCTGCCTCCTACAACACCCACGGCACTACATGGGGTAGCTGATTCCACCACAGGCACATCGTGGTTAGGGGGAGGGGTGTTCAAGAAAATAAAGTTACTAAAAGTGCATGAAATAACTGTAATATTAATATGAAAAAATTAAAATCAAATTGGTTGGAGTGCTAGAAGTGTCAATCGCACAAGTCTTGGTTAACCACACATTGTTGAATATTTCAGATGCAATGTAGACCTCTTGAGAATAATACAATTAGGACTCACATTTATGGATGAGAATGGAAGAACGCCCCCTGGTTGTACTACTTGGCAGTTCAATTTTAAATTTAATTTGCAGTAAGTATAGGTATACAAGCTCAAAATATAAATAATATATAAAACACCAAAAATGTTTCTACCTATGTATGTTATAGACTTTGAAACCATACAACTGATGTGCCCCAAACCGATAGGCAATAATGCGAAGATGGTTGTAGACCACTAAAATAAAAAAAAAACTAAAACACTATATAAAAAGTTGATAAATAAACAAAACTTTTACAAATGTATTTATTTTTTAGTGTAGTAGCACATGCCGGGTATCCGCTAGTACTAGATAAAAAGAGAAGGCAGTCTAGTTGACATTTGCAGATTTTGCTACTGTGTATAAATAGTTATTTAAATGTCGAACAGTAAAAAAAATAGATTTCAGACACCAGAAATCAAAAACCCACCTATAAAAAATTATGTCAGTCAGTATGTTCAGTAGAACTTTGCCTGTATTTAAGGATCATCCAAAATAGCTAAAATCTGAAAACTAAAATTATTATTTCAGTGATTTTTAGATATTTCTTAGTAATATATTTACAATTTTTTTTACACCTGCTTCCAAAATATTATTTGTTGTGTAATATCTAGTCCCTTTCTTAAATGATAATATTCATTGATTCTTTTCAACTAACAGAGAAGACATGTACGCCCAAGATTCAATTGATTTGCTACAGAATTCTGGACTACAGTTCAGGGAACATGAAGAACACGGAATAGAACCTTTGGAATTTGCTGAATTGCTGATGTCTTCAGGTATAATTTTCATAATAGATGTATATATATAAATAGAATAAGAGTGACAAACAAGCACACAGTCCACCTGTTGGTAAGTGGATGTTGTGGCCCAATGACATCTAAATCTATTCTCAATTAAGAATCAAAATGTAAATGTGTTGCCACTCCTGTGGACTAAGATGGCATGCTCTGAATCGTTTCCAGTCAAAAGTGTCTCCGGATCTCTACACTCACCATACGAAACAGCAGTGATGAGCTGCTATTCTACGACGTTATTCTGTGATAGCGTGGTCCTGCCCCGATTGAGCTGACCCAGTCATACTACAACTACGAGGGTGGATTGAAAAGTACTCGGCCTAACACAGATCCATTCAATTCTAAAAATCAAATCTAACCACATTATTTAGTTCAGTTCAGACTAGTTCATTGTGTGAAGTTCGAAACGTGTGCGATAATTAGTTGTGATTTTATAAATTTATTAACAAAGTAATCGGACATAATTTCCGCGAATGGAGCAAATCGAGCAGCGTGCCGTCATTAAGTACCTCCATAAGAAGGGGCTATCATCAAAAGCCATCCATGATGACATGGTCAGTACATTAGGCGATTGTGCTCTGTCATATTCATCCGTCAAAAAATGGATAGCAGAATTTAAGCGTGGTAGAGAGAGTGTGAAAGATGAACCCCGCTCTGGAAGGCCTTCGACGTCAACTACTGACGAAAATATTAAAAAAGTACTTGATTTAATAATGGGAGACCGCAGATTAAAAATTAGAGAGATAGCCGAGATTATAGGCATCTCTTATGAACGAACTCAAAACATCATTGTCAACGAGTTGGGTTTCCACAAGGTGTCTGCGAGGTGGGTTCCGCGACTGCTTTCAGTTGAACAAAAAAGGACGCGATTGACTATTTCACGCGACTGTTTGGAGTTATTTGAAGCCGATGCAGATGATTTTTTGAATCGTTTTGTTACTATGGACGAAACATGGGTTCATTACTGTACACCGGAAACAAAACAACAATCAAAACAGTGGGGAAGACCTGGTTCACCACCAGGGGCGGATTTGAACTTTATGGGGCCCGGGGCTAAAATTGAGAAGGGGCCCACTAAATGACAGCGAAAAAGGTTATTTATCAAATATAAAAAAAAAATCATTTATTAATTTATTATAAACTATTATTTATAGATACAATGAAGTACAAACAATTATTTTAAAATTCGATTAAAAATTTTTTTTTCTTGATTTTGCTCTAGCAAAATCATGAATTAAGTTATCGAAGTCAATTGATCTCAATAAGTCGACTTCGATGCTTAATCTTGTTAAAGATGATAGTCTGTCGTCTGACATCGTTGATTGATACATGTTTTTTATTCTTTTCAAAACTGAAAATGATCTTTCTGATTCGTAATTTGCGATTAGAAGTGTAAGTAATATCCTGTAAGCAATATAGTTATACGGAAAAACTTGTATCATGTCTAAATCTACAAGCCAATTTAAAACTTTTAAGGGACACAAGATTTCATCATTTGCACTTGTGTTTTTTCCTGTACGATTGGAAAAAAAGCCCTTAGGCTGCCGTTTTAAACATGGTATAAATTGTTTCAATGCAACTGGTAAATCTTTTTCTAAATCTGTCTCTATAAATAATAATTGTGTGAGAAAGCCAAATAGTTGAATGATGCGATCATTTGCTTCACTCCGTTTCTGCAACTCGGCAACTAATTTGTCTATAATCACATAAAATGTGTTTACTCGGAATTTATCAGCCGGGCTTCAGCTACTAGCTTGTGAGTCTTTGTCGGTTAGCATTCTTGTGACCTTTCGTTTGTTTGCATCAGAATATTCTTGATCCACAAAATTACTTAGTTGTTTGCCTTGATTTTCAACGTCAAAAAATGTATCTCGCAAATCTGTCACAAAATCCACTAATAAAAGTAGCATGTTATTTGCAGAAATTAAATCTGTACCAAGTTTTGAAGGTATTGACTAGTCGCGTTAAAGCAGCTTAAAACAATATTCCATAGAATCGCCATAAAAACATTTTCAAGTTTTTTTTTTATATGTTTCAATAAAACTTCAGCTTCTTTCCGAGTTTCGCGTTTTTGTTCTTCGTCATTAGCTAAAATTTCTAGAGCCATGACTCTTTACTACAACTTTTGTGACGTCTTCGCGACATGACCATCTCGTTTTCGATAAGCTCGTTATTTTAGAATTCTCAGTGATTAAAATGTCCCACCGATGTGTTGATGCACTAAAAATGCATATAGCCGCTGTAAAATTCCGAAGAAATTTGTAGCATCAAGACATACGTCGACACTACATTCTCCCACTAAGTTTAGAGAATAGCCAGCGCAAGGCACGTAAAACGCTAATTCATTTTTTTCTCTAATACAAGCTTGAAGTCCAATATATTTACCGGATATATTGGAAGCGTTATCATAGGTCTGAACTCTGCAATTTTTAGTGTCGATACCGTGTTCCTGTAGTAAATCTAATACGTCATTACTAAGCGACCTACATTTATGACTTTTTATTTGTAAAAAACAGAAAAAACGTTCATAAACGTGACCATCTAAGTAGTATCGAAAAATGACTGACAACTGATCGATGTGGGATATATCTGGTGTAGAATCTACGACGAGTCCCCAATATTTTGCACTGTGTATTTCATCAATAATACGTTTTAATACTTTTGCAGCGATTAACTCTATAAATTCTTCGTATATAGTTTTAGATAAATAAGAGACTGTACCGCTGCCTTTGTGAGCACTTTTTTGCCACTAATTGGCGCTGATTTTATTCCATACAAATTGTAGTTAACTTTCTCGGTATCGAGTGCGTAAAAACAACATCTCGCACTAGGCACACAGAGATATCTCTCTGTCATTACACTATCTAGCCCGTTTTTGTCCCTGCCTCGTTTACTGGCGATCTGGTGAGGTCCTCGTACTCTTTACAACATTGTTACGATATTTTTATAGTTTTCTTTTTAACCGCATTTTCAAAGTTATTTATAGCGATAAACAAGTGAAAAAAATTATAATAGATAGTATAACAGAATTAACTTTTCTCTTTTGTTTTCTTTAGAATTGTTATTAAATAATCTTTCATATAAATTTATTTAAATTATATAAGTAAAAAAGATAATCACAACCTTTGGCATGAATGAATAACTCAAATTATTACGCGATAAACATTAACATTCTCTGGTAGAAATTTCCCCCAACCGTTCGCCACCGTGACCAACTGCTGCAGCGTTAGCGTTTTTCCCAACCCATTCGCTAATAATACCACCATTTCGTTATTTCTTCACAGATTTACACGCGTCGTTGGCCAACAAATAGTTAACCGATGGCAAATTAAAAATCGTAGATAGTTTTGGTTAACTTATTTTCTTTGGAAAACATTTTACTTTTATTCAAAATTCTTTGGAAGAGATTTAAAAAAAATATTTTTGATTCGAGACCGCGGGCCCCCCCCCCCAAGGTGGGGCCCGGGGCTATAGCCCCCCCTAGCCCCTCCTTTAATCCGCCACTGTTCACCACCCCCTAAAAAGCCTAAGTCGATTTTGTCGGCAAATAAGGTGATGGCTTCAGTATTCTGGGACTCGAAAGGTGTGATTATGATTGATTATCTTGAAAGGGGTCAGAATATAAACTCTGATTACTACTGCACCTTACTACGTCGTTTACGAGAGGAAATAAAAGAAAAACGTCGAGGAATGCTCAGAAGAAAAGTCCTGTTTCATCAAGATAACGCCCGTGTTCACACGTCAGTACAGTCAATGGCTGAAATTCACAACTGTGGCTTTGAACTGTTAACGCATCCGCCGTATTCACCTGATCTGGCACCATCAGACTTCTTTCTGTTCCCTAACCTAAAAAAGCACTTGGGAGGTCAAAGATTTTCGACAAACGACGAGGTCAAAGCAGCTGTAGACGCATACTTTGACTCTAAGGAAGAATCATTTTTTTTCAACGGTCTAAATGCTTGGAAGGGGAGATGGCAAAAGTGTATTGAACTTGATGGTGATTATGTAGAAAAATAAAAATATAACTGATTTAGTATTTGTTTATTTTCTTGGTTAGGCCGAGTACTTTTCAATCCACCCTCGTATACTCTCTCTCGGAAGAATATGTGTTGGAGAGTGGGGTAAGACAGGGAGGCTTGACGTCTCCCACACTCTTCAACATATATATTAATGATCTCATTGTCAGGTTGAGCAGTATGCGTGTCGGATGCCGTATTGATGGAGTAAGCACCAACAATATAAATTACGCTGATGACAGTGTACTGCTCTGTCCAACTGCGGGGGGTCTTAACGAGATGCTAAGGGTTTGTGAGAAATATTCTGCTGAGCACGGGCTCATATACAATGTAAAAAAGACAGAATGCATGGTGTTTAAGGCCGCTGGTAAATGTCCCGATAAAGTCAATAACATTACCCTGAACGGCGTGAACATACAACGTGTATCAAAATTTAAATATCTGGGACATATAATTACTGACGACCTTAAAGACGACGCTGACATAGAAAGGGAACGTAGGGCTCTGTTAGTAAGAGGCAATATGTTGGCTCGCAGATTCTATCGTTGTAGCGAAGACGTAAAAGTGACCCTTTTTAAAGCGTATTGCCAAAACATGTACACGGGAAATCTGTGGACCAGCTATACCAAGAAGTCGCTGGACACCCTACGAGTCCAATATAATAATGTGTTCAGGATGTTGTTGGGATTGCCCCGTTTCTGTAGTGCATCAGCGATGTTTGCAGAATACCAAGTTGACGACTTTGCAGCCATTATTCGCAAAAAAACCACATCGCTGATATTTAGAGCGCGAGGCAGTCCCAATAGCATTCTGCAAACCCTGGCAGATAGGTATACTTCTCCGCTTTGGGCCTGCTTTGTGAGGAGGGTTATTTTAAAACACAGTTATTTAAATTAAATTCAAATTGACCTCATCTGATTTTATTTTGATATTTTATTTTATTTTGATTGTATTTAATCTAATTTAATTAAGACATTATTGGATTTCGATTGATTTTTATTTGATTTTTTGTTTGATTGTATTTAATGTAATTTAATTTTGACATTACTATTATTTGATTATTATTTTATTTTTATTTTTGATTTTATTGTAATTTAATTTTGGGTATAGATTTGATTTTAGTTTTGATTTAATTTAATTAAATTTATTTAATGTTCTCAATTACTAACCTAATATAAGTCATACTAACAACTTATGGATCTTTGATATCTGAAATAAAGAATTATTTATTTATTTATTTATTATTATAATATAGCTGCAGCATGGCTCTGCCTCGTAAAACTATAACAGCTGTAACTAATATGCCTTAAATTTAAGTGTTCACATGTAGCTCATTCTTTTCCAGGAATTGTGCTAATGGACGATATAAACTGGCTTAGCTTTCATTCCGGTTACGACTTTGGATATTTATTGAAACTGCTTACTGATCAAAATCTGCCGCAAGAGGAGAACGATTTTTTTGAAAGCTTGCGTCTGTATTTTCCAACAGTTTATGATGTCAAAGTAGGTTCATTTATAATTATTTAACCTCAACAGGAAACACCTTAAGGATTAATTAAAGTTACAACCTATATACGTTCCACTGCTGGGCACAGGCCTCCTCTCATTTCTGAGATGGTTTTAGGGCAAGAACACGTCCGCCGCGCTGGCCCAATTCGTGTTCACAAACTTCACAGGTCTTCGAAATATATATATTTTCTTATTTCTCACACATGCAGAAGTCCTTACAATGTTTCCTTCACCGTCGAGCACATGGTAAATCAGCACTTAAAATTGCAATTAACTATTTCATTGGTGCCGGCGAGGATCAAAGCCGGGTTACTCGTGTACTGTGAAATTTACAGTGAGCGCTCAGCACCTGAGCTACCACGACTCAGGTTAATTGAACAGACTTAGCTCCATGTAATGATATGATAGTATTGAGTAAAAATGTTTATGGGATATACGCGCTCGCTAGTGGCACTTTAAAACTTTGATAATTAGCTAACCAGGTGACAGGTGACAACTATCTTTATTTGATATATTTTATGTAAAATAACTACATATTTATTATAATTATATCATATAAATGTAATTTATATATAATTTCTATGAAACCAAAATTGTGCGGCTGATTTTGTGTTTGTTTTTCAAAAGGCAAGTATTTGCATGACGTGACTCGGCAAATGTTTTCGACCGAAAGTGCACAGTTTTGGAGAAACTGGACCTTTTCTTAAATTACTATGCGATGAACGGTTTTCTTACACCTTCTCCATATCTGTGACATTGTAGAAACTGTTTAAACTATGGGATGTCCACCTCAGCCAGGACGCCTTCGGGGACTGTCTCCCCCTCCTAAAAAAAACAAAAAAAAAATACAAAAACTTAGAACAGAACAAAATAATATTATGCATATGTATACACCTACATAACATCATCCTGCTCCGCTCCATTATAAGTTTTTGCATTTTTTTTAAATACAAAAACTTAGAATATAACAAAATAATATTATGTAGGTATATGAAACAATGACTTACACCTAGTTACTTAAATAGTGTATGGTTTACTGTGGCCTTAAACTTAGCTAGAGACAATCAATACATTAACATCTATTGACCCACCGCACTTATTATATAGTTGGGAAATTCTGGAAACCGGTGAATTGGCTCCCAAAACTGTTTTGCGAAATGGACGAGAGAGAGGTTCGATGGGCTTACGAGGCATTCGTGATGGAACTTTAAAATTCAATTTCATTTCAAATTTCATGTCTTTGTAGAATAATCTTGAACTTGTTAACATAACTATATTAAAAATGTGTAACATTAGTTAATAAACGGCCACTAGCGATGGTGTAATCTTTGGTGGAAAAAAAAAAGATAATTAGCTAACCTGTCCTGTCTCGTTTTATACGGGACTTCGCGCAACCGCAACGCATATACTTGTCTATTTAGCTCCCGATAATTAGTAATGTTGTCGTTCTACTAATAATAATAATAATATATGTATGCAGAAGGTGTAGTTACATCTCGTGGTATAAAAACATAAAGTTTAACATGTTTAAAGTATGAAAATATTTTTAAAGTTCTTTAACAACATAACAATAACATGAATATATTACACATTAAAACCTTCCGTTACCGTTAGCATTACTGTCTGTCAAACGTCCACTGCTGACCATAGGCCTGGGAATATTTGCCGGCAGGTGAGTTTGCAAACACAGTGGTGGCATTGTATGAATATCAACTACCCCATATCGCTCCGTGAATGTGTCATAAGAGGCGACAGAGGGAAACAAACCAGGAGACAGTCAGTAGCAGTTTTTTAATAACGATTAAAGCCTTCGTCAAAAGTATTTTAAAATATTCAGTTAAATACATCGAATAATATTAGATACTTGTGCTATTTAGTAATTTCAATCTCCATCTACATTCATTTAATATATGTTAAAACAAACTTTACATAATAAATAAAATTTAAGTATCTGTGTTAAATCCTACTAATATTATAAACCCTGAAAGTTTGTGAGGATGTATGTTACCCTTTCACGCAAAAACTACTAAATGGATTTTAATAATACTTTACGATTATATAGCACATCCATCGGAATAACACATAAGCTATAATTAATAAATATATTGTGTAAATGGGCCAAAATATAACGATAAATGTTAAGTAAATCGGAAAAAAAAACACGGCGTGTGTCTAAATACGCATCACAAAACGTGCGAACCGATTTGGGTGGGACTTTCTCTGGTAGATAGTTGATGTTATAAGGAGTTACTTGGGCTATTTTTATTTTATGGTTTCACGTAAAATAATTCCACGCGGCGAAGTCGCGGGGAATAGCTAGTAATAAAATAAAGGCTGTTATTTGCATGAGTGGCCTAAACTATATCCCGTGTTTTTTGGAAAAATCGAAAAAAATATAAAATAAAATGGATTTTTAGATCTAAATAACGCCGCTGTTATGTTTTTGTTTTATAGTAAGGTGTGGTGGGCGTGATTCCCCCCCACCCCCACCCCCAGTTTTTAAATGGGAAAGAACAGCCCTGTTGAATCCACTGTTTTTCTTGGCATCACTCTCGACGCAAAGCTTCAGTGGTGCCCCATATGTCCTATGCTATAAAAAAGATTAGAGGTCTCACTAGTGTCGAGACAGCTAGATTAGTTTATTTCAGTTATTTCCATAGCATAATGTCTTATGGGATTTTGCTATGGATAAATGCGGCTGATTCAGAAACTATTTTTGTTTTACAGAAGAGGGCCATTAGAGCTATTTACAACCTAAAACCGAGAGTTTCTTAGAGATATATTCAAAGAAATAAATATATTAACTTTGGCCTCTCAGTATATTTACGAAAATTTAGTGTATGTTCACACAAACAAAGGTAGTTTTAGTAAAAAGTGACATACATTCTGTAAACACTAGAAACAAACACAAGCTAGTGTTACCAGTTTCTCGACTCCGCAGAGTCAGTAATTCATTCTTGGGGCAATGTATACGCTATTACAACAAGGTCCCAGAAAGTGTACAGGCTCTCTCTATTAGCAAGTTTAAATGTTTTGTTAAGTTGAAACTGTATAAAAAAGTTTATTATAGTATAAATGAATATATGGTTGATAATAACCCCTGGGAATGAGGTGGTCGCTTGCAAGCTGTTTCTAAAATAAATGTTGTACCAACCATTAATGTAAAATATGCTTTTAAAAAAATGTCCCGCTGGGTTTCTTGCTGGTTCTTCCCAGGACAGAGGTTTTTTTTTTCGAACCAGTGGTAAAGTAAAAAATGACTTTCAATAAGAATTATACATGTGATCTATATTGAATAAAAAATTATTCTATTCTATTCCCCCACCGCACTTCAAAAATCTTACGATCATTTTTGTATTTTTCGCTTTGGTTGCGCAATAAACTTCTTTGATACCAGTACGAGTTCTTGTTTGCCATCGATTCAGCTACATTATTATTAGTATTAAATACCAAATATCATGTCAATCTTTATCAACATTTATTTAAAATACTCAATTAAAATAATGTTAAATACAATAGTGATTTCAAATTTCAGTCTTCATGAACATTAATTTATAATACTCAATAATATACCGAATAAAATGAAATTTTAAATTATTTCGTGTAAAAAAATATTTTAATATAGCAACCACAATTTTAATTGATATTGAAATTATTTTGTAGATAATTCACGAATATTTTTTTAAATATTTTGTTACGTGCACGTATCTATCTAGTTAGGGGTGACGTTACATTATTTACGTGTGCGTTAGTACCATTTGTGAACACTAATCTAATTGTTGCGTAGCTAATCTATTTACGCCTTTTTTTACTTATAACATCGCTGCATACATGCAATTTTTACTGATAGTAAGTTCACAACTTACTATCAGTATCAGTAAAAATTCTTTTCTCTTACCTATTCCTGCCACCAAATGGCAGTGCTTGCACTGCTGTGTTCCGGTGTAAAGGGCGTGGAGGGAATATAATTACAGGCTGTGATACATTCCAGCTTCGTCCTCAAACTTGACAACACATCTTTATTTGTTTGAAGTGGGCTGCATGTGTTCATGGACCAAAGTAGTTACTTTTTAGGGGGCCTGTAAGTTTGTTTATCACTACCGTTTTTTTTTCATCTTAAAATATATTTTTTTTAATAACTTCCACAATTATTATAACCTTCCCTTTGCAGTACTTAATGAAATTATGCAAGAATTTAAAGGGAGGACTTCAGGAGGTAGCTGATCAGTTGGAGCTCCGACGTGTTGGACCCCAACACCAAGCTGGCTCAGATTCCCATCTTACTGGTATGGCGTTCTTTAAAATTAAAGAAGTAAGTGTTTTTGAATTAAAACTTGGATATATTATTATCAAACTTACATAAAAAATAAGACATACAACAATAGGTTAAATAAGATAATGTCAAATGGAAACATTTCACTGCCTCTGAAATATAAAAAATTGGTGCATCAACACAACACTTATTAAGTGATCCTTAACAAATAATTATGGTAGGATTTTAATTCCGATGATTTTGGCTCAATCTATACAGGTCAATATCTTAATATTCTCCATTTTTTTAGATAAATCTAACTCCACAATGTTCCTTTCCATTATAAGTGGGGTATATGGCAAAATTTAAGTGTTTATCTTGAAGTATATTTAATAGCGACATAAAAAAAATACATTATCATACTGATAAAAATCATTTTACATATGTATGTCAAATTGTAAATGTTTGTGGTATATTGTTTCATTAATTTTATAGAGAATCAGGGCTGGATAAGAATTAGGCGCCGCGAAAACGTGGACATTTTTGTTACCGAACGCAAACCGTAGTTGCTGTGTCCGATAGCGACGATCGGACTCAATCGCCGGTTGTACTTCTGGTCACTGGTAACAATGCCGTCGCTTGTTTTCCGTCAGTTTCACGATGTATAACGATGAAGAAACATTACCTTCGCTTTTTGTGTTGATTACACGTGGATGTCACGCCACGTCAATGTCATCGCCCTACAATTGTAAGGAAATTTGGTTTGTGTTGCTTGTGTCTCCAACTGACGGCTTTTAGTTGGGTTACCTACACCGAACACTTTGATTGGTCAACTGGAAGCAGCTGGACAGAAAAATTGTTTACTACGTTTGCGCTAAGGCACTTTTTCTGTTACGTTTGCTCAGCGCCTTAATTGCTTTCGTTTTATAGAATTTAATCAAACAGATAAGAAAATATTATATTGACCTATTGGAAAGTAGTGCTGACAATAACAATTTGATGATGAGTCTTTGTGCAGCAGTGGACACTTCCAATAGCTGTTGAGGAATTTGCACTTTGGAGTGGTTCTATTAACCAGCAACCAGCATATCAGCCGACTCTTAACAGAAGAAAAGACCCTGTATTAAAATCTAAATCCTGGTTTTTAATGCTTTCATTGACCATATTATGTATTACAACTAGTTGCACGTAAAAACTACATGTTAATAGTCACTAACAATCAGAAGTCAAAAAGTTTTTTGCTAAATAATTATGTTGTCTGAACTTTGTAAATGTGCATGTATTTTTCACACAAATATTGATGTCATAATAGTTTTCAAAGGATGCAAAAAGGAGGACCGTTATACGTGGTAGAGCCGCAGTGCAGCTATATTAGTTGTAGCTTGAATGGGTCGGCTCGACCGCGGTAGGACCAGGTTCTCACAGTATACCAGCTTAAAATAGCAGCTTAATGCTGCTGTGTTTCGTATTTTTTTTATATAGGAATAGGGTGACAAACGAGCACACAGTCCACCTGATGGTAAATGGTTGTTGCGGCCCATAGACATCTACATCTATTACAAATAAAAATGCAGATGCGTTGTCACCCGTGAGGACTAAGATGAAATGCCTCGTTTCCAGTAAAAAAGGTCTCCGGCCACGTGCACTCACTAAGCTAAACGCAAAGGTAAACCTATACTTCACGCTGGTATTCTGTGAGGTCGTGGTACCACCCCGGTTCGAGCCGGCCCATCTGTGCAACAGCAAAAGCTGCCGCGTGGCTCTACCACTGTAAAAAATTAGTATGGTGAGTGTAGAGAACCGGAGACCCTTTTTACTGGAAACGAGGCATTCCATCTTAGTCCTCACGGGTGGCAACGCATCTGCACTTACCATCGCGTGGACTGTGTGCTCGTTTGAAATCCTATCCTATAAAAAAAATACGTATACTCCTATGAGGCAATCTACGAAGGAAGCCTTTATTCAGCTGTGGACTTCTGATAGGCTGTAATAAAGATGATGAATGAAAGAGAATTTCGCACACGGAATCTATACATATAATAAATCTGTAGAAAAGTCGTGTCTGTAATTCTAATATATTCTTGAAAAAACAAGTCCAGGGGACTAAATAAAGGGTTCTGAAGCGAAATTAGTGGTTTTTAGAATTTTTGTCTGTCTGTCTTTCTATCTGTCTGTCTGTCTGTCTGTCTGTCTGTCTGTCTGTGTATTCCGGATTCACGCAAAAACTACTGAACCGATTTACATGAAATTTTGTATGTAGGTAGTCAGTAACCCGGGGCAACTTATAGGCTACTTTTTATCCGATTACGGAACTTCAGAAAAGGAAGGTTAAGTATATTAATTTCCTTTAGATGTTAATTTTCTGTTGTATCTCTAGGCGGAATGACGGAATAATTTCAAATTAAGACCATATTTGTAAATAAAGTTTAAAATATAGTTATAATCTTGGTAAAATAATTTGAAACTACACCGATTTCGTATTCAAAACAGCGCCATCTATCATCAAATGGAAATAGTTGTATATTTTGCCTTCAGTTAATAACAAATGAAATAATATAAATAACTTATGTACATTAATACGATTAAATTATTAGATTTTTAAAATTAATAAAAAATTGTAACGTTCAGTTTTTTAGTATTTTTGTTATTTTATTTTAAAAGTGTAATAATTTCAATAGATAATAGTGACGTCTATAAAAAATATGAAAATTGATAAGGTATTTATTTCAATTACTAATATATATGCAAAGTGGTAAAAACTGGTCTGTCTGCAATTGTTGCAAAATTTTCATTATCATCATAGTTTTATTAAAGAGATTTTTATGTAAGTCGTGGCCAGATCTTAGAATTAATCATATATCATAAAGTAGTCTATCATTTCGTGAAAAGACTGACAAAATGACTGAAATGAATGTATTTGTATTTAACACTATTTGTTGACCATGTCATGATATAGCTTGACCAAATCAATGAATAGAAATCTTTTGAAGTTATTAGTAACTAAACACAACGTTGCTATTTCATAATATGGTCATATGACGATATCATTATCGTTTTTCACCGCTAGCGGCGCTGATAGCTTATTTTTAACAGAAACAGAACTTTTAAGAGAATTGACATCACTTTATCCCTTATAATAAATAATATTAATTATAATAATAATAAATAAATAAATGTTCGTTTCTATTGCTAGATGGTTGTGCACGACGCAACAATATTAAACAAACGAAAGAAAATGCTTATTGTAACCGGCGCTAGTTGAACAACCTAGGAGCGGTGGGCGGAGCCATGACGACGGTGTAATTATCAGGCCACGCCTCTGGTTCGACAACTAGCAAGGGTTATACGGCGGGACTAGCGCAACCTTATGTTGAATTTAAATTATAATTTGTGTAAATAATTGTATTACTTGTATCGAACGATAAAAAATAATGATTGTATTATAACTAAGTTTAAGGTTGAGTTGTAACTGTGCAATAACTCTCCCAAATAAAGGCACCGTATGAACAGGGAGAGTTAGCATAGTCTTCTAATGAAAACTGTAATTGTTAAATATAATAAATGTTTACTTTATTATATAATAAATATATTAGGCCGTTAGGCACATAAAATAATAGTAGTAGTATAACCAAAGAGCATGTTGTCGTGACGCGGCCGCGGAGCAAATGAAGCCACGCGCACCGCGCCACGACGTTTTATATTTATATAGTGCTGAGGCGGGGGGAAGGATTCTCCGCCTAAAGCAGCTGAAAATTATAATGTAAACCTGTAAATAAGTAAAAATATTGATATGTACACCCTAGTCTAACAAGTAGTTATAAGAATATTATATAGTGAATTATGTTTATTAGTTTGTAAGGTTATTAAATAAATAAAGATAGGCGCGGGGGTGAGGCAAGGGTCCGCTGGCCAGCAGCGGCCAAATCATATAAAAGACGGGCCGGCCGCTAGGGTCAGCAGTCGCTCTCCAGCCACCGAAAAGGCACCAGCAAGAAAAGAAAAAGTACAAGTTCCTCCTCACCGCCGCTTGCCTCCAGTTAAAAGCAAGACCAGCGCGTTTTATTCCATTTTTCGCACGGCATTACGGCGATCCGTAATAATGGTATAGTTTTGGCTTTCATTATTTCATGTAATATTAGCGCCACCTACTTACTTCTAAATAAATTAAAATGTCAAGTCATTGATAAAATGAAATAATACAATGCTATTGATTATACGATGTAAATAATTGAATAATTTACATTACGTTCATCCCGCGTTGGAATCAGTGCAGCGAACTCTTTTTTGGCCAAAAACTCTACAGCCTGTGCCCAGTAGTAACATATATGTAAGCTGCTTTTTTACTTTTCATTGGGCTATATATGCAGTTTTTATTTCATTCGTGTTTTCGGGTATGTTAATTTTTGTTTTTACTCTACCGTAAATATTAAGGCTTCCAAAGATGAGTAGAACTCATTATCGTCAGCCTATCAAAAGTCCACTGAAATGAACATAGGCCTCCCCCATAAATTGTCAAGTAGCTGGATATTTACTGTTACGAGCTTGGGGTTCGAGACAATTAAAAACTGCCGATTGAATTACCAAAATTGACACTTTAATTACACAACACTAATTACAATCTAAAATCACACTAATAATAAAACACAGTTCGCCGTTATTTCGCTTCGAAGTATTCTCTTGTATCGCCAATCCAATACTGCCCCGGTCGTGGTCTATACCGGTCTTATATAGGGCCTCAGATAGTTTCCAGAACCTTCTACTGTAGCGACATCTAGAATGTTCGAGTACATATCGGTCCCGAAATTTCTGGAAGGATCTCGACTCTCCTAGTTCTGCTACTCGACACTAGAGGGCGCTAGTGTGACTAGTGTTGCCATGTACAAGACATTAATAGTGGCGCGCAATACTTTCATTTACTCGACACTAGGGGGCGCTAGTGTAACTAGTGTTGCCATGTACAAGACATTAATAGAGGTGCGTAACACTGCCCCCTCCTAAGACATGCTCGTCCCGAGCATTATTGGCCCCATAATAACGCGCCAGTCGATCCACATGGACAATCTTAGGAGTACCTCTGGCACCTTTCTGTATCCGGTAGGTTACATCATTGATCCTTGTCACAATCCGGTACGGTCCGTCCCATTTAGCTTGAAGCTTAGGAGATTTCCCTTTGCTGAGAACTGGATTGTGTAACCACACTAGTGAACCTTCATCAAAGCCCTTGTTGTTCATTTTGCGGTCATACCGTGTTTTCATCTTCTCAGACGTTTGCTGGCCCGTCTGTCTGACGTGCTCATAAATGTCATTCATTTTGTTCCGCAAGTCATTTGCATAATCGGTTATACTGCGTGGGGCATCAGGTAGTATTCCGGTGATCAGGTCTGCAGGCAGCCGCAATTCTCTCCCAAAGTTTGCGAAAGCTGGTGTCACTGATGTACTTTCGTGAACAGCGCTTCGATATGAGAACAAAAACGGTTGTATGTGCCTGTCCCAGTCTCGTTGCCGTTTTTCCACAACTTTTGCTAGGTACCTCTCCAATGTCTGATTAAATCTTTCTACCATTCCATCAGATTGTGGGTGGTAAGAAGTTGTTCGTGTTTTCTGAGTACCCATAACTCGGCAAGTTTCCTGGAATATTTGAGACTCAAAATTCCTTCCTTGATCGCTGTGAATCTCTAAAGGTACTCCAAAACGACAGAAGACTTCATGAACTAGTTTATCTGCAACTGTTGAAGCTTCTTGATTTGGAATGGCGAAGACTTCTGGCCACTTAGTGAAGTAATCCATCACTACCATGAAATACTTGTTACCACTTTCAGTTTCTGGAAACGGCCCCGCAACGTCAATGGCTATCCTCTCCCATGGTGCACCAACATTGTACAATTTCAATGCGCCTCTACTACGAATTTGAGGTCCCTTTACAGCCGCACAACTTGTACATTTGCGGCACCAGTCCTCGACATCGTCACGACAGTGGACCCAGTAAAACCGTTCTCGGATCTTCAGGAGAGTTCGTTTAACTCCCAGGTGGCCTCCTGAACAACCACTATGGTACAGCTGTAGAATATCCGGCACTTTAGCCTTAGGGACAACCATTTGCAAATGACACCTGTCTCCCCGACCATTTTCCCATTTACGGCACAGGACTCCATCCTGAATCAGCAAGCTGTCCCATTGGGCCCAATAGCTTTTCGTGGTCGAACTCATTGCTGAGACGTCGCTCCACTTGGGCTTAGGAGCACTGGCCTTCATCCATTCCAGAATCGGCTTAATGTCCGAATCTTCCTGCTGTGCATGTTGTAGGCTGTCCTTCCACTCATTGCTGAGCTGGTCTGTCCTGAGCATTCTCACAGATACCACTTCCTTACCCTCTTGCCTAGTACAATGCTTGCAATCTTCAGGGCAAGGTCTTCTTGACAATGCATCTGCATTGCCATGAGATTTCCCGCTGCGATGTTCGATCACAAAGTCGTATTCCTGCAGTAGTTCTATCCATCTCGCAACTTGTCCTTCCGGATTTTTAACTGCAATAGCCATTTCAGTGCAGCATGGTCAGTTCGTAAGTGGAATTTCCGCCCTAGAATATATTTGCTAAAATGCTGCAAGGACTTTACCACAGCAAGCAATTCCCGTCTTGTGACACAATAGTTCCTTTCCGGCTTTGACAACGACTTGCTGAAGTACGCTATCACAATCTCTTGATCACCATTCCGTTGAGACAACACACCGCCAAGTCCTATATCACTTGCGTCTGTGTCAACTATGAATTCCTTGCCCGCATAAGGGTACCCCAAAATAGGTGTTTTGCACAGGCGGTTCTTGAGCTCCTGGAATGCAATATCGCAACTTTCATCCCAGCAGAATTGTCGCTTCTCCTCGGTTAGCTTGTGCAGAGGTTTGGCTATATCTGCAAAGTTCTTCACAAATCGCCGATAATAAGAGCACAAACCCAAAAATGCTCTAACCTGTGTCTTGTCTTTTGGGACCGGCCACTCCTTGACAGCAGCAATTTTCTCTGGATCCGTGCGGATACCTTCTTCCGACACTACATACCCCAAAAAACTAACTTGCCGTTTGAATAGTGAGCACTTCTTTGGACTCAACTTGAGGTTGGCACTCTGGATCTTCATGAGCACGCGTTCCAGGTTTTGAAGGTGTTCCTCAAACGTACGGCCTACGATGATGATGTCATCCAAATAGACCAGACAAGCATCTCCAATTAGCCCGGTAAGTACAAGCTCCATCAACCTTTCAAACGTTGCTGGAGCATTGCACAATCCAAACGGCATGACTTTGAATTGCCACAGACCCTTTCCTGTGGAGAATGCAGTTTTCTCCTTGTCCTTAGGGTCAATTTCAACCTGCCAGTAGCCACTTTTCAGATCTAGCGTACTAAACCACTTTACGCCTGTAAGCATATCCAGCGTGTCATCAATTCTTGGCGAGGGATAGCTGTCCTTCTTTGTAATGTCGTTCAGGCGGCGATAGTCAACACAAAACCGCATGCTGCCGTCCTTCTTCTTTACCAGCACCACAGGTGAACACCATGGACTAGATGAAGGTTCAATAACACCATCCTTCACCATTCCCTCAATCATGGTTTCCACTTCCTTTTCACGTGCTACAGGCAATCTTCTTGGCCGCTGACGAATAGGCAATTCTTGTCCTGTGTTTATTTTGTGTTGAACTAAGCCAGTCTTTCCTATGTCAGCTTCGTTTGACGAGAAAACATTGGCGTACTTGAGTAACAACTTCTTCGCCTTGACCATTTCATTCGGGGAAAGAACGCTGCGACAGTCTTCCAAAAGTGTGGTCACTATCGTTTGTCCATCCTTGCTGGGGGTCCCGGTCGATAGATATTCGCATCGACGCAACCAATCCACTTCCTCACTAGTACCAACCAATGTGCCTTTTTCTATAATCTGTTCCTGATCACAAAGGTTCAACACACGTACTCCTGAGATGTCGGTGGTTCTGACCAAGGTTCGAGCCACTTTCCATGGAAGGTCATTGTCTACCCTTTCCACGAGTACACAACGATGGGCTTGCCCAGGACTCCGAGGAAGACTAACCGGCACAATCGTTTCCGATCTCGGCGGAAGAACAATCTTCTTAAGGCTGTACACATTCCCTGGTAACGCCCCTTCCACGAAAAGTTCTTCTTGTCCACATTTCAAAACACCTTGCTTAACGTCGATCTCACAACAATTCTTCCTCATAAAGTCTAGGCCCAGGATGCAGTCGTCCATTATATCAGCCACGATGACATTATGCAGGTAGATCATGTTGCCTAGCTTCAACTCCATCTCCTTCTCTCCACGGACGGGTATGCGCTGACCGGTGGCTGTCATCAAATTAATGCGTTCTCGGTTGTATGCGGAGTCCCCAAGGAACTGACTTATAAGTTGGGAACTGACAACCGTGCGAGAGGCTCCAGTGTCTATGGTCAGTTTACACGGCGTTCCGTTGACTTCGCCCTTGATGATTAGGCTGTTCCCATCATGGGTTTGTGAGATCGAAATCCTTGGGGCTCTTTTAACATCAGCCAGCACCCGCCCCGCAGTCCTGGCTTTTACTCGTTTCCCTGCTGCTGCTGGGCGGTGCTATTATCCGCACTACCCTCTCGAGATCGATCACCTTCCCTTTCTACAGTTCGTTTAGGGCAGCTGGATCGAAGATGGCCCCTTTCCCCACAGCCGTAGCACCTAGGGTTATAACCCTTGTTGCGGTCCTGAACTGTAGCTGCTGCAACCTCCCTGACGCGGTGGGAACGATGATCCTGCCGCACGGCTTCCACCTCCAGTGCATGGGTCAGGGCGTCCTTAAGCGTCTGGTGGTGCCCGAGCCTCACAGCAGCTCTGACTTCAAGGTCGCGGATGCCGTCGATGAAAGTCTGCACCAGGTTCCCTACAATGAGCACAGGTACAGACTGGTACGCTTTTCGAACCAGCTTCTCCACCTCAAGGGCCCACTGCTGCAGGTTTTCGTTACTGCGTTGCACGCGATCTTTGAGCTGCGCACGAAAGACGTGTTCCAGGTGAGCATCTCCATATCTCGCCTCCAATGCCTCAAGGAGCTGCTCGTAAGTCACTTCCTTACCGAGCGCTTCCAAAACAGTTAAGGCCTGGTCGCGTAGGCCTAGGGTGAGAGCAGTCATGGCCTGACTTTTATTCCAGCCGTTCGCTTTCATGACAGCCTCGAACTGGATTTTGTAGGCCGACCAGGAAGAACTCCCGTCGAACGGCGGCACTTTGAATCCACGTAGCGAAGGTGTTGTAGCTACCACGGGAGCTGTGATTCCATCCCCAAGTTTGAGGTCGTCCAGCGTTTTCTTCACATCAGCCATCACGTTGTCAACCCGATTGTTCACTTGGTCGATTCGGGTTTCAGCTTCCGACAGGCGGTTGTCATGTTGAGCAACCCTATCCTTCACCTCCTTTATCTCTTTCCCGAAGGTAGCGTGAAGGTCCTTCCTGAGGAGCATCTGTTCTTCCATACCGCGCTGCAGCTGCTCTTCCAGCCGACGGGTCTGTTCCTCCTGTCGGCGGGCCTGTTCCTCCTGTCGGCGGGCCTGTTCCTCCTGTCGGCGAGCCTGATCCTGCAGCATCATCATCAGAGCACCCAAGTCAGGTGCTGCAGATGCAGGAGCTGCTGACGGGCCAGCCTCCGTGGTTAGCAACTGGCCCTCCGACGTTTGCGGCGTTGCATTACCAAATCGTCTCTGGTCCGTCTCCTGTTGGCGTTGACTTCGGGTACGGATACCCTCCGTGTCGTCTTTAGGTAAAATCGGCATATTTGATCCCACTTCTGACACCAATTGTTACGAGCTTGGGGTTCGAGACAATTAAAAACTGCCGATTGAATTACCAAAATTGACACTTTAATTACACAACACTAATTACAATCTAAAATCACACTAATAATAAAACACAGTTCGCCGTTATTTCGCTTCGAAGTATTCTCTTGTATCGCCAATCCAATACTGCCCCGGTCGTGGTCTATACCGGTCTTATATAGGGCCTCAGATAGTTTCCAGAACCTTCTACTGTAGCGACATCTAGAATGTTCGAGTACATATCGGTCCCGAAATTTCTGGAAGGATCTCGACTCTCCTAGTTCTGCTACTCGACACTAGAGGGCGCTAGTGTGACTAGTGTTGCCATGTACAAGACATTAATAGTGGCGCGCAATACTTTCATTTACTCGACACTAGGGGGCGCTAGTGTAACTAGTGTTGCCATGTACAAGACATTAATAGAGGTGCGTAACATTACTATAGTGGTGGGTTGGTAACCGCAGCTATTATTATTTTGATTCGTTGTCAAGAAGATGATGCAGATCATCCCATCTACTGTTTTTTTCCTATGTCGCCTCTTACGACGGGACGATATGAGGTGTTGGATTTTCTTTCACTGCCACAACAGTGCGAACATTTTTCTACTCCCGTTCATGAGTGTAGTATTCCTCACGTCACTGTGTATAAAATTTATAAGGAATAAAAGTAATTTTAAGGATTTTATCGCGTTTAATTTTAACTTTTTAAATTCCCGATGGTTTGGGTAATTTACAGCAGCCATAGTCACGGGAGGGGCGGGAGAACTGAGGTGTTTGACGACCTGATGTCATAGTTAAAATAGAATAGTTAAAATGCAGTCGTAGTTTGAATTTAATTTTATTAATCATGGAATCCTTAGCAGATAGTAGCACTCAGCCATCTTCCCTATTAAAATTAGGATATTTATAATTTCAATAGCCTCGCGTATCTTCATTGGTAGGATTCGGTGTTCTATTGCAAGAATTTGTTGTATATAATGGTTGGGACGATACTAAACATGTTTATATACTTTAGACTTCCCGGAGTTTCGGTGCTTTCATTCGGTGAGGAGCCAAGATACATAAAAAACCCGTAACATTAGTTTTAATCCATGTGTGGTATTCTTTATTATAGAACTGTATTTATGAAATTTTCACTGTCTATTCGAAGTAAAAAAAAAATATCTATATATATCTCAAATAAACATTATATTACTTTGTTAAAACTAAATTTATTTTAACGATGAATATATATATGTAAAGAGTAAAATGTAAATAATAATAATACATTTTGATTTCAAGACTATTTACCTTTCTTATGGATACATCGGAATCGGAAGACACGCCATATATAAAAAAATAGTAGGAGTTTCTAGACATATTATATATCCACGTGTTTCTGTAGCATGTTACGAGTACCTGTTGTAATCATCTACGTCTAATAGTATTTTAGAATGAAAAAAAATCTCTGACAGACATAGAGACATAGACACCAAGGTGACTCTAAAAGTGATCGAATATTTCTAAATTTGACACGGAACATCATTTAAAGATGTCCCTAATATCAAGTGCACGCGAGCGAAGCCGCGGGTAAAAAGCTAGTTGAGAAATAATCCCGTACCGGAGACCTGACATTCGGACACATATTGAACATTTTTGTAATCATCGAAATATTTGATATTAAAAATACCAGATCAAACTACCAAATTTTTGAACAGGTCATTCACTGTACAAGCAGTCCGATTATTGATAACTTTCAATCGCAAACTAAATTGTTAAACATGTACTAATCCCGTACCGTAGACCTGTTGTTCAGACACGTATTGACTGAACATCATTATTTTCATCAGTTTTTATTTAGCACTGAATCCAATGAAGCTGTAAAAGTCCTCTGGCTATCAGCACACACAACGTCAAAATTCAACAAAGTCCATCACCTCATTTCGTATAGAGTCATTTAGCACTGAATCCAATGAAGCCGTAAAATCCCTCTGTCTATCAGAACATACAACGTCAAAATTCAACAAAGTCAGGTGATGGACAGGCATTTCGTATAGAGTCGACTATAAAATATGACTTCCGACTTCAAAGCATGGTGGAACAACTATCGTAAATACAATAATGTGTGCGACGTTTGTTACTGAGTTTGCCAATGCCTTAGCTAAACGTGGCAGGGTTTCATAAAATAAAATAAAATGAGGTTGTTTTATGCTTTAATTGTTCCTTTCTTTTTTATAAAAAAGTATTAAAGAATTATTTTAAAATCTTTGTTTCGGCTCCCTTTTCCACATAGACTAACATGTACATTTCGCAGATATTCTTTGATGGCAACATTGAAAGTACGAGCGGACATCTGTATGGGCTTGGTGCGCCATTTTCGACGAACGCTAACAATTTCCAAGATAATGGTGAAAATGGCAATTCTTCCTGATGCGAAGACTCTGTGGACCTTAATAGGCTCACACCACAACCGCATGTGTTTCATCGCAAAGATTGAACAAAAACTGTGATTTATATGTACCTGAATGATGGTGTCCTCAATACATGAATAATTTGACATTATAAACCATTGTACTATGTTTATTATGCACGAAATATATTAATATGATAAATGTTTTCTTCTCATTTCTTTTTCTTTCTAAATATTTACTAATTTGTACAAACAAGTTTGGCCTGGGAAACAATATTGTTCAAGGACACTTTAAACAAAAACAAAATTATAATAGATTAAACAAAAAACGCTCGTAATGGGTTACGTAACGCCGTGTAATGGCGGCTTAAGAAAATCCACTAGCCCACATCATCATATGGGTATCCTAGGAGACTGCAAAAGGAAATAAAACAGGAGATGGGCAGCAACATCTTCTTAATTACTCAAAATACTGACTTTTGCAAAACTATGGAAAATTTCTGAGAGGGAAGGCCTACTTTCAGTCTTGCACACTTGTTAGGCTATATTAAAAACAAGAAACGATAATCAGACTAGATTATCGTTTTACCCGGTATCTATGTGTATGCAGACGCAGCACTACACTAGACTATAGCACAGTTGTAGAGAGATACCAACCAAGTGCCTGGGCCATTCGGGATCAAATCCAGTCCGAAAGAGAAGCTATGGTTGAGCGTGTGAATCTCACACTACAGACAGTCTCCGAATGGGACGATGCCAATCTCGTGAGATTCAACGCCTCCAAAACACAGGCGTGTCTTTTCACCGTTAAAAGGAGTACACTGACCTCCTTCAGTTGTTAGGGGTTGAATTTTCGCCGAACCTCAACTATGGGCGGTTCATTGAGTCCAGAGCTAAAGCAGCCGCAAAGAATCTTGGCGTGATGTACCGCCACACCCTTGCAAGGGCAAGGGTGTTGCTGTACATCACGCCGGGACAGCTTCTTAAATTGTATAAAGCGCGCGTCTGGTCGTGCATGGAGTACTGCTGTCACATGGGCTGGTGCTGCAAAATGCCATCCGGCAGCGTTGAGCTCAGTGGAGATACGTGCTAAAAGGCTCATTGGTGACCATGACTTGGTTGAAACCAATCTTGTCAGCCTAGAGCACAGGCGCAGAGTAGCCATTCTTTCGGTATTCTAAAGGATGCATTTCGGTGAGTGTGCGCAGCAATTACACGCTCTAATTCCTCCCTCTCCTTTCCACCATCGGACAACCAGGCGGTCGGCGGGTCTTTACCCCTTCGTTGTCCATATTCCACGCATTAGAACCAACCGGTTTGCTTCGACTTTTGTAATGTGTACAGCAAAGGAATAGAATAATTTGCCGGCATCTATCCGTCCGAATACAATCCGGGCGTCTTCAAGACAAGAGTGAATAGGCTTTTGTTACGGTAAGACAGTGCGATTTACCATCTAAGGCTGCATCGCCACTTATCACCAGGTGGGATTCTGGTCAAGCACTGGCTTATAAGTAAAAAAAAAAATAATCTAAATACCATATTTGTTAATATGGGTGACGCCTGTGCAAAATGCAAAAACATGCAAAATTAAATAAACACAATATAAACTTTTTGCTTTTCGTCTTGGCCGGGCTGAAGTTGGTTCTCCGAGGCTCGCGCGGCCTGGCGGGGCGTCCATAGAGATGTCAATAAAAAGTTTGAATATAATATAAGTATACACATGAGAGCCGTGGTAGCTCAGATAGCGCTCGCTGCAGGGGCGTAGCTACCGCCGTATCAGCCGTATCAATGATACGGGGCCCCTGGGCTATAGAGGCCCCGAACGTATGTAAGCCAAAATTCTAAGGACTTCTATGGGATAGGATGTTCGTTTGAATTGTTGGCCTAGCTTAGTTCCTAGGAGTATTAATTGTAAGTAGTAACTTATAATCAATATATAATTATTTTAATTCAATGCGACAATTTTTGTTCCTTTTGTGAAAAATCTTTACCCTTCATTTGGGCCCCCCGACAAATTTTGATACAGGGCCCCTCTAAGGCACGCTACTCCACTGGCTCGCTGTAAATTTTACAGTACGCGAGCAAACCGGGTTCGATCCCCGCCGGCACCAATGAACTAGTTAATTGCAATTTTAAGTGCTGACTGCTGATTTACCACGTGCTCGGCGGTCGTTAAGAAGCCTGCATGTCTGAGGAATAAGAAAAAAAATATTTCAAAGACGTGTGAAGTTCGCCAACACGCATTGGGGCAGCGCGGCGGATACTTCCTTGCCTTAAAAACCCTCTCAGAAATGAGGGGAGGCCTGTGCCCAGCGGTGGGACGTATTTAGGCTGTAACTTTACTTTTTTAAACACTTGAATTAGCGAGGACAACCCCAAAATAACATAACTAAATTTTTAAACAAACCTTTAATGCCCATCATCATAATCACTATTGGAACATGTTGCATTTGAAAAAAAATAAGAAATATAAAATAAAATCGAATCTTAACGACAATCGAGCATTTACATAATAATAAGAGCCTAATAAATTTTTTGAACTCGAAAAATAAAGACAATTTTATTATAGTAGTGATGCCTTGCCCTACTTCAAGTAGTTGTGGGCGGTAGAAGCAAAAGGGGAGATCTCCCGCCGGGCAAGGTGTTCTGCCCGGGGAGCGGCCAACGCTCCTATTGGTAGTTCGGAGCTATTCTATATATGCTGCTTTAACTTCGGAACTTTGTTAGTGCGATTTAGGCTTCGATGTGTTTCGCTTGTGGCGCGACGACAGCGCCGCCACATCACCCCCGTGCTCAGACCGGAGGTCGATAGTGCAGTCCAGATGTCGACGGATTTGCAAGTGCCAGGGAATTGCCTTGTAAGTCTGCGGTGAGTCCAGAAGAAGGCAAGTAATCTGCGAGAGTGCCGTGAAGCAGAGGCGAGCAGTAAGGCTCAGAGCCGTGCCGAACACTGTAGCGCAGAGAGTAGCTTGAAGGAACAGGAAGCATTATTATTCCAACGCTGCGATGAACCTTGGTAGAGCTAGATGGCTTGCAGAATGTGAAGACTGCAGACAATATCTGCTCGGGAGCGAATGAATGGGGTACTTGAGGATAATGACGAAGGTTTTTGAAGTTGTAGTTTCTGAAGGTTGTTGGTTGCGTGTTCATATCACGTCGGGGTCACCACTGTAGCGGGTAGAAGGAAAAGGGGAGATCTCCCTCCGGGCAAGGTGCTCTGCCCCGGGAGCGGCCAACGCTCCTATTGATAGTTCGGAGCTATTCTATATATTATGCTGCTTTAACTTCGGAACTTTGTTAGTGCAATTTAGGCTTCGATGTGTTTCGCTTGTGGCGCGACGACAGCGCTGCCACATAGTGTTTAATTATTTTGTCAGGTCTACAATTGCGCGGAACCTCAGATTACATAGGCACTACGCAGGCAGGACTAGCGCGTTTTAAGCGAGCGACGTACTAGTAAATTTCAATTTTTTAACACTGTTTAGGTAAATACATTGTTTGTAAATATGTACTTACTTGTATAAATATTTTTGTTTATTGTTTAGTATATAGTGTATAGGATAAAATAGTTGTATAAATAATAGTTGTTTAGTGTAATTTATATGTATACAGGATTATTTTGCAATAACCGGCCAAATTTGCAGAGTAGGTTCAGAATAAGTAATATAGGTAAATGATGAAGAAAAATTATTTTAAATAACCCTCAAAAATTCTGTCCTTTTTATCGTTTAAATACAAAATGTGTACTAATGTGTTATTTTAACTGATTGACTTTACCCACACATTCATAAGGGTCGATCGGTAGGTAAAAACGTTGTTACTAGTGACCGACCGAAGGTTCGGTTTCGGCAAAAAATCTAGTTTCGGTTTCGGCAAAAAACTACCGAACCTTCGGCGGCGCCGAAACTCAGTGTTCGTGGATTATCGTGCGTCATTCGGATGAGTTCGTGACTAGTGTATTATTCATAATTATACAGAAACAGAAACTTTTTTATTCAATATAGATTATAAATAATAAGTCACTTTTTTGTTTAATTACCACTGGTTCGAAAAAAACCTCTGTCCTTGGAAGAACCAGAAAGAAACCCAGCAGGACTTTCTTTTAAATAACAGCTTACAATCAGAGGCATAACGTGGATTTATATAAACGTGAGCGGAGTTGCATCACCGAGGCCCCTTTTCTTTCGTTCCAAGGATTTTACCCAATAGATCCTACCAAACATGGTTTGACACGACATACCTACTGATATCTATTAAAGTTCAAAAACTTTAATAAACTAAGTTTGCATAAAAGGGGTTTGTACACGCCTTCAGTTGCCCCGACAAGGGTCGACTATCCCGGAGCCCATCAGCGGAACACTCAACGAGCAACCAAGGGTGGAGACCAATGGCCTATGGATAAATGTTCTAAAACGGCTGACAAATAAGCAAGCACAACAAAACTTACCGATTTCCGGAGGTAGGGTTGACCACAGGGTACCAGTCAGGTGATAAGTGAGGTGCATGTAAGTAGTGTGTACAATGTGTAACCTGACTTAACCGTTGAAGTCGGACCGCAGAACCCCAGGCGCTGCTTCTCTCCAAATGTGCGATCCCCAATTGAAACCTTCTGCTTCGATTTCACTATTCAATCAGTTTATCAACTTTATTGTACATTTAATTAACTTCAAATTCAACAAAATCAACGTTCATCGAATTAAAACAAGTGACACACGACACAAGTAAAGAACAGTCGATCAAAGCTCAATATTCAATGTTCCGGGTCCACTAGGCACAGAATTACAAACACTGGAACGAACGCGGTCTTCATCTGAGTCAAAGTTCAGCGTTCTCCCGAACAAGCCAAATTCTTTCGTACGATATTAAAATGCCTTAAAAATTAATATGATAATAAACCTACTTAATATCTAAAATTAATAAGTTTTAGATTTTCTTTTTGCTGTTATTAGAAAGATGCTGCTGTCCATCTTTAGCACCAATTTCCCTCCGTCGCCTCTTACGACACCCACGGGTAGATATGGGTTAGTGGGTATTCACCCCCTGCCATTCGGGTTACCCACCACTAGACGGGGCCACACTGTCTTATCGACTTTGAAAAGCCCTTCCTCAATTGCCTGCACTATTCCCGTTACCACCAATCCCAACACAACTACTCCCTATGTAGACTCTGCAGTGTTTTTATCGCCATCGCCATCATTTATGTTTTAAAAACTTTTCAGTAAATTAAGTAGGTTTTGTATATTTTCTGGGATTTTGTTAAGTTGTGTGTATATTGTGTGTAAGTGTGTAAGTTTGATATATTAAGTTAATGCTTTCATTGAATAATATTAACAATATTGTGAACACAATAAAATATGTTCTCAATTAAAGATCCCAGCATTGTTGCCGATTCTGTTGCTGATGTGGTACTTCAGGATATGGAACTTTTTATTCCATCCTCTGTGGTGCCCATCGGAGGCAGATCCCAGCCATGGTTTGGTCGTTCCTGTAAAATAGCATAACGCTATAAACAGGACTGCTACCTGGCCTGGGCTGACGCATCAATGTTTCGGGATGTGAACACCAGCGCTCTTAAAAAGAAGTATAATTCCGTCTCGTCTAAGGTCCTTCAAAAGCGTCATTGCCAAGGCAAGATCTGAGCACATCAGCAGAATTGGCGAGAAGCTAGTTCGCCTTCCTTCGGGAACCCGTGCATTCTGGTCTCTCGCCAAGGCTGTCCAAGGGAACTTTGGTCAGTCATCTCTTCCATCTCTGCATAGAGAGGACGACTCACTGGCCCATGCCGTAAAGGAGAAAGCTGATCTGTTGAGCTCTCTCTTTGCGTCCAACTCGACTCTAGATGACGGGGGGGAACACACCGCCGACCATCCCGCGATTTGAGTGCTCCATGCCGGATGTGTGGTTTACACAGCGCTCGGTTCGCAAAGCACTCTTCTCCCTGGACGTCAGCAAGTCGAGTGGGCCCGACAGATTTCATCCCATTGTGCTGAAGACGTGTGCTCCGGAGTTGGCACCGGTTTTAACACGTCTTTTCCGGTACTCCTACTCCCAAGGCGTAGTCCCAAATTCATGGAAGACAGCTTTAGTCCAACCGATCCCTAAAAAAGGTGACCGCTCAGACCCGTCCAACTATCGCCATCACCTCCTTGTTCTCCAAAATAATGGAATCCATTATAAACTGCCAGCTCATGAGGTACCTTGAGGATCACCAGTTGATTAGTGACCGCCAGTACGGCTTTCGTCGGCCTCTATTAGCTGGTGATTTTCTGGTCAGGTAGACCAGAAAATCATCAGCTGATCGGCGGAGGCAGTAGAGTCCAAGGGGGAGGCATTGGCATATGTTAGTTTGGACATAGCGAAGGCCTTCGATCGGGTCTGGTATAAAGTGATTCTTTCGAAGTTCCCTTCCTATGGGCTTCCCGAGAAATTATGCAAATGGATCACCAGTTTCCTTGCTGATCGGAGCATCAAGGTCGTAGTAGACGGTGAATGCTCTGATTTCAAGCCTATCAACGCTGGTGTTCCACAAGGCTGCGTGCTATCACCAACGCTGTTTCTCCTGCATATCAATGATATGTTGCAAACTGATAACATTCATTGCTATGCAGACGACAGCACTGGTGATGTCTTATATACCGGCCGTGCCAATATTTCTCGGGAAAACGTCGCCGAGTACCGGGACAAACTTTTGTCTGAAGTCGAGTCTTTGCTGAACAAAGTCTCGGATTGGGGGCGACTAAATCTAGTCCATTTCAATCCCCAGAAGACATAAGTTTACGCTTTTACCGCTAAAAAGAACCCCTTTGTCGTTTCTCCTCAGTTTCAAGGCACTAACCTTGCTACCACAGCTTGCATAGGAATCCTCGGTGTCGACATATCGAATATTATGCAGTTTCGTGGTCACTTGGAAGGGAAGGCTAAATTGGCCTCTAAAAAGCTTGGCGTGCTCAGCAGAGCGAGACAATATTTCGTGCCGGCACATCGCTTGCAACTTTACAAATCGCAAGTTCGGCCTCACATGGAATACTGTTCTCATCTCTGGGCCGGGGCACCCCAGTGCCAGCTCTTTCCACTTGACCGCATCCAGCGCAGAGCGGTTCGAATCGTCGAGGACCGAGGTCTTTCTGATCGGCTCGATACACTGGCACTGCATAGAGATGTTGCAATCTCTTTGCGTATTTTATCGCATCTATCACGGGGAGTGCTCTGAGGAATTGTTCGGACTAATTCCTGCCGCTCAATTTCACCATCGCACATCGCGACAAAACTCGCGTTACCATCCATACCATCTGGATGATTGGCGGTCCACTACTGTGCGATTTAGAAGAAGTTTTCTCCCTCGCACAACTTCCTTGTGAAATCGATTACCACTAGCGATTTTTCATATACAATAAAAAAATTAACATGTCTAAATAAGTTTCGGTTTCGGCCGAAACTGACAACCAGACCGAAGGTTCGTTTTCGGTTTCGGTTGAAAATTTTGTTTCGGTCGGACACTAGTTGTTACCCAAAAATCACATTCAATTTGGGATAATTTAATCTGTCAAGCCTTTGAAGTACACATTATGGAGTGTAGAGTAGAAGGAGGACCATCTCTGTATATGAAAAGTGTCCCTAAAAACGCGTCCAATAAAGGTGGCGCTGCAGTAGCATAGGATAAATTAAAAAAAGCGCCAAAATTTATTAGAATAAGATGGAGAAATAAACAAGGACCGACCAATCCGCTTGGTTTTGTACTACGTAAATAGTTGAGGTTTTGTATACTGGCATTTTACTAACTACTCTAGTCATGAAATTTTTTAAATATTTTAATTCAGCTGACTTCACTCGGTCTACAACAGCTATATTCATATCGTAGTTTTTCAGACGCCAGCGCTATTGTGGTAGGTTTTGGAACCTCTATTTTCAGTATATATTGGGACACTTTTTCAACTTTCGCACCTTATAAGATGGTTCTCCTTCTACTCTACACTCCATAGTACACATGAGGCAATCCAAGGTCAACTTTGTAGAACGCTCCAAAGAGTATGGTAATATTTAGAAACGACCCCTCAGAACCAAAGAGTATATGATCACTACGTTTAGTCAGAACCATAGTTGTTGTGTTCAGAACAATTATTTTTAAATGTTATTTACATGAATTATAAAAATAAAATTTTATTAGAATTAGTATCGTTACTAAATTACGCTTCTTTAAATTATCAGAATTTACTACAAATGACGAGTTTCCGCCTCGCGTCGCGTTTACGTCACATACTTTAGTCTTTATTGTCTTCGCCACGTGAGTGTAAGAGGCAACTACAAATTTTACAAAAAATTAAGTAGGTACAATAGAAAGTTTTTTGTTAGTTTTTATATAAATGGTAAGTAATTACACTGTTTTTAAAAGTTAATTCCTTATATTTTGCTTCGTAACAATTTCATATATTTTATATACCATTTCAAATACTGTGTCTTTCACGTATCACTATATTTCATAGCTAGAATTCACTGAACATTAAATAATAATTGTGAGTTATCACAATAAATCATTATTACATGATTTATTGTGATAACTCACACTTATTACACAAGTTTTCATATTCCACAAAGTCCAATGTGCGAAAATTACGTTTTATGTTATAATTTCGATATATAGTGAACAATATGGCGAAGGTTTTCAACAATAATTAAAAATAAAAAAATTTGTTCAACCGACTTCAATATAAGTTATTAAAAATAATATTATTTTTCAGACCTTGATCAAATTTATATGGGACCACATGTAAAGTAAATACTTGTGATTTAATTTTTTTGAGGCTCCTACTGAGTATATCGATATAATTATATTATATATTTCTTTTCTTTATGAAAATCAAGTGTTTCTATGTCCGTGTTTCTTTCTTCATAATATTTATTTTATTTTAACATATAGATATTGAATTTTAACATAATATGGCGATTCGTTAGATTTGCCTTAGTTGTAGAAGTGACATAATATTTACTTTTTTTTCTTTTCAGTAGAACTGTTTGTTATTTATTAATGTTATTAACCATTGAACTTGTTTACGCAACTTTTGTTTAATAAATTGTTTGATGACTTTTTTTACACACAATTGTTTACCACCGGCGATTTTTCGGGACCGATACGACTTAGGGATCTTCAAGAAAAGAGCTTACACCTTGCTAAAAGGCCGGCAACGCATCTGCAATTCCCCTGGTGTTGCAGTTTTTCATGGGCGCCGGTAGTCACTTACCATCAGGTGAGCCGCATGCTCGTTTGTCCCCTACCGTACACGGTACACGTACCTTGTTACATAGTAACAAGGTACGTGTACCGTGGAACAGAACGTGGCAACTATGACAAGTATACCCTCTATGAGGAATATAGTGGAGGCCTATGTTCATTGGGGGTTTTTATAGGATGTAACGTTCCATGACCAACAGTGGAAGGAAACTAAGGAGAGGGAAGGATTAATTTTATAATTGAAAAAATATTTTTGTGTTTTTTTTTTATAGAAGAGGGGACAAACGAGCATGCGGCTCACCTGATGGTAAGTGACTACCGGCGCCCATGAAAAACTGCAACACCAGGGGAATTGCAGATGCGTTGCCGGCCTTTTAGCAAGGTGTAAGCTCTTTTCTTGAAGATCCCTAAGTCGTATCGGTCCCGAAAAATCGCCGGTGGTAAACAATTGTGTGTAAAAAAAGTCATCAAACAATTTATTAAACAAAAGTTGCGTAAACAAGTTCAATGGTTAATAACATTAATAAATAACAAACAGTTCTACTGAAAAGAAAAAAAAGTAAATATTATGTCACTTCTACAACTAAGGCAAATCTAACGAATCGCCATATTATGTTAAAATTCAATATCTATATGTTAAAATAAAATAAATATTATGAAGAAAGAAACACGGACATAGAAACACTTGATTTTCATAAAGAAAAGAAATATATAATATAATTATATCGATATACTCAGTAGGAGCCTCAAAAAAATTAAATCACAAGTATTTACTTTATTACGCTATCTTTGTCCAACGCCATTTTTCTAACGACTTCAAACAGGAGAAGGAAGTCGACTGTGTTTTTTTATGTGTATTACCTCATAACCTCCTTCTGGGTGAACTGATTTAAATGATTCTTTTTTTATTTGAAAGCTGATGCTTCACATGTGGTCCCATATAAATTTGATCAAGGTCTGAAAAATAATATTATTTTTAATAACTTATATTGAAGTCGGTTGAACAAATTTTTTTATTTTTAATTATTGTTGAAAACCTTCGCCATATTGTTCACTATATATCGAAATTATAACATAAAACGTAATTTTCGCACATTGGACTTTGTGGAATATGAAAACTTGTGTAATAAGTGTGAGTTATCACAATAAATCATGTAATAATGATTTATTGTGATAACTCACAATTATTATTTAATGTTCAGTGAATTCTAGCTATGAAATATAGTGATACGTGAAAGACACAGTATTTGAAATGGTATATAAAATATATGAAATTGTTACGAAGCAAAATATAAGGAATTAACTTTTAAAAACAGTGTAATTACTTACCATTTATATAAAAACTAACAAAAAACTTTCTATTGTACCTACTTAATTTTTTGTAAAATTTGTAGTTGCCTCTTACACTCACGTGGCGAAGACAATAAAGACTAAAGTATGTGACGTAAACGCGACGCGAGGCGGAAACTCGTCATTTGTAGTAAATTCTGATAATTTAAAGAAGCGTAATTTAGTAACGATACTAATTCTAATAAAATTTTATTTTTATAATTCATGTAAATAACATTTAAAAATAATTGTTCTGAACACAACAACTATGGTTCTGACTAAACGTAGTGATCATATACTCTTTGGTTCTGAGGGGTCGTTTCTAAATATTACCATACTCTTTGGAGCGTTCTACAAAGTTGACCTTGGATTGCCTCATGTGTACTATGGAGTGTAGAGTAGAAGGAGAACCATCTTATAAGGTGCGAAAGTTGAAAAAGTGTCCCAATATATACTGAAAATAGAGGTTCCAAAACCTACCACAATAGCGCTGGCGTCTGAAAAACTACGATATGAATATAGCTGTTGTAGACCGAGTGAAGTCAGCTGAATTAAAATATTTAAAAAATTTCATGACTAGAGTAGTTAGTAAAATGCCAGTATACAAAACCTCAACTATTTACGTAGTACAAAACCAAGCGGATTGGTCGGTCCTTGTTTATTTCTCCATCTTATTCTAATAAATTTTGGCGCTTTTTTTTAATTTATCCTATGCTACTGCAGCGCCACCTTTATTGGACGCGTTTTTAGGGACACTTTTCATATACAGAGATGGTCCTCCTTCTACTCTACACTCCATAATGTGTACTTCAAAGGCTTGACAGATTAAATTATCCCAAATTGAATGTGATTTTTGGGTAACAACTAGTGTCCGACCGAAACAAAATTTTCAACCGAAACCGAAAACGAACCTTCGGTCTGGTTGTCAGTTTCGGCCGAAACCGAAACTTATTTAGACATGTTAATTTTTTTATTGTATATGAAAAATCGCTAGTGGTAATCGATTTCACAAGGAAGTTGTGCGAGGGAGAAAACTTCTTCTAAATCGCACAGTAGTGGACCGCCAATCATCCAGATGGTATGGATGGTAACGCGAGTTTTGTCGCGATGTGCGATGGTGAAATTGAGCGGCAGGAATTAGTCCGAACAATTCCTCAGAGCACTCCCCGTGATAGATGCGATAAAATACGCAAAGAGATTGCAACATCTCTATGCAGTGCCAGTGTATCGAGCCGATCAGAAAGACCTCGGTCCTCGACGATTCGAACCGCTCTGCGCTGGATGCGGTCAAGTGGAAAGAGCTGGCACTGGGGTGCCCCGGCCCAGAGATGAGAACAGTATTCCATGTGAGGCCGAACTTGCGATTTGTAAAGTTGCAAGCGATGTGCCGGCACGAAATATTGTCTCGCTCTGCTGAGCACGCCAAGCTTTTTAGAGGCCAATTTAGCCTTCCCTTCCAAGTGACCACGAAACTGCATAATATTCGATATGTCGACACCGAGGATTCCTATGCAAGCTGTGGTAGCAAGGTTAGTGCCTTGAAACTGAGGAGAAACGACAAAGGGGTTCTTTTTAGCGGTAAAAGCGTAAACTTATGTCTTCTGGGGATTGAAATGGACTAGATTTAGTCGCCCCCAATCCGAGACTTTGTTCAGCAGACTCGACTTCAGACAAAAGTTTATCCCGGTACTCGGCGACGTTTTCCCGAGAAATATTGGCACGGCCGGTATATAAGACATCACCAGTGCTGTCGTCTGCATAGCAATGAATGTTATCAGTTTGCAACATATCATTGATATGCAGGAGAAACAGCGTTGGTGATAGCACGCAGCCTTGTGGAACACCAGCGTTGATAGGCTTGAAATCAGAGCATTCACCGTCTACTACGACCTTGATGCTCCGATCAGCAAGGAAACTGGTGATCCATTTGCATAATTTCTCGGGAAGCCCATAGGAAGGGAACTTCGAAAGAATCACTTTATACCAGACCCGATCGAAGGCCTTCGCTATGTCCAAACTAACATATGCCAATGCCTCCCCCTTGGACTCTACTGCCTCCGCCGATCAGCTGATGATTTTCTGGTCTACCTGACCAGAAAATCACCAGCTAATAGAGGCCGACGAAAGCCGTACTGGCGGTCACTAATCAACTGGTGATCCTCAAGGTACCTCATGAGCTGGCAGTTTATAATGGATTCCATTATTTTGGAGAACAAGGAGGTGATGGCGATAGTTGGACGGGTCTGAGCGGTCACCTTTTTTAGGGATCGGTTGGACTAAAGCTGTCTTCCATGAATTTGGGACTACGCCTTGGGAGTAGGAGTACCGGAAAAGACGCGTTAAAACCGGTGCCAACTCCGGAGCACACGTCTTCAGCACAATGGGATGAAATCTGTCGGGCCCACTCGACTTGCTGACGTCCAGGGAGAAGAGTGCTTTGCGAACCGAGCGCTGTGTAAACCACACATCCGGCATGGAGCACTCAAATCGCGGGATGGTCGGCGGTGTGTTCCCCCCCGTCATCTAGAGTCGAGTTGGACGCAAAGAGAGAGCTCAACAGATCAGCTTTCTCCTTTACGGCATGGGCCAGTGAGGGTATACTTGTCATAGTTGCCACGTTCTGTTCCACGGTACACGTACCTTGTTACATAGTAACAAGGTACGTGTACCGTGGAACTGAACAGTGGATCAGTCGCCTCTTACGAAACCCACGGAATAATAGGCTTAGCTTTCCATTTACTCCCATCGAGTTGGCGGTTGATACGTATTTTTACAGAAAAGTTACACTATTATAAGCACACACACAAAGTTACAATATGCGGAAGCGCGTAATTTTTTAGAAAAAAGTTATTGAAAATCAATTATTCTTGCATTGTTTATATCTAATTCTACCATAAAATAGACGCCATTTTTTAATGTCATTGTCGTCAGTAGGGATGTCGATTCTTTCCGAAAAAGGTCGATTTTTAAATCGATTCAAATCGTAAGCTGATGTATTGATTCATAAAAAAATCGATTTCTAAAATATCTATTTTTTTATGTTTGCATTTATAATGTAAATATAATTCCATTTTATGAAAAACAAGAAAGATACCATAATAAATGATCTCTTATTGAAATTTGTTTTATTTCAACAGTACCAATTAGGGCAGATAACAAATAAAATAGGTTAGGTTCAACTTATGTCAAAGAACCGAATTGATTGACCCCGACTCCATCTGGTACGAGTCTGTCCTACCCCTAGAATGGTTTTATAGAGCCGGAGGCGCGTAGGGGGAGCAGCCTCCGCCTGCTGTAACAAAGCACCTCGCCTCCGCAGCTTCGGCTTGTTGGTCGCCTTCGGCGACCAGCCTCAGCCGCTCCGGCTCGTCCGATGCCTGCGAATTGTTACGCTAAGGCGTAGAGGCTGCTCTTCCCGCAGCGCCGGAGACGTAGCAGTTTCAAAATAAGATACAGAAATCCTTCTGAATCAGTCCCCCTATATTTTATGATGAAGGGGACTTTTTTCTCATAAAATGGATTTATATTTACATTATAAATGCAAACATGAAAAAAATATAGATATTTTAGAAATCGATTTTTTGGGAATCGATACATCAACTTACAATTCGAATCTATTTAAAAAATCGATATTTTTCGGAAAGAATCGACATCCCTACTGACAATGACAATAAAAAAATGGCGTCAGTTTTATTGTAGGATTAGACATAAACAATGTAAGAATAATTGATTTTCAATAACTTTTTTCTCAAAAATTACGCGCTTCCGCATATTGTAACTTTGTGTGTGTGCTTATAATAGTGTAACTTTTCTGTAAAAATACGTATCAACCCCCGACTCGATGGGAGTAAATGGAAAGTCGTACCATCGTCTTGCAATCATCGTTACTCTAGCGCTCACTTGACCTTCATACAAATAATTCGATATTTTAATTGTTGATAATTTTTTATTTTTGGATAAGAACATAGTAATTACTCTAAGTTATTTTTACCATTTTTTTTAAAAATCGTCTTTGACCTGACCTATGTCCAATAAAATGTCAAGGTTGGTCAAGGTCTGAAGAGGTTAAAATAAAAGTAGAAGCCTTATTTACTCGTATTTTCAAAAACTGTAATAACGGTATATCATTATTTACATATATTTGCGAATCAAAATGCAGATGTGTTGTCACCCGTGAAGACCAAGATGGAATGCCTTTTTTTTCAGCGCTGCAACTTTTTGATTGTATTGGTTCATCACATTGAGTCATTGATTGACTCATTGTATAGATATTTGTTACTATTTCGTGCAAAAACTACTGAATGAATTTTAATGAAACTACAATAATATAGCCGATACATCTGAATAATTATAAGCTATAATTCATAAAGATATTTTGTAAATTGGCCAATATATAACGATAAATGTTGCGTCTGCGAGTTATTTTGGCGTGAACACGCATCACGCAAAAACCTGTGAACCGATTTGGATGAGACTTTCACTGGCAGACAACTGATGTTATAAGAGTAACTTAGGCTACTTTTTTATAGGGTTCCACGCGAGCGAAGTCGCGGGAACAGCAGCTAGTAGAGAATACATTCATTAACAATTTTGAATTCATAATAATGAGAACCAGCAAATAATTTACTAAAATTATTAACGGATATAATTTTATCACCGTACCCATATTTTGCCTCCCAGTATTTAGGCGTCCATTAATTACGCGGGGCGATTTTGCCGATTTTTCTAGCTTCCCCTTAATACTATTTTTATTGTGATTTTGTCAAAATGTGATTAACAATTTGGCAATGAGCTTAACAAACTAAAGTTTAAAAAAGAGTAGTAATAAAAGACGCATTGTAGCAATCGTTTTAATTGTAAAGATTTTATAATTTACATAAAGAGCGGCGTAACTCTGATACAAATAGTCGGGCGGATCAGCTTTTACCGACTACTGAGCAAAATATTTATTCTCTTTTATATTTATCATTCATTTAAATTCACTGACATTAATACTGAAAAAAATATAATTGATAATGAAATAGGAATGTAGATGCTGAACAACAAAAAATGAAGAGTACTGAAATATCAAACAATTTGTAACAAAAGGATAAACTGAGGTACGTTAATAATAAATATACTTGCGTAATAACCTAATCCTAATAAACGTGTTTATGTGACGTTCTCTACTATTATTAGTGCTACTTTGTGTTTCATTTTTTCTTTTTCTTGGTTTTTTGAGCAGCATCGGGTGTATTATCAGCCTTACGCTTGCCGGCGTTTGCACCTTTACCGGTTGCGTTGCCGCCTGGAGTATTTTGATTTGCATTCCCACTCTTCTTTTTCTTTTCGGCTCTTTCCTTTTCTTCCAGTTCTTGATTTTCCCTTTCAATTAATGTGATGAGGGTATTACACCTGGAGGAAAAATATAGTTTTAGACCATTTACAAAGTAATTAATTTGCTATAATTTGAAAACAATCTCGGCTTTATGTATCTTTTAAATATATATACACAAAGATAAAGAGTTGCTGCTTATTATTATCACCAATAAAATGATTACGACTGTTATATTTCATGTAGTAATATAAGTATACCCTAATATTAATTAAAGTAAATATTATATTCTACTGTTTTAATATTCACAACAACAGCCATAAGTACTTACAGTTAATTTATTTTAAATTGCATAGAAACAAAAAAAAGTAAATATTAGATAAATAACCTGCGCTGCAGCTCGACAGCAGTTCTGGATTTGAGGAACCAGTCGAATCTGAACTGCGGAGCAGCATGGACTGCGGCACGGAGCTCCTCATATACATTCTCCTTGTCGAAGCCCAGCTTGTGCAGCATACACACCAAAAACCTGGTTAATTTAACAAAGAATAATCAATAAATATAAACTTTATTTTGACCATTTCGGAATTCTCATTTTTGATCTAATAATTTTAAGAGTTGCAGAGGGTAAATCTTAATATATTACGAACTTCGAATAATATTCAATCAAGTAAAAACACAATCTCACACCTTGTGATCATTTCAGATTCTTCCTAAAATATGTCTGGCATACAACGAAAATAACAACAAATAAGTAATAACTACAAAAAGTTACCTGTCTTCCTCCTCCACATAATTTTTACCCTTGT
Source organism: Parnassius mnemosyne (assembly GCA_963668995.1). Lineage (NCBI taxonomy): Eukaryota > Metazoa > Arthropoda > Insecta > Lepidoptera > Papilionidae > Parnassius > Parnassius mnemosyne. The sequence continues at coordinate 32,505,238 of CAVLGL010000001.1, read as the reverse complement.
TTGTGCCATATGAAATTCTAAGCTGGTGGAATGGTGCTCTATAACGCGCCATTTTCGCATCTAATGCTTTCTTAATAGAGGCTCTTCTCTGTATCTTTGCTTCCCCCCTCTCTATTTGTCCCATAATTCTATCAATGTCTTGAAGTTCATGGCATCTCTCCCAGAATACGGCAGAATATTCCATAACCTAATTATATAACAGAATTTATATTTGATATATGCCGTCATGCGATTACATACGTTTTTTGCTAAAAAAATGTTAAAGAAATATTTAATTTAAAAATTTCAATAATTTACCTCTTCCGGTGTCTTCCCTTCAACATCTTTTGCAATATTTTCGATATCATCTCTGCCATACTTTTCATTAGCTTTAATGAACTGATTAAAATCTCTTTTAGTCCAATTTGTGAAACCTAAAATTTAAACAGAAATATCATTCATGATCAATATCGAGCACCCTATTTCGTCCCGTGTAAAGGAGAGACTTAAGAAAGATAAGAAAGTCGTCACAGCCTTTCAAAGATAGCAGTTTACCATCTCATATATTAATCATAATTACAGCCCTACACAAAACCACTGTATGGTTTGTATAGTGAGTGTAGAGGAGCAAAGATCCTTTTACTGGTAATGAGAAATTTTGATTATAAATCGAGAACAGATGTAGGTGTCTGTGGGCCACAGAATTTAATTACAATCAGGTGCACTATGTTCTTGTTTATCATCCCTACTTGTATTAAAAAGCCATATGAGTTCGAAACATAGAATTGTGTGAAGATAAAAGGTGAATACGCAATTTAGCCCCATCCAAATTGTTTGTTTTAAACTCAGGCCGATTAATACCTTGAGTTAAAAGCTGTTCCTTCTCTTGGACTTCTTCCTCAGTTAACGCTTCGGCGTCATCGATTTTGCGTTGCTCCTCTCTCTGTATTTTAGCAGCGTCTGGACCAAGTTCTGGATTACGCGGAACTTTATATCTGTGAAAATATGTTTAATTTCATTAAAAAAAATATTTATATAAGAATATGTAAGACCATCAATTATACTTTGCTACTGTACAATACAATTGGTTTATTTTTTATTGAAATAACATTTTTTTTATATCAATCAATAAAAATTTAAAGTTTTTACTTTGTTTTATTAAGTACGTATTTTTTTTCTTACGTGGTAGAGCCATGTTGCAGCTATATTAGTAGTATAGCTGTAGCACGAATGGGTCGGCTTGACCGGGGAAGGACCACGCTCTCTCAAGAATCCAGCGTAAAATAGCAGCTTAACGCTTATGTGTTTCGTATGGTAAGTGTAGAGAACTGGAGACCCTTTTTACTGGCAAAGAGGCTTTCCATCTTAGTCCTCACGGGTGACAACGCATCTGCATCTTGAGTCTTTATTGAGGATAGATGTAGATGTCTATGGGTCACAGTAACCACTTACCATCAGGTGGACTGTGCTCGTTTGTCACCCAATCCTATAAAGAAAATAAGTATGAATGAAGTAGATTAAAATTTTTTTTTGTTCAACCAGGGAGCAGAAATGAAAGCTTGTCCTTAAAATAACTTATAAATAAAGTATAATTACTTATTTATTAAATAAGTATATTTTAATAGTATAATGAACACGCTTGTAAAAATGAAATAAAATCTTACCCAAGAGTTTTTCTATAGTGATAAATCTCTTGATCCAACAACTCAAACAGCCGAGGCGGGAAGAACTGGAAATCTTGAACTATCGGTTGTTTTGGAGGTCGTGGTGCCTGATTGGAAAAATATAGTGTAAAATAAAACAAAATTACGTTTTAAAATAAAATATAAACAAGTACAAGCCAAAATAAAGTAATTGATAAAACTAAAAGCTTATTACCATGCACATTGCGTTTTTAAATTATTACCTAGTTACTAAAAACATACCAAAACAGGAATAATGACAAACATACAAGTTTAAAGCAGAACGTCCACCGCAAACTAAACTAACTTAGTTTATCTTAGCTCGCAACTCGCATAGCTAAGCCAGTTTTTCATACATGTGCGTCTACCGCAAACTATGCCAGCTAAGCTAGGTAAAATAGCCAAACTAAGTCAAACTAACTACGCTAAGCGCCTCGTCCCCCCTCCCCCCTTTACCTTACCCCTCTGGCGTTGTTTGTTTAACCTTATTTTTCGGTAGACGTGCAACGATTTTCCAGATAGGTTAGTTTATTTCATTGAGCCTACTTTTCACATAGTTTAGTTCGCGGTGGACGTTCAGCTTAAGCCAGGCTTGATATATATATACTACAAGCTCTATACTATGTAAGTACGAATGTACGAAGTCTTTGATGTGGTTGATAGGACCACCATGCAAGTATTCTACGAAGTTATTCTCTATTGATGAATAGCTCAACTCAAAAATAGGTTAAATTATGTCGGATATATTGTTGTTGTTAGAAAATACAGTTGAATTGAGAAAACTCTAAGTTTTTTAAAGTAAAATAATAGTGAGTAAACTGAATGAAATTAACTTTAATTTTATATTTTGATAGAAAAGAAAATATTTTATACCTATATTCAAAATAAAACAAAGATTCTACATAAAGTTCAATACCATTGTTTATTTGTATCAATATTTAGTCGTACTTCAGTAATAGTTATTTAGGACCAAACAAGCAACAACACTTAATTATGACACATAATACAATATATTTATAAATTATAAAAAAAATATCAATCGCATATTATATTATCCATATAAATAATTATATAAAAACCATAACACTGAAATTGTTAAAAATAATTTATATTTTGCCAATAAAAAACCGATTGGATTTTTTTGGGATTATTTGATAATATACATACACGATACATGCAAGATTATTGTGATACACAAATATGATTTACACACATAAATAATATGCTACAGTATAAAGAGCTAATCAACGAAATAGAGCTAAACAATAAATAGATAAATAACGGACGACGGCGATGTTTCTTCATGGTTCTCCTTAGCTCTTTACACTTATTTACCTGTACCTTGGGCGCCTTGGGCTCGGAGACACGGAGTGCCTCCCTGAAGTACGCGTCCACTGCATAGTTCGCCTTACGTTCTCTCTTAGGAGGCTCTATCCAACTACCCATAGGAATAATTTTCTGCTTTTCTCTGTAGTCCTCGCCTAAACAGTAACACAGATCAGTTTACACATAACTTTCGACCACTGTTTTGAAATTGTCCATACCCACAAATATCTTCTTTTTTTTCATTTATACATTTCTACCCCCCATACAAGGTAATTACTTATAGCAAAGCAACCATTCAAATCCAGCGCCCACCATATTATCTGTCAAATCTTTCAAGAAATTAGTCAAATACTCTATTATTCTTAAAATCGCTTTCCATTTTTTTAAATTCATATCATTACAGGCCTACTGCTGAACATAGGCCACACCTAAGGAATACCACAAAAAGCGATCCTGAGCCACCTGCATCCATCGACTTCTTGCATGTCTTTCCAGGTCATCATTACATCTAGTGGGGGGTGTATCTACGCCCTACACTTGGCCTACCGGTATGAGGCTGCTACTCGAATCTTTCTTCCCCATCGGTTGTCGGTTCTTCGAGCTATATGGCCAACCCATTGACACTTTAGCTTACTAATCCGTTGGGCTTTGTCATTTATTCTGGTTCTACTGCGGATATTCTCTTTTTTAAGATATCCCTCTCAATATCTCAACGAGCGACCTTCAGCTTTCCTATACTGCCAGCAGTGAAGGACCACGTTTCAGATCCATAAAACATCATTGGCAACACGCCATGGTTGTACAATTTTGTTTTGAGGTATACCTGACGAGAAGATGTGTCGTAATCTCCCGAACATTGCCCAGCCGAGTTTAATACGTCGGTTGACCTCTCGGTCAAAGTTGGACTTGCTTGGTTTACGTGTAAAAATATCCGCTACCATCTTGTGGGTGTCGTAAGAGGCGAGAGGGAAACAAATCAGGAGACGGAAAGCAGCGTCTTCCTAATAACGATTAAAAATAAAAATAAAACGTCGGTTGCCAACCCGCTTGGCAAGCGTGGCAACTATGGCAATATCCCCCTTATAAGGCAATCTATGGGGAAGGCCTATGTTCAGAAGTGGACTTTAATAGGCTGTAACGGTAAACATACTCGTCGACAACTTCGAGCGTGACATGAATGTTACACATGGTCTTTGTTTTGACCATGTTTTTCTTTAAGATCTATCCGTTGGGAGACACTATTGAGGTCATTGGGTATAGTACTTAGGTCCTCCAGCGATTCTGCCATAAGTAATCAAAATAAAGTATATCGTCGGCAATTCGAAGGTGAGTGATGTACTCCCCATTGATGTTAATACTATATCCTTTCCCGTCCAGTAGCTTGAAAACGTTTTCCAATGCTGCGGTGAGGACTTTCGGGGATGTAACGTCACCCTGTCTTACACCTCTCTGCAGTTGGATGGGTTTCATACTAGTTTCCAGTAGTGGATTCCAAAGGTTATTAAAAGAGTTATTAAATATTATATTATTTAACAACTACTACAACCAGCATTAAAACGTTGTGAAATTATTATTTTACTGTTTTCCCATATCCAAATAATTATCTTGTTAGTTAAATTTTTATATTCTTCAGTTACCATGCTTGATGGATGAAGCTGATGATAAGGCATGCATTAGGAAGAACTTACCTTTTCCCTATTGGTGACACCACCATAATCTCTATAAAATAATCCTAATGGTCTATACACGCTTTAGAGAATGAACGAGAAATAATGTGGATGCCAAGCGCGAAGAAATCACAGGAAAATCACCAGTGAACATTTACTATGTAAACGGCATCCTCACATATTTGCACTGTTCAATCCAAAAATTGGTTACTTTAGCCATAACAGAGCATATCTTCGAAGACCTATTGATTAGGACACAGGAGCTACAAAGTCACGTAGCTGAAATAAGCACGGATGATATTATATTCCCAATGGTACTTTTGCCCTGTATTTTGTTACCGGATGAACAATTTCGTAACATTTCATTCATGTTCTTCAAAATATGATTAGTAATAACATAGCCAATTTTATCAAAACTATAAAAGTAAGCAAACAAATTAGATTCTACATAAAGTTCACGATTTGCACCTTCAAACTGGTACACTGAATCCGTAGTAGCGCCTGGTGTGTCCATAGAAAATGCCCTTAATGAAGACTCCCCGAGACTTTCCAACTTTTGTTTTAACTCCTCAGTCTGAAAGAATAGATTTCACATTAATTTAACCCTTATTACTTTATTTAAAACAACAAAAAAGAGATAGCTGTTTTTATTAAATCTAATAATAAAAAATAATGTTTGTTTATTCGTATTTTATGCGCTGCCAGACCGTCCGTCAGATTGCGCTAAAACTTTGTCAACTTATTTCTTGCACTTGTACAAAGGTTATAGGCATAGTACATTTAACTTACAGTAGGTGGCGCGCGTATCGTACAGTCGATAAATTTATTTGAAAGTTATACAATATCATTGTCGTTATCATTCGTATTTAATTAAACAATATAACTTCCAAATTTAAAATGATATTTCCACAATTCTTTCTTATGCGGCAATAACATTGTTAGTTATTGTTTTTAACACAATAATTAACAACACAGAACAAATTAGAAATAACATTGTAACAATCACTGTATTCCCAGAGGTTATTATCATCCATAAATAACAAACATTCGTTACTTTCACAATGTTTTCTGTGAAAATAATGAAGACAAATATAAAATGATCTAATAATAAATATATAATAATAATAATGTCCACCAGACCAAATTTTGGTTACAACTTTATCTTAAATTTTGGGTAGACGACCAGTCTCAACCGAGTGTAGCTATCTACGCAGGACAGGATTATAGTGCCCACGTGTATGCACAAGCACAGGTGCACTCTATTCGCTCACTTTCATATTCCGATGGAACGGTAACCCCGATACGACCGGAGAAAGTTCAAGTGCAGGACCGTGCGTGCGTTTACGTGCTTTCTGAGGCACGGGGGTAAAATAACGTCACCTTCTTGACTCCAGGCTGCTACTGTGAATTTCTTCACAGAAAATCGCAAATATCTGATTCTGGCCCAACCTAGGATTCGAACACGGGACCTCATGATCAGCGATCGCGTTGGAAACCACTAGACCAAAGAGCAGCAGTATATACCTCATTAGTCCAGTGGTCTAAAACATGCCATTGACCTAATAAGAAAACTAACTGAAGCTTCATTATACAAAATTACTAGCTGACCCGGCAAACATTGTTTTGCCATATACATTATTTCTAAGAAATATTTTTTAGTTATAAAAATCGCGTTGTAAAAACAGGGGCTGATCATAGAAGGGTGAAAATTTGAAGTTTTATGTATTTTTCAATGCTAAATCATAATAAAATACAAATAATTTTTTTTTTGTCAAAAACAAAAAAAATATTTAGGGGTGGGTCACCCTTATCATTTGAGGGTTTGAAAAATAGACGTTGGCCGATTCTCAGACTTACCTGATAGGCACACAAAATTTCATACAAATCGGTTCAGCCGTTTCGGAGGAGTTTGGTAACAAACACCGCGACACGAGAATTTTATATATTAGATAAACCAAAAAAGTATTCATGTGGGATCAGGGTGTTTGATTACCTATTTTATTTTGAACAATAGCAACCTAATGCTATCAAAATTAATATTAAGTCAGTATCATATTTGATGTTTATGTAAACAAAGATTTTAGGCTACTTAAAGTGGTAAATTGTAGTGTATTGATAGTGTTAACATGTTACCTTGACTTCACCTTTAGCCAAAATAGTGTCAATATCTTCATCTGTAATCTCGGAGTCCTTGGAAGAGAAAACATGATTTGCACCATGTCTGATCATGTTAAGCATTTCATCTTTATTCAGCTGATTCTTAGTATCGACAAGACGTCCTGATTGTATAACCAACTTGTCTAAGCGTAGCTTCACTTCAGCCCTCTCCACAATTTTCTCTTCAACTGTATTATCTGTGATAAGTCTGAATACTCGCACCTGTTAAATATTTTAATAAAACATCTTCAATTGCTGTCAATGGAAATAGTGGGATTAGCATATCATATTTCATGGCACGCCAATAAATAGCAAGCTCGCAATCTTCTCGTGATGAATGGCCACTACAATCCATCTATACTAATATAACAAGGTGTTTGTTTAAACAAATCTCTGGAACTACCAGTCCGATTTCACAAATTCTTTTGTATAATATAGCCAGCTTCATGAGGAATAGCATAGGCTATCTAGCATTAGGCTACACCTGTCAGCTAGCCTTAAATATTGATTTTTGTTAAGCAATTCAGAATAAAAAGCGCACCCGAAATGAATTATCCGCGTGCGCTGGCGTAATAGTGATACGTAAATACAATGTTCTACAAAAATATAGATTTTTACTCCATCTAAAAAAAAGCCCGCGGTACCATATCCCTATTTCTTATACATAAGCCACAATAAGGTATTTTGTTGCAAAAATAATAATTATAAAGTGCTTTATGAGCGTTATTATTAGGCATGACATATTAACACTTTCACTGTCCGGTTTGCAGACACAATAGTAAGACAATAGCAATGACCTATATGTAGTGCACGGGACAGCGAAAGAGTTAATCCCTAGGAACGGAAGTTACTACATTATCAAGACAATTTTATGAAGATAAACTTTGGTCTTTACAGCATGTTATTTTTATGCATAGTTTAAGAGATAATGAAAAATTTAAATAATTCAACACTCGGCTCAGCGCACTAACGACGCATAAGCCCTAGCCGCTCGATGACAACCGAGAGAAACCAGCAGTGAATGAGGTTACTATAATCGTTTTAGATAAAAAATTAGCAAAAGTAATGAGTATTTTTATTTATCGGCATATGTACGTTATACAGCGAAGTTAAATTTTATCCACTCTCCCTGATGAACGTCTCCCACCCCCCACCCCGCGGCAGTGTCACGAATCGCAGTTTTTTTTTCAGTTTTAAAGAAAACAGTACACGATACATGAAAAGTGTGTAGTCTGAGGGAGAGTGGATAAAATGTAACTTTGTTCTATGACATACATAATATGCCGATAGATAAAAGTGCTGCATTAATTTTGCCAATTTTTCCATACAATAATACCATACAGCTTTGATAACTCCAAATAAAACGTTGATACAGCTGAGGACTAAGATGGAAGCCTCATGCTATATATATATATATATACAACAACAGGTACACTATTGCCTAGAAGCATACCTTCCCAGAACTAACTAGCAGACTTTTGGGCAGAAAAGAAGCCCTAGAAGTTATGTTACATTAGTCAATTTATCAGTTTATCGATCAATCTAACCTGTTTTTTCTGTCCAATACGATGAGCTCTGTCCATAGCTTGAAGGTCCATCTGTGGATTCCAATCGGAATCGTAAATGATGACGACATCAGCCGATGTTAAGTTGATACCCAAACCGCCAGCTCTCGTTGACAGCATGAAGATGAATTTCTCGCTTCCCTCTGCATTGTACTCTTCTATTTGTCTGTTTCTATCTTCGTGGGGGGTTTGACCGTCTAAACGGCAATACTGCAAAATGTTTAAATCAAAATAAAACCCTAATATATTTAATTTGGAAAGGTCTGAATATCAGACTTGTTTAGTAACAAAAATGTTAGCCAGATTTTTTTACAGGATTATTCTTTATCTGTCTATACAGATAAAGAACAATAATACTTAACATCAGATTTTTATCAAATAAGCAATTTTAATAAAAAAGTCATCAAAATGCACCTCACCTTATACTGTCTCCATAGGCAATAATCCTCAAGTATATCTAGCATCCTTGTCATCTGTGAGAATATGAGCACTCTCGAATCTTGTTCACGCAATTTTGGCAGCAGTTTATCCAGAATCGCAAGTTTGCCACAGTTGTACACCAAATGCTCATCCGTTGTGTATGGAGGTCCAGGTTCGGCACCATCGAATAGGTATGGGTGATTGCAACATTTACGCAATTGCATGAGGATGTTTTGTAACCGCATTTTCTCCACTTTTCCAGCTCCATTCACTTAAAACCAACATTTTTCGTCCATAAATACGAAAATATAACTAAAAATTATGTGCGATATTGATTTTGAAATCAAATAATACAAGGAAAGGCTGGCATAATCAAATCAGTTTTTTACTCTACTTTTTTTTACAGTCTGACCCAAAATGGATTTTTTGTAAAATGAAACTGAAAATTTTAAGTTAATATATAAAACTGTAGTTAGTTAAAAACGAAATTCGGTCGGAGTCTACTATTTTTTACAGGTAAATGAAAAACAAAACGATATAATAATTTGGTTTTTTTTTTTTCAGAAATTACTATAATACTTCTAATTAGATAGAATATTTGTGAGGTTACTAAACAAAGTCCTCACTAAAATAACTTTAACTAATAAGCATTTATTTGTGCCATAACTTAAACCATTCTCTACGAGTGAATTTTAGTAGAGATTGCAAATTTTTCTAATTTAATGTTATAACTATTTCTGAAATTACTTAAAATTTATTCTGTACTACTAGATTTTTGTAATTTTACAAATGAATATTGGTCTTCAATCACAAAATATTTTCTTGTATAATTGTTAAAGTTAAAATTTTTCAAATAATACAAAATGTTTTAAAATAATACAATAAAATAATAATATGTCAAACCTGTCTTTTATGTAACCAAGAGGTAGCTTTTCCGGGTTAACATTTCGAAAAACCTACCTAGAATGATTTTGTGTAGTGCATCAACTATTTGTGGAAACAATGTAGCAAGAGCTTTGCTGATGATGATACACATCTCAAGTTATTTTGTCTACTACGGCGCCTTAACGACTACTACCTATCGTCAGCTACAGGTACTATCGTCAACCGTCCACTGGGTTGTTATTGTGGCTTGTGTATCTAACGCCAAAATATTTAAAAAAAAATTTTTTGTGAGAGCAGTTTACTCCTCTTTGTTGCATACAGATATGTTAGTTATTTTTATTATGATGAAAGCCTTGAAAAATTAAAAAAGAATTAAAATAATTTCATTAAAATAGGGATTGTAAAAAATAACTTACCCACGTCAATGTCCTTCATCAGTACTTTAGTATACCATTCTCTCTGCATTTTACTTAATCCTACATAAACTTTTACTTCTTTCTTGGGTTTAAGTTTTTTTTCTACTTCTGATTTAAGGCGTCTCAACAAGAACGGTCTTAATACGGCGTGCAACCGCGAAACAAGTTGATTGTCACCAAGAGCTGCATTTGTATTAAACCAAGAATCAAAATCCTAAAAAATATATACAAAACTTTTAAAAACGACACAGTATGCAGTATAATTTTTGTTAATTTGTCAATTGTTGTTGTACTAAACACAATATAATTTAAATTCAAGAAATGCATTTTATCGAAAATACTTACATCAGAGCTGTTGAATACGTCCGGTAAAAGGAAATTAAGTAACGCCCATAATTCATGAAGATTGTTTTGTAATGGAGTACCAGTTAACAGTAATCTATTCATACTCTTAAACTCACGAAGAAGCTCTGAGAGCTTCGACTTCTCGTTTTTAATACGATGAGCCTCATCAATAACCATATAACGCCAGTTGAACTTTTTAAACACAGATTTCTCTCTAATGATCATTTCGTAGGATGTTATACAGACATCCCAATTACCCGGCATAAGTGTTTCACGAATAAATGTATTCTGTAAAAAAATTAAAGTGACATATAAAGTTCAATTGGTTAACATTAACAGACATAGGTGGAACTGAGTCACATGGAGATAACCTTAAATGATCTTGGCATGTTTGAATATTTATCTCCCGTAAATTCATAAATGATGGAAAGCCTCATAATCATATTATTATTGGCCTCAATGGCTAACTATACTAGCTCTTCATGTGCCCTATAAACTGGAATACAACAATAGATGCATTCCTGCTTAGCAGTAGACATTGGTTAGAAAGTTACAAGATGCCTGGGAGGATTCCTTGAAAGAAATACTCCATTAGAAACATCCATCAGAAAAGAAGTCCTACCTATAGTCTATTCGCGTTAAGAAAACGCAAAAAAATTTTGAAAGTCAAGTTCATGAAGTGGACACAACCGTATGGTTGTGTCCACTTCACCAGCAAAATAAAGAAATAGCAAAAATTAAAACAATGATTACCCTAGTCTCTTGATCACCGATTAAGCACACAGCCTTGAGTGACGGGCACCATTTCTTGAATTCGTTCATCCAATTTGTTAAAGTTGATTTTGGAACTATAACAATATGAGGACCAGGAACGTTCCTAATAAAAGATATTGTCAATTATTGTGAAAATATTAATTAAAAAATAATATAATGATTTACTGTACAACATAGTTAAAGGTTAAGGCTCACCTAAAATTTTTCATGTAACCCAAGAGGGAAATGGTTTGTAAGGTTTTACCAAGACCCATCTCATCAGCTAAAATTCCATTGATACCATTTTCATAAAGCGAAATCATCCAATTGAGGCCACGTACTTGGTAATCACGCATTTCACCATTTTTAATGTATGGTGGCGAAGCTTCAAATCGAAATATTGTTTTTTGTTTTATGTTTGTTTCAGCCAAAAGCTCTTCATCTTCTTCTTGTTCTGTTTTTCGATGACGATGGCTAAAAATATCGCACTTTTGATATAAAACTTTAAAAGTTAAATAATTCACACATAACATTGTCAACTTTTTAAAATATTTTGCTATGTTAAGAGACACCGCACACTGCAGACTTTCTATCGGGCGAGAGTTTAGTCGTTTTCTTAATCAGTGTTTGAGATGTATGCAACAAGTGCGCATATTATAACGATTAGTTATCGGCCGATAAGTTAGTTTGAAGGGCTACACGATTCCCTTCAAACTAAATTGTTGGTCAACTATCAGCCAACTGTTAAATCAGTACGGCGCTCCTCGACGCGGGTGTACACGCCGATTATTTAGTCGAAAAGAAGTAGCTGACAATGTTGTCAGCTACTTCTTTTGTCCAGAGGAAGATGATCAGTGAGGCTATGGAGTAGCCAAGACCCTCATGCGGCGGACCCAGTCTTCAGAGGCAAATCCATCTATACAGAAGTTGTCCTAAAGCTGTGGTGCGACGACCAAAAGGCTTTGGTTGACGGGGAATATCGCTACCCTCGACCTTAAAACCATCACTTCGCGTTGGTCATCAAGAAACAGTCAGAGATACCACAAAGGGTTAAATGTGATATCCTCATCCCAGACGCCCAGGGGCCTGGAAAGACTCACGCGACATTGGTCGTGTGCTGGCGTACCAGAACCACTGGGTAAATATAAAAGATTGGCTGTTACTCAAAGCCGACAAACAGACGGACGGGTGGTTCCTCGTTGTTTCGGTGCCGGAGGACCACATCCTGACCCTGTTGAAAGCCGGTCGCCGCCTCGCATGTGTATGTGGGTCGTAAAATTCCAGGGTCGTGGAGGTAATTTCATGATACTCTACGGAGCAAAGAGACGGAAAGCAACCCAGAAGCCACGGACACTGGCGCCATGGACACCGGGCAGCAGGATCACTGGACCCCAAGACCAGTGACAAAATTGCCTGCACAATCGAGTCGAAGCCACGAGCGGAGATCGAGCTCAGCGGCAGTTTACCGAGTGACGAGGAGGGCTACACTTTGCCGTCCAACTCCGACTCGGTGGCTGATGATGTGACCCGAGATCTGCTGGCAGGCTTATTTTTGGGCGGGGACGGGTAGGACGCGATCAATGATGGTGTGCCTTCCGCCCAAAACTAGCCTCATGCAGGCCAAACTCCATCAAAGAGAAACAGAGTTGGCTCAATTACGCAACCACTTGCGGCTCAACGGACGGCCATAGCCCTAATCCAAGAGCCTTGGGTTGGGGCCGGTAAAAGGCCAAATTACAACCTAACAGGTAAGTTATTCTAAAACTCTGAGCACGACAAGGCTAGAGCGTGTAAAGATTGTTGCATTGTGCACAACCATTATCAGATTTCTGTTCCACAGACATGTATGCCATAGCATTACAAAACACACAGAAGGGTGTAACATGCCGGAGAAAGACACATCTCCCCAGGTTTTTTTACAGTATAAGGCTGACAATCGAGCACACAGTCCACCTGATGGTAAGTGGTTACTGTGGGCCATAGACATCTACATCTATCTTCGATTACGAATCAAAATGCAGATGCGTCACCCGTGAGGACTAAGATGGAATGCCTCATTTCGAGTAAAAAGGGTCTCCAGTTCTTTACACCATACGAAGCACAGCAGCGTTAAGCTGCTATTTTACACTGGTATTCTGTGAGAGCGTGGTCTTTCCCCGGTCGAGCCGACCCATTCGTGCTACAACCATGACATAGCTGTAGCATGGCTCTACCAGGTATAAAAGGTTGTGATCGGGATAGACTCCAATGCGCATCATCCCCTCTGGGGAATGGAAAAATCCAATGAACGAGGTAATGTGTTAATTGAACATTATTTAGCACTAACTTAACAATTTTAAATACACGTTCCGAACCAACCTTCATTAACAAAGGTTGTCAAAAAATAATCAACATTATTACACTTGTAACAAAAGGAGCAGCTAAACTAATTACGGAATGGCATGTATGGAGGCTTCATGCTCAGACCGTATTGACCGTAGTACGAAACGGAACGGTTTAAAGCCCTTTTGATTTGTCGCCATAATGAGAGCTCTTAAATATGTTCCTAGGGGGTGGAGGGAAGTGAGTCACATTCATAACCAAACCAGGTAAGAGCGACTACAGATGCTAAATCTTATAGACCCATTAGCCTCAAATCTTCTCTCCTAGAAACAATGGAGAAGATGTGTGAAAGGGAATTAAGGGGGACATAAAGTTGAACGGCACTGATTGACTGGATAATAAACATGCTCAGTACATGTTTACGACCAGTCAAACAGACCCAGACCTGACATTACTGGTCTCTGGAAAGACAGCAAGCATGGTGTGCGACCTGACCCAAGCAGCTCTGCGTATAGTGGAGAGATGTTGCAAGGAATATGACTTAATGGTTAACTCAAATAAAACGGTTCTAGTAATGTTCACACAAAAGTGATTGCTGAATAACTATCACCTCCCAAGTCTTCAGTGCATAATTCCAGCTATCCTCTGAGGTAAAAGATTTAGGTCTCACCTTGGACAATAAACTGAACTAGAATAAACACATAGAAAACAAAATCAACAAGGCTAGTATAACTTTCTGGCAATGTAAAAACATGATTGGTAAACGATGGGGTTTGACACCAAAAATTAAACTATGGCTACCAAATCGTGATTCGGCCCATGATCACATACGGTGCTCTGGTATGGTGAACCAAAACAAATGAAGCCACCACAGTTAAGAAGCTTCAGTCTTACCAGATACTGGCATGTATGGCTGCTACGGGCTGCATAAAAACTACACCAACAGCACCCTTAGAAGCTATGCTGGAGCTAACCCCGCTTCACCTACACATAAAACAAGAAGCAACTTTAGCTGCCATCAGACTCAAGACCCTAAATATATGGAATAACAGTAGAATCCCATATACAGGTATAATTGACAGAATTTACTAAAAAATTCCCATCTTACAGCCAAATACAATAATATCCCTAAACAACTTGTGTTTGATAAGAAATACAGGATACAATTAATGAACCTAACCAGCCAGAAGGTTTAAACACAAAAAAACGCAGAATTTTCACAGAAGGATCCAAAACTAATGAGGGTACAGGATCCGGAACTTTCTCGGAAGACCTTAATATCCATATATGTACACTGCTGGGTACCCACAACACAGTCTTTCAGGCAGAATGTATGGGTATCATCCAAGCGGCCATAGCAATAGATACTAGGAAAATAAAAGACTCCTCCATCGGAATACTGAGCGACAGCATGGCGGTACTACAAGCTCTGAGTTGCAATGTGTTAACAAGGGACTAATATATGAATGCCATCAATGACTAAATGAGATATGTTAACACAACAATGACTCTTCAATGGATAAAGGGACACAGTGGAACCAGGGGCAACGACCCAGCAGACGAACTGGCCAGGAGAGGATCGGCTCTGGCCACTATAAGGTTAGAACCAATCATACCAATCCCCTTTGGTAACATTCATTCACTGGTATGTAAAAACTTCACTAACCCACATGCAGGTTTGGAAAGACTTTAGACTAGACAAGCTAGGGAGGCCATGCCTGAAATAAACATTGTTAACCAAGGTTCTAATGAAATTGAACAAGCCACAGATCAGAATAGTAACAAGTGCTATCACAGAACATAGCTTGTTTAATAAACATTTATTTATTATAGATGTTACAGATAGTCCCCTGTGCAGGGCATGTATGGGGGAAGAAGAAACGGCACCCCACGTCTTGCTAACATGTCCGGAGGTAGCGGCATATAGGGCTAAACATCTCAACACACCAAGAGCACTCCCCGAAGTTGCTCGCAACATCAAAGGACTGTTGAACTTCTTCAGGGAGATTTCATGGTTCAAATAATTGCATTATTCCTGCCCACACACAAAATACACACTTAAATGTGGAGTTCCAGATAACAGCCCGACATTATCTTATCTTGTCATTTAAATATTGCATGTTTTGATGTATATGTTGATCTTAATAATTTATGTTAAATAAAATAAATTAACTATAAACTGAATGAATAATAAAAACATACAAACGTTTCCAATTCAAATAGCTTCTTGTAGCACTGCATAGTTTTAGTGTATACATACAATCTCATATGGATTGCACCACCACCACATTGCAGCCACACTGCCACAAGTATGTGTATAATATATGATGCTTAGTATCATGACACCAGGTCAGAGTTCACACATGCATAAAATCACTACATTTTTTAATATATTGGAGTGCATCAATTTTAATTACTTTATTATTTTAGTGAAAGAAGATGTTATGAGATAAGACTGACAATTCTTAGAAAAATGTTAAGGTGCATCATGAAATATGTGTTATTTTAATTTGCAAATTTGAAATAATCTATACAAATAAATAAAATTGAAGTGTCTGTTTGTAATGTTAAAATTACAGCTTTTTAGTAAACGCATATGAAAGTATATACCATACTAATAACAAAAAAAAACAATTTTTAAAATTTTTGTCCATCTGTCTGTCTGTTTGTTCCGGCTTATCTCTAAAACGGCTCACCGATTTTGACCGGACTTTCACTGACAGAAACTTGATGTTATAAGGAATAACTTAGGATACTTTAATTTTAGAAAAATAATTAGACCCATGAAATCATAGTAAATTCCATGTGGGCAAAGTCACGGGGGCCAGCTAGTTTCCAATAAAGAAGAAACATAATTATAATATGGTATATATTGTCTTTATTAAATTTATGTAGAAATGGTAGACCACGAAATAAGTAATTTGTCAATTACGTTTTCTGTGAAACTGTTATGATTATTTACTACAAAGTTATCATATGATAATGAAATTCAAGTGAAAACTAAATTAAGTACAGATTCTGTTGTCCTTCTATACTAAGTTGTGACTGCCACCTTACTAATCAACACCAAAATTATCACTTATGGTGCGGCTATAACACAGCTCTGGTCCAATTTGGATGTAAATATAAAAATATTGCAATGTGATTCAGGTGCTACTGCAGTTAATAAACCAGATTGTCTACTTGAAGCCTAAGAATGCAGCAACATTCTTTAAGAGTTTAACATTTATAGTAGGCAGTTATATAAAAAAATAAACAAGTATAGTTATCACAAACCATTACTGATTATTTTATCCACAAGTTACTAAACAATAACGAAAAGATTTATTTCTTTAAATGATGAATGCAATGCAATAAAAATTACTACAATATCCCTTTACAACCGGAGATTTTTTTTTCAGATTCTAACCATAAAACTTTTATGTTGCCTTCCTACTAGGTATATAGAGCTCAAAAAAATCAGTTAAAAAAATCTCGAGGTCATACCTTACCCACAAATCCACCCGCACGATCGTGAGTCGCAGGTCGTACACGACATAGTCACGATCGTGAGGGTAATTTAAACTAGCCCTATGTTTTGGTACTTTAAAGAATAATTAAAAAAGCTTATACTTAATCAGCCTCTTTATTAATTATTTAGTTATTTTAATCATTCAGTCTCATATAATTTTTTTTTAGAACTAAACATTAATTCGTGCCTTTGGCAACATGATACAAAATTTTCTGTAAAATATATACAAAACAAAACAAACTTTTAAAGTTGTACGCTACAATAAAAATATAATTTTAATTAATGCTTCTAAAGCCTCCGTCTCCGTTTGAATGCTAATAAAACTAAGGTTCTGGTATTTGAAAGGGACGAAGAGAGAACGAAGTGTGAAATATGGGTAAATCAGGAATGTCTAGAACAGGTAAATGAAATTGTATACTTGGGGAGTGCTTTTAGCCGGGATGGAAGATGTGATTTAGATGTGGACAGGCGTGTCGCTGCCGGGAACAAAGTCAATGGTGCCCTGACTGCGTTAGTCAAAAGGCAAGGCGTAGCGAAGAGTGCACGCCTTGCAATACATAACGCAGTGTTGGTACCGACTTTGTTATATGGCAGCGAAACCTGGGTATGCCAGAAGAAGCATAAAAGTAAGTTGAATGCAGTGGAGATGCGATCTCTTCGTAAAATGTGCGGCGTTACTATGGCCGACCGAAAGCGAAACGAAGAGATTCGCAATATGGCAGGTTTGAAAGATGACCTTATCACAAAAATTGATAAGAGCGTGCTTCGGTGGTTTGGGCACGTTGAGCGAATGAGTGAAGACCGAATGGTGAAGAAAATATATAGCGCGAAAGTTAATATTAAAAGGTGTCGAGGTAGACCGAGACTAACTTTCGAAGACCATGTGAGCAAATTGCTCGAAGAGGGTAGGGTCAAGAGTACTCGGATACCTAGACGTGCATGTATGAAGAAGATAATGAATCTGAAAGAAGCGAAAGAGATATGTAAGGATCGTGACACTTGGCGATCTGTTCTCTCTGGCTACCCCGTCAGGGATTGTGCGTGAAGATAAGCTTCTAAAGCAAATCAGGAATAAAGAAATATCAGATCATCCTCTGGTATGGTAAGACTTGAAACACTCTTTGCCACGTGCGATACACAAATACGTGTCGCATTTTGTGCAGCGTACCTTTGTGCGACTGGTACAATTTTCGTACCTGCACATTCTAGGTGCTTTTATTTCGTCGAACACTGGAAAATGTTCGTATCCATCATACCACTTTGATTCAGACGGCTTGTTTGCTGGTCTGTACTGTCTTTTCGGAAGAGGAGATTCATTTTCATCCAGCGGCGGTTCATTTTCAATATTGCTCGTCGATGGCCGGTTTCTTGCCGGCAAACTTGACAATCCATCAGCAATGTTCATGCGGAAGTCTAACAAGGGCAAAATTTCCCTCCTGCTTAATTTATTTGCCATACAATCATTACGATACAGTCGCCAAGAATTGACAATTGCCAAGTCAAGAAAGTGTATCAGTACTTTCAGTGTCCATTTCTTTGTTTTGATGAATGTCCGATAATACTCCATCTGCTGGTCCAGAACATCAACACCCCCCATGTGTTGGTTGTAATGCTCGACTACTTTTGGGACAGGTACGTCTACGTACATCTTCAAGTGTTTTTCCCATCTCTTGACGATTGAAGATGAGGACGAGCCGGTGCAGTTTGACGCCATTAGAACGGACTTATTGTCTTTCCATTTGACGACGACAGTCGGTCCGCAAACGTACTGCTGTGATTCTCCGCGAGCCATTCTAGCATCTGGTTTAAATTTAATCGCAGTACGGTCAGGGATCCTGTTGAACATGATTGTTCCCGTACTGTGAAGATTCCTCTTTGTCATCTCTTCAATTAGCGGAACAGTCGTAAAATATCTGTCGTGGTAGACACAGCTTCCAGGCGGTACACTTTTCACCAGATGCAGAACCACAGAAGCTCCAAGTCCAAGAGATGTATCTGCAAACATGGTTTTAGCTCCTCGATATATGTCGAAGTCTAGCATCAAGCCTTCACTTGAGGTCAGCACAAAGTTCTTCAAACCCACCGGGCGCGGCTTATTTCGGACTACCTGGCGAAGTACACATCTGCCAGTAAATGGTACCATTTGCTCGTCAATGGAGTAGAAGCCAGGAACTGTTTCAAGTTTGTTACAGGCTAATTTTAACCGGTCAATCATCGGCTGTACTTTCCACAGTGGATTGTTACTATTACTTGGCGGAGCTTCATCAGCATCTACGATGTGCAATGCATTGCGGACAGTCAAGAACCTGTCACGAGCCATTTGTTGAGTTATTATATCCAGTTTTATTCCACCTCTCCAATACATCGGGACACGGGGGTAGGGAATACATCCAATGATGATGTGTATTGAAAAAACTCTGGCTACTTCAACTGTTGTAAGTTTCAGTTCCAGGCCCGTTTTTCTGTGATGGTACATGTTTGTGCATCTGGCAATTTCATCAAAAAACTCTCTGTTGAAATAGTCGGAGAAATACTCCATTGGAGTCCTGACCGGAGTAACGGGCAAGGGAGCATAGTCATGACTACAATCGTCGAAAGGTACCTGCTTCCAAACTCTCTTTCGAGAAGGTGGCCGTAAAGATCGAGGGCGCGGAGTTAGTTGTGATGGTCCAGGAGTATCTTGCATCGGTTCCGGCTCCGGTGCTACAGACAGCTGTGGTTCAGGCTCTGGATCATCCAACTGAAGATTTTCGAAAGTGCTGGGTTGGATTTCGTCGTCGTCGTCCTCAAAATCTTCGATGTCGGAGAAGTTTCCATCGCCCAGCAATTGTATAACTTGATATTCGTTCAAACTTCTGCCTAAAACGTTAAAAAAAGTAACTATTAATTACAAAATCTATGTAAAAACAATCATCAAGTACAGTACCCACTCCCGAATAATGTTTCGGTAGTACAACCCGAGCCGCACGATCGTAGCGGTCGTACTTTATAACGTAATTCTAACGAAACCGTAAAGGTCAGCACAAAATCAAAATAATCTAGGTATTGGGTTATCTTTTAACTTTAAAATAATTATAAACCACAATGAAATACTTTCAAATTACTATTAAAAATAATTACTTACCCGCGGCGCGGCGAGGATCGAAAAACGCAGCCATCTTTCATCTCAACTCACAGGTGACTGACTGCTCCCATCCCACCCGTATCTATTTTCCGCGCGTAAAATACACCACGCGAACGATCGACGCCGGTTGCGTTCGGAAAAAGTAAACCGTTTGGTGCCAGTATTTTTTTGAATTTAAACTCACGCTCGTATCAGTCCGAGTGTAAAGGGATATACTATTACAAAGAGGTAGTATGCAACCATAAATTATACTTACTCTCCAGTAGATCCAGATAGTTCAGGTTCTTTGATCTTTTTAGGTCGCCCAGCTTTAGCTTTTGGAGGACTACTTCCAGACTTTGAAGTATTAGTCATAAAGTGTGAAAAAATTTCAGTTTGTTTTAATAAAAACTCAAATCTTTTGGAACGATCGGTTTCAATTTTACTTTCAAAGTCGCCCTCTTTACCTCTGGAAGAAGTTGTGTCACTTGACGACTCGTTCTAGAATTAATACAGAGTATGAAATATTTAAACACATATTTGAAACAAAGTAACAGAAAAACCAATATATTAATATAAATAATTAAATGAAACACTTACGGAATTTTCTCCGACCTCTGCAACATCTATAGCTTCTTCCGTGTTAGACATTTTCAATTGTATAAAAAATTATCGTACAATAATTTATTTCCTACTATATTCTAGAAATTTCTACTGTATTCAATAAACACAGTTTTCATATTTTAAACCGATTATCAAGTTATAAATACGCAATATGTAAAGAAGTATCCTAAAAAAACGGCAGACGATGAGATTCACACACAGAATAAATTTTTTGACATTTGTGAGTTTGTGACATGACGCCGGTGCACGGGCGCGAAAACAGTGCTGCTGCTTACGCTTGGGCATAAATAATCGATATATCGAATATCGATATTTACTCATAAAATATCGATATATATTAGATATTTTAAATCTCGATATATCGATATTAATTTTAGAGTGTCGAATTCTTATCAATTTCGATATATTTTTGTATTAATGGACCAAACATTAAGTAACAAAAAAGCAGCTACAAAAGCATTCATGTACAGATGTCGTATTTTTTTTCAAAAGAGGCCAATGCCAAAAGCCAATGTTCACGAGTTTTTGTGGGGCTATCCACATGTTGGCCGTAATTAGTTTTCGTTGGGAATTGGAACGATATGAACGACGTAGAAGTTATTGCAGCTTCAGTTATTTATTTAATGAGTGCATATAATTAGCATGTCAGTGTACTCCGCAGTAAAGTTGTAAAAAAGAAGAAGCAGTGACATTGTCGAAATTATTTTGAAGTTGCAACTTAATTAAAACATAACATCTCACCGGAACGGAAACCAAGCTGTAACTGACATAGATGACTATGACTAACATGTGGACGCGACTTACCGAATGCAGGCGAGCGCCTTTGATTAGTGCGGAAAAACCGACACTGTTCGGAAGTGGACAAGTCGTAGCGAGCGATCCCGAGTAGCGGCAAGGCATATCGATATATATATCGGAAATGACAACAGGAGATCCCACTGCTGATATCGGAGAATTCAACAGGAGATCCCAATTTTGATCTCGGAAATACATCAGGATAGCGATAACTGTTAAAAATAAAAAGTGTGAGAGCGGATGTTCAACTTGCTCTCGTGCTTACGCAATTAATCATTATCAGTAATAAGACAACGTAACGCACTATACATTCTGTATAGTGAAATTACAGTTCGACCACACCGTAACACGTCTCCGCCACAATTACACACCAATGTAACGTGAGGTACGTAATTACATGATAACACCAAAATATGTAAACCGACAGCAACACTACTTATCTCAATGTAACACAGGGCAGCCTCTCAGCAACACCAATCCTCTTTGCCTGCACTAGAAGAATTACAACAACGAACAGAACCAC